>CM062804.1:64988839-65588839 GCA_031772625.1 Pinus tabuliformis | reverse complement strand
TGCAAACCCCCTTGCGAGATCTGATCTAGCAGAGATTATGCGTGATCCCAAGATAGAAAAGGGAACTATGGTCTCGAGGAGTGTCAGGTGCTACAGATCGCAATATACATAAGGGTCTGATAGTAGTACTCGGCCCAATGTTTCAGGGCTCTAACTAAGGAGGATCAATCGTACCCTTAGCCGTACAACCTGACTACCCTATCGTACAAGTGAGTAATCTCTTGGAGTGCTGTTCTTGGTGTACTGTAGCAGCAAGATGGCTGACGGTTTATCTATGGTGAGGTTTCAAAGGAGCTAGGGGGATTTTGATATACCCAGAGGGTACTTGGAAGACAGTCCATGTGCAATTCTGTCTAATGCACTACTACTCGAAGGGGTACCAACAGGGGTTACAAGGGAGTCCAATAAGCATGACCACCTCTTGTATTTCCTGTGTGCATGCCTCCCCAAATCCGCAGGATTATGCGCTCAACGACAGATCCTGTGGTTTAAAGACGCCGGAACACGTCTCTAGCCAAATTTTTTTTTTCTAAGAAATGGAGATCCCACCTGCCTTGGAAAGTGCTCTGATACCACTTGTTATGCTCTTAACCTGCAAGACGATTACCAGAACACCAAATATGTGAAGAAATATACCCAAAACATAGAATAGTGAGAAACAAGAGTAAGTATTTTATTATTCATAAAGCAATGTTCACTTGGCTCTTCGAGGGGGCAACCTCCAATAGAGCAGAGCTCGATTACAAAATAAGACACGATGCTCCTCGCAGGGAGTCTCTATCCTTTATATATGACTCATACATGCAATACCATGGATCAATACCATGGTTCTTATTAATACCATCTATCTAATACCATGGCCCATTTGCAACTAACTGTGGTCTCGTCATTAATTGCGGGTTAACCACTTACAATTATTAATATGGGCTTTATTGACTCCTTACTTAACTATAACTATGACTCGATCCTACTACATAAATAAGGGGGTTAGGGTGGGACCCTAACACTTTGTCCTTCTGTACAACATTGGTCTTCCTCTCCTTCCATTTCAGATTCTCCTTTTCCTTGTTCTTTCTTGCAGAGGGTTTTGATGATCCCCCAATCTCTAGGTTCACATTCTTGCCTCTAGCCTCTAGATGTGTAGACTGAACTGATACATCATCTAGGCTAGTAGGATTAAACATGAGAATGGTGTGCTTCAAATAGCTATGCAGACCACCTATATATTTCGACAAAGTTTCAGGTGAGTCTAGAGATATGCCTAGAGTTAAAGCTCTTTTCCTAAATTCATGGGTATAACTTTGTACACTTTCGCCCTTTAATTGGCGAAGAGTTTGCCAACTCATCATTGCTTGCTGCATATAAGCTAGAGGATAGAACTTTTGTTTGATGGTAGAGAAAAATTCGTTCTAGGTAGAAAGAATTTTACCATGTCTCTTCAGATCAGCTTGTGCCTTGCCTTCCCATCACAGTAGTGCAGTTCCTCCAAGGTGAAGGCTAGCCAGATGAATCTTTCTCCTTTCTGAATCGATGTTTTACACCCTACAATATACATCAATCTGTCTAATCCAGTTATCTAGCTTTTCTACATTTAATTCTCCATCATAAATTGGCAAATAAAACTTTACATCTAATTTAATCAAGGAAGATTTCTTCTTTTTCTTTTCAGGGCTAGTTTTATGTGAAGAAGATGATGAGAATGATGAAGGTGATGATGGAGTAGATGGTGGATATGGCCTCTCTTCTTTTCCTTTACCTTCTGGATGGGCAACTAGAAGAGGTTCCTCTTCTCCTTTATCTGATTGAGATGATGAAGTGCTTTCACCTCAACCTTTCTTAAATTTCCAATAAATATCTTCCACCATGGCCTGAAGTGCCTTAAAACCTTCCATAAATTGAGATTCTACTCCCAAGGGAATTTCTTCTGCCATTTTCCTCTGAGGATAAAATATTCCAATTTCTATATTAGCCTCAACAAGTTCTCATTTTCCCAGTGTGAGCTTTGACCTAGTTAGCATACAAAAATCCAGCACAAGCTTGTCTAACCTTGGCAAACTTAAATCTCTCATACCACTTGATCTAAAAATGAAGATCTTAGATTATTTTTAAGGTATTACAAACTCATGTACAGGATTTGCCTATATTACTTAGTGCAACAGATCGAAAAGACTGCGAATAATATAGACAATGAGCAATTAGAGAAATATAATAGACAAACACACATAACACAACAAATAATCAAGGAGTTCACCTAGAACTCTTGGGCTACGTCTCCTAGTCCAGCTTTCAGTGGTGACCTCTCTATTATGTCTTCAAGAGTAGAGTTTTTACAAATTTGAGCTCCAATTGAGTCTCAACACAATAGGAACAAAACAACAGGGCTTTACTTGGATCCCCCAAGCCTTTCTAAGTACACAGACTCTCCCCCTCGCTCTCTGTCTCAAAACTGCCTGCCCCTGTCTCTGTCATTCTATGGCTTTTAAGCCAATCGACGATGGTCTATTTGTTTTCCCTTTCAAACTCTCTAGCTCTCGGCCTCTGTCTGCTCAAATCCCCTCTGAGCATTAAACAATCATTTGCTAAACGTCTTCAGGGAAGATGGCCACCTATTCTACAACGGAAGGGACCATCAGTGCATTTGAAATCCCAAAATAGTTGTTCTCTGTATACACAGAGAAATACATAGAAACACGGGAAAATCCACCAAAATTCCTTTCTCCGGACTTGAAATATCATTAACTCTACCCTAAACTCCATCGGGTCCGCCTTTAGATCGCTATCACAAGTCGCTTAGTCGCGGGTTCCATTGTATTTGGGTTTATAATGAGAAACCCCAATTACAAAGGAAAACTTGACAACTGGCCACATATCAGAACTCAAAACATATGTAATTGCCTCTATAAACCCTTTCGGGTCCGGCTATATATCATTATCACATATCCCTGTTTGGCTTCCGATCGCTGATTACGCCGATCGACCTTGTCGGCTATCAGCGCATCGCATGGTCATTGGCCTCCTTGGCATCACTCCTTATGTAGTTGTGATGCGTTATTTCGTTATCACAATCGCATATCGCTGATCCTCCAGGCTGCGGGTTAAGTCCCTTTGTACATGCATACGAGCAATGCGATATAGTGCGGGTAGATTTGGACCGTCGAATCTGTGCGCTTGATCGATGGTCCTTGTCTAATCGCGCTTGGTCACCATCACAATTTCTATGAGGTCGCGCCCGATTAACTCTGTCTGCCACCACCGATTGCAATCTGCCGATCAGATCTAGACCATTGATCGGCTAGATCCGACGGCTCCTATGCATTATTGCTTTGGCCTCCTATAGGCTCTGTTTTCACCATTTTCGCGTGTTTTTTCTTGCCCGATAGTGTAATCCGCCTTTTGTAAAGGGTTTTCTTCATGCGATTGTTTCTTAATTTTTTTAAGACATAGATGGTTTTTAGGATCCATTTTGGATTAGTGGCACAAATGGTAATTGGGCATGGGTTCATCAACCTATGTATTACTGCATTAAATACTCGCATGGAGCATAGTTAGGGTGGCAAAATTTTATAATGAACACAATGGAGGTGAGGATCACTCAACTGGTTTTTTGGTGTAGTGAGTCAAGTCTGACAAATATTACTGTGTTTATTTTTGGTAGTAGTCCTTGTTTTTTTTGCTAAAGCAAGAGTCGTTCCTTCTATTTCATTAAACCACAAATAAATTTATAGAATATACAAAAGCCATGAACTCGTCATGGACTCAGGAAAACCAAGGGCATTCTATCATAGTAATGATCCAACCCCTCACAACATGCAATGATAATCTTTCAAATAAAACTTTAGGTAGAATAATAAAATTCATAAACCTACTATAAAGTTCCTCTACCCCACCACTACTCAGTCATGAAAAGCATTATAAGACCGGTGGTCCCACAAAACAACACTTTCATATCTGAATGTTAATTAGCATTGTGAAATCATGATAGTAGTCCTTGTTACTTTGCAGTTGTTAGTGGAATACGTTTTTAGAGATTGGGAGTGATAGGCATTCATTTTGCGGTTGATGGTTGCATTTCATGTTTTGGGGTTATGAGGATATCTTTACTAGGAGTTAAAGTTATGTTATTGACTGCACTCAATTAATGTTCTAGTTATTGACTGCACTCAATTAATGTTATAGTTATGGCTTTTTAGTTGGCTTGGGTCCTATTTTTGGTGATTGGAATTACCCCCTAGGTTTTGCTACCATGCCTCGTCATCAAAAGTAGGCAAGTTAAAGAGGGGGAGCTATCCACGTTGGTCCTCGCCATCAGAGACTCTTCACGTAGGAATCTTTTGCCTCATATTTTGACTTTGTCCCTTTGGAAATACGAAAGGAAATTTGTCAATTGGAATCACAGAAGTTTGGAGAATGCTCTTACTTTTCTGTTTCAGAAATTCGAGATAAGAGCTTACACTTGCTCCTAGACTCAGGAAGGTTCAGGAAGAGGAGATTGTATTTTCTACATTCCCTCTTGGTTCACCAACAATTGGATACTCTTCTTTGCATGGTTTTAAGAGATAAACAAGTGGACAATTATAAATGTTTTTGTAGGTAGGAGGATATTAACAAAATTATAAAGAATATCTCCTATTTCCTTGATGATATTGATGCTCGTCTAAGTAGGGTGGAAGGTTATGTGGTGTCAAACTTGGCTTTAGGGGACCTGTTGGACCCTCCTAGAGGCACTACTAATCCTCCTATTGATAATCCTCAAAATTTTACAGTTACCTCTTTAGATTAACGATGATGAATACTTTTGAATTTTTTTGTCTTTTCTAGGAGTATCTATATTAGTTGTTCCTCATGTTTCTGGCTAAGAAATCTAGTGATGGCGCTTTGGGACGGTACTTGGTCAGTATTCAATGTATCTCTAGCCATAAGGGCTTGCTAGTGGTTTTTCTCGCTCGTTCTCATCGCCTTTCTTCAATGTCAACCTTCAATGTCTCTCTAACCATAAGAACTTTCTCATGGTCTTTTGCTGGTTTGTTCTCATCGCCATGCTAGTTGGTTCCCATCACCTCGTAATGGATCTCTCATGGTTCTTGCTTCATGGTTATTGTCTGGCACTTGCTGGTTACGGGAAACAACTTGGAAAAACTGCTTCATCCTTTATTTTATTTGTGGATTGATCCACGATGCTCTCATCTACAAATCTGTTGTTTAGGTTTTGGCACTACCCACTTATGGTGTTGATCTTTTTGGTTCTCACTTACATGTCTGCCTTATGTTCTATTTGGAACTCTAATTTATATGTTTTAGTTTTTGGTAGAGCCAATGTTCTAATCTTTGTATGTTGATGATGTTTGCGGGCTTGATGCCACCATCTCTTGAAAGGTTTGTGTATAAGATATCAATGTACAATATTTTATATTAATGGAAATCTCATGCATGAGTTTAAAAAAAACATATATTTAAAAAAACTGAAAGACAAGTTGTGCTTCCAACCACTCCAGCTACTAAAGATCAACTTCATTTAAAAATAAGGAAATGGGGGTGTGCTTTGATCCACTTCCGTGGGAATTATTTTAATACATTACAATTTTATTTTTTTATTTTTTATGTTTAAAACATTTCAATAATGAGTTATTGATTAAGAAAAATATGTGTATTTATTGAATTTAAAATAATATTAATAATAAAAGAAAACTTCTATATGGAATTTAAATATAATATTTTAATTCTATAACCGAGAGAGAGATATGTAATTCTTTCTATGGTCAACTCATAGTCTACACATATCTCTTTTAAAATAAAAATAAAATATTTATTCAAAAAATATTAACTATAGTAAAAATAAAATAGAAAAGTAAAAAAATATATATTTGGTTATTTTTAATTAAGCACATTATAAAAAATCAATAATTACACACTCACTATGCTCCCTAAATTCTTTGATTCATCATACAAGTAGTATGAATGAGAAATATCAATAAGAGTAAGGAGTGCTAAGGAGATGTTGTCCCATAGAATTATATAATATTAGATTAAAGGAGATGCTCCCATGAGTCTATATTAAAAATAATTAAAAAGTACGTACTTATATATATATATATATATATATATATATATATATATGGGTTTAATTTGAACATTAAATCTTATGGTTTATAGACATGACAATCACTAATTAAAATGCCTCTCATGAATTTATTAATTTTTCTATATGTAAAATAAAAAATTACTTATAAAGTAAATTTATATTTATATTTTTAAATTAGAACTAGAAATTAAAAAAGATTGTTAATCTTATAATATATAAATAGTAATAAAATATTTATGTTTTTAAATTAGAATCAGAAATAAAAAAAGATGGGATAGGTAATTTTATGATAGTATATATATATATATATATATATATATATATTTTTTTTTTTTTATATATATATATATATATATATATATATATATAATATGATGAGTTCGTTGTAAATTAAAAAGGAAGAAAATATACTTATTTGTTCTTAATAAATAAATGAAAAATAATTGTTTTCATTTAATTGACAATGAACAAAATAAATAAGTAGTTATGTAAATATGTACCTCACAACATTTAAAAAAAAAAACAATGTAAATCCATCTTAAACCTAAACTCATGAAACATTGATAGAGATTAATTTTCTTAATCATTTATATGAAGAAATTAATACATGATATTTAATTGAATAATAAAAATTTACGCATTAGATCCCTCTCTGATGTTTAAAACATTTCAATAATATGTATAGGAGGGAGATGTGTGTTGAAAATAGAAACAAGAAATGTTAAAAATAGAAATGCTAAAAATAGCACTGCTATAAATAGCAATTCAACCAATGTTGAACATAGCTATAAAGAATGAAAAAAATGGAAGTGTTAAAAATAGAATTCTATAAATAGAATTTCATGATACCTTCCTATTTTAGTCAGTCCCTAAACAAAAATAGTGAAGTAAAATTCGAAGTTGATCTTAGCGGTTATTTGTAAAATAATTAATTAATTCATCTTGAGTTAATTATTTTAAAAAATCAAACATGAAGTCTATTAATTAATTCATCTTGAGTTAATTATTTAAAAAAATCAAACATGAAGTCTATGTGGGGGACATGCAACAGTTTCTTCATTAATTGAGGAATTTATCCATCAGTTAAAGAGATAAGGATGAGTTGTAATATTGAGTTGTAATTAGTTGACTTAGTTAACAGTTAGATTAATTCAAACAGTTTGTTGAATTAATGTAAGTTCAGTTAGTTAATGCTTGCGTGCATGTAACTACTACACTTCAGATAATTGAGTATTCTCTCATAAATAACTCATGCATGTCAGTTCAGACAGAGACCTAGTTGAGATCAGATGGAGGGGCAGTGTACTATCAGTTGCTAGAATATTCCATTGTGAATATTACTTGCATGCAGAAGGAATTCTTTCCTTGAGGATTGTGCAATTACTTCTTCAGGTTTAGTGAGTGTGATGATGCCAATTCACACGTGGCTTCACTGGACCCTAAGGAAAACTACGCAAAGAAATAGGAGGCTTGGAGGGCTTGAGCAGGACATATACTATGTCTATTTAGTCTGTGAGTTGTATTGTTTGATTTCAGAGAGAGAAGGATAGCTTGAGAGCTAATTATTTTTGTAACTTGAACAAGATTCCACTTGTATGATAATACAAATATTGGGGTTTTAGGTTGAGGCTTTCCCTGGGTTATTTCTTTTGTGTTATGTGTGATTGACTTCTCATTCTCAGTTGTATGTGTTCTCTTGATCTTGCTCAATTCGATTAAGCTTCCACAAAGTGTTGTAGAAGTAGATTTTCTATTTTGTTTTAGTATATTGCATAATCTGTTGATCTACAGTGGGAATTTCTACATGGTATCAGAGCAAAGGTGATCAAGACGAAGAACTGTATACAAGAAGGAGGAGTTCGAAGGTTGTGGTTCCTAAATATAGAAATCGAGTTCTTATCACATCTTAGTTTAACCAATGGTGTTTAGCGGTTTAATACTCGAGTATGCCCTTGATGGCATCTCGAATTATATAGCCTCAAAGGATTGCATGGAGGTAGTATTAGAGGATAATGGTCTAAAGGACTTCATTGATCAAGAAGTCCCCAAGCCGACTGATGCTACTCAACTGGCAAAATGGAAGAAATGTGTGGCTAGAGCAAGGAGAATCCTCCTGGAGGGGGTTCGGGACCACATTGTCTCGAGCCTCCATGGGAAGGATATACTATTTTCGATGTGGAAAACATTGAAAGATTTATATCAGAACAATAGCATTCAAAGGAAGCTGGCGCTAAAAGACAAGCTTCGTAAGATCAAGTATGAAAAGGGAGACATGATCTCTACATATTTGAACAAGCTCACCACCTGTAGGGATGAGCTTGGAAGTGTAGGGATCATGACTGCTGATGATGACATGGTGAGTCTTGCACTCCTCGGTCTTCCTAAGAGCTGGCATAACTACCAAGACTCGATTAATGGAAGAGAAAAACTGCCAGACTGGGAACGACTTTGGTCAGATCTGATGCAGGCGGAAATAAGAAGAAGCACTAGAGATGGATCCTCATCGAAGCAAGATGATGAGGAAAATCTAGCCTTAGCGAGTAAGGTGAGGAAAGGGAAAGGGAAGGCATCCCATCCCAAATCCGGTTCTTCCCATGGTGAGAAGAAGATTGACAAATCAAAAGTAAGATGCTTTCATTGTCATGAAGTGGGCCATTATGCTACGAATTGTCCACAGAAGAAATCCAAGGAGGGTTCCTCGAAGGGATCTGATGGTGAGGCACTGGCCTCACAGTTTGAGATGGATTTCTCGCTTATCTCATGCATGGTTTCATCCATGGTGGGATGTGTGTGGTACCTGGATAGTGGAGCTTCATTCTGCATGTCAGGCGACAAGAATCTTTTCAATACCTTGGAGGAGAAGGATCTCCAGATGCGGATCGAGATGGGCAATGATGGAAAGTACCATGTTTTAGTTGAACATATGGTTGTGTTTCAGAGGGAGCCTGGAGCTCCCCTCACCCTGACTGATGTAAAGTATGTACCAGGTCTGAGGAAGAATCTTTTGTCTGTCACTATGCTAGAAGGTAAAGGCTATGATGTAGTCTTTAAAAAAGGAAAGGTATTCCTGAGGCATATCGGTACTAGACAGACAAAGTGAATAGGGATTCGAGTCAAGAATATCTACAAGCTGGAGGTAGATGGCTGTGCTGCTTTGAGTTCCAAAGCTGAGATGGTGCAGAGCTAAGATGTTGGCAAGATATGGCATAGAAGACTGGGCCACTTGCACCATGGAGCTCTGAAGACCATGCAGTAGATTTCTACCGGATTACCCAAGGGAAAAATTGAGCAGACGACTACATGAAAAGGTTGTACCTTGGGTAAGTATGCGAAATATTCCTTTATGGATCGAGATAGTAGAGCTGGAGTAATCTTGGAGTGAGTTCACTCAGATGTTTGTGGACCCTTCTCTACAGCCTCCATTGCCAAACAAAGGTACTATGTTATTTTTATTGATGATTTTTCTCATAGATGATGGATGTACTTTATGCAAAAGAAGGATCAGACCTTCTTGAGGTTTTGTGAGTTTAAAGCCTTGGCAGAGAAAGAATCTAGAAATAAAATAAAAGCCTTATGTAGCGACAATGGTGGAGAGCATGTCTCCCAACAGTTTAAAGACTTCTGCACTGCAGAAGGTATTAAACGAGAAATGATAGCACCCCATAAACCATAGAAGAATGGGGTGGCTGGAAGGAAGAATAGATCGATTGTGGGAGCAGCTTGAATGATGTTGCATGACCAAAGCCTACCATTGCATTTGTGGGTTGAGGCATGAAATACAGCAATATACTTGGAGAACAAAAGCTCCCACCGTATACTGGGAATGAATACACCTATGGAAGCCTATTCCAAGAAGTGACCTGATGTAAGTCACTTCTGAATCTTTGGATCATCAGTTTACTATCATGTGACCAAAGATGTCAGGAAGACGCTAGACCCAAAAACTAAATTGGGAATACTTATGGGGTACACAGATACACCCCACAACTATCAGGTGTACCTGCCTTCCACTCAGAGGACTGTGGTACACAGGGATCTGAAGTTCAACAAGAAAAAATCCATGCAAGTGTCACTTGAGAGGGAGCTCAAGTTGCATGCAGAGGAGGAACTTTCAGTTCCTAAGGAGGAGGAGCCTCAGATTTATGCAGAGCAACCACATGCAGAGGATCTGGGAGTGGAGACATCCACTGATGCTGATACTTCCAGAGATGGGCAGAGACACTCAAGGGAATATTGCAGGTTGATGCTGGATGCGCGGGAGAATGTTGGATAGCCATCTTCTTAGTGCAGATAGAGGAGGTCACCCGAGCGGTACACTAGGTACATGGCCCTGGTTGGGGAGTGTGTAGATACTTAACCTTCTTCATTCGAGGGGGCAGTGCAGCAACCAGTCTGGGTTGATGCAATGGTAGAGGAGTATGACTTTATCATTCAAAACAGTGTGTGGGATGTTGTCCCAAGGCCTCGGGGCAACTTAGTGGTGAGTTCCAGATGGCTTTATAAGGTAAAGCAGGCAGCTGATGGCAGTGTTGAGAAACATAAGATAAGGTTTGTTGCCTGGGGTTTCTCATAGGTCGAGGGGATTGACTACGATGAGACCTTTGCTCCCTTAGAAAGGTACTCATCAATTAGATCGATGTTGGCACAATCATCTCAAATGGGGTGGAATATCCACCAGATGGATGTGAAGACAACATTCCTAAATGGGAAGATTGAGGAGGAGGTGTACATTGAGCATCCAGATGGTTTCAAGACCTTTGACCATGAGTCACATGTGTGCCGACTCAAGAGGGATTTGTATGGGCTGAAGCAAGCACCCCGTGCTTGGTACTCTAGGATTGACAGCTATTTCATCGATTTGGGATTCACCAAGAGTGAGCAAATGAGAACCTTTACCACATCATGGTAGAAGGTAAACCATTGATCATTGTTCTTTATGTTGATGATCTGATTTTGACAGGTGATGATCAACTGATATAGTCTTGCATGGAGGACCTTGCAAGAGAGTTCAAAATGAAAGACATGGGTCTTATGCACTACTTTCTAGGCATGGAGGTGTGGCAGAAAGATGGTGAAGTATTTGTGTCTCAAGGCAAGTATGCTAATGAGATACTGAGGCACTTTCACATGGAGAAGTGTAAGCCCATGCAGACTCCTCTAGTTGGGAACTGGAGGAAGGAGGATGCTACTTTAGGTGAGGTAGTAGCTGCAACTATTTATTGCTAGCCGGTGGGTTCACTTATATATCTAGTGAACACATGACCCAACTTATGCTTTGTGGTGAACCAACTGTGTCAAGCTATGGTTCAGCCTAGCAAGCTATTTTGGAAGGTAGCGAAGCATGTGCTGAGATACCTCAAAGGCACATCTCAGTTCAGATTATGGTATAGATGGACAGAGGGAGTGAAGCTTCAGGGCTTCATAGATGTGGATTGGGCAAGGAGTCCATCAGACTAGAAGAGCACTTCTGGAGGACTCTTCAACCTTGGTTCAGCTACAATTTCTTGGTACAACAAGAAATAGAGATCAATTGCACTTAGCTCAATAGAGGCTGAATACATGGCTGCTAGTCAGGCTGCATGTGAGGCCATTTGGATGCGAAAGATTCTAGTGGGATTGTTTGTTCAGATGATGGATCCTACAGTGATTTGCTACGATAACAAGAGTTGTATCAAACTCTCTGAGAATCCAGTTTTTCATGACAAGTCCAAACACATAGATATCCGGTATCACCACCTTCGAGACTGTGGTCAAGAGGATCATGTTGTTGCTATATGTTTCGACCGAGGAACGGGATGCAGATATTTTTATGAAGGCATTGTCAAAATGCAAGTTTGAGTTCCACAGAGACAGGATTAGGGTTACTGATAATCCCTTTCTTGTTGAGAGGAAGTGTTGAAAATAGCAACAAGAAATGCTAAAAATAGCACTACTATAAATATTAGTTCAACCAGTGTTGAACATAGCTATAAGGAATGAAAAAATGGAAGTGCTAAAAATAGCATTCTATAAATAGCATTTCGGGATACCTTCCTATTTTAGTCAGTCCCTAAACTAAAATAGTGAAGTAAAATTCGAATTTGATCTTAGCAGTTGTTTGTAAAATAATTAATTAATTCATCTTGAGTTAATTAGTTAAGAAAAATCAAACATGAATTCTATGTGGGACATGCAACAGTTTCTCCATTAACTGGGGAATTTATCCATTAGTTAAAGAGATAAGGATGAGTTGTAATATTGAGTTGTAATTAGTTGACTTAGTTAACTGAGTCAAGTCTAGTTAGATTAATTCAATTAGTTTGTTGAATTAATGTAAGTTTAGTTAGTTAATGCTTGCATGCATGTAACTACCACACTTCAGATGACTAAGTATTCTCTCATAAATAACTCATGCATGTCAATTCAGAGAGAGACCCAGTTGAGATCAGATGGAGGGGTAGTGTACTATCAGTTGCGAGAATATTCCATTGTGAATATTTCTTGCATGCAAAAGGAATTCTTTCCTTGAGGATTAAGCAGTTACTTCTTCAGGTTTAGTGAGTGTGATGAGGCCAATTCACACATGTGGCTTCACTGGACCCCAAGGAAAACTGCGCAAGGAAATAGGAGGCTTGGAGGGCTTGAGGAGGACATATACTATGTCTATTCAGTCTGTGAGTTGTATTGTTTGATTACGGAGAGAGCAGGATAGCTTGAGAGTTGATTCTTTTTGTAACTTGCACAAGATTTCCACTTGTATGATAATACAGAGATTGGGGTTTTAGGTTGAGGCTTTCCTTGGGTTATTTCTTTTGTGTTATGTGTGATTGATTTTTCATTCTCAGATATATGTGTTCTCTTGATCTTACTCAATTCGATTAAGCTTCCGCAAAGTGTTGTAGAAGTAGATCTTCTATTTTGTTTTAGTATAGTGCATAAAATGTTGATCTACAGTGGGAATTTCTACAATCTGTAATTCCCTCCAGTATCAACATAGAGTTGATATGTGGTGGACATATCTACGTAAATCCATCTTAATTCCACAGCTATCGAGGGTCGGGAGGGATCAAAGCTCTTAAGGTGAAAATATCTTTTTTGAATGAAAATTTTGAGGAAATATTTGCACCTCAGGAAAGGTTTTCATCTAAAGTGATTTGATTCCTATCGATGCTTGATAGATCTGTAGTTAATATGGATCTAGGCTGATAGATCTAGAGTTAATATGGATCTAGGCTCATTCTATCAAGGGTCAAGATGGATCAAATATCTTAAGGTGCATGCCTCTTTTTTTAGTGCAAAACTTAAAGAAAGGTTTACACTTTGAGATATTTGATCCCTCTTAGTGCTTCATAGATCCATATATGATTCTTGACAGAAATAGATTCAGAGTTAAGATATATCTAGGTATATATATATATATCTATATATATATATATATATATATATATATATATATATATATATATATATATATATATATATATATATATATATATATATGTAATTCATGGCCCAAAGACAAATTACAAAGGAATCTTCACGCTTTTAAATAGGATATACTATAAATTGCACCAGATGTTGCAAGGGAAACATCGTAAGGCATAAATTCGAGAAGCATTGTGACATAAAAAATCATTGAAGGTAAAAATTAGTAAACAAAATTTCATTCAAAGGTATTTTGTGGGAGGGTTCACACACAAGTCTGTCATTTAAATTTAGGTTAAAAAGGTTCTGTAACTACAAGGTCAGAGCTGCCTCTAAACAAGAAGCCTAACTAAGGTCTTCTTCCTGTTTCAATTTACCAAAAAGGCTATTGTCCATTAATTTAATACCCACAAACCTTGGGTGTGTAAAAATAATCTAGTTGTGTTTCTCAACGTGAAGAGAGTTACTTGGTGATGTGGACGGCCCAACTTTGCTATCTAGTGTGGGTAGAGTTTCCCCAACTTCCATGCAATCATGGCCTTTCCTCAAAGACATTTTCTACATGGATTGGAGGGTTTACCTACCATGAATCTTCACAATTTTTAACTTAGAACTAGAGAGGGGTTTTCTTCTTAACAACCTTTCCAAGTACTAGAAGGAATTTTTATTTTCTGGGATGGGGATAACATGCTGAAACAATAATCAGTGAAGTACAACCACCTCCCAACTACAAAATTTTAGTGCCAAAGTCTAAAAGACAAAATCTAGGACTAGAAGCTCATGATGGTCGAGCATACCATATGCGCACAAACTCTTGAACCTATCACCCAAGCTATCCAAGCTCAAAGTGGTTCTTCAACCCCTAATAAAATTGATAGTGAAAATGATAATGTAGTTTGAAAAGAAATAAGAATAATAAGCAAAATGGTTCTTTAAAGGCTCATGTTGCCAAAGCCCCTACTACAGGTGTCTCCAATAAACACCCACACAAAAAACAAATGGCTCACCCCACCTTCATGCCTTCCTCACAATGTGATGGTCATAGAGCTTGCTCTCTGCCCCTCTACTCAACCCTTTAATTAAAGAGTTAACTAATGGCCTTTTAAAGAGGCTAATATGACCACCTTGGATCACTGATTTGCATAAATAACTAAATATTCAAATCCTTGCAGATTTTGGAAGGCCTTAAAGATAATGAGGAGATGGCAGACATCCCTGCCTTTTCTCAAAGAAGTTATCTCGTGGAACATGTAGGGAATGCCTGAATTCACAAAAGACACACATTCTAGTTCAAACCTCGCTTAGCATTGAGTAAGAATCTATTTTTTTCTGTAAGAAGTCGAAGTTACAAAGTCAAAGAAAAATATTTTTATTGAGAAAAGCCTTGCATGTAATTTGGTTGAATGTTGTTTTTAATTCTTCTGATTAATATATCCTTGGCTAGCTTCTAGGAATACTGAGAAGGGGACATACCCTACCCAAATAAATTGTTTGGACTTTATTTATCCTAGATGGTTAGCTTGTTGGGAGCTCACAAAGATGTTCCTACTATTCACAGAGAAAAAATAGAGATGTTATGAAAAAATATGGTGAATATAAAAGGATAATAAAGTTTCAAGGAGGGACGGCAATATTAGCAGGAGGATGGTGTGCGCTCGTGAAGGCCTAGGTTAACCTAGGGTTTCTGCCTGACCTCTGCAGAATACCATCATGGTCTCAACTAGGCGCACTGTACAGCATAGCAGTCTACACCCATCACTTTCGGAATTTCGACCTGTGGACAGGATGGACGTCAACATGGATTTGGAAGCGGTTGATTATACTGAGGAGCCTTTCCCAGACAGAGTCATCTTTGTCAACCCTAGTTTCACTCCTGCCCCTCCGATTGTATTGCCTTCGCCGTTTGCTGGCCCGGAATCATCTCATCGACCTCCCGTTGTTTCCCTACCGCGGCACAGCTCTGTCCCTCCCCTCATCGGGTCTCACCCTATCGAATCCCCTAATTTCGAAGTCCCTCCACTCTCTTCGGGCACCCTTCATATTCTATCCTCTAATACCCCTCGCTCGCCCTCTTTTGACCCGCTTTCCTCTTCCTTTTTTACTGCTCCTTCTGTCAACCCTCCAGTCTCTGCCGCGACGCCTACCTCTTGTGTTGGAACTCGACCATCTGGGTGTTTTGAAACTCCTGCTGTCAAGGTTAAACCTGCTAAACCTTTTCCTTAGGAAGGCGTACCAAACCCCCTGGTGGACCATCTGTCTGCACCCCGTACCAGCAAAAGGAAGTCGAAGTGCATTAAGGCTACCTCAAAGGATATCACCATTAGGTTCGGTGATACCTCAGCAATAGGCGAGTTTGCTATCATGGCAAACACTGTGCTGGTAGGGCATGTTAGGGGCAGGGCATATTCGACAAAAAGGCTGACACAATGGGTGAAGGAGATTTGGGGAGGTTTGTTTATTGATCTGCCAGAAGTCCATATATTGCCAAGAGGCTGGTTATCTTTACATTTCCCAAAGGAGAGTTACACGGACCTGGTACTGGCCAGGTACTGGCACATTGAAATGGCCCCAGTACTCCTCAAGAGGTGGAGTCCTCTTTTTGACCCAGAACGTGAACAAATTGGAGTTGGACCGATTTGGGTGCGCCTATCGGGTCTTCCTCTACAGTTCTGGGGTGAAGAAGTTTTCATCAGGATTGGTAATTCACTGGGTACATATCTCGATCATGACCGCACGTTTGTGGAATCAAGAAGCAGGACCCTCGCGCGTATATTGGTTCACTTGGATACCCGTGAAGGGCTGGAGGAAAAGATCACTCTTCAGTGGGGGAGATACATCAAAGTTTAGATACTATATTATGAGGGGGTTCCATTCCGTTGCAGGTGATGCCACAAGGTCGGGCATCTCTACAAAGATTTCCCACTCAATCGAAAAGCTGAGGACTCCCCGAAGATCACTCCTACACCTTCCAGGGTTGCTTCATTGGTCTCCATGTGCCCCATTTCTACTGGACAGTCTCCGGTGGCATCCTCACCAGCGGTCGACCCTGGACTCAGGCACTCCTCGCCGCCGATGACCAGGGCTCGCTCGGCAGCTGAAGCTGTTTCAGCCTCGGGTACTCCTCTGAACCATCCTCTCTCTATTATTGATCATATTATTAATGATTCAGGTGCCTCTTTCCAAACATCTATGGCTCATTGTTCTATGTCATCCCCCCCCTCATTTCCACCACTGGTCCCACCTTACTCTCTCCCTCCTCATCTTCCTCCCCCCGACCATCCTCCGAGGTCTCCCCCCCTCATCCATACTTCCTTCGGTCTAGATCTCATTCCAAAGATATGTCGGCCCACCAGTCTGGTCTTGGTATCTCTGTGCCGAGTGCCGGCCCCCTGCCTACCAGAGGCAGGAAGTATGATCTCTCAAAGGCTATTAAGAAAGCAGGGGCGGAGGTTGTCTCTGGTTTTCAATCCACCATTGACGGGGTCCTTAGAGCAGGATATACCCCTCACAGTGTTCCCCCATGAAGTGTTTGTCTTATAATTGTAGGGGGTTGGCTAGTGCCTCCAAGAAACTAGCCATGAAGCATCTAATTGAGAATGAACCTATTGATATCATTTTGCTACAAGAAACTCTTTGCTCGGCCGAACAAATCTCCCAATCCTTTCAATCCTTGACCCCAGGTTGGTCCTTTGTAGCCCTCGATGCTACTGGTCGATCCGGTGGTCTGGCCATTGGAGTTAACCCTCACTCCATTAAGGTTGAAGCTACTTTGGGGGGGGCCGGTTATCTGGGTCTGGATTTTTTCACTACTGATATGGGCATGCATCTCAGGTTAGTGAATGTATATGCCCCTTGTAATCAAAGAGAACAATTTTGGCAGTGACTCTTACATCTCTCCCTCATGGATGCGGGGCAGACCATAATCGGAGGAGATCTCAACTTTTCATTAGGATTCAGGGAATCATGGGGATCGGCGGCAAAAATCGACTCTATCACAGATTATATGACTAATCTTTTAGAGCAGAAAAATTTTGTGGATATCCCCATGCATAAACTCCTTCCTACCTGGAGGAACAGGAGGGTGGGTGATGCAGCATTGGCACGCAGACTTGACAGATTCATCATGAAATATTCGCTCCTTCAACAGTTGCATCATTACAAGCAATGGGTGGGCTCGGGAGGCATATCGGATCATGCGCCTATATATCTGGAAATCCAGGGGCCTTTTAAGAAACCAAAAGCCCCTTACAAATTCAATCACACCTGGCTGAGGGACCCGTCATATATTAAGATGATCTCTGAATATTGGAATACTCATCCCACTGATGGAACAAAATCACTTGCAAAAGGGTTCTGCAAAAACCTCTCTGAGATCAAGCACCTCTCCACTAATTGGGCCAAGGATAAGCATGCTCGGGAAACCTCTCAACTCACTCATATCGAATCAGAGTTGAGCTCACTACTGGATGAACGGGGCTTGGGTTTCATCACAGCTGAGGACAAGGGTCGACTGATAGAATTGGAAAACTAGAAGGCTAAAATCCTAAAAGAGCGCGAAGAATCCCAGAGATTGAGGAGTAGAGCTATTTTGTTACAAGCAGGGGACGATAATTCAAAGTTTTTTCACAGCTATGCCAAAGGTCAAAAGGTGTCCAACACCATTTGGAAACTCCCCACTCCTGAGGGAGACATGGCTGACTCCTTTAATAAGCTTGCCCACCTTGGCATCACTCATTTCAGAGATCTCTACAAATGCCCCCGTGAAGCAAATCTTCCTGAAATTATCAATATAGCGAGACATTTTCTGAGATTTGTTGATGAGGATGATGCTGAAGAGCTTAATTCTTCGGTTACTTCTGGGGAGCTAGAAGGTATTTTAAAATGGTTCAAAAAAGATAAGGGTCCAGGCCCGGATGGATGGACCATTGAATTCTATCTGGCATTTTACGAAATCCTGGGGCAGGATCTTCTGAATGTCGTGGAGGATAGAAGAAATTCGGGATCCATCTACCACGCCATCAACTTGACCTTCATAGCTCTCATCCCATAATCTGACTCCCCTTCTTCTTTTGATGATTATAGACCTATCTCTTTGTGCAACTTTCTATACAAGATCATTTCCAAGACCATTGCCAACTGTCTCAGACCGATTCTCTCGAGACATATTGCCCCTCAACAATTTTCTTTACTCGAATCCAGACAGATTCATGAAGCCATTGGTTCGACTCAAGAAGCCATCCATTCTATCTGGTCCAAGCATCTCAAGAGCATCATTCTCAAGATTGACTTATCCAAAGCTTTCGATCATGTCAGTTGGCTCTATATCAAAATGCTTCTTATTCATCTGGGATTCCCCCACATATACATCACTTGGATTATGGCCTGTATTACATCTCCTTCCTTCAGTATTCTCATAAATGGCTCGGCCTCACCCTTTTTTCACTCTGAAAGGGGACTGAGGCAAGGCTGCCCACTGTCTCCTCTTCTCTTCCTAATAGTCATGGAAGGTCTTAGTCGGCTCATAGCCTCTGCAAAAAGGAATGGTGATATCTGTGGTCTCCGGATCTCAGATGTTTGCTCTCTCACTCATCTTCTATTTGTGGACGATGTACTCATTCTGTTGGATGGAAGCATACGAGATTCCAAAACTTTTTCCAAGATTCTTCTTCTCTTTTCCTCTGCTACATGTATGCTCACAAATCATACTAAATCCACTATCACTTTCACTCGTACATCGGTTCAGGAATCACATTTTGCACAACAGGCTTTTCCCTATAGCATTCATCCCCTGGATAGGGGCCTAAAATATTTGGGGTACTGGCTAAAACCTACTTGTCAAAGAATTGTTGATTGGGTTTGGCTGGTTACAAAGTTGGAGAAGAGACTCACTGTATGGAGCTTCAGATACTTATCAAGGGCAGGCAGACTGGTGCTTATCAAATCTGTCTTGGAGGCCACTCCGGTCTTCTGGATGGCACTTGCATGGATTCCGCGGAACATTCTAGGGCGTTTAAAACAACTCTGTAACAGATACCTCTGGAATGGAAATCAGGAAAAAAGATTATTTGCCTGGATAAGCTGGCAAAAGATAGCCCTACCAAGGAAATGGGGCGGATGGGGGCTCAAGGACCTTCCCCTCTTCGCCCAAGCACTTGCTGCAAAAATGGGCTGGTCATTGATGAAAAGCCAGAATATTTGGGCACAAATATCATACCATAAATACATTTGGCCTCAGAGCTTATTGGACTAGATCAGACTACCATCATGGCAGGTAACGGGATGCTCTTCGGTATGGAAGGCACTGCTCCATTCCCTTCCCCTCATACGAGACAATTTGGTTTGGAGAATCAATGATGGATCGATGGGAAGGATTGGACAAGATCCGTGGATAGGAAGTGGGGGAAGACACATACTTAGTAGAGATCTTATCAGGCACCTTCATGCATGAGAGATCAGGGTTTTTGCACACATCGCCAATCAACAGAACACAGATATCTTCACACAGACATGGAAGTCGGCCCTACAACTCGATCTCCCCCCACAATGGCATCAGGAGTGGCTTGAATATACCTCAGCATTATCTGAATCGCATATCCGAATCAAACAGGGGCCTGATGAACTAATTTGGTGTTTGGTAGATAATGGTACATACACACCAAAGCCTGGATACTGTTCCCTCATTTAGCATAAAAAACCGGACTTGACATTACACTGGTGGCGAGATATTTGAGTACCAAACTTTTTTTCTGGTGTGTTCTTACGGATATAGTTCCCACGGGAGAGCATCTAACCCATAGAGTGATTTATGGGCCATCTTGGTGTATACTGTGCAAAGAGGCATCAGAATCAACTGTACACCTCTTCCTACATTGCACAGCAACTTGCACTCTCTAGCAAAACATTTCCACATCTATTGGCTTTGCTGGGTCTTGGACCGGAGACGATATACAAATTGCATGGGAAGATTGGAATCGTAGACATCCGGGATCAAAGTTACTGAACCTTCCCGTAGTGGTCATTTGGCATATTTGGAAGGTCCACAATAGGTATATCTTTGATAACATGGCTGTGTGTTGGCCTCGAACGGAAGCCGGCATTATCTCCGCATACCTTGAACTGCTCGACCCTAATCCCCCTAGGGAGAGGCACATTCAACCACCCCCCATCATAGAAAAATCTATCCCTTGGGACTTCTTCGATGGGGCCGCAAATCAAAATGGCTGTGGGGGTGGTTTCGTTCTCCATATCAATGAACACCACAGTTACAAAGTAAAACTGGGGCTCCGTGTGGGCTCTAACAATTTTGCGGAACTCATGACCCTACGACACTTATTACATTTCTCTCTGGGACATCAGTGTTTAAATCTTAACATTTTTGGGGATTCAAAGATTGTTGTAAGCTGGTTCAATCTTTCTACAATATGTCACATTCACACACTCAGCAACATATTGTATGAAACACATACTTTTAAGGTAGCATTTAACCAAATATCTTGTATCCACATATACAGGGAATATAACTGCAGCGCAGATCAATTATCCAAGGAGGTTGCGCTACTTCCTAGAGGAGAATGGTTAATATTGGAGCAGCGAGGGACTGAGGAATACCGCTATTACCACAGGCCATATATAGATCAGTGATATCAGAGGGACAATAGTCCCTGATCATAGCAAATGATTAAATGTTCAAGATCTGATAATTTTTTTTTAAATCTTTTTGATATATATAGAAAGATACATTGATAATGGACCCTGCGTGGTCATGTACAGGCGATTATTAACTAGATTGTTAAACTGTCTATACAAACAACTTTTTTGTTTTAACAGCCTGATCACCCTGCGTGGTGGATCTTGATTGACGACACTGATTACAGCATATGCTACTACATTTACAATATGTAATTTTCTCTATCTTAATGATAATTACGGATTTTTCCAGTGGGAAAAAATAAAGTTTCAAGGAGATATCTCTATAGATAGAAGTAGGGAAATTATCTTCTACATGATGTATATCTATATCCCCATATCCATGTAACACAAATTTTCAACATGACAATATACATAAAGATAAAAAGAATGAAGCTTTTACTGATGCCTAAAAAATTACAACGAATTGTAATATTAAAGAAACAAATACTAGTATAAAGAGAAAAGAAAGAAAACCTATTTTTTTTATCTGAATTACTTGTAAACTCGAGGTAGAATTATACCAACAGATAATACTAAGGACGTTCTTATTGGTATAGGAATATTATAAGTGAATTTACTCTCGAACAAATTTAAATATGAAGAGAAAGAACAAAAAGCTTAATCTTTTCGATCACTCTACTTGGAAATTTTGTGGAGCCTCTGCAACAACTTGTGAAAAAGATTTATCCATTTGATGATTTCTAGGAAAAACAACAGGTTGCAAAGAAGATACTTATCTAAAAGCATTGAATGAGTTCCACATGATTTTTGGGAATGTGAATACTTGATCGTTGTTAAAGATGTTGCTTCTCTACACAATATTTTCTTTCTTCTAGTAATAATTTTGACTTTGTTCGTCAGGACCTCCATTAAAACTTGCAAACCATAGAAGAATTATTGTAGTAATAGAGTGCCTAAATAAATCAGAATACCATCACAGTAGACTCAAAATTTTAACATACGAACATGGAAAATAGATCAAAAATGTTGGCACCATGCCTCTAAATATGAAGAGAAAGGACAAAAAGCTTAATCTTCTCGATCACTCTACATGGAACGTCTGTGGAGCCTCTATAAGAATTTCTTAAAAATATTTAGCCAGTGGAGGATTTCTAGGATGAACAATAGGTTTCAAAGAATATACTTGTTTAGAATTAGACAAGTTTCCTTGAAGCATTGAATGAGTTTCACATGATTTCTGGGATGCGAATACTTGAACGTTGTCAAAGATATTGCTTCTCTACGCAATATTTTCTTTCTTCTAGTAATACTTTCGCCTTTCTTCATCACAAACTCCATTAAAACTTGCAAACCATAGAAGAATTTTGAAGTAACTGAGTGCTTAAATAAATCAGAAGACCATTGTAGTAGACTCAAAATTTTAACACAAGAACATGGAAAATTAATAAAAATGTTGGCACTATGCCTCTTATCTACTTAAATGTAAGTACAATAATAATACCTGAAAGAAATTAAACATTGTACTTAGGCAAAGTAGACTGCTGACAACCTAGAGAGGGTGGTGATACCTAGCATTTATCGAACAACTAAACTGAGTAAATCATAAAATCAGGACCCTTAAGTTGAGATGTTAATTACACCTAAAATAAGTAGAAGCCAATATTTTCAAAGTAAATTGCACAATATATGTAGTACCCGATGAAGAAAATTCCATGTCTCAATATATGTAGAACCAAAGGGAAAACATTATAACACATTCATATTCTAGCAATATAAATTAACAAACAAATTGCATTTGTATAATAGCCTTTGCATAATATCCATTTCCATGATCTCCTCCACATAGGAAAGGTAAAATGCTTTATTTTGTCATAAAATCACTAATAGACTCAATAATTGAAGGAGAAAGGTTTGCATTTTTCTCTTGAGAAAAAAGTAGAATTTGTTACACAGGTTGAAGGGCGATGGAGGTTGGGATCATCTAGTGGGGGGATACCATTTACTGACCACTCGCCTTTCCAAGGGACCATAGGTGCCAAATTGCCAATGTTCATCAAAATCATACTAGGATCGTTAACGACTTGGAATACATATCCCAAATCGTACAGAAGAAACCTTGTGATGTTGGAAAATAGGCTTAGATGACTAGACTAAGGGAATTTTGGAATGAAGTTTTTTAAGCCAAAGGAGCCTAGCTCAAAGATCGCTTGCAATCAGTGAACACTAAATACTGACCAACTAAAGCTTTTTCATACTGTTGGCAACTAAGGACACTAGGGGCAATTTTTGCACTTCAACAAACTATCTTCATTCAAGGCCAACTTTTTTTAAACAACGTTCTCTTTTGGGAGTGCATAGAATGTAATCTATCTTTGGGCCTAAATAACCTCTTCATTAAGGTAGATTTCAAAAATTCTTGACCATGTGGAATGGAGTCTGGGATTTCATGCTAACCATCCTAAAAGCACTAGGATTTTTCCTTTTTATAAATGAAAATGATGGTTTAGAAACCAATGTGGAGATTACATCTAACCATTCCATTAATTAAAGAACACCAAGCAACTTCGCACTATGCCTCTTATTCACTTAACTGTAAGTACAATAATAATACCCAGAAGAAATTAAACATTATACTTGGGCAAACCAGGTTGCTAACAACCCAGAGAGGGTGGTAATACCTAGCATTTATCAAACAACTAAATTGAGTAAATCATAATATCAAGAATCTTAAGTTGAGAAGCTAATTACACCTAAAATAATTAGCAACCAGTATTTCCAAAGTAAATTGCACAATTTATGTAGTACCCAATGAAGAAAATTCCATGTCTCAATATATGTAGAACCAAAGGGAAAAAATTAACACACATTCATATACCAACCACACATTCATATTCCAACCATATAAATCAACAAACAAATTGCAGTTGTGTAATAACCTTTGCATAATCTCCATTTCCATGAGCTCCTCCACATAGGAAAGGTAAAATACCTTGTTTTGTCATAAGATCACTGAGAGACTCAATAATTGAAGTAGAAAGGTTTGCATTTTTCTCTTGAGAAAGGTAGACTCAGGAGGAAATATACTTCCTCCCCTCCCATTTCTCTAAGCTTTTCAACACTGACATAGCCAAAGACTAGATTTCTTCTTGAAGTGGAGGAAACATGGGCCTAGGCAAAACACTAGGAGTGACACCAAATCCAAGTTTTGTTAAGAGTATGTGGGAATCTCTAAGCTTAAAGCAACAACAATAGAGGCCATTGACACAACCTTTGATTCCATGTTCTTATAAAATTCATTCTCCATTATCCGCTCATCACCCCAGTTGTGTAATAGCCTTTGCATAATCTCCATTTCCATGAGCTCCTCCACATAGGAAAGGTAAAATGCCTTGTTCTGTGATAAAATCACTAAGATAAAATGGCTTGTTCTGTCATAAAATCATTAAGAGACTCAATAATTTAAGCTGAAAGTTCTGCATTTTTCTCTTGAGAAAGGTGGACATAGTAGGAAATATACTTCCTCCCCTCCTTCCATTCTTTGATCTTTTCAACACTGACATAGCCAAAGACTGGATGTCTTCTCGAAGTGGAGGAAACAGGGGCCTAGGAAAAACACCATGAGCGAAGCCAAATCCAAGTTCTGTTAAGAGTATGTGGGCATCTATGAGCTTAAAGAAGCAACAACAAAGGCCATTGACACAACCTTTGATGCCATGTTCTTATAAAATTCCTTCTCCATTATCCCCCGATCACCCTTATACTCTGATATATAATATATGCAAAATTTGAGAAAAGCCATTGGCCAATGTTGGTTTCCTGCAATCTCCTTTAGGCATGGGAATGCAGGAAGTGCTGAGCAATCTACAACCAAGACCAATATTGGTTTCTTGCATGGATTTGTGCACGTCTTTTGTGCCACTGTTTGGACCAATGGTTATGTTTGTCGGTTTGGCATTAATTACCAATACATGATTGCCTCTTTTTGCATTGGTTCGTACAATCATTTGGGCAATGACTCCATTGCAACTAAATGCATATTTCTTGTACTCAAGGGTCATGATAACAAATCTCATTGGAAACTCCTATTTAAGTTTTCACATTGGAACAGTGCCAATTTTACTTATCCAAATCACAGTTTGTTAATAACCCATATGCAAGTAGAGGCCAAGAGAAAAAATTAGATTCAGGCTCTCCTCATTACTGTTTCAAAGAGTACATCCAGGGACACCCTCACAGTTTAAAATTTCATCAAACGATCCCAATCCTAAGAAAATGTGTTATGTGGGCATCTCTGAGCTTAAAGCAGCAACAACAGAGGCCGTTGACACAACCTTTGATTTCATGTTCTTATAGAATTTCTTCTCCATCATCCCCTGATCACCCTTATATATAATATATGAGAAATTTGAGAAAAGCCATTGGCCAATGCTAGTTTCCTATAGCCTCCTTTAGGCATGGTAATGCAAGAGTCATTGACCAATCTACGACCAAGACCAATGCTGGTTTCTTGCATGGCTTCCTACATGGCTTCCTGCATGTCTTCTACACCACTGTTTGGACCAATGGTTCTGTTTTTTGGTTTGACACTGATAACCAATACATAGTTGCCTCTTTTTGCAAGGGATTGTACAATCGATTAGGCATAGACTCCATTGCCACTAAATGCGGATTTCTTGTACTCAAGGGTAATGATAACAAATCTCATTGGAAACTCTTGTTTAAGGTTGCACATTGTAACAAAGTTGACATTCCTTATCCAAATCATGGTCTATTGATAACTGATATGAAAGTAGAGGCTAGGAGCAAAAATGGCATTCACACTCTCTTCATTACTATTTCAAAGAGTACATCCACGCACACGCTCACAGTTTAAAATTTCATCAAACGATCCCAATCCCAAGAAAATGAGTTTATTAATCCACAATGACTCCAACTAGAGTAACAATCCACATACCTGGGTCCATTATCAGCGGATAGAAGGTATATACCTCTCAATTTCAATGTGTAACATTCAAACAACATTCAAACAAAACCATTTCATCCACACCAGAGTCTGCCAAGAGCAAAATGAGAGTAAGGTACAGTTCCCAGTGCGAATTACATGCTGAGAGCGAACCATATAATATTACCCTGAACAAATTAAAACTTTAAATCAATTTATGCATTCACTAGCTGAAACTCGACTGCACCACGTGAAACCCACCTGCGCCATCCTCGTTGCAGAGCTCAAATAGAAGGAATCTTTGGTGCAAATGACTGGGCTGGCAAGGAGCATCACAAAACCTTTTGGCTCTGTCCTAGTCTGAGTCTGAGGCTCACAGCTGAGACCTGCAACAATAAAGGATGAATCCATGTCTTTAGAGATTCGTAGGGTTTAGAGGGCTCATAGAGTTAGTTAGGTATTTAGAAAGAGGGATGGGTGGATTCAATGACCTAAAACATTTCAATCGTTTAACATTTGATTTAATGGTGCACAAAGGTACATCGTGACATCTTGGGGAGTTGTTTTCAAAGGAGAACGCCTTACAACGTAATTACATAAGAATATTATTGATAAAACCATGAGCTTTCAAAACCTCGAAACTAAAAATCCCAATGCTAAATTAACTAGAATATGTTACATAAGAATACCATTAACAAAACCATAGATTATTAAAACCTAGACCCTAAAAACCCAAAGATAAATTAATTTTGTAACTCCCTCTACTACAATAATATTTATAACCATCAATTTATTATATTTTTTAAATTTAAATTTTATTTTAAATAATTTAAACTCTCCAAATTTTATTTTTAATTTAAATTTAGCTAAACCAAAATATTTACATCACACTATCTCTTAACACAATAATAAATAAATTTTAATTTAAAATATATCATAATAATTTACTAATTAAAATACATACTATATTCTCAATAATCAAATTTTATTATTTTATAAACCAAAATATTTACATCACACTATCTCTTAACACAATAATAAATAAATTTTAATTTAAAATATATCATAATAATTTACTAATTAAAATACATACTATATTCTCAATAATCAAATTTTATTATTTTATAAAATGAATAGTAAAAAAGATAAAAATATTGAGAAAGATGAATCGTATATTCCCAATGCTCATCTTGATTAGTCCCCGCCCCTTCAGGGCTGTAGAGACAATTGTAATCGTTTTGTCGCTGCTCCTTATTATCTCATAGAATGAGAAATGCATCAAGAAAATGGACTATATTAAAAGGTTGAACATCCTCATCGTTTGGGGTCTCGTCTTAATGATAGGTGCTCCCTCTTAGAATATGAAACTGATTTTGATGTGAACCATTTAATTGAGTTTTATAATTATATGTGTTTTTAGTTTTTTAACATAAAAATGATATTGTAAATTACTAGATTGATTTTTATAATTACACGTGGATAGATTTATATATTTAATAAGAGTAGTTATTGCGTTCATTAGATTAGGTATTCTTGTATGTGCAGTTTTAAACTATATTTTCATGAAAATTAAACTTTATTTAACGACGAATGATTCTTTAATTTTCATGGTTAATTATTTCTTTCCTAATATTAAATTTTATATATATATATTATTTTGAAATAAAGTTTTGAAAGAGAAATTGTTATTATCTATTTGTTCATATATATTTATATTTATTTTGGAATAAAACATTTGTAATGTTATGTGGATGTAGTACAAGTGGTAAGGAGGAGTTGTTATTAGCGATTTTTGGTATAGTGAACCACACAAAAAAATAAAGCTTTTACAATTTTAATTAGATATATAAATCAAAGATTAAGATTTATCTTGAAACTAGTTATCTTTTCTAATTAAATTTTTTAATTAAGAAAAAAATTCATATAAGCATGTGTCATATGAAATGAGTTGTGGATTTCTAGACATATGGTATTGATAAGTTATAGTATTAGTGGATAGTATTTTAACAAATCCTATTTACATAGTAGAATCTTATGATAACCTAGAGGTGAATATTTATGGTTAACAATCTTGCTATTTTTTTTTTTAAATACATCTATATTCTCCAATTTTTATTAAAAAATATTTATTTAAGATATTTATCTATTCATTTTATAATAATAATAATAATAATTTCATATAAAGTTAGAATTAGTTAGTTTATATATATATATATATTAAATTTTAGTAACTTAGTGAATAAGAATAATATAGAAACTTCAAATTTAGTTAATTTATATATATAGTTTTTAATTTTAACAACCTAGTATGTATGATAAAATATTTATCAGAGATTTAATTTATTTTAATTTATATAACTATATTAGTTAGGCAACAAATATTTCCAAATCTATTGAACCATAAATAAACCAAGCTGTGTATAAACCAAATTGTATTACAGTGAAATTGAAACAGATACATTATTCAAAAATAAACATATACTACACCTGCTTATTAATTACTAGATAACCTAATAAATATGCCTTGCCCATTACTTATACTATTATTAAAAACTTTTTGCCCTCCGGGTGGTTGGTTCTCAACGTTTTTTCCTCCTAAACAGACACCACTGGTTGCTTCTCAACGTTTTCTCCTCCTTAACAAACACCACTGGTGTTTATAACAAAAAGAAAGTTAGGAAGTTTTCCGGATATTTGTGTTGGTTCATTATAGTCTTTTGACCTATTGTTTACTTCGTTTGTGCCAGTAAACAAAGATATGAAACCAACTTAAGATGGGTAGTAAAAGGTTTTGGTTTCTCAGGAAAGTATTTGTAGTATTTATCATTTATTTATAAAAGCAGAGAGAGATTTGATGGAAAATAAGTACCAGAGAAAGTGAGAAGCATAACTCTGTAATCTGGTCAAAAAGAATGAAATTGGGTCCATGTGGGGGTGTTGGAACCGTTAATGATAGCGGGTTCCTTGTCCGAGGACCCACTTTGGCCTTTTGGTTCAGGGTTTACAGTCGAGATATGGAGCTTTCTTGACTGGAAGAAGCACAATTTCATTTCCGTGTACAAAATGATCTAGAAATCTCACAGCCCTTCTAATTGCGTTTGCATGAAGGGACTGGATGTCGTTTTTGCTTTGTAATTAGGGTTCCTTTTTTGAACTTTTTACATTAGATATTTTTGACCAATCTTCAAGGCTAAGGATTTCTTGGAAATAGGTTTTGAACTTTTTATCTTAGTTGTTTTTTTTGACCAGTCTTCAAGGCCCAAGTTTTCTTGGGAAGCGGGAGAAGCCAACTTTACAAGAGAGGCATGCAAGGGTATCTATAGGCGCGTGAAGGACTCAGGGATTTGCTTTCAGCTGTCGCCATAAACACATGTTCTGTATATGGTGAACACATTGAAGGAAGAAGCTCTACAGGTACTGTGAATATGAGAACTATAGACGTTGAACGTTCGAAAGAAAGAGAGGATGGGCCACCCAGCGCATGTGGGATGATCGTTACAATAATGAGTGTAAGGAAACTGGACTCCACCCCACCGGGCCATGGCGACTCAAAAGGGCTGTGGAAAGCCACTTTACGCAATAAATTTCCAACCAAATCCGACATCTTATACTCAAATACTTTCAGCTTTCAAGGCGTTTAATCATCATGAATATTCTTCTCGGATGGCGCTCTTTCATACTTTCTTTTCTGCTGCTCGTTCATTCTCTTTTCTTTTTGGGTATTTGTGGGCAGATTGTGCTCGTCGGTGGGTATCTATCTGACTCCTGTTACTAATGTGAACGTGTGTATATATCTCTTTACAGCAGTGCAGGAATCTGCTTTTCCCTGTTTGAATCCAAGGAGTTGTAATTTCTATTATTAAATACAAGTAGTTTTATAATATATTTGCTGTGAAGCATGAACCGGGCCTTGGCTTTTGAAGGGCGAGCGTGATTTTGATGATTCGTTAAAACACATGTATATCTTAAAATGAAAGGAGGGTTGAAATGTTTCGTAAAATCCGATCTTCTGCTGTCATTTGCTTTAAGGTTTAAATAAACTTTAATCTTTTGTACACAATTTTATTTATGCAAATAACCACCTACTCCATTTATGTTGATAAAAATTCAATTCTGGGATGTGGTTGGTTTTTTTGCTTTATATTTTAAATTTTATATAAATTTATAAATATTAATTTTTTATTTATTTTAATTTTAAATTTGTTCATATTGAAATTAATCACCATCAACCTCATTGAATTAATTCAATGCACTTTAAAATTACAATTTATTCATCATATTAATATATTATAATTTATTTATTATATCAATATAATAAATGGAATAGATTAGAAGAGCTAAATGTTCCTTTTGAGTTGAGAGCTGCCATTCTAAGGTTATACGATAATGTAATTGCCAAGTTAAAGAGCAATGAGGGGTGGTCCAAAGATATTAAGTGTAATATCAGAGTTAAACAAGGTTGGCCCCTCTCCCCTACCCTATTTTGCATTTACATTGAAAAGCTAGAAGGTTGTTTAGAGGAAGCAAGATGTGCTGGCATGATCTTAGTTGGGATAATCATCATCTTTTTTTTCTCTACGCTTACAATAGCGTTCTTCTCGCATGGTGCCCATATGATCTTGATAAGCAACTTAGACTTCTTAAGGATTTCTGCTCTACCATGGGTATGATTGTTAATACCGACAAAACAAAAGTTATGATTATCAAATCCAAGAAGGACACTTACGCTAATTTTATGTATGAAAATAGTAACTTGGAGGAAGTGTTTTCCTACAAGTACTTAGGGATTGATATTCATCATAAGCTCAACTGGAACTATAGCATCGAGAAAAGGATTAATGGGGGTGAAAAGATTATTTTGGTCTTGAAAATAATTGTAAAAATGAAAACCTAGTAATGTGGGATAGAAAGAAGTTCCTCTTTGAAACTTTAGTCACTCCGCTTATCTTATATGGATGTGAGGTTTGGGGTTGTAGCATCTCTAGAGAATCTTGGAGAAAGATTGAGCAAATCCAGAAGTGTTTTATAACGTATAACCTCAAAATTAAAAGCAACACACCCTATCGTATTCTCCTTATAGAAGTGGGTCTTTCCCCTATGGAGAGCCTAGCTATGACTAGGCTTTTGTTGTACAAGCACAAACTCAATAACATAGGAGACCATAGACTTCCTAAACTAGCTTTAAATTCCAGTCAAAACCACCTAAGGCTCAAGCGAGGCTAGTTACTCGTATAAAGACATCAGGCCTGGTTAAACCATTGGGAGATCGACAAGAATGTTGCATTGCAAAACATTAATAACATTAAAAATATTGTTACTTCTAAGTTCAAATAAAAAATGTGGTGTGAGAAAGATTTAATAGCTAAAAGAAAATTAAGATATTATAAGGAGGTCATCAACTAAAGATCAAAAGTATCTCTCTATTTTAACTAGCTCAAAGAAGAAAATTAATATAGCCAAGATTAGAACGAACTCTCATGAGCTCCATAGTGAAACCGCTCGTTGGGCAGTTCCTAAAACACCATGGATGGAAAGGTTCTGCCATCTCTGTGAGAATACAAACATCCAGGATGAAAATCACTTCCTCTTAGAGTGCCCCGCGTACAACTACATCAGATCTCAGTTTCAAAATATCTGTTGAATAGTGACCTTCCTAGCCTTTTATGATGTCAAAGTTAAAATTATAGTGAGCTCGAAAGGGTTCTCTCCAAATTTTTTGAGCATAGAAATAAAATCTTAAATCAAACTAAATAATTCTTTAGGTCTTTGGTCTCAATAGACGTTCATCATCATATTTTAAAATTTATGATGAATTATCTAAACAATTTAAAACAAAATGATTTCATCATTATCTACAATATTACAATTCATTGAGTAATATCAATGTATTATAATATAAAAAATTATCACAATTAAAACCTTTTATTATTTTTATCTATTACAATATTTACAATAAATATGATATAAAATGAAAAAAATATAAAATTTTATAATAAATTAATTATCCAAACAAATAACCAACAAAATGATCATTTTTATCTATCACATTATTTACAATACTTATTACATATATTTCTCATTTAAAAAGCTTCTTACACAACCAAATTCTACACCTAACCATATTAAATTTTTATTTATTTTGATTTTACATTTATTCATGGTGAGATTAATAATCATCAATATCATTGAATTAATTAACTACACTTTAAAATTACAATTCATTCGTCATATATTAATATATTATAATTCATTTACTATATGAATATATTATAATTGGAAAGAATCATATATATTATTTATATAATAATAAAATAGTATTTTAATGCTTATTATAAATCGATGAGTCGCTAAATTAATTTCAGATGTTCTAATTTAATGAGAATGATATATTCATACGATAGGGATAACTTAGATATTCATGCGATAAGGATAACTTAGTAAACTGCAGTGGATGTACTCTTGCCTTCCAGTTTTGAATCTCTCCATGTAGAAAGCACATGCATATGTAGTACAATGGAAAACCAGAAGTCGCTTTCCACAGTGATAACACTAAAGCTCGTCATTCTTGTTTGGGTTTGCGCAGGAGAAATGTGAGGATATATATCCCGATCATGGCTCTCTGTTCGATAGGATAGCTTAAACAGGTATGAAATGATGACGATTGTACGCTTTGCCGCAGTGCAGAATACCTAAAAGTATGCTTATGCATATACATTCTATCAGACTGCAAATGTGAATCCGAAGGAACATTTCATAATTATCAGATTCGTCACGCATGCTCTCCCCTTTGCTCCCTGACACTGCTGCCATGAGTCTTAGAATGGATTGCAGCAGTTCCCACCCTTTAATCTCCTTTCTACTGTTAAGGGCACTACTTTTAAATAGCCAAAGGACAATATTCCTATCAGTACAGAGCCATGAGTGAAGTTTTCTGCTTTTTTTTGGGACACGTAAAATATATATTTATTACCATCATTACAGATACCTTAATGTGATTGATGAATATAATCATTTTGCATGGGAAGAATCGCGTTCGTCTGCAAAATGCAGAGCGCAAAACAGTGGTAATTGATTCTCCAGAGTCTTATGATTATAGGTAGATTAGTTCAGTTCAGCTCTATCTCCCTTTCATGAATCGACTGGCCCCAATCAAATTTGTACGAGCGTGCGTTCTCATGCAGAAGAACATAATTGACTCATCAAACCATCAATCAAATTTTTTTATCATTCAGTCATAAGTACCCCATCTCTCATATCATCTGGCCCATCTCTGCATGATATCATTATGATTGCTCTTATTTTGGCTTTATGGTCCCAGTATGTTTATCATCATGGCTATTTTGGACCGTGGATCTGGGCCTTTGTCCTATCAAGTATAAGCAAAACTGGGAACTAATCTCTGAAACCTTCTTCATGCAACTGTATACACAAACGCAATAATGAATTTATGGTGTTCCTTTTTTAATCATATGTATCATGATTGAAACAAAGTAGACACATGGAATAGTTCTGGGCTGTTGCTGTCTACAGTCGGCATGAGAGGAAACATGTCACATTTTATAAAAAGAGCGCTAGTACAAGTCACTGGTATTCGTCACTGGAAATACAAATCAGAAGCCGATTAGTGTTGTATTAGACATTAATATTTTAAATTATAAAGATGGTGATTAAATATAATGTTCTATACTAGAACACTAATGAATCAATAGGCCATTAATGCACGAGAAATAACTTTTGTAACAGTCATCAATGTAAGCCATTAATGCAAATGAAAAAACTTTTGTAAAGGCATCAATGTTAGCATATTCGGTAGTGAAAATGCAAAGAAATAACCTTTAGAATAGTCATTAATGCAAAAGAAAGAACCTTTAGAATAGTCATTAATGCAAAAGATTTTGATGTTTCATGTTCGAGTCGGGTACGTACATTTTTCAAGTGAGATAGGTACGTCTAATTGCATAAGATTGGAGGATGACTAATCTTAGATTTTGATCCGTAACAAGGTTGCATAGTTAGGTTTTTTTGTAGCTTAGTTTAATTATTGAATTTTAAAAAATATGAACAAGTTCTTAAGTTTAAACAAGCATTAAAGATATTTGGAAGTATAAAAAGATATACATAACAATATAACTCAAAATTGAAAAATGAAAGATTTAAAAAGCCAAGCAACGACATAAAAGTTTAATTTTGCATTGATACCATATGTCATTGTAACTTTTGATTTTATCTCAAGTTCTTTAGGTTTTTGGGCTGCCCATGCTTTTAGCCGATACCACATAGAACCTAAGATATTTTACTTGCAAATATGGAACTTTAACCCAAACACTAGACTAGGTTATTTGACAATGTACCCAAGTGATTAGTATTTAATCTTATGAACAAAGTTCTCACCATCTAAAAAACACTTACTAAGAGTCGAATTAAACACCTGATTTTTTATTTTACATCAACAATGAGGTATCAGAGATTAATTGAGCTACAAGTCCACTATCAATGTTATACCATTTTGACACTAAAAAGCTTCCATGTTGTTAGACATCTATAAATTATACCATTTTTACACTAAAAAACTTCCATGTTGTTAGACATCTATAAATAGTTCAACGTGATTTTATATTTTATGTTGAACTCATCATTTCTTAAAGTTCCAAAATCCTTTAAAATGGCACACTTACATGGCATGCATAGTTGGCACACTTGTTAGCCTCAAAGTTTTTCTTTCATGGAATATGAAAGAACTTTTTATGAGGGAATTCATCTAGCAACACTTTGATTCTTTCCAAAAGGTTTTCAAAGTGATTATCTTTTGGAAGAGTTCTGGTGAGAAGGTGTTGAATTATGATAATTGAACCTCCAAGGATATGATTATATGAGTTACTTGGGAAGCTTTTTCCAGTAGCAAGTCTTGCAACATGCCATGCAATTCAACCTAATTGTTGGTCATAGTTCTCAATCCCCATGCATATCTTATAACCAATTTTTCATCGAGGCTATACATAACCCCTCCCTCTCTTGAACACCCCTAAATGTAATACATGGTTAGGAGTGTGTACCCTTGGTTAAGACATAGACCTAGGTGATAGGGGAGGGCATGCTAGATTCTCGAACATCCTAGTTATAGACTTTGAGGTGGTAGGGTTGGAGGTGAGTAGTGAAGGATTACTTGGCTGGATTTAAAGAAAACCCCAAGTCAAGTTTAAAGGGGGAATGATAAGTTACACTTGAATATGTGAAATACTAGGTGAAATAGTCAAAGAGGTAGGTCTACAATGGCGGTTTTTGGGCGGCCCATGCTTTTGGTGGATCATGGTATTAGAGCCCATGGATTGCATATAATGAAGCCTCTAAAAGGCTTGGGGATACTCCATTATAATGAAACCTCTAAAAGGCTAGGGGATACTCCATTGTAATGAAGTCTCTAAAAGGCTTGGGGATAATCCATTGTAATGAGTCCTCTAAGAGGCTTAGAGATACTCCATTATAATGCGTCTGGAGGTGAGTGGTGAAGGCTCACTTAGCAAAATTGGTCATATTTGGTCAAGGGAATAATAAGTCTATTGAACAACTTTTCTCGGTTTGGGTTTTCCAAAAACCTATGATTTATGTGTGCATTATTTTTGTTAAAACTAAATAGTGAGACTACCCATCAAATTTTACAATTAACCATCACATAAAAATACATTAACAATAAAATATAAAGATATATAAATATAAATATCTTTATCTATATATATATATATATATATTATAGAGTTTTCAAAAATATACCTGATGTTTTTATATGAATTATGTGCATTACATTTAGTTATAGATGATTAATGGCTAATTTTTTTTTTAATATAATAACTTTATTTTTTTTAATTAATTTAAAATATAATATATTCAATTAAAAAATTAAATATAAATTATTATTTATTTTAAATATTTTAAATTAATTAACTAATATTATAATTGAAAAATTATTATTATATAATGTATTGTATATGGGTGGAGCTATGGATCTTTAAAGCACTTCATGGCTATCCAAAAATGTACATCTCAATAAAAATGCCAAGTTGTAAAGGATAACCTTATTGGATAAAATAGACTAATGTGAGCCAATACAAAATCTTAAAATGTCTCAATAGAAATATTGAATTTTGAATAAGCCCATCATGTAAGGTATTATTTTTAATTGACAAACATCGCTACAGAGATTAATAATTAGAGACTGTATTGTACAACAATTCATCGCACCCGAAGAGAGGAATTATTTTTAATTGACAACCATCTATACAGAGATTGTAATGTACAACCATTCATCGTTGATGCAGGAGCATTCAGCCCAAGGAAAATCATTGTAATTAAGTAGACATAGAGGGGTCATGTATTTTTAGGAAGTAGTTTTCCTAAGTCTCAAATTAATGTAATATCTAGACCTTTAAGTGATTTAATTAGATATGTGAGAGGAAATTGTATGTACCCTCGAATAAATGAGGACATGAGTGGAAATAATAATAAAAGAGCCTAACGTCAATTAGGACTCTTAGAACAGTTCATGATTCTAGGAGCGAGAGAGAGCTTTTAGGCATTAAATGGATAATAGGCGTGGACCATTGAGTTGAATAAGGGGACTTTTCTATTTAAAACAGAGCGAATGATGGAATGGATAAGTCTCTTGAAGACTTGTTATTAAATGTAATCTGCCATGTGTGCATTGTTAATGGGTTGTTAGAGGAGACCAAAGAGAGAATTGATTGGATCCTTTATAGTGATCCCATCCAATATTCTTGTAACAATGAACCAATGTTTCCATATATTTATGTTTGTGATGAACCTGCACATTCAATAAGAGGAGGACAAAGTGATATAGATAGAGATGGTGAAATTAGAGATAAGAGGAGGCCACTAAAATTGAAGAACAGGCCCATGAGAGACAGAGAGTCTCAACATGTATAAATTGTTCATATTTTTATAAACAGAAGTCTATTCTGGACTATGTGAATGCGTGAAATTATCTTGAATGATTGACTTACATATAAATGTTGAACTCGTAGATTCTGTAACTATGATTGCAGGAAAATTCTGGTGAAGAACATGCAAAGAGAGCAGATCAATTCAGAAGAATCGTAATGGACCATTGAGTCTAATTGAAGCAGCAGAGCGAAGCTCTGGAGAGACAACAAAGCTAAGAGTTCGAAGACTTAAGCTCAGATTAGAGTGGCGCAGCAGAAATAGTGAAGGATCAGAATCTTCATAGAAATCGAACCACAAAGAGAATATTAAAGGAAATGCTAAAAAAACACAAGTAAAGAGATAACGAGGAGTAAAGCATCAGCGCTCAGGAGCCGTTAGATCTGTGAGATCGACGGTCCAGATCTTATCGCATCAGCAGAAACCATTGGGACGAGGACTGGGATGGGCCTTTGAATAGAGTGATTGCGACATTGTGATTGAGCAACAGCCGTTTGATTTGATGTCAGATCGACGGTCCAGATCTGATCACTTATCGCATATGAGAGAGACCAAGGTCTAAGCAACTATGGAGTAGTTAAGGAGTGATGCACCGATAGCGATTAAGCACTAATCAGTGATCGAAGATATCGTCTAATCGGAGATCGGGCCTTAATGTAGTGCACGCTGAGGAGCGACTAAAGGAAGCAGACCCGATGACAAATATTGTCACGGTCTTAATAAAATTGAAGTCCATTTTAGGCGTTGGGCGTAGTTTTCCTTTGTAAACAAAAAGGGTGTGAATTAAGTGCCGATAGTGTGTTTCCCGATCCTAAAGGGAAATCACATATCGGAAAGTGGAGGATATATATGTATGCATGGCAACGAAAGAATGCGAAGGTCGATTGCGATGAGGTTAAACCTCGGGAGCCGTGGCAAGGCTATACAGTAGGCGGAAAGGTATGCTTGAAGTTAATTCCTTTATAATGCTTTATAAAGTGTAAAGGCACTGATATAAGGTTTTATACGTTAAAATGTATATAAACAATGATTAAGGGTTTATAATGGTTGTAAGGTGGTTTCAAGTTTCGATAGGGAAGGTTAATTAAAGGCTTTAGACAAAGTCATAAATGAAAGCTTGAGGACTAGTTTAAGTCCCGATAGGAGGTTTTGGCAGGGTGATTGGTTCTGATAAAAAAGGAACTATGGCAAAAGGGCCTTAACCATGTATCGTTAATGAAGATTTGACTCCATTGAAGATTTAAATACCTGGGGCAGTTGTGTTTATGCTTATTCTGATGCATATTGTGGGTATGTGCAGGTGTTACCCTGCACCATTAGTGGTATCAGAGCAGAAGTTTGTAATTAGAGTAGATCTTTAACCAGAGCAGAATTGAAATCAAAGCAAGGGAAGATTTCCTATGAAAAGGAGGTTGCACACAGAAGAAGGTAATGTGCATAAGGCTACAATAGAAGACTATAAGGGTAACTTTTGAATTTCTGGAAGATTGTAGCATTCCAACATACGTTTGGAGTAGGCAAGAATAGAGGATTCCTTGAAGGAAAGAGAAAGCAAGATTGCTTAATGAAAGTTCCGAAGGAAAGAGGACTTGGAGAGAAAGTAGAGAATAATCCATGGTGGAATGACGAAACAAGATCATACTGAGATCTTGAAGGTGAGGTATTGTGTTCTGTTTTAAATTAAGAATGTGTGTTTTTATACTAATGCATAGGTGACAACAAGAGAAGCTGTGAGAGAAGAACCAGGTGAGTTCTTGAAGACAGAATAAGGAGAACACTCTGATGGAGAAGTGGCAATGAACCTGAAGAATCCAACAAGAAATTGGACAGAGAGGATAGCTGAAGTGTTCTCAAGAGAGAGTGAGAGATTGCAGAAGCCTAGAAGGAGAAAAGGTGTTGCTCGAGAGGAGGTTCCAAACAGAGGACCTGTGCTTACCAAAAGACTGAGTGAGAAGAGCTTAGTGAGGTAAGATTATAGCGAGGAGGACTAGATGTTGTAGAGGCTTGTTACAAAGGAGCTCATGAAGAAATAAGAGAATAAGATGACTATTGATAGTCATAGCAGAGGTTTAGAGACAAGCCACAACAAAGGATATAAGAAAGAGGATACCAAAGCAAATGGCAAGAGGACGAGTCAAGAAGAAATTGACAAAGAGGTTGTTGAACTAAAAGACCAACTCAATCCATTAAGGAGAATGCTTGAGGAAAGACAGAGACTAGGTTGGGTCTTGAGGAAGAAGCCGGTGAAATGGCATGAGATGCAGAGAAGGCTACAACAAAATAAAGTGAATTGGCTGATGGAAAAACTCGATGAAGCTGAGTTGGAAATGGAAATGGAAGAGTAAATTTGTGAACTAGAACAAGGAGAAATTATGGGAGAGACTGAAGATGAAAACTTGAAGATTGAAAATTCAAGTGAGGCCAAAGGGTCACATGGGTTTAAAACTGACAATTTGTGTATGTATGTAGGTGAAACATGTAAACAAGAACAATTGGTTGATATTGTCATGAAGAAGGAAGAATACCAGCAGAATCTAAATTCTGCTCTAGAAAAAGATGAGATAGATAGATCTCATAACAGCTGGAGAAAGATGTCAAGCAATCAAGTGAAGGGATTGAGGAGATTGAATAAGAGACTATCAAAGAATTTCTGAATCATATGAATGATTTAGATTAGCAAGGAGATATGATGGCTGAACCATCAAGTGAGACCATAGGGTCTTATATTTTTAAAACTGATAGTTTGTATATGATGGCAGATATTGCAGGAGAAAAGCAGCCATTTGAAGATATCTTCAAAGGAGATGAAGATCTAGAAATAAAAGGTGACAAAGAAAACTTTTCAGAAGAAGAGAAATTTGACTACATACAGAAGAAAAGGTCTATGGATGAGTCTATAGAAGCTGTCATGGAGATGAGGAATCAGGATCTTATTCTGATGAAGAATGAAGGAATACTGTCTCAGAAAGGTAATCAAATGAATTTGATTAATGTTATTGATGAAAACCAAGTGCATGAGAATGTTAATGAAGATGATGGGACAAGGATAACTCTGGGAGAAGAGCTACAGTGGGACAACAAGGCAAAATGTATTGAAGAAGAAGAAACTATGTTAGCTAAAAACATAGTAAAAGATCATCAATTCACCATGGTGATAGCCACAGTGGAAATAGCCATGAAAGTTGTTGAGACAGTCAGTGAAGAAGAAGAACATCTACTAAAAGATGTTAAGGAAGAGGAAGTCTATGGGAAAGACTTAACAAAGGGGGAAAGAACACTAACAAAAGAATGTTTTGCAGAGGATGAGAAATCTTTATAAGCTATCAGAAGTACGGAGAAGTGTCTTTTAGAAGATAAAAACTCTGAAATAAAGGAGGATGAAGAATGTATCTTAAATGAGAGAAATAGTGATTTATTGCAGCAAATGGAACTTAACAATGCATGGATGTGTGAAGATGTGACAACACGGGAACAAGTTCTTGTGGAAGGAGATGAAGTTTAGTCTGAAGAGCTGATATGTGAAGCAACAGTTGAGACTGTTGAACCTTATGATTCCCAAACTAATAATTTGTGTGTAAATGCAGGGACCATAAGTGATGATGAAATACTGGCAAAGTGTCACAATGAAATTACATTGCTATAATATTTGTTGGAGAATTCAGAGTATGACAGTATGATTGCAGAAAAAGGAGTTCATTACAGTGGACAAGGGCAGGAAGACATCATTAAGATAGATGGTGTGGAAGAGAGACTAGTTGATAGTCTCAAGAATTCTTTTGAGATTTCAAATCAGCATACTGATGTGCTGACAGAGGAGGAAGAAACAGTGTAGCAAACGAAGTGTTACTAATAGAAAATAAGGCACAACAACCTTGTATTTTTAATTTTAACAAGTGTTTTGAGTATGTAGGTTTTGTTGCAGGTGCTGGAGGATATTTGACACAAGTGAATAGCCAAATAAACGTGAAAGAAGAGAATTCTATGGAAGAACTCAATCCATGGAATAGAGAATTTAATTTGCTGGAAAGAGTGTTGAACAGTCATGATCCAATCATGAAAGAGGGTAAGGATGATAGGGAGGCAACAAGCAAACCAAAAGTTGGAGCAAGTAAAAGAGAAGTCAGCAAAGCAACCAAGGCAAAGGTTGAAGCAAGCAAAGTTAAAGTTAGCATAGGAGTCACAACAAGCGTTGAAACAGGAGCAAATGAAGAAGAGAAAGAAAACTAGCAGTAGATTGAAGAACTAATAGACAATAGAAACCTGAAACAAAGAGAAAGAGGTAGAAATATGAAGCAGAAGATGGACCAGTCCAAAGATGTATTGGAGACAGAGATTGAAGAAATGTGGGAGCTGATGATGAAGCAGTCCAAATGGAGGAAAATGGTAGCAGTAGCAAGCAAGATCAATCAGAAGTTGAACCTGATTGATAAGAAGAAGAAAATGGAGCAAAAGATAGCAAAAGTGTAGTAGAAACAAGGGAACAAAGCATGTGGACAGTTACAGAACAAAGTGTGGGATCTAGGAAGACAAAGATCAGAAGACACATGATCAGGAGATCATGAATATTTTCTACTTTGGGAGTCTGATGCAGGAGCATTCAGCCCAAGGAAAATCATTGTAATTAAGTAGACATAGAGGGGTCATGTATTTTTAGGAAATAGTTTTCCTAAGTCTCAAATTAATGTAATATCTAGGCCTTTAAGTGATTTAATTAGATATGTGAGAGGAAATTGTAAGTACCTTGAATAAATGAGGACATGAGTGGCAATAATAACAAAAGAGCCTAAAGTCAATTAGGACTCTTATAACAGTTCATGATTCTAGGAGCGAGAGAGATTTTTTAGGCATTAAATGGAGGATAGATGTGGATCATTGAGCTGAATAAGGGGACTTTTCTGTTTAAAACAAATCGAATGATGGAATGGATAAGTCTCTCGAAGACTTGTTATTAAATGTAATCTACCATGTGTGCATTGTTAATGGGTTGTTAGAGGAGACCAAAGAGAGAATTGATCGGATCCTTCATAGTGATCCGATCCAAAATTCCTATAATGATGAACCAACGTTTCCATATATATATATTTGTGTGAAGAACCTCCACGTTCAATAAGAGGAGGACACAGTGATATAGATAGAGATGGTGAAATCAGAGATAGATGTAATGTAGTCGAGAGGAGGCCACTAACATTGAAGAATAGGCCCATGAGAGACAAAGAGTCTCGACATGTATAAATTTTTCATATTTATATAAACAGAAGTCTATTCTAGACTGTGTGAATGCATGAAATTATCTTGAATGATTGAATTACATATAAATGTTGAATTCGTAGGTTCTATAACTATGATTGCAGGTAGAATTTTGGTGAAGAACACACACAGAGAGGAGATTGATTTAGAAGAATCGTAATGGACCATCGAGTCTAATTGAAGTAGCAGAGCGAAGCTCTGGAGAGACAGCGAAGCTGAGAGTTTGAAGACTTAAGCTCAGATTAGAGTGGCACAACAGAAACGGTGAAGGATCAGAATCTTCAGAGGAACCGAACCACAAAGATAATATTGAAGGAAACGGTAAAAAAAAACAAGTAAAGAGATAGCAAGGAGTAAAGCATCAGCACTCAGGAGCCGTTGTATCTGTGAGATCAACGGTCCAAACCTTATCGCATCGGTAGAAATCATTGGGGCAAGGACTGGAATGGGCCTTTGAATAGAGTGATTGCGATATTGTGATTGAGTGACAGCCGTTGGATCTGACGTCAGATCGACGGTCCATATCTAATCGCTCATCGCATATGAGAGTGACCAAGGTCTAAGTGACTGTGGAGTAGTTAAGGAGCGATACGCTGATAGCGATTAAGCACTAATTGATGATCAAAGATATTGTCTAAATGGAGATCAGGCCTTAATGTAGTGCACACTGAGAAGCGACTAAAGGAAGCGGACCCGATGACAAATATAGTCGCGGTCTTAATGAAATTGAAGTCCATTTTATGCATTGGGCAGAGTTTTCCTTTGTAAATGAAAAGGGTGTGAATTAAGCGTCGATAGTGTGTTTCTCGATCCTAAAGGGAAATCACATATCGGAAAGCGGAGGATATATATGTATGCATGACCAAGGAAAGAATGTGAAGGCTGATTGTGATGAGGTTAAACCCTGGGAGCCGTGACAAGGCTGTACAATAGGCAAAAAGGTATGTTTGAAGTTAATTCCTTTGTAATGCTTTATAAAGTGTAAAAGCGCCGATAGAAGGTTTTATATGTTAAAACAGATATAAACAATGATTAAGGGTTTACAATGGTTGTAAGGTGGTTTCAAGTTTTGATAAGGAAGGTTAACAGAAGGCTTTAGACAAGTTCATAAACGAAAGCTTGAGGACTAGTTTAAGTCCTAATAGGAGGTTTTGGCAGGGTGATTGGTTCTGATAACAAAGGAACTATGGCAAAAGGGCCTTAACCATGTATGGTTAATGAATATTTGACTCCATTGAAGAGTGAAATACCTGGGACAATTATGTTTATGCTTATTTTTATGCATACTGTGGGTATGTGCGGGTGTTACCCTACACCAATCGCGCCTGAGGAGAGGAGTACAACTTAAAATTATTACACAATAAGACAACATCCAATGAAATTTAAAATAAATATAATAAAATAATTTCAAAAAATAATTTGAATTGTTTCATTAATGTTAAATTTAGAGATAGTTATTTAGTCAAAATTAAAACTAATTGAAAGTCAACGAGATATCAAATACGATATATCTGTCTGCGGCAAGATAATAACACATTGCTATAAAGCAATCGATAAAAATAAATTTATCATATTTGTAGTATTATGCATTTTTAATTGTGAATTAATATTTTCAAAATCCGCACCAATTAGTACCTCTAAGTATTTTTGTGACAATAACAAAGGCTTAGCCAGTTAAATTTAATTTTAGGTAGATTCATCATTAACATTTTTTATACTTTTGTAAGGTAGATTATAAACTATGTTTGTAGATTTATTTATTGTGTGTATTATTTTTTAAGACTATATTGGTAGCATATGGATTTTGCATTTTAGTAATCAATGATTCTCACTATTAGGGATGCCACATTGTGGCCTATTTTTAGGTTGTTTTTTATGGGTAATCTTCCTAGTGATGACATTCATATTTCATTATAATTTTTATGCATTGACCACTTTCATTGAACTCCCCTTACCTTAGCATAGGTGTGTTACCTCTTAGGGATATATAGGACTTAGCTAGGGCCCTAGAGCGCCTTTCCTCTCTTATCCGTTAACCCTTTGTCATTGGTTTGGTTCACTTTGACCCTTTGGGCACTTGTTTGGGGAATTTTCTCATTTTATGGGTCTAATTTGGAGCACATTGCCTTCATAGTTACTTGGAATGCTTCACTAGAGGTTCATCATGGTGGTTAAATTCCATTTTTGTTTGTTATTTATGTGGTCAATTGAGTCAAATCTTCCTTAACCTTTCCTAGTGAACCATGACTTTCCTTGTTGTTGTGCAACTATATCTTTTGGCTTGTAGAGCACAACTTGTATGGTGTCAAGACTTCAAATATTAGGCCAAATGACATAGTTTGAATTTTCCACTTAGGTCTCTTTCCCTAATGATTATTATTTTGTCCTTGCCTATATACTAATCAATTCATTTAAACTTTCTCTATTCAAATATTTAATATTTGAAACACTATCTTGTTTCTATACACTTGGATTGGTGTTAAGTATTGATCTATATTCTTGATATACTTACAAGGATCTTGTGTTCATACTAATTATCATCTTCAAATTCAACATGAATCTCTTGATGTTAGTTTCTTTCCAACTAGGCAGACTTGTTGTCTCAATTTATCTAGGGCATCTTCAAAGGTTTGCTGCTCTCATGCCTTGAAAAATTTAACCTTATAACTTCAAAGAAGGTTTTGGCACAACTATGGTAAGGGTTTATCAAAACCCTTTTAACAGGACCTTGGGTCACCCTTGTTAAAAATGCAACAAGAAAATCTTAGTTTGACTTCGGCTTGGTCAAACTAGAGCAAATTAGAATTTCTATTTTAGCATAAATATTGGAGGTAGTTAACTGAGGTGACATGGCACTTGTCACTCAATTAATTAAAGTTGGGGAAGCATGAGATCAATTCAGTATGATTGATTACTAATTTGTAGCAATCTATTTCAATTAATTTGAGTTATTGTCAGTTAAACTAGTTCTAACTATTTGAGGAACTAGTGGAGGTCAAGTTATGGAAGTGGAACTTCAAACACACTCAGTGATCAACCAATTAACTAATCAATCAACCGAAAATAACTGTTACATGCAGATAGTTTGAGTTTCCCAGTTGATATGGAGATTCCAATGTAGTGTACGATCAATTGTAGACTATTCCCATGTGTACAGGTGCCGCATGGAGTCAGAGGAAGGAGTTAGAGGAATTGGACAATTCAATAGAGAGAATTTCCTAAAAAATAGGGGCTAATTTCCTCAAGAAACAACACAAGGAAATAGGAGCTTCGATGGCTTGAAAATTGGCTAAAGGGATAGAATATACACTTGCAGGGTGTGCTCAGGCTTGAGCAAGCATCTGTATTTCATCTCTATTCTATGATTAATGCAATACATATAGGAAAGGGTTTTGAGCAATTGTTTTCACCTAGATAAATCTTTGTGCATGTGTGATTTTTCCTTTTTCATGTCTATGATTTGTGTTATAGATGGTGAGTTAACTTCTGTGGATCACTAGAGTGACTTCGAGTCTTCTGATTTAGTAAATTTCACATGCAGTTTCAAATCTACACATTAATTTCTACATGGTATCAGAGCAGGATTAACTGTAGAGCAGATATTTCAAATTTGTTATTGCAGGAGGATCATATTTACAAGATCAATTCTTCAGAGCTAGAAGGATGGCTTTCTATGGGCTAAGACTCAAGTATGCCCCTCAGGGAAGCTCAAATTATGTTGCTTGGAAGGACCGCATGGAGGCAGTGTTGGAAGATAATGGATTGAAGGAATTCAATGATAATGATATCCTAAAATTGACAACATCTAATGCTCAACATCTAGTAGAATCAAAAAAGTGTGTAGCCAAGGTGAGGAGAATCGTATAGGAGGGAGTACGAGACCACATTATCTAAAATCTCCATAGGAAAGAGACTATGTATGTAATGTGGCAAGCATTGACAAATCTATTCTAGAATAGTAGTGACCACAGGAAGTTGGGGCTCAAGGATAAAATTCAAAATATCAAGATGCAGAAGAACAAGACCATTCCATAGTACCTAAGTAGGTTCACACAATGTCGTGATGAACTTGGTCAAGTTGGTGATATTGTAGAAGAGGATGATTTGGCAAGCCTAACCCTTCAAGGCTTTCCAAAGAGCTGTCACAACTACCAAGATTCAGTGAATGGGAGGGAGAAACTACCAAATTGGGAATGCGTATGGTTTGATTTGGTATATGAGGAAATAAGGTGGAATACAAGAGATGGGACTTCATCTAAGGGAAAGGATGAAGAAATATGTGCCTTGGCTAGAAAGGCAAGGAAGGGGAAAAGGAAGAAATCCCAATCCAAAGCATAATATAGTCAAGGGGGCAAGAAGAAAGATTTCTCCAGAGTCAAGTGCTTTCATTGTCATGAATTCATGCACTATGCTACGAAGTGTCCACAAAAGAAGACAAGCAAGAAGACCTCGGGAGGAGCAACAAGTGAAGATCTAGCTTCACCATTCAAGCTTGACTTTACTCTCATTGCATGCATGTCTAACATAGTGATGGGGAGAATGTGGTACATGGACAATGGTGCCTCATTCCATATGACGTGGAATAGATATTTTTGCACTGATTTGGAGGAGAAATATCTCTAGATGCACATCGAGATGGGAGATGATGGAAGGTAGAACATGATCAAGATTGGAACAGTCACCTTTCATAGGGTGTCACGCTCCCCTCTCAGACTCAAGGATGTGATGTTTGTTTTGAGTCTAGAGAATAATCTTGTCTCTATTACAGTTTTGGAAGATTTTCATTATGATGTGATCTTCAACAAATGAAATGCATTCCTTACACACATAGCCACAGGATAGGTGAAGTAGATTGGGATTCATGTGAAGAACATTTACAAGCTAGATGTTGAAGATTGTGTTGCACTGAGCACAAAGGCAGAGAAGGTGTACAGCCGCGATGTCAGTGAAATTTGGCACAAAAGACTTGGCCATTTTCATCATGGGACTTTGAAGATCATGCAACAGATAACCACAGGCCTCCCTAAAGGATCACTAGAGAAACATGATACATGCAAAGGGTGTACCTTGGGGAAGTACACAAAAGCCACTTTCCATGATCGGGACAATAAAGCACATGCAATCCTTGAAAGGATCCACTCTAATGTTTGTGAAACTTTGTTAATAGCCTCCACTACTAGGCATAAATATTTTGTCATTTTTATTAATGACTTCTCACGGAAGTGTTGTATATTCTTCATGTAAAAGAAGGATGAGACTTTCCCCAAGTTCATAGAATTCAAAGCATTGGTTGAGAAAGAAACAAGAAAGAAGGTGAAGGCTCTCAAGAGCGATAATGGAGGTGATTACATGTCGAATGAGTTTAAAAAATTATGTACGAAAGAAGGCATTCGATGAGAGTTGACAACACCTCACAACCCACAATAGAATGGGGTGGCTGAGAGGAAGAACCGTTTCATTATTGGAGCAACGAGGGCGATTTTGTATGAACAAAGCCAAACTTTGCAATTGTGGGCTGAAGCATGCAACACAATGTTTTATTTTCATAACAGGAGTCCTCATCGGATTCTTGGCATGATTTCAATGGAGTAGGCTTTCTCAATGAGGAAGTCGAATGTGTCACACTTTAGGATTTTTGGAGCCTCTATTTAGTGCCATGACTCAAATAATCAAAGAATAATATAGAACTGACAACAAAATTGGGAGTATTTTTGGGTTACACGAAAACTCCCTAAAATTATCGTGTGTACTTGCCATCCCTCATAATGGAAACTATGCGAATGTATGTTAAATTTAATGAGGACAAAGCCATGTGGTGCTCTCTTGAGAGGGAACGTAAGATCCCAGTAGAAGAAGAGTTGTTGGCTCTAAAGGAGGAACCTCAAGAAGTTGTGGAGTAGCCACAAGTTGAGGAGTAGAGAGTCGAGATAGCCACTCAAGTAGAACCATCCAGAGAAGGCAAGAAAAGGACTGGGGAAGCTGAGAGACTTTTGCAGGATGTGAGGGGGAATGTGGGTTCTCCTTCAAATTAGCATAGATAGAGAAGGTCGCCAAATCGGTACACTAGCTACATGGCTCAGTTTGACTTTGGCTTGAGAAAATCTCAATTTGACTTTAGCTAGGTCAAAGTAGATAAAATTCAAATTTCTATTTTAGCAGAAATATTAGAGGTAGTTAAATGAGGTGACATGGCGCTTATCACTCAGTTAATTCGAGTTGGGGAAGCTTGAGTTATGTTCAATATGATTGATTTCTAATTTGTAGTAATCCATTACAGTTAATTTAAGTTATTATTAGTTAAACTAGTCCTAACTATTAGAAGAACTATTGGATATCAAGTTATGGAAGTGGAACTTCAACCATACTTAGTGATCAATCAGAAAACTGATTCATCAACCTAAAATAATTATTTCATTCAGATAATTCGAGTTACCTAGTTGAGATGGAGATTCCAAGGTAGTGTACTATCAGTTTTAGACAATTCCCATGTGTACAGGTGGTGTATGCAATCAGAGGAAGGACCTAGAGGAATTGCACAATTAAATAGAGGGAATTTCCTAAATAATAGGGGCTAATTTCCTCAAGAAACAACACAAGGAAATAGGAGCTTGGAGGGCTTGAAAATTGGCCAAGGTTTGTGCCAGATTCAGTCAGGCAGGCGGAGGGATACACTATACACTTGTAGGGTGTAATCAGGCTTGAGCAAGCATAGATATTTCATCTCTATTATATGATTAATGAAATATAGGAAGGGTGTGAGGCCCCTATAATACTAGTGATTCCCCCATTACTATTTTCATTGTATCCCTTATTGTTATTATTGTGCCCCTATTGTCCCCATATTGTTATTAGTATGCCCCATAGAAACCCACTATTGTTATTTTTGTGCCCTTATGTTATCACTGTTATGTCGGCTTGATTATATTGTGACCCCTAAGACTCCTATTTATAGAATGTAGGTCTAGTCATTTGTATCATACAAGAATTGTTCATTTGTGTAATGTAAAGGAGGTTGACCCTTTGAAGAGTCTGAACTCTAAGGCATTTCTCTATCTTTTCTATCTTTTTGTGAGCTGCTTTCCTAACATTTGGTATCAGAGCTTTAGATTCTAGGGTTTCGCTGCTCCAAACAGACCATCGTGGAATTTTCGCTATAAATTTTTGTCTACGATGTTTCAGAAGCTACAAAAAAAACCCATTTGGGTCGAAATTGTTTTGAACATCGGGTCCAAATTTTAGAGCCTTCTGTTCTATATTTGCGGATACATGATCTAAGGAAGTTAGTGTTTTTGCAGACTCTCGAATTACATCCCAAACAGGTGACCTGGGGAAAATCATCATAATTTTTGTTTTGAGCATCATATTTAAATTTTGTAAGAATTTTCAGAAAGAGTACAGCCTGTAGTTTTTTGTGTATCAGTTTTAGGTACTAAGGTCTAAATAGTGACATGTGGCACATCGTACAAGTTCGCTCTACTGAACTAGTCTATAATCAGGTCAACGTGGGATATTTGACATAATTCTTCCTTGAAGAGTCCAATATTGATCAGACTTGTGGGGTTAGAAAGAGGACTCAAAGGGCTAACGCAAGCCAAGATTTCAGATATTTGAGATCCGCTGTTATAGAGATACAACAGATTCAATATCGAGCTCTTACAAAGTGAAAAAAAAAGGTGTGTAGTTGTTTTTAAATTTTGCATAAGATTGGTTTGAAAATTAGTTTGAATGAATTCAAAGTGAATAGTGAAGAATTATTAGAATTAATTAATGCCCCGAAGAATGAAAATGGAAACACCTAGTAAGCAACCTAAAAGCTCTAGCATGACTCGTGAAGAAGAGGAAGAAATGCAACATGATATATCAAAATTACAAGACTAAGTACAACAAATTTCACTCTCACTAAAGGTAAATGAAGCCAAGATGAATGGCGTGGAAGCCAATATGCATGAAATGCAAGTAAATATGGACGGCGTGGAAGGTAAGATGAATGGCATGGATGCTAAGATGAATGGAATGGACGATAATATGGAAGAATTGAAGATAAATTTGAATAAGTTGCTATAAGAAATGGCCACTAATGGTGAAAGGGTAGTAAAGGAAAATCATGATGAGAACAAAAGAAATGTTAATCATGATTTCATAGATTCTAATGTTGGATTGAAGACCCACCATGTTCCAAAAATTGATATGAGGAAGTTTGATGGCAAGGATTCTGGAACATGGATACTACAGATGGAGCATTTTTTTGATCTTCATAATGTGCAAAACACACAAAAGGTATATATTGCAACTTTATATTTGGAACCAAATCAGTTTGTATGGCCGATGGCTTTGCTCTCGTAAACGAATTGTCACTTGGGCAATTTTTACGAAAGAAATGATAACACATTATGAGGATACAAAAAGGATACAAAAAGCAACACCTTTTGTAGCCAATTGATAAATCTCAAACAAAAGGGTTCAATGATGAAGCACATTGAGGACTTCCGAAAATTGAACATAAGGGTAAAATATATTCCAGAGGAGCATAGGATTGATGTGTTCATAGGGAGTTTAAAGGATAATATCCAACATGAGGTTCCCTTTTGGGAACTTGGTTCATTGGAGAAGGCATTCAGGTTAGCAAGAAGAATGGAAAGAAAAAATATGGCAACCAGGAAGCCTACCACTCACAACTATAAAGATGGAAGTGTTGTTGCCCCTAGCCTTCCACAACCTACAAGGTTGACACCACAAAATTGGAAGAAAAAAGAGAAAAAGGGATTTGTTACAGTTGTGATAGCAAATGCACTAAAGGTCATAAGTGTGCTAAGAAGAAATTATTCTACATAGATTGTGAAGAGGAGGAACAAAAGGAACAAGAAATGTCAAAAGAAGAGGATATACTCCAGGAACAAACCATAGATAAAGAAGAAATGAATCTGACCAAATCTTGTAATGCATTGGCTAGAATTACCACTCCTCAAATTATTAAGATAGAAGGACATATCAAGAAGAGAAAGGTAACAGTGTTGATTGATTCTGGAAGTACCCATAATTTTATTCATTGTAAGATAACAAAGGAATTGAATTACTTCCTATATCCAGCACCAAATTTTCAACTGATGGTTGCAAGTGGAGGAACCATAAATTTCTGAGGAAAGTTCCATAACATCAAGCTATCCATGGGAGAATATGTATCGAATAGCCTAATGCTTTCCATTCCAATGGGTGGTGCTGATGTTGTACTAGGATTTCAATGGCTACAATCCTTGGGTACAATAGCTTTTAATTTTCAAGAAATTTTCATGAAATTTTGTGTGGAAGGAAAGGAAGTTGAATTAAGGGGTATTGCAGGGAAACCAAGAAAGATAATCATCTCTAATAGTATGAAAAAGCTTCTGAAGAAGGAACAACGAGGTGTAATTGCAAAATTATGTTCACTAGAGGTTCCCACATTGAAATCATCTATTTCTTCAGATCTCAAAAAAGTCTTGGACAATAATTCCAAGGTATTTGAGACTCCCAAAGGTGTCCCACCTATTCGTGATCATGATCATGATATTCATTTGATTCCAGGAAGTGTTCCTCCAAACATCAGGCTGTACAGATATCCCTATGCCCAAAAGAGTGAAATTGAATGTATGGTTGCAGAAATGGTAGAAGCTGGTATAATTCAACCTAGTCAAATTTCTTTCTCTGCTCTAGTAGTATTGGTGCACAAGAAGGATGGATCATGGTGCATGTGTCTAGATTATAGAGAGCTCAACAAGCTCACGATTAAAGATAAATTTCCCATTCCTGTCATTGATGAATTATTGGATGAATTGCATGGATCAATTTACTTCACCAAGTTGGATCTTCGTTCAGGATATCATAAAATCAGAATGAAGACTGAAGACATTCTGAAAACAACATTTAGAACTCATGAGGGTCATTATGAATTTTTGGTCATGTCTTTTGGCCTTACCAATGCACCTTCTACATTACAAGGTTTGATGAATTCCATTTTCAAACCCTTCCTTAGAAAATTTGTGTTAGTATTTTTTGATGATATACTAATCTACAACAAGTCTTGGAAGAATCATCTTGAACATGTTGACAGGGTTCTCAAATTATTGGAGGAGAAACAATTATATGCAAAAAGGTCCAAATGTTTCTTTGGAGTACAAGAGGTGGAATATCTGGGTCATATTGTATCTCATGAAGGTGTTAAGGTAGACCCTAGCAAAATTAAAGCCATTAAGGAATGGAAAATCCCCACATCCATAAAGCATCTATGATGATTTCTCGGGTTGACAGGGTATTATCACAAGTTTGTTAAGAATTATGGGAGAATAGAAACACCCATAACAACATTATTGAAGAAAGATGCATTTTCATGGACTCCAGAAGCAACAAAGGCCTTTGAACATCTTAAAGAGGCAATGTGCCAAGGATCGGTCTTAGCTACGCCGGACTTCACAAAAACCTTTATTGTGGAATGTGATGCTTCAAGAAACGGAATTGGTGTTGTTTTAATGCAAGATGAAAGACCCATTGCTTTTGAAAGTCATCCAATCAAGGGAAAGTATTTACACAAATCTATTTATGAGAAGGAAATGTTGGCAATACTACATGCACTTAAGAAATGACAACCCTAACTAATGGGAAGTCACTTCAAGGTAAAAATGGATCATGATAGTCTTAAATAATTTTTAGAACAAAGATTATCCTCTGAAGAGAAGCAAAAATGGGTCACAAAGATGTTGGGTTATGACTTTGAAATCATTTACAAAAAGGGGAAGCAAAATTTTGTGGCAGATGCACTCTGAATAAAGGATGAGGATGTGGAAGCATTGTTGTGTGCCATTTCTATTATCCAAGCAGATTGGATAAACAAAGCAAGGGAGGAATGGAAGAATGATGAAGAATTGTGGGCACTCATTCGAAATTTACAACAAGATCCCAGTACATATGATACATTTAGCTAGAAAAATGATTCGTTATGGTACAAAGATCGTTTATACCTATGTAAGAATTCCCAACTCAAACAAAAGATTCTTATGCAATTGCACACTTCTCCCTTAGGAGGGCACTCAGGATTTTTAAAAACTTACCACAGGGTTAAGAAGGAATTTTTTTGGGATGGTCTTAAATTGGATATTCAAAAGTTTGTGGCGGAATGTTTGGTTTGCCAAAGAAATAAATTTGAAACAATTAAGACCCCAGGTCTATTACAACCTTTATCCATTCGAAGCCAACATTGGGAGGAGGTTTCAATGGATTTATCACAGGTTTGCCCAAGTCCGAAGGAAAGAGTGTCATCATGGTGGTAGTTGACAGACTTACCAAGTATGCACACTTTTGTGCATTATCACATCCATTTAAAGCCAATATAGTTTCTACTGAATTTATGGAAACAATTCAAATGCCACATGGAAACCCAAAGAATATTGTAAGCGACAGAGAACCTATTTTCACTGGAAATTTTTGGACATAATTATTTTCTTGTCTCAGTACTCAGTTAGCTAATATCTCATTTTGTCATCGTCAATCTAATGGGAAAACTGAGATAGTAAAAAAATGTTTGGAAGGATATCTTCGTTTCTTTGTATCTAATAAACATACACAATGGGTCAAATGGTTGCCTCTAGTTGAATGGTGGTATAACACTTCCTTCCATACTGCAGCAAAAATGACCCCATTTATGGCACTTTATCGATATCATCCACCATCCATCACATCATATTTAAGAAAAAATTCTAAGGTTCAAGCAATGGAAAATCACATCGAGCATCAACAACAGGTTCTCCAACTCTTAAAGGATAACCTCACGTTGGTGTAGAATAGAATGAAACAACAGGCAGATCAACATTGCAGTGAAAGAAGTTTTTATGTAGGTGACTGGGTATTCCTACGGCTACAACCATATAAAGAAATGTCCATGAAGCAAGCTAATAAGGATAATAAATTATCACCAAAGTATTATGGTCCGTACAAGGTGTTGCAAAAGATTGGTACTATGGCATACAAATTGGAGCTTCCTACAGCTTCCCAAGTGCACCCAGTTTTCCATGTTTCATGTTTAAAGAAGGTTATAGGTGACAAGCTCCCAGTTCAAACAATATTGCCAGAACTTAACGAGGAAGGAAGAATCATATTGGAATTGGAAATAGTCACAGAAACAAGAACATGATAGCTACGAAATTGATCAATTTCAGAGTATGTCATCAAGTGGAAGAACTTATCCACTAAAGATTCGACATGGGAGGATGAGAATTTTATACAGAAGCATCCAAAACTACTCAAGCATTGAGGACAATTCTTTTCGAAAGGAGAGGGGCATGTTAGGCCCCTATAATACTATTGATTCCCCCATTACTATTGTCATTGTATCCCTTATTGTTATTATTGTGCCCCTATTGTCCCCATATTATTAATAGTATGCCCCATAGAAACCCACTATTGTTATTTTTGTTCCCTTATTTTATTACTATTATGTTGGCTTGTTTATATTGTGACCCCTTAGACTCTTATATATAGAAGGGAGGTTTAGTCATTTGTATCATCCAAGAATTGTTCATATGTGTAATGTAAAGGAGGTTGCCCCCTCGAAGAGGTTGAATTCTAAGGCGTTGATCTATATTTTCTATCTTTTTGTGAGCTGGTTTCCTAACAAAGGGAATTTGAGCAGTTGTTTTCCCCTAGATAAATCTTTGTGTATGTGTGATGTTTCCTTTTGCATGTCTATTATTTGCATTATAGATATTGAATTAACTTCCTTTGATCATTCAAGTAGCTTTGAGTCTTCTGATTTAGTAAATTTCACACAAAGTTTCAAATTTACACATTACTTTCTACATGGTATCAAAGAAAGATTCACTGTAGAGAAAATATTTCAAAGTTGTTACTAAAGGGGGATCAGATCTACAGGATCAATTCTTCAAATCTAGGAGGATGGATTTCTATGGACTAAGAATTGAGTATTATGTTTCTTGGAAGGACTGCATGGAGGCAGTGCTAGAAGATAATGGATTGAAGGAATTCATTGATAATGATATCCTGAGACGGACAACATATGATGCTCAAGATCTAGCAAAATCGAAAAACTGTGTTGCCAAGGCAAGGAGAATCATATAGGAGGGAGTGCGGGACCACATTGTCTCAAACCTCCATAGGAAAGATATTCTGTATGCAATGTGGCAAACATTGACAAATATGTTCCAGAATAGTAGTGACCACAGGAAGCTGGGGCTCAAGGATAAACCTAAAAATATCAAGATGTATAAGAATGATACCATTCCATAGCACCTGAGAAGGTTCACACAATTTCATGATGAACTTGTTCAAGTTGGTGTTATTGTAGCAGAGGATGATTTGGTAAGCCTGACCCTTTTAGGCTTTCCAAAGAGCTATCACAACTACCAAGATTCAGTGAATGGAAAGGAGAAACTACCAAATTGGGAACGCCTATGGTACGATTTGGTACAAGAGGAACTAAGGTGGAATAAAAAAGATGGGACTTCATCCAAGGGCAATGATGAAGAAAATCGTGCCTTGATTGGAAAGGAAAGGAAGAGGAAAGGGAACAAATCCCAATCCAAAGCATAATATAATCAAGGGGCCAAGAAGAAAGATTTGTCCAGAATCAAGTTCTTTAACTGTCATGAATTTAGGCACTATGCCACGAAGTGTCCACACAAGAAGACAAGAAAGAATACCTCAAAAGGAGAAACAGGTGAAGGTCTAGCTTCACAATTAAAGCTTGACTTTACTCTCATTGCATGCATGACCAATATAGTGATGGGGAGCATGTGTTACTTGGAACATGGTGCCTCATTCCATATTTCGTGGAATAGGTATTTTTTCATTGATTTGCAGGAGAAATATCTCTAGATGCACATTGAGATGGGAGATGATGGAAGGTACAACACAACTGAGATTGGGACAATCACCTTTCAGAGGGAGTCAAGCTCCCCTATCAGACTCAAGGATGTGATGTTTGTTTCGAGTCTAAAGAAGGATCTTGTATCTCTTTCAGTTTTGGAAGACTTTCGTTATGATGTGATCTTTAGCAAAGGAAATTCATTCCTTACACACATAGCCATGAGATAGGTGAAGTAGATTGGGGTTCGTGTGGAGAACCTTTACAAGCTAGATGTGGAACATTTTGTTGCATTGGGCACAAAGACAGAGAAGGTGTAGAGCCATGATGTTGGTGAACTTAGGCCTAGAAGACTTGGACATTTTCATCATGGCACTTTGAAGACCATGTAGTAGATAACCACATGCCTGCCTAAAGGAGCACTAGATAAATTGGATACATGAAAAGGGTGTACCTTGGGGAAGTACACAAAATCTACTTTCCATGATCGGGACAATAGAGCACATGCAGTGCTTGAAAGGATACAGTTTGACGTTTCTGGAACTTTCTCAAGAACCTCCACTGATAGGCACAAATGTTTTGTCATTTTTATTGATGACTTCTCATGTAAGTGTTGTATATTCTTCATGTAGAAGAATGATGAGACTTTCTACAAGTTTTTAGAATTCAAAGCATTGGTTGAGAAAGAAACAGGAAAGAAGGTGAAGGCTCTCAGGAAGGATAATGGAGGTGATTACATGTCGAATGAGTTTAAAAATTTCCATGCAAAAGAACGCATTCGACGAGAGTTGAAAACATCCCACAACCCACAATAGAATGGGGTGGCTGAGAGGAAGAATTGTTTCATTATAGAAGCAACGAGGGCGATTTTGTATGACCAAAGCCTACCTTTGAACTTGTGGGTTGAAGCATGCAACACAACATTGTATTTTGAGAACAAGAGTCCTGATCGGATTCTTGGCATGATTACACTGGAGGAGGCTCTCTTGGTGAGGAAGTTGAATGTGTCACACTTTAGGATTTTTGGAGACTCTATTTATTTCCATGTCTTCAATGAATCGAGGAATAAGATGGAACCGACAACAAAATTGGGGGTATTTGTGGGTTACATAGAAAATTCCCACAACTACCTTGTGTACTTTCCATCCCTTAGAATGGAAGTTGTATGAAGGGAGGTTAAATTTAATAAAGACAAATCCATGTGGTGCTCTCTTGAGAGGGAGCTTTAGATCCCACTAGAATAGGAGCTCTTAGCTATAAAGGAGGAACCTCAAGAAGTTGTGGAGTAGAGATTCGAGACAACCACTCAAGCATAGCCATCCAGAGAAGGTAGGAAAAGGACCAGGGAAATTGTGGTACTTTTGCAAGATGCGAGGGGGAATGTGGGTGCTCCTTCAAATTAGCACAGATAGAGAAGGCCACCAAATCAGTACATTAGCTACATGGCTCTAATGACTACACTAGTAGAGACTTAAACATCCTATTTCGAGGAAGTAGTAAAGAAACTTGTATGGGTTGATGCAATGGTGGAGGAGTACTATTCCATTATAAACAACAGTGTTTGGGAAGTGATCCCAAGCCCAACAGAAAAATCAGTTGTGGGTTTGAGATGGATCTTCAAGGTGAAGCATGCAGCAAATAGAAGAATAAAAAAGTATAAGTCTAGATTTGTGGCCAATGGGTACTCTTAGGTTGAGGGGATTGACTATTAGGAGACATTTTCTCCTGTAGCAAGGTACTCATACATCATATCAATCCTTGCTATGGATACACATATGGGGTGGAAGATCCACCGGATGGATGTGAAAATAACTTTCCTCAATGGATTTATTGAGGAGGAGGTGTATATCGAATAACCAAAGGGCTTTGAGACTTTTGATCAAGAGTCTCATGTTTGCAGACTCAAGTGAGTGTTGTATGGTCTCAAGTAAGCACCCCATGCTTAGTACACCAGGATAGATAGCTATCTCACTGATTTGGGCTTCACCAAAAGTGAAGCAGATGCAAACCTCTATCTTATTTTGGTAGAAGGTAAATTGTTTATTATTGTCTTATATGTTGATGACTTGACTTTGATTGGTGATGAGTAGCTGATCAGGTCTTGCAAGGAGGGCCTTGTAAGAGAGTTTGAGATGAAGGACATGGGTCTCATGCACTACTTCCTCATATTGGAACTATGGCAAGGTGATGGAAAACTATTTGTCTCTCATGGAAAGTATGCCAATGAGATACTTTAGAAGTTCCGCACAAATAGGTGAAAACACATGGAGACTCCTCTAGTGATCAACTGGAGGAAGGAAGATGCCGGCTTTAGGTGAGGAAGTGGATGCTACTTTTTACCAATAACTGGTGGGTTCACTCATGTATCTTGTGAACATACAACCAAATATGTTCTATGCATTCAGCCCGCTGAGCCAAGCTATGGTTAGGCCAACCAAACTATTTTGGAGGGAAGCTAAACATTTTCTACAATACCTTAGAGGCACTACCCAGTTTGGAATTTGGTATAAATGGATAGAGGGAGTGAATTTGTGTGGCTTCACAGATGCAGATTGGGGGGGGAAGTCCATCAGACCAAAAGAGCACATTAGGTGGAATTTTTTATGTTGGGCCCACAACGATTTCTTGGTACAACAGGAAGCAAAGATCTATGGTACTATGCTCGACAAAAGAAGAATACATGGCTGCAAGTCAAGCAACATGTGAGGTGATATGGATTAGAAAGATACTTGTTGGCTTTTTTGGTCAGATGATGGATCCAGCTGTGATTTACTGTGATAATCAGAGTTGCATCAAGCTCTCTGAAATTTCTATTTTTCATGATTGATCCAAGCATATTGATATCTAGTATCACCATTTACAGGATGTGTGATCCAGATTTAAACATGAGTGTAAAAAAATATAGATATAACCATAAATACAAAAATGTAGTAGAAATAATACTTCATTTCATTACTATCAAATACTGAAATATGCTTGTAAATAGAATGGGAATAAGGATAGCTCGGGTGATGGTAGCTTATCTCTGAGAAGAGATGTGGCGGCTACATGCCTTTGAACTATGTTACTATGAGTTTCAAAGGACTATTTATTGTTTAGAAACAATGGAAAACCCTAAACATCCAAAAACCTAACCCTAGGAGATGAAGCGCCAAACTATGGGCTTCGTTTCGGTAAATTGGTACATCAACTTCCCGAGGTCGTAAGTTTGGCATACGATCTACATTTGATGCGCACAATACCTTGTTAGAAAGATTTATCTGAGGACTACAAGTTTTCAATGACCAACATGAGTTGGAATTTTCTGAAAAAAAACATCATTTAGGGCCTCAAAATGGCTCTGGAAGTTCACGACCCGAAAAACTACCAAAAATAGTAAATTGTGATGGAAATGAGGAAACTGAAAAATTGAAAGAAATAATGGTGGGGGTCCAAGTGGAATAGGAGGTTGGCCACCAATATCCACCTGGATCCTTGTAGAAATTCCCACTTGTCGATCACCTGATAATGCAATCTACTAAAGCAAAATACTTGATTTACTTCTACAAACAATTTAGCGCAAGCTTAATCAAACATGAGCAACATCAATAAGAACACATATAAATGATATGGATAAATTAATCACACATAACACAAAAGAAGTTACCCAGGGAAATCCTCAGCCTAAAACCCCCTCTCTATATTATCATACATAGGATTTATACAAAGCCTTAGCTCTCACACAGCTAGCCAGCTCTTAGTATAATCTTCACAGATGAAGGTGGAAATACATCAGGATTACACAAAGCCTTTGCTCTCACATCTATCCAGCTCTTAGTGCAATCCTCCTGGATGCTCACAGGCAATCAAGACTTCTCCTAAGCCTTCTCCTCTGCCATCCAAGCCTCCTATTTCCTTGCGCAATTTTTCTTGGGTGATCCTCCTGTTACCAAGTGTAACACTGATCTCTCACACTGATCTCACACTCTGTAAACCTACACAATCCTCAAGGAACCTTGATCCTTATACTTGGATGATTTTCATTTATAAGAAAAATCCATCCAACTGATAGTACATTGTCCCTCCTCTGATCTTAACTGGGTCTTTCTCTGAACTGACATGCATGAGTTATTTATGATAGAATATTCAGTTATCTTAAGTGCAGCAGTTACATGCATGCAAGCATTAACTAACTTAACTCACATTAATTTAAACAAATTGTTTAAATCAAATATAACTGGACTTGACTCAGTTAACTGAGCCAACTAATTACTATTCAAATTAGAACTCATCCTTATCTCTTTAACTAATGGATAAATTCCTCAATTAATAGATAAACTGTTGCATGTCCTCAAATAGACTTCAAGTTTGATTTTCCTTAACTAATTAACTCAAGATGAATTAATTAATTAATTAATTTTCAAACTGCTGTTAATATCAAATTTGATTTTTACTTCCTATTTTTAGTCCAGGGACTGACTAAAATAGGAATCCATCCTGAACTGTGAAAAATAGAATGCTATTTTTAGCACTTCCATTTTTCATTCCCTGTTTCCCAATCCAGCACTGGTACCCAAACTGATATTTATACCAGTGCTATTTTTAGCATTTCTTGTTGCCATTTTCAACACTCCCTCTCAACAAGAAAGGCTTCCTCTCGAACCTGATCCTGTACCTTCGGAATTTTCTGCATGCAACACTTCCACCAAGTGTGGTTGCTCCAACAAATCTTGGAACAAAAAAAACTCCCAACTGACCTCTTCTTTGGGCTAAAAACATACTTTGATGTTGAAGCTCTACCTACTGTTGACAAGTGCTCCCTCTTTGACCTCTACGCTATTGCAACATCTCCATGCATCTCACACCATTTCACACCTCTCTGTGCCATCCTGCACTGGTGCAACACACTTGTGCCTCTCGCATTGTTGTGGCCTGCTAGCTATGCACTATCTTGGGACTCTTGCACTGTAGCTCTCTCTGCTGCTCTATCCGCATCTGTCTCTACCCAATCAATCAGTCCTACTACTCCTCATCAAGGCTCCTATAGCAAATTCGAATCAAAGAGGTTGGGTACCCCAAGGATCTTGCCCCTCCTCCTTGGGATGATCACTCCACATCGCCCCACCTCCTACCTAGAGGTATGGCTACATGTGATCCTTTAGCCCACCTGGCTTGAAGTTTCCCCCTACTAGAGGTCTCTACATGAGTAGATTTCTCTACTCGATCTCCACTCAGCTTCCCATGTTGTGGCTGCTCCACAACCTCCTAAAGCTGTTGCACCAATCGTGGCTCCTCCACAATTGTCTAAGACTTCTTCTGGCATTGCATGTTGAGAGGTAATTTACTCTCCCTCTCAACCACCAAGTTTATAACCTTTGCCTTGCTCCTCAAGGCTTTGCATGCATCTTGTACCTCAAGTACATACAGGTTCTTGGCTAGCACACCAATCTATTTCCACTTTCCCACCGTCACAAAATTTTGTGGAAAAAGAGCTAATTTTAAATCAGCGATATCTCCTTCATCCGAACTCCAATTTAGCTGATTTTATTTATTTATTATTATTATTTTGGGTATTTTTATGCAAGGAATCCAAATATGCTATTTGTTTCTGAAAATCTTGTACAGAAATTTTCAGATCTGCTCTGCAAACTCTCGGCCCAAAACTTAAAACTTTGAAATCTCCTCTCAGTATGTTGAGCTCTCCTTTGATCACCTTTGCTCTGATACACCTGTAGATCACCTGATAATGCAATATACTAAAGCAAAATACTTGATCTACTTCTACAAACAATTTAGTGGAAGCTTAATTGAACATGAGCAACATCAACAAGAACACATATAACTGATATGGAGAAATCAATCACACATAACACAAAATAATTTACCCTAGGAAAGCCTCAGCCTAAAACCCCATCTCTGTATTATCATACATAGGATTTATACAAAGCCTTAGCTCTCACATAGCTAGCCAGCTCTCAGTACAATCCTCACATCTGAAGGTGGAAATACATCAGGATAACACAAAGCCTTAGCTCTCATAGCTAGCCAGCTCTCAGTGCAATCCTCCTGGATGCTCACAGGCAATCAAGACTTCTCCTATGCCTTCTCCTCTACCCTCCAAGTCTCCTATTTCCTTGCATATTTTTTCCTGGGTGATCCTCCTATTACCAAGTGTAACACTGATCTCTCACACTGATCTCACACTCTGTAACACTGCACAATCCTCAAGGAACCTTAATCCTTCTACTTGGATGATTTTCCTTTATAGGAAAAATCCATCCAACTGATAGTACACTGTCCCTCCTCTAATCTCAACTGGGTCTTTCTCAGAACTAACATGCATGAGTTATTTATGAGATAATTTTAAGTTATTTGAAGTGCAGTAGTTACATGCATGCAAGCATTAACTAACTAAACTCACATTAATTTAAACAAACTGTTTAAATCAAATATAACTGGAATTGACTCAGTTAAGTGAGCCAACTAATTACTACTCAAATTAGAGCTCATCCTTATCTCTTTAACTGATGGATAAATTCCTCAATTAATAGATAAAATGTTGAATGTCCTCACATAGACTTCAAGTTTGATTTTCCTTAACTAATTAACTCAAGATGAATTAATTAATTAATTTTCAAACTCCTGTTAATATCAAATTCAATTTTTACTTCCTATTTTTAGTCCAAGGATTAACTAAAATAGGAATCCATCATAAACTGCTATAAATAGAATGCTATTTTTAGCACTTCTATTTTTCATTCCCTGTTGCCCAAACTAGCACTAGTACCCAAACTACTATTTATAGCAGTGCTATTTTTATCACTTCTATTTTTAGCATTTCTTGTTGCCATTTTCAACAATCCTTGTGTGTAGAGGCAGATTATGTTGTTGCAGTACATTTTGACAGAGGAACAAGATGCTGATATTTTGAAAAATTCCTTGTCAAGAAGGAAGTTTGAGTTCCATAGGTGTAGGATAGGGGTGGTTGATAATCCCTTTCTTTCTAAGAGGGAGTGTTAAAAATGCAGCAAGAAAATTTCAGTTTGACTTTGCCTTGGTCAAACTAGAGAAAATTTGCATTTCTATTTCATTGAAAATCTTGGAGGTAGTTAATTGAGGTGACATGGCACTTGTCACTCAATTAACTCAGTTAATTCAAGTTGGGGAAGCTTGAGTTTAATTCAATATGCTTGATTGCTAATTTGTAGCAATCTATTTTAGGTAATTTGAGTTATTATTAGTTAAACTAGTTCTAGCTTTTAGAGGAACTAGTGTATAATAGTAGAAGTGTTCTGAGACAAACAAATTTTATTAATAAGGAAAAGAAAATTACACAAAATCTACAATAGTTTACACACAATCACTCAATACTCTTGCAAGAGGAGAAACAAGCTTTAAATAAGCTAATGTCCTAACCTAATTTTGTTATAAATCACTTATTTCGTTTACAAGTGTCCATTTACATTTAATTCTCTCATAAAAACACTCCTAAGTATTTTCCTAAATTAGTTCCTAAGAAGCGACACATTTCTTGATGCCATATCTTTTACAAAAATTAGCTATTCTAAAATGTCTCCAATATCTAATTAAATATTCTACATAATTGAATATTATATTCTAAATAATTAAACTAAATTTTATGTATTTTTGGATCATCTAACATTCCCCCCTTTGATCCAAAGGTACATTACAATAGATACGAATTTCATCCTTGAACTTAGTAAATTTTATCTTGCCAAGCAGTTTTGTGAAAATATCTGAGATATGATGTTCTGAAGGATAATTATTATCGGGAAAACTAGTGTCCATTCAGAGTTGTTAGTCCCACTAAGAAGGGTAGCTATCTTAGAAACAAACAAACTAAAGTTACTTGTGTTTTCCTTTATGAGACACAGATGAGAGAGAAGCAGAGAGTACCAACCTCAGTCTTTCGCTAGTCTCCTTGCTCGTTTCCTCTCTCCCTTGATAGAGCCTTCGCCACTCCTTTCTCACTTGTCCTGCTTCAAAGAACACCTGTAGAGTCAAGGCAGCAAAATACCATCAAATCATAGAGATCTATAACCATCAATAATGTAGGATCATATGTACATTAACCATATAAATGCATATACAAATACAAGATTCAAAGATATACAAGCATATGGAGGAAAGCTCAAATAGCTTTATTGATAGAAGTAGTAGAAGAGAGGATTACAACCAAGCTATCTGATCCAGCATCATCCTCCCAGCATGAAAGCCCTCTTCACCTCATACAAAGCAAGATCACCCAACAATGTCTTCAAAGAGAAACCAACAACACTTCCTTGCAAATTACAAAATTCCAGCCTCTGGATCTCTAGGATGAGGGATCCATATATAGATGTTTACAGGAGAGTGAGTCAGCTTCTAGGATTTTGATTAGTGTCATTTCACTGATAGTTCTTGGTTCCACTTGGAGATTTCAGATCTCTTACTCATCCCTGGGCGAATTCAGAGAGGCAAGTGTCATATGAGCAGTTTCTAGAAGATTCTTTGAGATTCCACCTAGCAAACTGCTTCTACCATTTGTCTGCTCTCGCTCATTGCACACTACAGAAGGGATTTCTAGTATGCATTGTACCCCCTATGTGTGATAGGTGAGATGCATCACACCTTATGCATGGAGCAGTCTATATGGTCTAGTTTTGACCAATTCTAAGTAGTTTTTCATGGAGAACTTCTGGGAGATGATGTAATCAGTTGACCTTGTTCCTTTAGGGTATGAAACAACACTTTTAAGGGTTTAGAAGCCCTTGTTTTATGGACATATGTGATTGGGGTTGCAGTGACCAAATATGTCTATAACAGTTGCCCCCTAAAGCATGAGGTCGTAAAATTTTTTGATGTCGGGTGAAATGATTTATAATGAGGATCCGAGGTTTTTAAAACTGGAAGGTGACCTGTAATAAGATACAATACAATACATTATCTTCATAATATTTTCATGATCTAGCTGAGGCGGGCATTCCCATGCTCAACTTTATAAATTCATATTCATGTACATAAGACAGACAATCGTCTGTGTGGCAGACTGATGATTCTGGTAGAGCCATCATCCTTTAGTTTGGATGATTATCTGTGCAATTGTGATGTACATTTGATGTCTTTATTTTCCTAAATATATCGCAGCCTAGATGGATGAAACTAGATTCGGGGTCTTGAAACTCGTTCAATCTTCACTCGAAGTACAAGCCGATCCATGTGAAAAGATGTTCTGATGTTGAACATGGAAAGACATCGCCTGATTACCAGCCAATGATGTAAGTTGTTAACAGGTGCGAGAGGAACCACCGATAATGATGATGACCCTCAAGGTACTGAAGTACAATTCATGTGGTGTGAATACGTGAGTTGATGTTGAAAACCACGTAAAATCTTTCGGTCAAAGGCCATTGATGTAAACCTGTCGCCAGAAGTGAGAAACTTTCCATTGAGGCATGCAAGCTTCAAAGTACTGAAAGGGCTGTTCCTATGTCAACTTCTTGGATAATGAGCTGATGTCGACAAGAAGTGACCCGTCATAGGAGGGCCTTAATGAATCCCACATCTACGGCACGAAACGGAGCAAATGATTTTGTCAGGGAAAATTTTAAGAACCCCCCCTAAATTTATAAATATAATAAATGGGCGAATCTCCATGGTATATAGGAAAAATGGAAGGCGATTTTATCAATAATATAATATGTATATATAATTTTTTGGCGAATCTCTCACCAGGCATGGCGAATATTTTACTCAATTATAAAATCTTCTAAGATCTTGGTGAGTCTTTCACTAAATAATAAAACTTTGTAAAGTCCTAGTGAATCTTAGCATAGGCTACATTCTGGTTTAATTCCCCCATTTAAATAGGCTACATTCCAGGCGAATACCATGGGTCAATACCATGTGCCATTTTGGTGAATACCATGGGTCAATACCATGTGCCATTTTTATTTTTATTAGAATATTTTACTCAATTATAAAATCTTGTAAGATCTTGGCGAGTCTTTCACTAAATAATAAAACTTTGTAAAGTCCTAGTGAATCTTAGCATAGGCTACATGCTGGTTTAATCCCCCCATTTAAATAGGCTACATTCCAGGTGAATGCCATGGGTCAATACCATGTGCCATTTCGGTGAATACCATGGGTCAATACCATGTGCCATTTTTATTTTTATTAATTCTAATATTAGGGTTAATAATGGTTTTTTGCATGGTATTAATAACAATCTAGTCCATGGTATTTGTCCCATAGTATTTTGGCCATAGGTTTCACCTAAATATAACCCATTTTTTGAGTGTTCTTAAATATAAGGTGACTTATGGAGTAAATATAAAAAAAATGTTTTATTTGTTTACCATACCTCTCGTTTATTTATATTTTTATTAATTTACCATACCTCTTTTACAAATATGGTATTCGGCCCATAGGATTCACTTAAATAAAACCTCTTTCTTGAGCCTTCATAAATAGAATGAGGGTTATGGACTAAATATAAAAAGAGGTTTTATTTATTTACGATACGTCTAGTTTATTTATATTTTTATTTATTTACCATACCTTTTGAGTAAGTATAAAAAGACATTTTATTTATTTACCATACCTCCACTTTACTTATATTTTTATTTGTTTACACCCTTACATGTATATAAGGTGACTTATGGAGTAAATATAAAAAATGTTTTATTTATTTACCATACCTCTCATTTATTTATATTTTTATTAATTTACCATACCTCTTTTATAAATATGGTATTTGGCCCATAGGATTCAGTTAAATAAAACCTATTCTTGAAAATGGGCGAATGGATTCAGTTAAATAAAACCTATTCTTGAAAATGGGCGAATGGAAGGTTGTAAGTCCTAATTTCAAGGGTTAAATTTACCTTTTTACCCTCTCCCTTAAAATAAGGTGGGCTATTTGAGGTGATTTGTAAAAATGTACTATGATACAAAATATTCGCCCACTAAAAATTTAAAACCCCTTAATTTCGCCAAAGGGCGAACATTCGCCCCTAAAATTATCCTTGGATTTTGTGGAGGTGAAAATGATATGATGATATAAGGTTCAGGGTGGCAGTCATGAAAAATGGAGAGTGAAGGTATTGCAGTGGATAAGGTGTTAGCTAGGTTGGTGAATTCTCTGAGCGACTTCTCTTGAACATACCGGCAACACTGAAATGGATTGGTAGCGTTAACCCCAAGGTGGATGGTACGGCGGACCAATGGTGATATGACTGGTGAATGGAATAACCCAACCTGACTTAATCATGTTGACGGAGTGAAAGTGTCATGTTCAAGAGTGACCTGCTACCAATGAAGCTATTCAAGTTTTCTTCCCTCTTTCCCCAGTCATTGCTGACCGGTACCTCTTTATTTTTGTCAAGCTTGAGGAGGATAACATATGCTTGTTCTATAATTTTCCCTTCAGGCAAACCCGTCGCTATGTTTTAACAAGCCTAGCGACAGTGAAACTCGCTCTTATTTGCGTGGACAAGTTTGTCGCTATTGTTTTAATGAGTTTAATGAAAAGGATAACTCGGTCCTTGTCAATTTTAGAGAGTCTAAAAAGGGACGGAAAGGCAACTCCAGTAGTCCTTTTTCGTGATGTAATCCCTTAAGTCCGAAAAAGTATAAAATAATACGAAAGGGATGACTTTTCGATAGTTTTAACAAGCGCTCGATCTTTTTGTGTAATAACCCTCGGGTCCAAAAAGATTAAATTCTAGAGGAGGGATGGAACTTCTGATCACTTTAACGAACTGAAGAGGCGAATTGCTCGGCAATATTTTCATTTTTTACAAGTTAGATGAAAAGAGCTTAAAGGAGACTCATTTTTTTTTAGGAACGAGTGATGTTTTTGGATAGCAACTAGTTCTAGGTAAGGTTTGTAACTTTTCAATCATGGCAGTGTAAAGAAGGTGGCTAATAGAATCACTCGTTGCAGCTATTCCTCAAAAGGGGTAAACAATCAAATGGAGGCATATGATCAGCTAAAAAAGAGTGGAGGTGATGGTAAGAACAAGACCAAGGTTCAAAAACTGATAATTATGCGATCGCAAAGATTATTTACTGAAGGTGGGTTCATTTTTTAATGAGCTTAAACTTTGGGGGGAACATTTGCTCATTGCTAGGTTTATTTTTTAACGAGCTTGAACTTTGCATAAAGCTGCTCGTGATAATAGTCAGAGATGTTGATTTCACCATTAACACTATGTTCTTTTGACGGTCGTACTACCTGTTCAATTACTCCATCAAATTGATTAGAAATGTAAATACATGCTTGAAAAATGAGTTAAACAACAATATTTTACTTGAACTACATGAATAGTAACATAAAATAGTTTTTACCTCTCATTTTTACCATTTCATTAAAATTTGGGATTTTTAGAGCTCTGGAGCTGTTTTCCCCCTCGATTTTCACCAGCTGATTCTAAAAGATTCTGTGGACTATTTTCAGTGTCGTCTGGACCAGGTAGGAGCTAACCCTAAGCTCTTCAATTGCATTCTTTCCTTTTTTGATTATGAGCATGTTTCCATGTTCTTTTGGGCCTCTGGGGTTTGAACAATTTGTTCGTGCCCATCGCACCTAATGTACATCGAAAGGTGCGATGCATACTGAACTAGCCATTGGCCAGTCATGATGCATCTCACCTAGTACACAACTGGGGTGCGATGGGCACAAAAGGGAAAGTTTATGCACTGTTTTTCATGGAAATTTTGCATGTTTTTGCCTGAATCAGGATCCTAATTCTTCTCTTGTTTGTTTTTCAGAGATTCATTGGATCAAGATGGTCATTACATGGCATGAACGCGAGCATGAAGAAGAGGACATGGTTTCTTTACATGATCCAGGTACGGTGACTGCTTTGTGGGATTGTGGTTTGCTCAAATTCTTCCTCATATCCAACATGAGGCAACAAATCAATTTGTTGCAATATTTTCTCGATGCATGGGATCCTACCAACCAAGTCTTCCAGATTCAAGGTAAATCCATCCCTTTGACAGTTGAGGATATCTACTTCTTGACTGGTTTATCGAGGCATGGTGCCCCTCTCTCACTATCAGGACCCGCCCGTGGAGGTGAATCCGTGAGGGATTATATTTGGCGATTCTGTAGAGATGGATCTCAGCCGAGCAGGGATAGAAAGATTAGTATTCGAGATGTCACTGATCAGTCCTTGAGGACTATCTTATTCACCTTCGCTAGATTGGCTGGTACTGCAGCTCTTCATTTGGCCAACAGGTCCTATATGCAGTATGCTCTGGAATGCCTTGAACCAAAGGTATTCAACTGGTGTGATGCAGTACTTTTGGTTATAAAAGAACAACTTACCAAGGTGAAGAACGAAAGATCCAAGAACTTTGGTTATGGTTCTATTCTGATTGCTTTCACTTTGGAAAAGACCCCACTAATGCAGCCACAATACATTTCACTCGGATCGCTAGTAATGACGGAACCACGGATGCAGAGATGGGTCAATCTTATGGCCAGACATTCTAGTCAGTCACAGATTTCATTCTCTGATGCCTTATTTGAGTGGTTCGACTGTCAGGAGATGGTCTTTGCTGAGTATCCATATGCTGGGATGGATATCCGGGGTGACTCAGATTTGGTGTTGTCGGCTGGCGAGCAGTGGGGTGTTATAGGTAAAAATATCTGACCTTATCTCTGTTTATTGTTTTTATAATGTTCTTGTGTCTTTTAAATGTTCTCAAGACTAATCAAACCCATATATTCATGCAGATATTGGACCAGTGCGACCAGCAGTGCGCCCGCGGGTAGCAGCTGCTATTCTAGCAGGAGAGGTTGTAGGGAGGGTTGTCCTTCATGATCTGAACATAGCCGAGACCCTTGCAGTATTGCAGGATCAAATCGAGGGTCTCACCCTTGGTATCCAGGATGTGAGGATCGACAATTTACCTCTGAGATTACAGCGCCATACTACTGGTGTGCCGAGTCGATGGACTAGGCTCTTACGTATGATCGCATAGGCAGTGACTTGTTATCACCAGCACCATTAGTCTGGGGTGCTTTTCTACATTTTTGAGTTTTTGGGTCATGTGACTAATTTTTTATTGGACACAGAAAATCTTTGACAAACTATAACCAGTTATATATATTTTTGATTTTTGGAGCTTTATTTTGGTTAAGTTATATGATCCTGATGCAAATGTTGATTGAAATGCTTTCTTTTATAAATGCTGCAAATGTCTATCTAACACATAATTTGCTAACGAATCAGTTAATGTTTTTAAGTTTCTGGAAATGTGTTGATATTGAATAGAATCAAACTGCCTTTCCAAAATCCTGACCCTTAGGAACATATGATAGATAGCTGGATTCTGAATAGAATATATGCCAGTAAGTTGTAGGATGACAAGTTGCGAGTCTAGCCTGGCAAAAATTCGACGTATGCCACATGCGATGGCATCAAAGAGAAGTTCTATCAATGCACTATACTCAGCGATGTTGTTCGTTGATTGACCAATACATACTCCTCTGAAACTCACTAACTCACCGCTTGGATCAAAAATGGCCCAGGCGGCAGAAGATAGGTTTCGCGTACTACAACTAGCTCCGTCGGCAGAGCCAAAAAATGATTCCAATAGGTTTGACATCTGCAACAAATGTAAAAGTGGATTACCTAACCAAAACGATCACTTTTGACGAAAATAAAAAAGTAACAAAAGCATATAAAGAGATTACTACACTTAGTCAAGCATAGTAATGCTTAAGGTACAACCCGTTTCGAGGTTGCGCTAGTGGAATTCCATCGTAATTTACTAGTTCATAGGCTCCTTTTGCTAACACTCATTTAACAATGTAGGGACCCATCCAAAAAGATTGGAACTTACCTACTCCCAATTTATTGGATTCCTGATCATAAAGCAAGACTAGGTCACCTTCTCAAAAGACACAAGGTTTGACATTTTCGTCAAACTATGCCTTAACTCGTTTCTTATGGGCTTCATTAGCCAAGGTGGTGTCATGACGGGTTTCATCCAATTGGATTAGTTCCAAGAAACGAACCTCTTCCTCTAAAGTTCCTGGGAGAAGGTTGATTGCGAGCTTGAGAGATGACATCTCACATTGAATTAGTAAGACGGTTTCCAGGCCATACACCAGCTAAAAGGGTGTAAACCTGGTCGCATTTCTTATTGAGGTTCTGTATACCCACAAGGCCGAGTACAGGATTAGGTGCCACTCGATTTGTGGACTCCAATCATCCTTTGCATCATGCGCTCCAAGACTTTGTTGATGGCCTCAACTTGTCCGTTAGCTTGTGGATAATACGGAGTAGAACTATCATGGGACAATCCTAGTTTGGTAGCCAATTCGACCATCATGTGATTGCGAAAATGCGATCCATGATCTGTGACTATAGCCTGTGGAACACCGAACCTAGAGACTACATCACTGAAAAAGAAAAGAGCAGCTATTTCGCCGCTGTTGTTTAATGTAGGCATCGCCTCGGCCCATTTCGTAAAATAGTCAATTGCAACTATGATATACCCATGCCCCCCAGCTGAGGTGGGGTTACATGTCATGAAATCTATGTCCCATTTGGCGAATGGCCCAACAACAACTATTGGATGCAGAGGTGCGGGTGGTATTCTGGTTTTGCGGTCGAAGATTTGAGAAGCATGGAAACTTCTGACTACAGTTATGCAATCTTTGAACATTGTTGGCCAGAAGTAACCTGCTTGTAAAATATTTTGTGTTGTAGCATAACCAGATTGATGCCCCCCACACGCGCCTGAATGATAATCATTAAGGACTTTTTCGGCCTCCTCATGGGTGAGGCACCTTCGCAGAACTGTATCGATACCACAACGGTAAAGCGTATCACCAACGATCATGTAGTCTTTTACTTGGTATCGAGTACGTCGTTGTTCAGAGTGAGAGGTATTAGGTCTATATATTTGGGTTTGGAGATAGATGATTATATCTCCGTACCACAGATCGCTTGATGATATCAGAAACAAAGATTCATCCACGATTTTTGCTTTGGATGTTGAATCATTGGACCGTGATGGGAAGTTGCATAGTAACTCCGCAAAAACTAGAGATTTCTTTGATTTGGATTTTACGAGTTCCAGATCAAAATCTTGCAAAATAGCTTTCCATTTCGAATAGTTGCCCCCAAGTAACTGACGCGGCAGAATGTAAGTCATAAAGTTGCAATCTGACAAAATGGTAGTTTTGCGAAAGAGGATATAGTGTCGAAATCTCTGCATTGCTTGAACAGCTGCAAGAGCCAGCTTTTCAACATAGGAGTACTTTCTTTCTGTATCATTTAAGTTTTTGCTTAAATAATAGACAGGATGTTCGATTCCATTTTCTTCCTGAACTAAAACCATTGCGATGGTTGTATCTGCTACAGCTAGATACAGGTTAAATTCTTTTTGATAATCAGGAGCATACATTAATGATGCTTTTATTAGGGATTCCTTTAAAGCATCAAAGGAAGCTTGTGCAACCTGATCCCAGTTGAAGGGTACTTCTTTTTTCAAAAGATGTGTATAACCTTTAGCAAATTCGACGTAATTTGGGATGAACCTCCTCAGAAAGTTTGCTTTCCCTTGGAGTTTCTGAATCTGAAGCAAATTTGAAGGTGGAGGCATATCGATGATTGCCTGAACCTTACATGGGTCAAGTCGAATTTCATCCTTAGAAACCACGAGTCAAGTAAACGACTAGAACTGACACAAAATACACACTTGTGTGGATTGAGTTATATCTTGTAGTTACGGCAATGTAGAAATATAGCTCTTAAATGCTGTGGATGATCAGTCCGCTTTCATGAATGAGCTGGTAGATCGTCGAGATATGGTTGAATGATGTTCTTGATGTCATGGAAGGCATAATTCATAGCCCTCTAAAAGGTTTCCCATGCGTTATTTAAACCAAAAGGTAATTTGCAGTACACAAATGTGCCCCACGGACATATAAATGCAGTCTTTGACTGGTCCTGTGGACGAATATTTATTTGATTATACCAGGAAAATCCATCCATAAATGAAAAGATTTCGCATTCGGCGCATTCATCAATTATCTGGTCGCTGAAGGGTGTAGGGTAGTTATCCTTTGGATAAGCTTGATTTACATCCCTGTAATCAACGCACACTCTAATTGTTCCTTGCTTTCTCATCACAGGAACAATATTCGATACCCAATCAGTTAGAGGAATCGAGTAAATGAAACCAGCATGTAAAAGTTTTTCAACTTCTGCCTTGATGGCAGCGGCTTTTTTCGGGTACACTTGCCGAAGCCATTGTCGTACCGATTTGACATTTGGATACATCTTGATTTCATGTTCAATTAAGCTTGAGTCAATGCCTGGCATTTCTTCATATGACCATGCAAAGACATCTCTGAATTCACGAAAGAGAGTGCAGTATATTTCCAGTTTTGAAGAAGAACAAGATTTTTCGACATGAATATTCTCTACAACATTAGGTTTGATCAAGATATTTATGGTGATAGTTTCTTCAATATTGGACAGATTTCATTTGGAATCCGCTGTATTTACAGTATTTGATAGAAAATCAAAAACTGAAGGATGATCAAGGTCATTGGAATAATCTTTGTTATAATCTGGAAGATGGGAACGATGGTGGTAATCTTCCCATGGTGCCTCTCCTATCATCGTCGACTGAATAATTCTTTCATTTGTAGAATGTACATGTGACCAAGGATTTGAAGAGGTGCCATATTCCTTTGACCTATCTACCCAAACACTCGATGAGCATTGATTTGGGTTTGCCGCCCAGGCTGAGAAAATTGATTGCTACAAAATCTCTATTGGGCTTGGAGGAAAAACCTGTTGATGATCCATGCTAACAAAATGTTCGGAAATCTTCTAAATGGAAGATATCGTATTGCAAGTTCCTATTGTTGCCACTTCAGCCAGACTACTCGGAGGTGGTAGGGAAAAAGTACCCATCAAGGTAGGGTCTTTCAGTAGGCGTACTCCAACATTTTGAAGTGAATGAGAGCTTCCATGGATCAATGGAATGATTCCTTTAACTTGTGAACTGTTGGGGAGAAAGGTTTGTTTATCAACGATTGTAATTCCTCCTTAGAAAGGAAATGCAATCTTTCTAAAGTAAGTTGATACAACAATAGCCATGGCATAAATCCATGGCCTTCCTAGTAAGATATTGTAATCGAGGTTTCCATCGATAACTTCGATGTCAATTTCTACTATCTTGCCCCCAAGTTCAACGTGTAAGTTACTTAAAATCCCGTACAGGGTGTAGTTCCATCCATCGAATTTTTTTAATGTCGTTGATGATCTTGACAAGGGTGGTGATCCTAAAGTTTTCCAGCAACTCATTGACATAATGCAGGTAGATGCCCCCTCATTAATAATTGTTTGATGAACAATTTTGTTGAGGGCTTTCACTTGGATGAAGAAAGCGAGTTGAGCTGGTAACTGAGATTCAAATCCTTTATGATTAAAGGCCACAAGATTGGAATCCACTAGGTCAATCCCACCTATTGCTGATAATAGAGCCTGCTTTTCGGAGGGGAAATTTTGCAGTACTTCAAGTGTCGACATAGCGGATGGCGATTGGGCCAGATCCTCTACTATATTATAATTCTGTGCTGCTCAGGCACGAGGATTAAATGTCAATTTGTGTACTACTCCCTTTGGCAGCTTTATTGTTAGCTCAGGAATGATGGGTGGCACAACTTCGGTTGAAGTTGTTGTCGAACTACTAGGTTGATCTACAGCCTTGTTGTTCAACAGTTGTGGATTCCTGTAATATTTATTCCTTGTTGATATCAAAGCATCATTTTTTTGTTTCGAAATGGACAACATAAGCACTTGGGATGGGTAAGCTTTGTCCCTAGCAACAAGATTGGTTTCTGGGTTTGGAAACAGATCAGTCAATACCACTGAGGTTTTTGAGTTTTTAAAAAACTTCTTAACTTCAGCTTTATATGGAAAATATCTCATCCAATGGTCCTCATCGCATATGAGACATGGCTGATTAGGTTTCATTTTCCCATAAGGGTTTGCCGAAGATTTTTCAGGAGACAAATCATCTTGTTTCTTCTTTTTTCCTTTCCCTTTTTTCATGCCCCCTGGTTTCTTCGGTTCTTTGCCTTTGTCGGTCGACACAACATTAACCTCCGAGGCAAGAAGTTCTTCATTCGCATTTTGACCAGAAACCATACGGGCTTTCTTAGATGTAGCCTTTGCAGCTTTTGTGCTGGTAGTACCTATCACATCATCATCGGCATGAGAGTCTTTGTTTGATTTAGGAGGAGGAATGGAAAACACTAGTCTAGGAGCATCAGGGATTTTGTCGTAGAGCATGCCAGATTGAGTATAAATCAAGTCGATATATTGCACACGAGAAATTACTTGCTCTCCAGTGAAAACCCCCCCTTTAGCCACAACTTCTGTAATAGAAGGTAATAATGACTTAATAAACCATTCAGCCAGCAGCTGATCAAGAACATATGTTTTTACCATTCAACGATGACGTCACCACTCATGAATATGATCAGATATGTGAGTGGTTGTCATCTGTTTAAAATTGGTAAGAAGCTTCATTCCTATTTTGTACCTTATGGGTAACCGAAAATGGGTTAAAAAGGTTGTGGTAAGGGCGCTGAAGTTATCGAATGAAGCTCTAGGAAATTTGATGTACCATTTTGCTGCCGGACTAGTTAATGTTCGTTGAAAGAGGTGAAGCCTAATCGAATCATCATTGAGAGTGTTGGATGAACACCACCGATGAAAGGTCATCACATGATTTGACGGATCTTCACCCGGATTTTCTTTGAATTTAGGAATATCTGATGAAGTTTTATGAGGAATCACCAGCCACCAAGGGGCACAAGCAATTGGATCATTTGTTAGCTGATTCAGATCTAGTAATTCCAACGTTGCGACGAAAGGCAACTGTTGATTCAGGTTTGGCGAAGCATACCCAGGATAAGATGGGATCGCCTAAGCAGTGGGTCTTTGCATACCAGCATAATGTATTTGATGCTAATAACTTTGATAAGTTTTATGGGCATAACCATTATGATATGATTGATGGTGACTGTTTTGAATATACGGCTGCCTATTACCTGCAAAGCTTTGTTGCTCAGGTCCTTGATAAGCTAGCTGGAATTGCGGTTGTTGATATTACACCAGCCATGGTTGTGAAGCCATTTGTTGTTTTCCAATACTGGATGTTTGACCAAGATGAGGGGTGATAGTACCCGTTTGAGCCTGAGTCACTTCAGTTAAGGAGCCACTAATCGGTGATTGTGGTTGAGTCATTGAGACAAGAGGCTATTGTATTATGACCTGAGAGACTTGAGGTTGACATACAACAGGCAGCGCTTGTACTTGCGACACCGTTACAATAGCTGGTGTAGTGGGAATATTTGACACAAGTAGATTTGGTTGCATTGAATATAAAACTCTTGGCTGTTGAGGCAGTATTGGCACCCAACCACTGGATGCAATTCTAGCTTGACCTGAATTCTGTTGTGAACTCTCATATGGTTGTTCTCCTGGAGGGAACAATGAAAAGGCATACTGCCCCCCATATGGCGGCAATCCAGTGTTCAAAGGAAAAATCGGTCCTTGTAGACTAGACTGCCCAAATTGATACTGTTGTGGAGGATCAATTTACTGAGACTCAACATAAGAAATTCTAGATATTATTCCAGATGAACAAACGGGAACAGACCATACTGTCGAAACAGTCCCTGGGTGGACTCCATCTAGCGGTTGAGAGCTAGTTGGGACAGATGGTATACCAACGAACATTGTCAGAGTAGTGGCAGGAGGTTCTGCTACTGCTATATCGGATGACATAGTCCTAGATGTCGATGGTTGTTCAGACATATTAAGTCTATCCAAAAGACCTCCTAGCGATTCTACAGGAACTTGCGATGAAGGTTGACTAAATTATGAGTTATAAGGATATAGGTAGATCCCAGTTCCAAAATATAATGGGGCGCTGGATGGAAGATCTTCCACAATCTCTTCTATTGCAATCAGTCCAGGTGGAAGAGGCAGACCGTCAGGTCCGTAAAATATTTTTGGTGCCGAAGAAGGTACACACTCTGCAGTGACAAATGTTAGAGGGTTAACACCTTGTGAATCAGTCCTAGATGGAGCTGGTTCAGGAATAGATGTGTTTACCGTTACAGTAGGATCAGTTCTAGTGTCCTCTTGTAACTGTGGAACTTCTTTTGTAGAGGCAGGGATACCAGAAATAGTTGGAGTAATTGGAGTTTCTGAGGATGTTGAAACACAAGTTTCAAACAAACCAGGAGACTTTGACCCAGTTAAACGAGATTGCTTGGCCTGGAATGGTTTTGTTTCTAGAGTCAAAGACGGTTGACTCGTTAGTCTCCACGAACAATGGAGTTTTGATTGACTTTCTTCCACGATTGCGGATTACTTGATAAACTCAAAATAAAAAGGGGAAAATATTATTCCAAATTAAATGAATTTTATGACGCTTTGACACAACTTGTTTTTTCAATTTTTAAGAGTCTAGAAAAAGCTAAAGATGACTCTAGTCGCCTTTGATTTTTAATGAGCCTAAAGTGATAAGTACTCAGATGGACCTTTTCTTTTACGGAGTTTGAAAAGGAATGAAAGTGAGTACTCTGGAAATCTAGACAGAGGGATTACCAAACCAATCACAAAATTGCAAAATACTTTTTACGATATGACAGTCAATCTTTCCGAATGTTGTGTTTAGTGCATTGCGATTGATAGGGCGACAGACATGGCTTCTTAAGGACAAAGGATGTAGCCTATTGTGGTCTCCCAATATATACTCGACGATACATGGGAGCACAATTCCGTACTGGCACTTGTCATCTCAAAGAAGAGGAATCACCCAACCTACAATGAAAGCGATAGTTACCAGGCTTTACGACGCTAGAATACATCTCTAGCCGAGACTTCTAAATGTTTTGCGTTAGGTTCCAAAGCATTTTTATGTTCATTGAGGTTTATTTTACAGTTGATATTTCTTAAGAAGTTTTCCTTTAAGGTTCACCAGGTGATGTAGATATACAATTCCTAAATGTGCAATCTAAGATGATAAACAGTCATTTACTTTCTTTTTGCAATGAAAATCCTAGCTACCAAGGAAAGAGAAATGAAATTCTTTCAACATAGAGCAGAGAGCACACACTAGATGCACTTTTCCTAAATCAACTTCAGCATGTAGTCTTAATGCAAATGCACATGCATGTATTGTTTTTCATTTTCCTTAATGTGAGAATGACAAAAGAAAACTAAGTATAGATCTGAACTACCTTCTTTCAAAGCAATAGTACTAACAATTTTCTTTTCAAAAAATGAAAGTAAGGTCAAGACAACACTTTACGATTTTGAATTTAAAACTGCTTTCGACATTTGAAATACTAATGATTCAAATCAAATACAATGGCAAAAGTGTAATCGACTATCTAAAAGAGGAATGCTTTGTGACACTCTTTTTCTTGACTGAAAATGACACTTGCGACACTTTCAAATCAAAATACAACAATTCGATTAAGCTACTATTTGCAAAGGAGAACTGTAAATGATGAAAAATACATTAAAAAAACATTCACAATTCCTTCTGATGGAGGCTGAAATAATGCAAAGGAAGATGGTTCAACAATTGTATACTAACCATAGACAACAAAATTACTGAATAAAGCTAAAGACAATGAAGAAAAACCAAAATCTAGAGGCAGAAACAGTCTTAGTCAAACATCACACCTGTAACACAGGGAAATAGGGATGCATCTCACTTGCAACACACGGGAGGTGCGATGCATCCAGGTTGCCAAGAAGAGACAGTGTGATGGTCTAGGGATGAGATTGAGCTTGGTTTTCACTCACAGTTTGCAGCTAAGTTCATGGATTTAGGCTGAGCTAATGATTGTCAGTAAACACAAAGTATAGGGGCTGATCTAATGAGGTTATTTGAGCTACCACCAGGGCACTTAGGATGTTTGCAAGCTAGATGTTCAGTTCATAAACTAGCCCGGAGATTGATTGAAGCAGTGTTGATCTACTTTGCAGTTGCATAGCAAAAGCAGTTCGAAGGCTAGCTGGCTTGACTTCAAGCTCCATTGTGGTTTATAAAGCAAACAACAGTAACAAAACAAACAACTATTCGCTCCTCGGGGGAGTCGCCATTTTGTTATTAGGAAAACTAGTGTCCATTCAGAGCTGCTAGTCCCACTAAGATGGGTAGCTATCTTAGAAACAAACAAACTAAAGTTACTTGTGTTTTCCTTTATGAGAGATAGATGAGAGAGAAGCAGAGAGTACCAACCTCAGTCTTTCGCTAGTCTCCTTGCACGTTTCCTCTCTCCCTTGATAGAGCCTTCACCACTCCTTTCTCACTTGTCTCGCTTCAAAGAACACCTGTAGAGTCAAGGCTACAAAATACCATCAAAGCATAGAGATCTATAACCATAAATAATGTAGGATCAGATGTACATTAACCATATAAATGCATATACAAATACAAGATTCAATGATATACAAGCATATGGAGGAAAACTCAAATAGCTTTATTGATAGAAGTAGTAGAAGAGAGGATTAAAACCAAGCTGCCTGATCCAGCATCATCCTCCCAGCATGAAAGCCCTCTTCACCTCATACAAAGCAAGATCACCCAACAATGTCTTCAAAGAGAAACCAACAACACTTCCTTGCAAATTACAAAATTCCAGCCTCTAGATCTCTATGCTGAGGGATCCATATATAGATGTTTACAAGAGAGTGAGTTAGCTTCTGGGATTTTGATTAGTGTCATTTCACTGATAGTTCTTGGTTCCGCTTGGAGATTTCAGATCTCTTACACATCCCTGGGCGAATTCAGAGAGGCAAGTGTCATAGGAGCAGTTTCTAGAAGATTCTTTGAGTTTCCACCTAGCAAACTGCTTCTGCCATTTGTCTCCTCTCACTCATCGCACCCTACAGAAGGGATTTCCAGTATGCATCGCACCCCCCATGTGTAATAGGTGAGATGCATTGCACCCTATGCATGGAGCAGTCTGTATGGTCCAGTTTTGACCAGTTCTGAGTAATTTTTCATGGAGAACTTCTGGGAGATGATGTAATCAGCTGACCTTGTTCCTTTAAGGTATGAAACAACAATTTTAGCCATTTATAAGCCCTTGGTTTATGGGCATATGTGATTGGGGTTACAGTGCCCAAATATGTCTATAACAATAATATAACGGCTTGATGACATCCTTTGAAATGAGTGTTCTGATGTAATGATACTTTATGTCCACATGATTTGTTTTGGAATGGAAAAATGGATTTTTGGCAAGATTTATGGCTAACTGGCTATCGATGAATAAGGATGTGTCTTTTGCTTGAGGAACCCAAGTCCTGCAAAACTCTGTGCAACCAAACAATTTCACATGTTGCTTCCCATGCTGATAAATATGTTGCTTCTGCTGAAAAAGTGGCCACTATAGCTTGCTTCTTGCAACTCCAAGAAATTGCAACTGACCCCATATTCATCAAGATAACCTGAGGTTAATGCCTGATCATCAATACTACCAGTAAAATTTGCATCTGAATATCCACCAAGTACAAATTTCATAGTCTTTTTGTAAAGAATACCAAAATATTTTGTCCCCTATTTATATCTAAGGACTCTTTTTTCTTTCATTCCAAAGGCTATCCCTTGGTCCATGCATAAATCACGATAGAGTACTGACTACATAAGATAAGTCTAGATGAGTGGTTGTTAGATAGATCAAGTTTCCAATCAAATGTCTATAAGTAGGACTGTTCACCAATTCCCCCCCTTCAAATTTTGAAAGTTTCAAGTTTTGTTCCAAGGGGGTGAGAACGGGCTTGCAATCTTGCATTCCAAATCTTTGAAGAAGCTTAGATGCATAATTTATTTGAAAAATAAAAATATGGTTTAGATGTTGGAATAATTCAACTCCAAGATAGTAGTGAAGTAATCCCAAATCACTCTCTTAAAACCAGCCTGTAAATCATTCTTTACCTACAAAATATGATCATTATTGTTCCTAGTAATGATCGAGTCATCCACATACATAATGAGAATCACCCGATTTTTACGCTATTGGTGTAGATATAAAGTATCACCATATTCACTTCTCTTAAAGAAAACTTTGCAAAGGTACTTATCCATTTTGGCATACCAAGCTCGTAGAGCTTGTTTCAATCCATATAAAGCCTTGATTAGTTTGCATACTTTGTGTTCCTACCCTTCAATCTCAAAACCTGGAGGTTGTGTCATATATAATTCTTCCTGTAAGTCTCCATTGAGGAAGACACTTTTAACATCCATTTGATGAAATTTCCATCCTTTTTGAGATGCTAATGCAACTACTAATCTAATGGTGTTCCATTATATTATAGGTGCAAATGTTTCCTCATAGTCAATCCCTTGTTTCTGTGCAAAACCTTTAGCAACAAGTCTTGCCTTATATTTTTCAATGTCTCCATTTTTCTTATACTTAATTATGTAAACCGATTTGCATCCAATGGGTTTCACATTTTGAGGATAATCAACAAGTTTCCAAGTGATTTTTTCCATCACTTCCTTGTGTTCTTCAACTATTTCCTTTTCCCATTCTATATGTTTTATTGCCTCTTTCTATGTGGAGGGCTTAGTAAAATAATTTATTATTAAGGCAAAATTTTCTTGATTTCTTTGTTAACTTCGTGTTCCTATTTTTTTTGTTCATCTAGCCTGACATCTTTCAAAAGTTGAACGACCCATTTTGGCTATTGATGTTCACATTTTTTTGGATCTGAATAATCACCATCATTGTAAAGTGGATTTATATAAATAGATGTTCTTTGATCAACAAAAGGTTCAGGGGGTGAAGAGTCACTATCAGATGAACTGCTACTAGGAGATTCAGGTGAAATTCCAGAAGATCTAAATGGTGTACACAAAGTAGATGAGTTGGATGAACCATTTTCTGATGAAGGAAATTCAATTTTATACCAATATTATGTTTTTGGTTGATTTGGCATTCTAATTCTCTTTTTATCTCCCTTAGTTTCTAATTTATGTAGAATAATTTCTATCTTTGTGGCACTCTTTCTTTCTATTTCATCAAATATCACATCCCTGATGACAATAAGCTTTCCAATGGACAAAATATGATATCCCTTCTTTCCATCATAATTCCAATCATTGTACATTTCAAACTTCGTGAATCAAGCTTAGTTCATTTTTATTTTGGAAATAAGGCATAACACATTGAACCAAAAAATATAAGATGTTTGACTCGAAATTTGAAACCAAACCATGCTTCATATGGTGTAATTCCATGCAACGAAGCAGTAGGAGACATGTTCCTTCAGTAGATTGTTGTATGTATTTCTTTTTCCCAATATAAACGAATTAAATTTTTGAAAGTTAGCATGGATATAATTGCCATCCCTAACAAGGTATGATTAATTCTCTCAGCTACTCCATTTTGTCATGAAGTGTAGATATTTGTAAGTTGTCTTTTGATACCATTGTCCCTACAATAAGTTTGGAATTCATTGAAAGCGAATTCCCCTCCATTGTCTGTCTTGAGAGTGCAAATCTTCTCTTTAACTGCATTCCCAACAAGTTGGTGAAAAGTTTTAAACCTTTTGAATGTTTATAACTTTTGATTCAAAAAATAAACCCAGGTCATTCTACTAAAATCATCAATGAAGAGTAAAAAGTATGTACAACCTCCTATAGAAGTTTGTATAGGTCCACAAATGTCACTGTGAACCAATTTGAAATGCATGTTTTCACACCAACTTGTTGGAAAGGTATATCGACTTTGTTTCCCATAAATAAAAGCTTCACATTTTTCATTTTCTTTCTTAAAATTGGGAATTCATTTAACCATTCTCTACTTTTGAAGTTGAGAGATACTTTCAAAGTTTAAATTCCCATATCTAACATGCCACAACCTTATTGGTGAAATATTTGTACTTGTTGCTCCTGCAAAGTTAGAATTTCATGGAACGATTGTTCCTTTCATCCATAGAAGTTTTTCATCTTCATATCCTATCATGAATGTCTTCATATTAGGGAATTTATTTTTATTAATCCATCCTCCATAACAACCTGATGTCTTGTGTTTCGAATCATGACCAATGATAAAAAATTCTTATTGAAAGTTGGTACACACCAAACATTTGAAATTAATCTTTCTTTAATGCCAGGAATAAAAACTTTTACTACAAATTTTCAACAAGGAGTGTGTCTTGTATCATCTACAAGAAATATTGAATGTGTAGAAAACACATATTATGAGCCATCACCTTCTTGATCATTAGAAAATTGTGCCATGTGTTGGTGAAACTTTGGAATTTTGCCAATAGAAGTTTGAAAATATTCGGCATAATGACCAACTTTGTTACACCTTCTACAAACAATGTGTGTGAAATATCTACCTCTACCTTGACTCTGTCCTCTATCTCTGCTTTGTCCTTTACTTTTATTTTTTCCTCTTCCTTGACTTTGTCCTCTTCCTTGATTGTTGCCTCTTCCTTGACTATTTCCTCTGCCTTAAATGTTGCCTCTACCAAAAATGTTGCCTCTAATGAAGTTTTTCCCTCTGCCTTGACTTCTACCATGACCTTTTCCTCTACCTTGATTTGGATTGTTGTGTCCTATTCCTCTACCTCTATAACTATCAGTTGAGGATTTACTAGTGATAGCTTCTGTAAAGAAGACATATTCTCCAACCTGTTTCTTCTTTGAAAAAGGTTTGTCATGTTGAGCTAGAATTTCACTTAATTCATAAAATTTTAACTTCTCCATCTTTCCATTTACTTGTAAATTTTCCAAGAAATGTGTATATGAAGAAGGAAAACCAACAATCAAAATTGTAGTCATGAAACTATCATCCACTGTTGGAAATCCAACATTTACTATTTCCTGCTTAATGTTCTTAAGTCTAGAAATGTATTCAAGTGCATATCCTCCTTTTGTTGATTTATGTTGGAGAAAATTCAATTGAAGATCAACTTTCTTAGATTCAAGTTTTGTATCAAATAAATATTTAAATTTTCTCAAGGTAGACCATGCATCAAAAGCATTTTCAATGTGAACATACATTTCATCATTAACTGAATATTTGATTAATGCTAATGCTTTGACCTTTTTTATTTCCCATTTAGATAACAAATCTACATCTGTAGGTTTATTTGGTTTAACATCACCATCACATACATCTCGCCAAAGTTCATTGTAAATCAAAGTGATTTTTATGTATGTTTTCCATGTCTTGTAATTCTTTGTGCCTTCAAGTTTGTTTGATTCAGAAAACAAATTTACCACCTTGGACATTGTAAAAGTAAATGTATGCACCAATACGAATTATGCACCATAAAAAAAAAGATGGAAAAGACACCGTGCACACAAAAAACGATCTATCGGGGCTTGGCCTTGACCCTCGTATAGTCATTTGGAAAGAGAAGTGAATGCGTTTTGCACTTGGCTCTAGTCAACTTCTCTGAAAATTTACAATGAAACTTTCAAAATTTGACTTTTTACAATTCTCTTGCAATTTAACCATTTTTTCACTGTAATCCCCCTCAAATTGAAAATTACTTTGACTTATAATTTTTTTCCCTAAAAAAATAAAAAATTGCTACTTATTGCTCCAAAAATACAAATTACAAAATTACACCTTATCACTCCAAAATTACAAAATCACCCCTTATCACTCCAAATATAACAAAAATTCCCCAAAATTCAACTTATCACTTCATATTTCACTTATCACTCCAAAATATTACAAATTAAAAAATATACCTTATCACTCCATTAACTTTATCACTACAAATATTTTTAATCTTAAATATAACCTTCTATAATCCACCTTGTCACTCCAAAAATTAACTCTCAACACTTATTACCACTATTGCAAATCTTTAAAAAACTAATTTTGGAACACAAATTAACCCCCCACCCCCGTAGATGCTTTTGAATACTTTTAATCACCTATTTTTTTAGTTTCTTTTACATGCTTCCTTAAATAAAACCTTCTATAATCCACCTTGTCACTCCAAAAATTAACTCTCAACACTTATTACCACTATTGCAAATCTTAAAAAAACTAATTTTGGAACACAAATTAACCCCCCCACCCCCCCCCCCCCCCCCCCCCTAGATTCTTTTGAATACTTTTAATCACCTATTTTTTTAGTTTCTTTTACATGCTTCCTTTCTACACATTAAAACATTTGTGCATGTAAAAAAAACATGCACCATATAATCCTTGTTGTGATATCCAAATTCGATAGCCATGAGTGGGAGACTAGTCTATGTTATAGGAGCCTTAGGTTTCATTGCCTCATGGCTGGTGAAGGTGTTTTTGGATCACAGTTATGTGGTTCGAGATACCCTTCGTGATACAGGTAATCCTCAGAAGACAAATCACTCGAAAGCTTCAACTAATTAGCTGTAATTTCGTTGTTCACATTCGCCAGTGTGGATACAATATATTGAACACTTGAAAGATTAACTAATTAGCTACAATTTCATTGTTTGCAGCAAAAAAGAATGGATGAATCCTTTCTCGTGGCCAAATCCAAATGCTTCATTCACCAGACTACCTAGGTTAAGATCACTTCTTCACTGTAAAAACGAAGAATGGACAGATTTCTCTAGTCTCTTCCTTGCGAGATCTCGGACTTCCCTCTTTATATGATCTCCATCCTCAAATGGAAGCATAATAATAGTCCTTAGTGACTTCAATTTTTCCACATATACGAGGTCCATACAAATTTTTTATCAGAGTGGGGCAGAGGAAAATATTGCATTTGCGGCAATTATGCAAATAAAAGTTATTGGATTGGTCATGATCACCTTTGAAGATAATACATTCATTGATGAAAAAGTAGCCAGATGAAAACTTTGATTTTTAGTTCTCAAATCTAGTAATAAGGAATAAAACGAGGGTTTGATAAAAGAAATTCCATACTTAAAATCTGAAATCAACAATAATAATCATTTTTGTTTTCCTTAATAAAATTGAGAATTTTTCATAGCATTCAACCACTGAACAATTTGATGGAGTTTCCCAAAAGCCTGCAAAGTTGGAATCTCCTCTTCACATCATCTGCATCATTGAGAACTATGATAGCACAATAATAGCAGAACTATCATGAGACACACAAATTTTATTAATAAGGAAAAACAAATTACATAAAAAATTTAAGAGTTTACACACAATCACTCAACACTCTTGCAAGAGGAGAAACAAGCTTTAAATAAGCTAATGTCCTAACAAAATTTTGTTAAGGATAACTTATTTCATTTACAAGTGTCATTTTACCTTTAATGCTCTCATAACAACACTCCTAACTACTTTCCTAAATTGGTTCCTAAGAAATGACACCTTTCTAGATGTCATATATTTTACAACAATTAGTTATTCCAAAATGTCGCCAATATCTAATTAAATATTCTAAATAATTCAATATTATATTTTAAATAATTAAACTAAACTTTATGTATTTTTGGATCATCTAATAATGTAGGTCAAGTTGTGGAAGTGGAACTTCAACCACACTTAGTGATCAACCAGTTAAGTGATCAATCATCCCAAAATAACTGTTGCAGGCAGAGAATTCGAGTTACCGAGTTGAGATGGAGATTCCAAGGAAATGTACTATTGGTTGTAGACTATTCCCATGTGTACATGTGGTGCATACAATTAGAGGAAGGACCTAGATGAATTTCACAATTAAATAGAGGGAATTTCGTAAATAATAGGGGCTAATTTCCTCAAGAAAAAACGCAAGGAAATAGGATCTTGGAGGGCTTGAAAATTTGCTAAGTGTTGGAAAGAGTCAGTCAGACAGGAAAAGGGATAGAATATACACCTGCAGGGTGTTATCAGGCTTGAGCAAGAATATGTATTTCATATTTATTCTCTAATTATTGCAATATAGATAGGAAGGGGTTTTGAACAATAGCTTTCCCCTAGATAAATCTTTGCGCATGTGTGATGTTTCCTTTTTCTTGTCTATGATTTTTGTTCTAGATGATGAATTAACTTCCACATATCAGTATAGTAGATTTGAGTCTTGTGATTTAGTAAATTTCTTGATTAGTTTCAAATCTACACATTAATTTGTACAACCCTTTATTGGTTCATTGATATATCATTATGTGGTGGATCTAGTGTTATTATTCCACTATAATGGCGATAGATACAAGTATATTATTCAAGGAGATTGAGATGCATGTGGAGGTTTCTCTACGAGGTGTAAAACAACTCTCATAGGCCCATCATAACTCACATATTCACCCCAAGAAGCTTCAACACCTACAACAATGTTACAAAAATGATCATTTGAGTGGGTTTTTCAATTTATCCTTTCTTAAATTTCCAAAAATTAATTTAATTATATCACTAAAAGATATTTTGGAAACCATATGTTAACTTGAATTCATTTATTATTTGTTTATTGATTACTTGCCGAAAAAAATAATTTAAGCACTCTAAATAAGCTACAACCCTAGTAAATAATTAATGTCAAAACCTTCACTAATATGGTGGTACTCCTTCCTTATATTTTCTTCATCTCTTTCTATCCCCTAAGGTTTCTCAATTTTCCAAAAAATTGAGTAGTGACTCATGTCTCTCCTTCGTCATGCTAGCATGGTTCAAATATCTCTCTTATTTTGGTGACTAATACAGAGTTATCATCATCCTAACCCCTTTTTAAGCATGGGGCCTCCTCCTTGTATCCTTTTATTTTTCTTTGGACTATGGTGTCCTATTCCAAAACTTCTAGTATTCCCCTTCTCCCTTATTCCTCCAATTATTCAAGATCCTTTGAATATGTTGGGAGCTCTTTCTTAGGTTTCCACACCATATGAATTTTTCTATTTCTTAAGTTTTTTTTCTTCCTCAACCTCAAACATATGTTCCACCTCTATTATGTTACCTTTATTCATCACCATAGATCCTTCTTTAAGCCCATATCCCTACTTTTGTGCTACTTCCTTTCGCTATGCTAAATTTTAAGCATAAGAACAAGATCTAATTTTGTGAAAAATACTACAGTAACAATTGCGTAACAAGAAATAATAGAGAATGAAATTGCATTGAAAAAGACTAAGTAGCTAAAGGGACAAATTAAAATTATTTAACTCTTGTATATATTATTACTTAACATGAATATTCTTAAATAACTATTGTAGTTATAATTTCCCAACCATAAGGAGGCGTTGTTCTGTGATCTTTTCCTAGGGATCACTAGATAGATAAGTGTGTTAAAATGTGATACAAGCAAGTCAACCCTATATGTTCTATGCATTCATTCATAAAACCTCAAATAAATAGCTATAAAAGGCACTCCTGAAACCCTCATAGGTTGGAGATGAGTGTTGGATCTAATGTTGAATATGGAGAACCTACCTCTACATGAAGATCCTACTCCAAGAAATCAGGATCCAAAAACCCTGCACACAAGCACCACCAACCAAGAAAAACATGCCTTCCGCAAAGGGAATATTAGCATACATATAATGACAACATTAACATAATAACCATGGAAACATATGAATGGAAGGGAAACCATATACTTGTATGAATAAATAAAATGATACAAACAACATACCTCCATGTCACATGAGCATCCTCTCCTTCATCTTGGAAACCTAATCTCCTTAAGCCTCCCAAAACAAAATATCTCTCAAACTATAATACCAACTCTAGATCTAATATCTCACTATCTTGACTCTTTGAGATGACAAGTATGAATAGGCCTTTAGGCCTCCCTAGGGGAATGCATGTGAATGCTTAGTGGGGGAATAAGTTTGGAAAATTCCATAATAATTCCCCCCCTACTAAGTATAAAATATAACTCATCGATTTGATCCCCTTGGGAAAGAGAAAGACTAAAATTCCCAACACCTGTGCTAGCACAAAAGGAAAATAGAGTGTAAATTACTCTAGTATGAATTGAGGCTTATGCTAATTATGTAGACATAACAAAGTATCCCGACATAAATTCTAGAATTAGGTCAAAATGAAGGGTCAAAGCCAACCATCAAGGTCAAAAGTATAAAGGCAAGTGCCACAGGCTCATATGTGGGAAAATAGGCTAGTAATAATAACCGTCCTTGAGAGGGAACCAATGCACTCTAGGTTGGGGTTACATAGTGCATACACACTACAAAATAGAAAAACAATTTTCCTTAGTAGTATGAAATTAGTGCAATAGACCATAAAATAGTGAGAGTCTAAAATACAGTTGACGAAATATAAGTGGAATAAAAAATAATTTAGAACTGAAATGAAGACTCCCTCATGAAACTTCTAACCCATAATTAAAAAGAAACCTCCAAAATTAAGATCTAAAGTCAAATGATAAGGTTGGTAGATGTGGATACAGTTGTGGATAACTTAGTCTCCAAAAATGAGAGATGAAATGCACATTAGTGATTAGGGACACTATGAATAAAGTAATGCACAATAATGAAGAGGATATCACCATGTCACTATGAAGACATTGCATAGTCACTACCAAATGTCATCCGAGGTGGCACGTTTGCTAAAATAAACTTACTAAAAATAGAAAAATGATGAAAATAGAATATGATCCCAAATGTTAGGGAATGTCTAGTAGATGGATAAAAGTGGTCATATGTGGACCTAATTATGAACAGATGAGGTTATTTTTGAATTATTTTATCACTGTCATGTACTATATGTTATTTCCTTTCCTTTTCTTAAATCCCATACTTAGTAATGTCTTAAAATGTAGTTTGTAGAACTCTTTAAACATGAAGCATGATACAACACTCCACAAACCACCCACACTCCACATGTTTCCCCTCTTTTTTCACATAACCCATATCACACTACTCTACACTTGTCCATTTTTACAAATGTATGGAACAACCTTCCCAACTATTTCTCAACATGTGGAAAAATTATCTGCAATATTAAAACCTTTTAACCGAAGCATGGGTGAGCTTGCCCAAAAATTTGATCCCAAGGGCCTATTTTCAAGACATTTGGAATTAGTGTGATATGGTATTTTTTTCACCAAAATTATTGAAGGAAGTGGAGAAAATTGAGTAAGAACTCTAAGGAAAAGGAAAATGTCATATACCTAGTTCCCTCAATGACTTAAAGAGGTTACAAGGTAGTTAAATTTTCTTTTTCTTTTTTTCTATCTTTAAAATAAGCTTTAATACCACTTTGTCACATACCCCTACTAAATTTATCCTAACCATACTTGTAAAAACTTGGTTTTCACCTCTCACGTATTTTGTCAAACACTTTACATGTAAACCTTTCTTTAAACCTTTCTACAAATACTTTGTATACAACTAATTACGTAATTTTTTATTGTAGACACTTTTATAAACATTTTGTATAGAATCAAATAATAAGCATTGATATGATTCTGTTGAAGAGTGCTGGAAATTCGTCAACCAAGGCTATCTCCCCAATATGAAGTCCCAATTAAAATTCACACCATTTGGAATAGGAGCCCCATCTATAATATAGACTTGGTTGCCATATATTCTTATAGGTTTTCCTTGGCTTTATATTTCAACAAGAGAGAGAAGCATGTGTGCCTTTACGAAAAACAAGTAAGTGCGCCTGGTGAATGTTTGGTTGCAGGTGTATCAAGGTTCTTCTACTGTGGAAGGAGGAAAGGTGAGCCTGTAAGAGAGAGGTAAAAGTACCACCCTAGTAGAGGTGCAGACAAAAGAAAAGAGAATTTCCTAACATCAAGAAAAATGTTCCACATAGATGTGGTGATTGTTACAACCATTACAACACATTTTCAATAAGATAAGCACTAAAATAACTGAAATGGTTCAACTACTTTAGTACAAGTAAGAAAAAACATGAAACATAAGAATTCACAGAACAATCTTACAAAACTCCACAATCCATGCATGAAAATGTGATGGTCATCAGGCTTCAAGTATTAAGTAAAATTCCTAAGCTACATTATACAACAAACATCATTGGCTCCAATAGTGGAGCATTGGAGCCACGAATTGCTCCCCAAAAGTATTGACTCTGCCTCTCTGATGCCTTATGGGAGAAGCCATGGTGAAAGGTCTTGTGCTTGTACAATGAGGATGTATATATAACAAATTTGGTGACCATTCACCTCCCTTGTGAATCTTGGACTACCCTCATAATTGTTTTACTTCTCCATGACTCTTTGACTTCCTACATGACTTTTCACATTACATGGATGAATCTTCGACTTCCACTTTTACAATCCATTTTCCTATGTTGAATTACATATTCCATAAAATGATATGGCAGATGATGGCTGATGACATGACATGACATGACATTAGTGACTTGGAATGCATGATGGCATGCCAGTGTCAAGTCACTCTTTGTTGTTTCTTCCTTTCTATCTTCTTGAAATATGGAACATTATCTTCTTCTTCCCCTTCCTAATGACCTGAAAATAATGAGTCTCCAATGTGGCCTTTTACTTCAGGCCCAAGGAGGAGGGGTTTTCCATATCTGTAATTGAATTAATAATTGGACCATTCAAAAATGGTATCTACTTACGAATGGGATTGAACATATATGTATTTTCCATTTCAATTATATGAATATCTATATATTCATATAATTGAAATGTGGGTATGGTTGAATGGTAAAATTTCTCTTTGCCAAGGAGAAGATGCGGGTTCGATCAGCCACCGCACTTGGTCTTGTCCCAAACCCACCATGTAAATCAGTTATCGAATTAGCGCCACCTAGGTCGGAATCCTAATAGAAAGGCCACTAAGCTACCTTCTTCATAGACACGTGCAATATCCTAGGGAAAAGGAGGAAAGGGGACACTCACGGTAGAAATCATTTATATTTACTTTTTCACATCTTCGTCTCTAGCAGTTGTTGCAAAACGATGTCCCTTTGTCTTCACTTGATGGATAAACTTGTATTTGCAGATACAAGGTTATCTTATAGCATGGTCTCCTTATCCATCTCATTCATCATCATTTTGTCATGACATAATAGAATACCTATGATTGAAAACTAGTCATGAAACAATGACATCAATATGATAAACCCCTAGCCTTAGATGCTTCATGAAATCACTTGGTAGGGCTGGAATTGGTGACTGATTGAGTGACTGACTTAGGGATTATGTAGTTCCATATGGCAAGGTCCGGATCTGAGGCTTGATACTACACAATGTGTAGTTCAGGATGGCCAGGGTCATGGGATTGCATTGTTGAGGGACTCAGGGAATTAGGTTGGAGGCTTGAGCCTTGAGACTGTGCAATGCGCAGTTCTAAAGGCCTCAGAAGAGGGACTGTGCAATTGAAGGAATTAAGGGATCAAGATGGAGGCTTGAGGCTTGACACTATGCAATCCATAGTTTTTGGGGCTTAGGTTAAGTGATTGTGAATTTGGGGAACATAGGAGGTCATGCTTGAGGCTTGAACTTGTTCAATGTGAAGTTTTGACATGAGAATGGGCTAGGCGATTGCGCAGTTGAGGGGTTCAAGGGCTTAAGGTTGAGGATTGAGGTTTGAAGTTGCCTAATGTGCAGTGTTAGCACTCCATAATTTCCTTTAGGTTGAGAAAGGATTAAGAAGGTAACCACAAACCACTTTTAGTCTATAATTTAGCCCTTCTAGGATTGGACATGGCTCTCTCACTAGGCTTTCTTCTCAATCAATCAGCTGACTGAATGATCTTTTATCTTAGGATGTTTTTGAGGATCAAAAGAGTAGGTTTGATTTACTATTTTTCTCATATGTGAGAGAAGATAGATCCATTCAATGTGGATTTCGTTTCTGCTAATGATTTCAAGTAAATAACGGATGATAAAGGTGATTTGCAGGGGAAATATAGGCAATTTTGTTGGTATTCTAACTTGATTTTATTATAGGGAGGGTCAGTACAAAATTATGAGAAAGACATTCAGAGAATCAGGTCACAAGATGAATTCTAAGTTCCATTAAGAGGAAAAAGAAATATAAGTTGTTCAGCTTACATAAAACAGAGCACAAAAGTGAATTTTGGAATATTTATTCATAAGCCAAACATGAAGGCATGCATTTAAATCCTAGAATTGTGAGATATGATTGATAACATAGAGAAAAACATTACCCCGAAATTGTGACACATGAATCCCTATCAAATCCCTTCCTTCTTCTATTCACTTGAAAAATTGCTAAAAAGTGCAAAATATTTGCGTTTCTTCCTCACACTGACTAACATAACATTTTATTTTGTTTTTTACATATTCTATAGATCAAAATATTCTATTTCCACCTAGTAGAAGGATAGAATTTTTCAAAAGAAAGCTTGTCATTAGCTAGATACATCAAATTTTCACCTACTTTGCTGAAAAATAAGAAGCAATTACCTATTGCAAATCTTAACTTGATACATCATAAAAGCATTTAATTTTCACAACAGTGCGTAACTACATCATCCTAAATTTCTACAACACCTAATAACATGATTAAAACAACTTCAACAAACCAAATCCTTGAAATAGCAAGTCAAAATGTGCACTGTGTAAAAAACACAGCAAATCTGCTGCGAATCTCCAGTTTCATAGCAATTTTCGCAACAATCCAAGTTGTGCATACCTTTAGTCTACCTATGAAAGGATGAAGTTGATGGGTTATCTTGAAATATCCACAAGAAGCTTATGAACTCATGAAACATCTTCAAAAATGAAAGCCTGCCTTTGAAACATTATCTCCTTTTTGTTATCAAATTCACAGTAAACTTGTGCAACACCTGCAACATCTCCAGAACTTTGATTTTTCCTGAACCAAACAGCTTAAGGGAAAACCCACTATCTATGGTAACCTTATAATCATCCCATAAAACTATGCAAACCTCAAATTTTCACATCCTTTATCAAAATATGCCATCATGACCAATTGTTTCAGGGAAAACTAGTGTCGATTCGAACTACTAGTCCCACTAAGACAATAGCTATCTTAGAAACAAACAATGAAAGATTTTCAAGAGTTACTTTAAGTGTGATAGATGGAAAAGAAGAAAAGAGGACCAACCTAGATCTTCTGCTTTGATCCTAGCTTGATTTCTCTTTTCCTTGATAGAATTTTCCACTCCTCTCCTACTTGTCCCGCTTCAAAGAGTACCTATAGAGTCAAAGTAATAGCAAACTATCAAAGAATATCTATCTAAAACATCATAAAAATGTGGAATCAGAAACACATTGGCCATACAATTGCATTCATAAGCAATAAGATTCACAAATACAAGATTATATGGAGGAAAACTCAAAGAACTTTATTAATAGTAATGTAAGAGAGGATTACAAACTAGCTGTCTGATCCAGCATCATCCTCCCAGTTGTAGAAGCCCTCTTCACCTCACAAACAAGCAAATCACCCAACAATGCAATGTCTCTCCTCACCAACAAACCAACAACACTTCCTTACAAAATACAAAATTCCAGCCTCTAGATCTCTCAGATGAGGGATCCATTTATAGATGTCTTACAAGGATGTGAGTCAGCTCTGGGTTTTTGATTAGTGTCATTCCACTAATAGTTCTTGGTTCCACTTGGAGATTTCATGATCTCTTACTCATCCCTCGGTGAATTTAGAGAGGCAAGTGTCACAGGAGAAGTTTATGGAAGATTCCATGATTATCCACCTTGCAAACTGTCTCTGCCATTTGTTTATTCTCGCTCATCACACCCCACAGAAGGCCATTTCAGTATGCATCACACCTGGCCAGTTAGGTAGTCAGTATGCATTGCACCTTGCCCATGGAGTAGTCTGTATGGTCCAGTTTTGGCTAGTTCTAAGTAGCTTTTCAGGTGGAACTTCTGGGAAATGATGTAATCAGTTGACCATGATCCTTTAGGTATGAAACAACACTTTTAGGGACTTAAGGAGCCCTTAGTTTATGGACATATGAGTTTAGGGTTGCAGTGCCCAAATATGTCTATAACAACTGCCCCCTAAAGCATGAGGTCGTAAATCTTCTGATATCGAGTGAAATGCTTTATCATGAGGATCCGAGGTATTCGTACTAGAGGGTGACCTGTATAAGATACAATACAATACATCATCATCATATTATTTTCATGATCTAGCTAAGGTGGGCATTCCCATGCTCAGATTTATAAATTCATTTTCATGTACATAGGACAGACAATCTTCTGTTGTTGCAGACTAGTGATTCTTCGCATGAAGAGTCATCTTCCCTAGCTTAGATGACTATCTGTGTAGCTTTTGTGTACAATTGATGTCTTTATTTTCCTGAATATATCACAGCCTGGATGGATGAAACTAGATCCGGGGTCTTCAAAACTCATCCAATATTCGCCCGATGTACAAGTTGATCCATGTGAAAATATGTTCTGAAGTCGAACATGGAAAGACATTGCCTGCTTACCAGCCAATGATGTAAGCTATTAACAGACACAAGAGGAGTCATCGATAATGATGATGACCCTCAAGGTACTACAGTACAATTCACATCATGTGAATATATGAGCCAGTGTTGAACACCATGAAAAGTATTTCGGTCAAAGGTCATTGATGTAAACCTGTCGCCGGAAGTGAGAAACTTGCCTTTGAGGCATGCAAGATTCAAAGCACTGAAAGGGTTTTTTCTAAGTCAACTTCTTGGATAATGAGCTGATGTCGACAAGAAGTGACCTGTCATATGAGGGCCTTGATTTATCCCACATATACGACGCAAAACAGAGCAAATGATTTTTGTGGAGGTGAAAATGGTCTGATGAAATAAGGTTCAGGAATGGTGGCCATGAAAAATGAAGAGTGGATGTAATGCAGTGGATGAGGCATTTGCTGGATGGTGAATTCTCTGAATGAATTCTCTTGAACAAATTGGCAACACTGATATGGACTGGTAGCATTAACCCCATGGATGGCATGGCCGACCAATGGTGACGGTGAACGGAAAAGCCCAACCCAACTCAATCATGGTGATGGAGTGAAAGTGTCATGTTCAGGAGTGACCTACTACCAATAAAGTTCTTCAAGTTTTCTTCCCATTTTTCCCCAGTCATTGCTGACCAGTACCTCTTTACTTTTGTCAAGCTTGAGGAGGAGAACATATGCATGGTCTATAATTTACCCTTCAGGCAAACCTGTCGCTTTGTGTTTAGCGAGCCTAGCGTCAGTGAGACTCGTTCTTGTCTGGGTTGACAAGTTTGTCGCTATTTTTTTAACGAGTTTAACAACAAAGATAACTTGGTCCTTTTCATGTTTAGAGAGTTTGAAAAGGGATGAAAAGGAGACTCCAATAGTCCTTTTTCATGGCATAATTCCTTAAGTCTGAAAAAGTGTAAAATAATACGAAAGGGATGACTTTTTGATAGTTTTAACGAGCCCACAAAGACAAGCACTCGATCTTTTTGTTTAATAATCCCTCAAGTCCAAAAAGATTAAAATATATGAGAGGGATGGCATTCCCCTTACTTTAATGAGTTGGAAAGGCCAATACTCGACAATATTTTTATATTTAACGAATCTAAAAAGAGTTTAAAAGAGACTCATTTTTTAGGAACGAGTGGCATTTCTGGGTAGCAGTTGGTTATAGGTAAGTTTTGAACTTCTCAAAACATGGCAGTGTGAAGAGGGTGGCAATCAAAATCACTCATCATAGATGTTCTCAAAAGGGTAAACAATCAAGTGGAAGTGTATGGTCAGCCAAATGAATGGAGGTGATAGAAGGAACACAACCAAAGTTCAAAAGGGCTGATAACAAAGCGATCACAAAGGTTATTTACCAAGGGCGGGCTTATTTTTTAATGAGCTTGAACCTTGTGCCAACATGTGCTCAGTACAGGTTGATTTTTTAACGAGCTTGAACCTTACAGGAACATTTCTCTTACCAGTCTTTTGGTAATGTCTCTTGGTAGATTTATTTCTTAATGAGCTTGAACACTACTATAACATGTGCTCATTGCCTTTTCATGCAAGCTAGAAACGACCGAGCTACGAGGTTAAAGGGTTGAGAACCTACAAACTAAGAAAATCAAAGGTCATTTTTCACTTGCACGCAAAGGTTTGCATGCCCCCAGGTCTTTCAGTAAAAGGAGAGTTTCCAGGTTATCAAATGAATGTCCCTACAATTAGGCAGGATTGTTTTTGTCAGCAAACAAAAACTCTTCCTTTGCTTTGTCCATCGAAATAGACGAAGGTGATTGCTGTGAGCTTCCAACCACATAACGTATGAAGGTGAATTCTGTGAGCTTCCATTCACAATCGTACAAAGGAAATAATTTTGTCAGACTGATTACATAACCTATACAGGAATGTTATTCGGTCCAACTATTATGACCTTTCAAGAAAATCTCCCTTTTCCTCTGGGTTCGCCTGCCGAAGCAGACTAGGGTGCATGCCCCCTAACCTTTAGAACACTCACTGAAGTACCTGCGGTAATTAGCTGGATGGAATGAAGGTTGAAGAGACATTGATGATGCAAAGAGACCATTTAGGGATGATGGTTGATTCATAGCTGTGTTTGAATTAGGAAATGAAAGCTGGTCGACAAGTTGCACCAGTCTTCCTTCATGTGGAAAACAGATCAATCGAAAGAATGTGGAAACAATAGCTTCCATGCTATATATATAGTCACGTCCAAGGAGTAGATTGTAATCTAGTGGACCTTGGACTACCATCACATTCAAATGAACGATTTTCTTTCTCAAAGTTATCGACAACATTGGAAGGATCCCTAATGGTCGACTGGTTCCTTTGTTGAAGCCCGACAAATTTTTCTTTTAGGAAGAAGCGATGGCGAACCAAGCACTTTCCAAGCAGTTGAGGAAAGGATACTCACCGAATCCCCTTCATCTACGATAGTGCCAGACACGATCATTTTGTAAACTTGTACTATGATTCGGAATGGTACATTAGATGGAAGGCGAGGCTTCGCTAGTTGATTCCAATCAAAGAAAACGACTATACTGCTCGGAGGAGGTACCAGATAAATGTCCAGATAAGTTTCATGGACTGGGGGGGTCTCTTCCTATTATGAAGGAATGGGCTGATTGCCCCCAAGTTCATTAGACTTTGTATCGACAAAAAGAATTTGAACAATGTCTTTCTCATTCTCTTTGGAAACTATATCATCTGAAGGTGGATTTTCTGAAGGAAAGACTGGGTCAACTGCCATCTCTACTAGTTGACTTTGGTCTGGTATGAACTCAGAAGGTTCACTTTCAATGATAGGTGGTTCGATCGATAATTAATTTATGTCAATCGGGTTTTCAACTAGCGAAGGACTTGGCAAGTGTTTCTTATATCCAGGTGGGAGTTGTTGCAGTGAAGCAAGCCGGTTATCCAAAATGCTTTTGGCTTCATCGAGAAAAGGACAACGGTGAAGAGTATGATCACCTTCACATAACCTACATGGAACTCTGACTTTTCCTTTTTGTCTACTGACTTCATTTTCACTAGCTGATGGTGCGCTGTCAACCTGACTGTCAGGGGTTGATAACACTGAATGGTGCAACCAGGGAGACCATTCTCTCAAGGTCTGCGGGATGCAAAGGAAATCTCGATGGTAATGTCTCTCCTTGCAAATTAAGCATGGAATTTTTGGTTTGGAAACTCTAGTGTGCGGATTTTCACTAGATGATGCATTGTTGTTCCCTTGTTTAGCTGGCTTCTTCTTCTTCTCTTTCCTTTCTTTTTCTTCTCAGCTACTTGGTTTTTAGTGTCACTAGTTTCACCAAGGGAAGAGGAAGAAGGGGAAGGAGAAAGAAACGAAGTAGAAGGCAAAGGGGTAACTTCAGTATCATCTGGTTGCTAATTAGATTGTTGAGAAATTATGGTGTTTTGAACGACAGAGGTCGAGAAAAGACAGACAGGCAGGCCGATTGTGATTCCTGGAAGGGACAATGTAGCCATATATGGAGAACCAATATCTCCCCCAAGAGGACAAAGGACTAGGATTCCCTCTGAGAGGGATTCCTTGATTGGTAGACTCCATTATCTCAACCTTAGATCAATGAAGGAACAGGGACGTTATTCTGATTAAAATAAATTTTAAAGACACTTTGACGCAACTTGCTTTTTCACTTTTTAAGAGTCAAGAAAAAGATAAAGGTGACTCTAGTTGCCTTCAATTTTTAATGACCCTGAAGTGACAAGTGCTCAGATGGACCTTTTCTTTTAAGGAGTCAAAAAGGAATGAAAGTGACTACTCTGGAAATCTAGATAGAGGGTTTACCAAACTGATTGTAAAGCTGCAAAATACACCTTGGTGATAAATGATAGAGAAATTACCAAGGACTTATGTATGGCAGTAAATCTTCCTGAATGCTTTGTTCAGTGCATTACAATCAATAGGGCGGCAGACACGGCTTCCTAAGGATAAAGAATATCAGCCTATTATGGTCTCCCAATATATACTCAACGGTACGGGGAGCACAAGTTTGTACTGGCACTTGTTGTATCAAAGAGGAGGAATCACCCAACCTTCGATGAAAACTATAGTTACTAGGTTTTATGACACTGGAACACGTCTCTAGCCTAGACTTCTAGACGTGTTGCGTTAGGTTCCAAAGAATTTTTATCTTCATTGAGGTTTATTTTAGAGTTGATATTGCTTAGAAGTTTGTCTTTCAAGGTTCACCGCATGATGTAGATGTGAAATTCCTAAATATTCAATCTAAAATGATAAACAATCATTTATGTTCTTTTAGCAATGAAAATCCTAGCTACAAAAGAAAGAAGATTATGATTTTTCTTTCAGCAGAGAGCATAGAGCACACACTAAATGCACTTTCCTAAATCAAATTTTGATGCAGTCAAAATGTAGATGCACATGCATGTATTTGTTTTTCGCTTCCTTAATGTGTGAATGCCAAAAAAGAAAGCTAAGTACAGATCTGAACTATTTTCTTTCATAGCGACATTACTAACGATTTTCTTTTCAAAATGAAAGGAAGACTAAGATGACACTTTTCGATTTCAAATTGAGAACTGTTTTCGACACTTCAAATACTAATAATTTCAAATTAAGTACAATGACAAAAGTACAATAAACTATCTAAAAGAGGAAGACTTTACGACACTCTTCTTTTGATTCAGAATGACAATTACGACGCTTGCATCAAAAACGATAGTTTGATTAGGCTACTTTCGACAAAGGAAGACTGTAAATGATTGACAAATACACAAAAAAATTTACAATTCCTAACTGATGGAGGTTGAAATAATGTGAAGGAAGAAGGTTTCAACAAGAAGGTATTGATCATGAACAACAAAACTACTGAATAAAGCTGAAAACAAGGAGGAAAAAACCAACTTTCAGAAAAGAAAGTAGTATCACTCAATCATCGCACCTACAACACAGGGAAACAGGGATGCATCTCACCTGCAACACACGGGAGGTGTGATGCATCCAGGTTGCATAGTTATAGACAGTGCGATGGACCAGTGAGCGAAACTGAGCTTGGTTTTTTCTCAAAATTTGTAGCTAAGTTCAGTGATTTAGGCTAAGTAAAGTTAGACAATAAAAAAAAAGCATAAGGGTAAGATTTGATGAGGTTCTGAGCTACCACAAGGGCACTTAGAATGCTTTGTAATTCATATGTTCAGTTCATAAACTAACCTAGAGATTGACTGAAGCAGCGTTTATCTACTTTGCAATTGCATAGCAAAGGCATCTCAAAGGCTAGCTGGCTAACTTTAGGCTCCGTCTGTAGTTTATAAAGCAAACAATAAACAAACAAAACAAAATATTCATTCCCTAGTGGAGTCGCCATTTTGTTTTAGGGAAAAATAGTGTCGATTCGAACTGTTAGTCCCACTAAGATGAGTAGCTATCTTAGAAACAAACAATGAAAGATTTTCAAGAGTTCCTTTAAGTGTCATAGATGGAAGAGAAGAAAAGAGGATCAACCTGGATCTTCCACTTTGATCCTAGCTTGATTTCTCTTTTCCTTGATAGAATTTGCCAGTCCTCTCCTACTTGTCCCGCTTCAAAGAGTACCTGTAGAGTCAAAGTAACAACAAACTATCAAATCATCTCTATCTAAAACATCATAAACAATGCGGAATCAGAAACACATTGACCATACAATTGCATTCATAAACAATAAGATTCACAAATACAAGATTATATGGAGGAAAACTGAAAGAACTTTATTAATAGTAATGTAAGAGAGGATTACAACCCAGCTATCTGATCCAGCATCATCCTCCCAGTTGTAGAAGCCCTTTTCACCTCATGAACAAGAAAATCACCCAACAATGCAATGTCTCTCCTCACCAACAAACCAACAACACTTCCTTACAAAATACAAAATTCCAACCTATAGATCTCTCAGATGAGGGATCCATTTATAGATGTCTTGCAAGGGTGTGAGTCAGCTCTGGGTTTTTGATTAGTGTCATTCCACTGATAGTTCTTGGTTCTACTTGGAGATTTCATGATCTCTTACTCATCCCTGGGTGAATTCAGAGAAGCAAGTGTCACAAGAGAAGTTTCTGAAAGATTCCATGATTATCCACCTTGCAAACTGTCTTTGCCATTTGTCTGTTCTCGCTCATCGCACCCCATAGAAGGCCATTTCAGTATGCATGACACCTGGCCAGTTAGGCAGTCAGTATGCATCGTACCTTTCCCATGGAGCAATTTGTATGGTCCAATTTTGGCGAGTTCTGAGTAGTTTTTTAGGTGGAACTTCTGGGAAATGATGTAATCAGCTGGCCATGATCCTTTAGGGTGTGAAACAACACTTTTAAGGACTTAAGGAGCCCTTAGTTTATGTACATATGATTTTGGGGTTGCAGTGCCCAAATATGTCTATAACACCAATGTGCAGCATGTCCTACTACATTTCTACATTCATCATCAAAAGCTAACCTTTGTAAGTTTTATAGGCAAAAAAGACAAAATTCAGAACTTTGGGTTATCCACCTGATGAACTTTAAGTATGTGTTGATTCTGAAAAAATTTCTAAATTTCCCTTCTTCCTCCTTCTAGAATTCCTGGCCTCACTCAACTATTGTTTTACTTGTATGTGTCTTCTTCTTAAAACTAAATTACATGTATAAATATTCCTCACTTTCCTATCGAGAGGCAAGGTCTATTTCAACTTGTGTTTGGATTTTTGGAGGATAGGTTCAACAATCTGCAATTGATTAAATAAACTCATCTTATCCCTTTTATATTTCTCACGAGCCAATCTACTTGCTCTTGAACTTCCCCTATTTTATCCATCAGTATATTGAACTCATTTTTCTCATCATATACTTCAACTATCCTTTGTTGTAGCTGAGCATATTGTTTCACCTGCATTTCCATTTTTCTAACAGCAGACCTGGTTCTAGGTCCTCTTGACATCTCAATTGTCATCCTCTTTACATCTTCTACATCTACTACCTTTTTTCTTTTGTCTTCAATAGTAGGTACAAAGGCTCTCTTTGATGGTTATTCCTTACTGGGCTTAGTAGCTTCTTGCAAGGCTTTCCTCTTGAGATATATGTTTTCTTGTTGTAGCTGTGATATCATTAGATGTGCCTTACCAAGTTGATATTTCATCTCCCTTTTTTTCTAATTCTTTTCATCAGGTTCCACTCCTTTAGGTATATTCTCTAATATCCCAATGGTTTGACTAGGTGTAGGTTCTACAGGAAATCTCTTGGCTAAAGCTCTTATTCTTGGTCTCTTGGCCACTTGCTCTATCTTTGGTGAAAAGTAAGCTTCTTGTCACTTCTCTTGTCCACTGATTTCTCCTTAATCGCAATATTTTTCACTAATCCAGCTACTGCAGATGAGGCTTATTCAGTTGCAACTAATGGGGTGTCTCTCTTACTCTTTGGTCTGTCAGAGGAATATGCCATCCACCCTAAAGATATCAAGAATTATTGCCATGACTACTTCCTCTTGTCAAGTTCTTTTAGCACCAACAATTCAATCAATGTAAAATGGAATACACTAGGCTCATTATGACTCCCCCTTGCTTGAACTCTCTCAACCATTTTGCTAAGAATCCTAAAGAAATAGTAAGGAAAATTCAAGGATTTCTTGCTTGTAATATTCATTAGAAGTCTAATGTGGTATTGATAGATTTTGTTGAACCTCCCTTCGTATGGAAAATACCTTTTAATCACTTTTAGCAACTTACTATAGTAGTCCAGCAGATAACTCCTTGGGATAAAAGACCCATACTCCTTATATTGTGGCTTCAAAAAGTCTTTAAAATGAGCTAAATCCAACTCCATGCCTTTAAAACACTCTTCACCATGTAAAAGGATATCCATGGAAACAAATATTAATTTCTCACAGAAAATATACTCCAAATTTCCAACCCTTACCTCCTTCCCCTTGAAATTCAGTGAAAATTGTTTGGTGAGCTGGAAGTGGGGGCCTTGGTTCTAAATCTTCTCACAAAAATAAATACACCCAATTTGTTCAAATGACACCCTAATGGTAGGGCCAGAGTTCACTAGACTGAAGTATTGGGGTTTGTATCTTACAACGTCTCCTCCTTTTACCTTCTTTTCCATCTTTAGAGTGTCTATGGGTGTATGTGGAGACTTACAAACTTCTTCAAAACAATGTACACCATAATTCAATGGTGATATTTGTAGCAAAGTGGGAAAGGGTAAATGTAAAATGAATAGGGGAGATGTGCAGTAGCTATAGCTACGATTTTTCTTTGGAAAGATGTAAACAAGAACCTAGTTAATTATACTCAAATTTAGTTCAAAATAGAGGTATGTAGGGTTTAAGGTAAACACTAGACGCAATATAAGAAATGTTTCACACACAGTGAAAGGTAGTAAGGATTTTTGCAGCAAAACACACAATAGCCATGACTTAGGATGTTTGGAGGGAATCTGAAGGTCTCTGATCAATTTGAAAAGATAAAATAGGGCACATACAACATAAAAAATCTCAGAGAAATGAGATAAACCCTTACTCATGACTAGCTTGATGATTCCTTGAAATGCGCAACAATTCTCAGTTACGCAACAACTCCCAATTTTCATAGCAACTCCCAATGGAAAATAGGAGTGTTCCTATTCTCATCCTCCAAAGTGTTTTAAGGCAGATGATAGCTTCGAATGGCTAAAATGAAAGTGAAAATCACTTCAAATATCTTCTTTTGAGGTAATGATGACCCACTTCTAGATGTGAATTATGGATAACTAGTGTTTTTGAAATAATGGCAACATCACATGACTGACCATAACTGATTCCCATAATTGACATGACTCAGCTAACTAACTCATGATGACCAAAATATTTCATGACATGACCTTTTAATACTCTTTCATGGTGACCAATGACCCCTTATGATTACCATTTTAATGTTGGTCTTCCATGAAATTACACTTTGGATTTCAGAAAATATACCATTTTGACTTAAAATATTTACATGACACTCAATCGAAATCTAGACCTCTTATTTAGATCAGGCCCCTTTAAACCACAATACTCATGAACCTAAGACTGAAATTTAAAAATTAACCTCAAATGAAATAGAAATATTGACATGACTAAGATCCCTATAATATATGACCCTAGCATTCAATTATGGATGGAAAATAGTCTCGACGATTTCTCATTTTCATAGCTCAAGGTGTTAGGATAGAAGCTTGAGGCTTGACATTGCATAGTGCGCAATTAAGATTGTCTGGGGGGAAACAATTATGCAGTTCTGGAGCTCAAGGGTCAACAATGGGAATTGTGACTACACAATGCATAATTCCAAGAGGCTACACAATGCATAATTCCAAGAGGCAAGGTGAGGGATTTAGGGTTAATACTACACAATGTGCAATTCAAGAAGGTTGAGTGAGGTCAAGTTTCCCAGAAGTGAAATTTTCTATATGAGGCTAAGTGTGGAATCAGTGAGAACAAAGTGAACAAGGGAAAAAATTTAGCATGACCACACACTTAGAAAACTTGAAGACACAACACTAATCACTCATAATAGATGAACAAACATTAGGGAAATTTTGAGGTATAAAATGGGCCTCCTAAGGAAATTATAAAATAATAGTGTAAATAATAAAATAAGATTAGATTACATCATTAACTTTTAGAGGGAAAAAAGAAAAATTTATTTTTTCAACTCATATTTTCAACTTATCTCCCTATGGGTTTACTCAAATTTCGAGTGGCAACACTTTTTGGATGCATAATTTGATTCCTCGTCTATGGAGTACCCATGTTGCATACTTTCAATGGACCCTGCTACACGAAAAATGAGCAATGCATGAAAAATGTGATTGCAATCATGGTTTTTCATGTATTTATCATTTTTCGTGTACCAGGGTCCATCAAAAGTATGCAATATGGGTACTCCTTGGATGGGAAATTAAATTTTACATCCAATGAGTACTCCCACTAGAAACTTGAGTAAAACCTTAAAGAGATAATTTGAAAATACGAGTTGAAAAATTACATTTATTATTTTATTATTTTTTAATCTTTTTACTTTTTTACTCCAAAAATGGTGAATCATCCTCCATGGTTGAAATCATCATCTTGAATCCTATTGGTTCTTATACAATTTATATTGGTTGTACATTTTTCTTAGGAGGCCCATTTTAGACCTCAAAATTCCCCTAATGATACTTCCCTTAATGCGATGACATTGCAACGACTTTCCCCAGGTGCGACACTAAAGATACACTTTGTGATGACAATGATGACACTTGTGCGACAATGTATAAAACTTTGGGAATGAGTGTAAAACATATCTACATGACTATAGGGACTCATAAACACAAAAATTACCCTTTGAAACAATCAAAAACTCCACTTTACAGGATAAGTGACAATTCCCATACCAAAAGACAACATTTTCTATATAACGACAAAAGTGTGAATGACACGTGATATTTGAATGAAAAAGAAAACAACACATGCCAGAGCCAAGATAAATGAAAACAAAATAAATTAGGATGAAATCAAGAAAATACAGCAGACGATAACATGAAAGTTACACTCGCGAAAGTGAAGGCGAGAAAAAGTGACAGTTCAGAGAACTCACCGAAATAAAAGCACAATCACAACCAAATGTGAGAGATTGTCAATGAAAGCATACACTGAGAGAAAGAGAGGTTGTACCTTCATAGAAGAATATAGATACCTCTGATTTAGGTTTTCTCATTTGGGTTTTCCCCTTTTCCTCCTCTACTAATTAGATAAGTGTGAGAACACCAAAACATAAGGAAATGAGTGCAGGCATAAGGTTTCCAAAATAAGCATAGGTATCATGGTTCGACACAAAACTCTCCTTATGGATGGATCATATTTTCCTTATGAAAATCATCGACCAAAAGGTGTAACCAAAACAAGGAACAAGGATAGAGATTTAGCCAAATGTTGTAGTGTCATAAAGTCCTTTTCTATTTTGCCACGTTCTCTTTTGAGCCAACAAAGCATCTTCATGCAAGGTATCATAGAATGAAAGAGAAGACAACATGCAACTAGGAAAGAAAAAAAAAGACAAAATAGAAGGAGGTTAAACCAAAACATGATGCGAAACTAAAATAAAAAGACACAAAACAAACTACTAAAATGAAACTAGACCCACATCTCCATATTTTTCTCAAAAAATTGGTTGTAGTCATTGACTGTAGCTTCCAGAGTTGTCATATCTTCTTTAAGAGCATCCTCGCACTACTCTCTAACTTCCAGAGGAGTGGTTGGCTACAACTTAAGTTGAAGCTTTGATATCCGTTGTTGCAACTCAAAGCAGATCTTTCCAGTTTCCTCCTTAGATTCTTTACCATAGTAGCTAACTTCTTGATTTTCTCTGTAGAGGCTGCTTTTGCTAGAATTTGGAGCTTGGGAAGCTCATTGTAGACCTGCGTTATCACTGCTTCTAGATATTGACTATGTGCAATGACCTCTTATTATTATTTGAGCTCCTGCACCTTTTCGTCAAATATTTGTTGGTTGTCAGTCTTGACTTCACTTATAACCAGTAATTCCCATTGTTCCTGTACTGTGATCTCATATGATACTCCTTGATGGAGCTCATGCAATGACTGAATGGGGAGCACAATAAGGTTAAGGATTAAATTATTCATATGAAATAAGCACACCCTGTCCTCTGAAGTCTCAACATGAAATGATCCCTCTGGTAACTACAATGCGCAGAGGTATGCGGTGATCTCTACTGTTGACGCATTCCTGCTCACTTGCTTCAGGCTCGCTTATCCCACGCTCGCCAGAATTACCCTTGTCTAGATCTACAATTCCTTTAGGCCTTGTTGTACTTTGTACAATACCTGATGGTACTAGTCCTTGATGTGTCCTCAAATAGTTTCTGTGCCATTTCAGACCACATCACCGATCTCATCAAGGTACCCCTCCCTGAGGACCAATGGTGTCGTGCTTGCAGACTTATTAAACTTCTGTTTCTTGCGAGGTCTCCTGGAACTTTTCTTCTGCCTCTTTCTGACCCTGAAGGGGGACTCCATGTTTGCACCACATTCCTATTCACCTTGAGTCTCAACCTCCACATCCGTGCACTCTGTTTCAGGTTCTTCAAGGTCAATAGTGACCTATGAAGTTACTGCAAATTTCTCCCTTGGCACTTCCTTCTCATTGTTAGACACCTTTCCTTTCAGTGCTTCTTTCTCTTTTGTAGAGGCCTCTTTCTATTGCATGACCTTTTCTTTCTGTGCAACCTTTTCTTTCATATAAGCCTTTTGTGCTTCTTGTTATTTATCATTTTGGGTGGCTCTCATAGTTGTTAATTTTCCCGTTTCGCCCTCTACGACCTTACTTTTTCATGTGCCTTCATCTGATGGGCTGAGCCACTCGCTTGGCCATTTGCTGATGACCCCTAGAATGTCTTCGTTTGCAACCAAATATGGCAACTTATGCCATGTTTGTAAAGCATCCTTCTTTGCACATTTAGATAGATTGTGGAAATCTTAAATATTGGTATACCGCACATGTAAAATTGGTGACAAACATGGTCATTGGTTGATCACCATCTGCAACTCAAACTCAAAAAAGACCCATAATATTTTTTTTTCCATGACATGTTCAAGGTCCTTCCTCGCCCATAGTAAGGTCAATTTCACAGCCTCGCATAAGTCTGGATCATGTTTCGGGAACTAGCTCTCCTCAAGCGTCCTCCATGCCACTAGCGTGATCAACAGAAGTAACCATGCGTAGTGGAATGCCTTTCCATTGTGCTGGGCTTTGTGGAAATCCTCGAGGAACTCATGAAAAAGCTACTTGGCCCAATTATATTGGACTCCTTTTCTGCACTACGCAACCAAAATACCAATGGTGCAAACACTTCATCAATGATACACTTTCGAATTATCTTTCCAGCCAAAATTTGTGTAGAAAACTGCACAACTCCATCCGATATGGAGTTAATGTCTTAGTCACATGATTTCTTCACCAACCCGAAGTCGCTCTTTATCTGGTCTACTAACTTCTTCTCCAACAATTTCCCCACAAAAGAATTTTTAGGGTTCATGCCATGATAAAGTGTTGGCTTGATGGGGCTTGACCTAGGTTCAGAGTTATTTAGCCAAACAAATCCCTACACTACTGGCCCTTTCAGCATCAGCCCATAGAGCGCAGACTAAAGTCTCCCTTGAAGCAGTATGGGCAGATGTTGGAAACAATTTTCCGTACCCTTGAGATGTCTGTGCTGTCGATTTAGTCCAACTGTGCCTATATTCATGCAGGTTACTTCGCGCACTTTTCTAACCTTCAATACCCTCACGATCTGTTATAATCGCCTTTCGCATAGCCTTAACCAGGGGCTGAGAAGCTTTCATGTTGCTATGGCAGTGAACTTGATCCAGGTGGATATTGGTGGCCACCTACCAAATCCACTTGGACCCCCACCATTGTTTCTTTCAGCTTTTCAATTTCCTTAATTGTAGCCTAGTTTACTATTTTTAGCAGTTTTTCGGGTCCTGAACTTCCGGAGCCATTTTGAGGCCCTAAATGACATTTTTTGGGAAAACTGGGAGCAACATGGGTATATGAGCTGATGTTGCTCTTCCCAAAGTTGTATTTCTCAAATAGATCTTTCTAACGAGACACTGTGTGCATCAAACAGAGATCGTATGCCAAAGTTACGACCCCGGGAAGTCGATGTACCAATTTACCCAAACGGGGCCCATTGTTTGGCGTTTCATCTTCTAGGGTTAGGTTTTGGGATGTTAAGGGTTTTCCATTGTTTCTCAACAATAAATAGGCCTTTGAGCCTCATTGTAACATAGTTCAAAGGCATGTAGCCACCACATCTCTTCTTAGAGATAAGCTACCATCGCCCTAGCTGGTTTATTTCCAATTCTGTTTGTAAGCATATTTCAGTATTATACATTAATGAAATGAAGTATTATTTCCGCTACATCTCTATGCTTATGGTTATCTCTGTAATTTGTTGCATTCCTATTTAAATCTAGATCAGTGGTATCAGAGGGGTCTACTTTTTCTCTGTTTTTCTTTGCATGTCCCCAACGAGGTCGGGATATAAGGAGTTAGGGCTTGAACTGGTTGAACCTTTGCAAGACCAGCCACGCAAATCCCGACGGCCTCCCATGGTGAATTAAAATAAAGACAAGGGGGTAGGAGGTCCTATCAAATTGTTGCTTGAAGAAGCCCTTGAGTGACAAAGGAACGCGATGATGGAAAAATTTTCCCAGATCCTTCAGCGGCTGCCCAGGGGCGATGCATCAACTTCCAATAGATACTCTAGAAATGCCACACTGTTTAAGGTACAAGTTAATTTTGAAATCCCCATATTCTAGGGTCAGATAGACGCAATTGCCATCAATAAATGGTTAAATCTACTAGAGGGTTATTTTTATGTTCATGATTTTTCCAGTCAAGAAAAGATTATTTTTGCTCTCCTCAAACCAGCCCCCCACATCAAGGACTGGTGGGAAACCTACTGCAAGCAAAAGGATGAAAGTACAGGCTCACTGTTTTCAGCCGCACCCACTTAGGATTCATTCCGAGATGCCATCAAGGGGTAGTACTACCTTGTCTAAAGCTATGAGGATCAATACATAAAGTGGACCACGCTGCAGCAGGGAAGGGACCAAGACGTGCTGGAGTTTACCAATATTTTCCATACCCTTTGCACAAAGTTGGGTATCAAGGATTCGGAGCAGCGTTTGATACTCAAATATTGTGGCTGCCTACACAAGTACATCCAAGAAGAAATATAATTCTTGAACATCTGCTCGCTCAACACGGCATACCGATATGCCATCAAGGTCGAGCAAAAGTTTAAACACAAGAAGCGAGACTTTGGATTTTCAAATCCGAAGCAAGGGAAAGGTGCCCCCAAACCGCAGAACAAAAGACAAAGCCAAGGCAGGGCGGCCCAATACAACCCGCCAAAGCTACAAGAAAAGAACAACGTCGTGAAGCCAAAAAAGGACACGGGAAAGTGGTGTGAGTTCCATAAGAGCTCCACTCACAACACAAGTGAGTGTCGGGCCAAACGGTCACTGGTGGCTGAGCTAAAGGTTTCAGAATCAGATGCATGTTCTAATTCTAAGTCAGAACCCGACAAGGGGAGTGACAAAGGGAAGAAAATTATTTATGCGGAGCCCAACCCCATTGTTGCCACCATGAAGATCCAGAAGGAGGCACCCGAAGATCCAAAGGAGGAGGAGCGCCTCTTCCACTCCCAGATGTGGGTAAAGGGCTCCCTGCTACAGTTCATTGTCGATAGTGGGAGCCAAAAGAACCTCATTTCAACAGAGGTCGTGAAGTGGCTAGGATTACCAACCACAGCACATCCACAACCGTACACCATTGAGTGGCTTCACCAAGGATGGGACCTTCGCGTGAGCTAGCAATGTCACCTTCCATACAACATCAAGCCCTTCACAATGAGGTATTATGTGACATTGTTCCCCTTGAAGTTTGTGATGTATTATTGGGAAAACCTTACTTGTGGAAGCGACATGCTATATATGAATCAAGGCCCCATGTTGTTATTGTTACTTTTGGAAATAAGTCATATAGGATACCAGAGGTAGCACCACCTATCGCCATCTCTTTGATTACTGCAAAACAATGCAGTAAGCTCATTTCCAAAATTGGGAATTTTTTTCTTTGATGATACACCCTCAAGGAAAGAAGAATATGGTGGCCATGACCTCCAGACAGGGCCCCTCTGCATGACAACTATAGATGGATAAGGTCGTGGAGGAATACGAGGATATCTTCACCTCCCCTGTAGGGGTTCCTCTACACTATCAGGTCAAGCACTCCTTCGACATGACCAAGTGCGTTGCTGCCCAATCTACCAATCTATCGATGCTCTGTTCTGGAGAATGATGAAATCAAGAAGCAGATTCAGGAGCTGCTATAGAAAGGTCACATTTGTCCAAGTTCATTGCCTGTGGGAGCCCGATCATGTTGGTACAGAAGAAGGATGGGACTTGGAGACTCTGTATTGACTATCAGGTGCTGAATAAGATCACTATCTATAATAGGTACCTGGTCCCATGGATTGATGACCTCTTGGACCAACTGAAGGGGGGAAATATTTCAGCAAGATTGATTTGAAGTCAGGATATCACTAGGTACCAATCGAGCCTTCCGATGTGTGGAAGACTGCCTTCAAAGCCAAGGAGGGCCTTTTCGAATGGTTGGTTATGCCTTTCAGATTGATGAATGCTCTTGCAACCTTCATGAGGCTAATGGATGACATCTTGTGGCAATTCACCAACTCATTTGTAGTGGTATACTTGGATGACATCCTGATCTTTAGCTAGAGTTCTGAAGAGCACCTCCACCACATCCGGTAGGTTCTCGAAACATTGCAACAACGTAAGTTATGTGCCAATTTGGAGAAAAGCACTTTTGGCATGACCCAGGTTCAATATTTGGGATACATTATTGATGAACAGGGGGTACATGTGGATCCATCCAAGATCCAAGTAATTCGAGATTGGCCATCTCCAACCACTCTGATAGAGCTCTATAGCTTTCTAGGTCTTGCCAACTTCTACCGCAGGTTCGTGTTGGGATTTTCTCTTATCACTTGGCCCTTGAGTCAAGTCACTAAGGGAGGAGTGAAAGCGAAATTCTTTTGGTCTAAATCTCAACAGAAGGCATTCACAGAGTTGAAATATCGCCTCTACATGGCACCGATGCTCGCATTACCAGACTTGCAACAACCATTTGAGGTCGAGACATATGCCTCTGACTATGCTATTGGGGCAGTCCTCAATCAACACGGGCATCCAGTGGCATATCACAGTGAGACACTTTTATACACAGTCCGGAAGTATCCCACTTATGACAAAGAGATGTATTCCATTGTGCAAGCCTGTTGACAATCGAAGCAATACATTTTGGGGAAGGAAACGATCATCCACACAAACCACCGATCCCTGTAGTTCATGCAGACCCAAGGGAAATTGCAGAATGATCACCATCAGAAGTGGTCCACATACCTACAACAGCTCCATTTGAATATCAATTATAAGAAGGGTAGCACCAGTAATGTTGCAGATTACCTCAGTCGACCACCGATCATGGCGTTAACCACTGTGCTCAACCCTTGTGGGCACGAGACTTCTAATTGGCCACTTATCTACAAAAGCGACCCAGAATTCGACCACACATACCAGACACTCTTGGAGGGTCAGCATGTTCCAGATTTTCACCTCCAGGATGCCCTGTTATGCCACCTAGGTCACCTTTGTGTTCCTTCAAGCGAGTGTGCTAAGATGACTTGGGAAGCACACTACAGTCAGGCTGTTGGACATTTCAGGGTTGAGAAAATGGTGGCAGTACTGCAGAAGTATTTCTATTGGCCGAATCTTCGATAGGATGTCAGGAAGTACATCAGATCATGCATTGCCTGCACCATTGCCAAACCAACCATCAAGAAGCAAGGCCTCTATACCCCGTTGCCTACCCCTAGTCCACCTTGGGAATCCATCTCCATGGATTACATGTTAGGTGTTCCTTCCACTAAGCAAGGAAACAATTGTGTTTTTGTGGTCATCGATAGGTTCTCGAAGATGGTCATTATGGTTGCTTGCATAAAGAATATCACAGCAGAAGCCACTTCTAAACTCTTCTTTGAATGAGTGTGGGTACAATTTGGGATCCCACAGTCTATCATCTCAGATCGGGACAACAGGTTCCTCAGTACATTTTTGTCCAGTCTCTGGTCGATGCTGGACACCAAACTCACTAATTCCACAACCTTCCATCCTCAAACTGATGGCCAGACAGAGGTTGTCAACAGGATGATCATACACATTCTGCGCATGTACAACTCAAAGCATCCATGCACATGGGATGAGAGCCTCCCCTATGTTCAGCACAGCTACAACCAGGCTCTCCATAGCTCGATTGACCACAACCCTTTTTAGGTGGGCTTGGGATTCCAGCCAGTATATCCCATTGATGTGGCCATGCCATTTGCAGCTACTCACTTAGATTCGGCTCATGTCCAGTCCGAAACAGATAAGGAAAATAGCTTCATTGAGCACATCCAACATATTCGCCAGCAGGTCCATGGCATTCTGGAGAAATCAAATGCCAAGTACAAGCAGTGACATGATCAACATCGGGTGCCACACAAGTTTCAGGTGGGCGACAAAGTTTGGTTGCATTTGCAAAAGGAACGCCTTACCGGAGCCTATCGAAAACTCATACCACTCTGATATGGTCCTTAGACCATTACCAAGGTTGTGGGCTATAATCCATTTGAGCTCAGCATTCCCCCATTCCTTGGCTTGCACCTAGTGTTCAATGTGGACCACCTTCGGCCATACTTTCCACCATTATTAGACACATCCGACATGTATAATAGCTCACACCCACAGAGTTAAATCCATATTGCATGGAACAAGCTACAGTTGATCAGATGATGGACACACAGATCAAGCACACTCACCATTAGAATATCCAATTTTTATCGAGTTGTCAAAGCAGGCCAACTCCTTCACCAGGGCAAGTGGCTCACTAGGGACCAAGTTCAATAGAAGTTTCCTCATCTCATGGAGGAACTCAACGTAATGGGGACCACTGCTTGTTGGAAATAATACTGAGAGGGGGGGTGAATCAGTATTATCAAGCAATTTACCAAATCTTCCTTATTTGATCTTTTGAATTATTCTTGCATATCAGTACCATAAAATAATGAGCATGAATAAAGAAAATAGACAGTCACACCAAAGAACACAAGATGTAAGGTGGAAACCCAATGCGGGAGAAAACCACCTGCTGCAATATGTCTCTATCTTCTTTCAAGAAATTCTTTTTACAATGATTTTGTACTGGTGCAGTCCTTTACCAGCACGCAGGCTGCAACCTGCAGAGAGCTACAACTCTCTCTCGTTTTCCAGTCTCTCCTGGAAGGGAGCTACAACCCCCTACTTCTTTTCATGAAGAATCAAATGATCAACAAGTATACAACAGATACAGTCCACTACAGATATCAGATCAGTAATTACAGAAATAACCCAGAACACCTTATGAACAGAAATATACAGTCAACAGATCATCTTAAGACAGGGACGCATATTTTCTTTCTGTGACCTGCGACTGGACGCAGTCTACCTTCCACTGTTTTGCGTGCCGACGCACTGTTCCTCTATGCTTTGCTGCGACCGGCGCACCCAGAAACACTATCGCGCCGCGTCTTTTGCTTCAGAAACGCACCCAATAACACAGTCACGCCGCGTCCTTTGCCTCCGAGACGCACCTGAGCCTTTACTGTACTGCGTCCCGACGCACTTTCCCTTCACTGAACCTGCGTCCCTTCAGATATAAAAGATATGAGGACTTCAAAACCAACCCAAACACTCAGATCCACAGATCTGATCATGCGCCATAGAGATCACAGTCCATTAGAAGATTCGCCTTCATAGATCTGGACTAGATCTCACCAAAAGATTTTCAACCAAGATGATGCATAATCCAAATGAACTCCTTTGCTTTATATAGGCAAGCTTCTCCCCAAAACATGGAACAAAACCACGAGCCGACACCATAGAAACACAAAACCGTCGGCTAGATACCACACAAGAAACCCCCACGTGCTTTTCTCTGCCTTGAAATGTGTGCACTGGGCGAACGCACCTCCTGAACGGCTGGCCTGCGTCCCTGGACGCGGGTTCTGTATGGTATATCTGCGGGGACGCACTTGCTGAACATATTTCCTGCGTCCTTCTTGATTTATCACCTGAATGGGTTTGCCATCAAGGACAACACCTGAATCATAATGCCAACAATCTCCCCCTTTGGACTTGATGGCAACCACATAATCTTCAGCTTCATTCTCCCCCTTTGACATCAAGGGCAAAGGGTATGCTCCCCCTATGCTCATGCATCTCCAGATCTGTAACCAGAAATCCATCATGAAGGAGATAGAGACATATTGCAGCTATTTCCAAGATCTCCTTCTCCATAATGCCAACAATGCATTATGTGCTCCCCCTGAGCCTATACCACCAATAGGAAGATGATCAACAGTAAGATGATGCATCAACAACCCCCAGCTTTTGCCTGAGGTATTCAAAAGTGTCCCTGGGCAACGGTTTGGTGAAAATATCAGCAACTTGTTCCTTAGAAGGAACATACTCCAACTTGACCTTCTGTTCAAGTACTTGTTCCCGGAGAAAATGGTACTTGATTGGTATGTGCTTGGTTTTTGAATGCATAACCGGATTCTTTGAGATGCTGATTGCACTTGTGTTGTCACATAAGATAGGGATTGGAGGAGTACAAGTGATTTGATAATCCTGCAAATTCTGCATCATCCAAAGGAGTTGGGTGCAACAAGATGCAGCAGCAACATATTCTGCTTCAGCTGTAGACAAGGCAATTGAACTCTGTTTCTTGCTGAACCAAGAGACCAGTCTGGGACCCATAAAGAACGCACCACCACTTGTGCTTTTCCTGTCATCCACGCTTCCGGCCCAATCTGCATCTGTATAGGCATGAAGAGTAAGATCTGTATCTCTAGGATACCATAAGCCATAATTTTGAGTCCCTTGAAGATATTTAAAAATTCTCTTCACTGCTTGAAGATGAGTCTCCTTCGGATTTGCCTGAAATCTTCCAACTATTCCAACTGCATGCATGATGTCTGGTCGGGTACCTGTCAAATATAGTAAACTTCCAATCATAGATCTGTAGGTTGGTTGATGTACTGCTGCAGATTCATCATTTGCACTGAGACTACATCCTGTGACCATGGGTGTACATGCTGGTTTTGCATCTTCCATGCCATATTTCTTCAAAATCTGCTTGAGATACTTGGTTTGAGATAAAAAGATTCCTCCTTCCTTCTGTTGGATTTGCAAACCAAGGAAATATGTCAGTTCTCCTAGCAAGGACATTTCAAATTCTTTCTGCATGACTGAGGCAAAGCTTTGACTCATAGCTTCTTCATTGCTGCCAAAAATAATGTCATCTACATACACAACAAGTATTAGCAATTTGTCATTTTCAACTTTTATATACAGATTGCTATCTGCTGAACCTTTTAAGAAACCTTGTTGATGAAGATATTTGTCCAACCGGTAGTACCAAGCCCTTGGAGCTTGTTTGAGACCATAGAGAGCCTTTTTCAATCGGCATACAAGATTTGGATCATTTCCAAGAATGAACCCATCTGGCTGTTCAATGTATACTTCTTCTTCCAGGTCTCCATTCAAAAAGGCTGATTTCACATCCATTTGAAATACTTTGAAGTTCTGAAAACTTGAGAGAGCAAGGAACATTCGGATGGCCTCAAGTCTTGCAACAGGAGCAAAAGTTTCTTCAAAGTCTATTCCTTCTTGCTGCGCATACCCTTTACAGACGAGTCTGGCTTTGTTTCTAATTACTTCTCCATTTTCATTCAATTTATTTTTGAAGACCCATTTTGTTCCAATAACATTCTTATCTTTTGGTCTAGGAACCAGCTCCCAAGTGTTGTTCTTTTCGATTTGCTCAAGTTCTTCATCCATTGCTTTCACCCAAAATTCATCTTTGCATGCCTCTTTCACATTTTGTGGTTCGGTGGAGGAAAGTAATGCCAAATAGCTTGAAGCTTCTGCAACTGTTCTTCTAGTTTGTATACCTGCTTCTTTTTGTCCCATGATCTGAGATTCTGGATGGTTCTTCTGAACATATCTGGATAGAGTCTTTTCTTCTATTCTTGTCCGTTCTTCTGCTTCTTCGTGAGGTTCTTCTTGAGATTCTTCTTGAGGTTCTTCTTCTTCATCATTCTGTCTTTGAGGGTAGCTCTCATCTTCTTCGATGTCTTCACGATGTATTTGCCTAGGAATATATCCCTTTTCATCAACCACTACATCAATGCTGTCAACAATTCTGCCAAGTCTTTTATTGTAACATTTGTATGCTTTGCTATGTGGAGAATAGCCAAGAAGAATGCCTTCATCTGCTCTAGGATCAAGTTTGCCAAGCTGCTCCTCAGTATTCTTGATATAGCATTTGCTCCCAAATATTTTGAAGTGCTTTACCGAAGGAGTTTTACCACTCCAGAGCTCATGAGGGGTTTGAGTGCTGTTCACCCGGACATTTGTCTTGTTGAGAATAATAACTACAGTATGTGCAGCCTCACCCCAGAAGGTTGCGGGGGTTCCTGATTCATCAAGCATAGCACGAGCCATTTGTTGGATTGTTCTGTTCATTCTTTCAACAACTCCATTTTGCTGAGGCGTTCTAGCTGTAGAGAATTCTCTCCTTATCCCATGTTCATCACAGAAATCGAAAAATTCATTTGAAGTAAATTCCCCACCTCTGTCAGATCTGAGGCACTTAATTTTGTGACCTGATTCATTTTCAGCCAAGGCTTTGAAGGTTTTGAATTTTTCGAATGCTTCATCTTTGTGCTTCATAAGACCTAACCAAACAAACCTGGAGAAATCGTCAATAAATAATATCAAGTATTCCTCTCCTCTAGGTGTTCTTTTTCTGAAAGGTCCACATACATCTGTATGTACTAGCTCAAGAGGCATGCTGGCTGATCCTTCTTTCTCTGGAAAGTTAGTTCTGGTTTGTTTTCCAAACTGACATGATCTGCATATGGTGTTGTCAGGAATTTTGATATCTGGAAGATCGCGAACTGCCTGATATTTGCAAGCTTTCCTTATTTGTGAGAAGCTTAGATGTCCCAACCTTCGATGCCATAACCAGTGCTCTTCATTCTTGCTTAGATAGCATTGTTGTTGTCCTTCATCAAATATGTATAGATTATTTGGAGTTCTCTTTCCTTTGAGAACTGTTTTACCTGTATCAAGATCACGAACAAGGCATCCATTTGATCTGAATATAACCTCGGTTCTTTGATCACACATCTGGCTGACACTTAGAAGATTATGCTTCAATCCATCAACAAACAAAACATTTCCAGCCTTAACATCTTCTTTTAAAGGAGCAATACCTTTTCCTTTTATAGTTGCAGGAGTATCATTTCCAAAAGAGACTTTCTTTCCCTTTTCTAAATTAGAATAAGACTCAAGTTTTTCTTTATCACCTGTCATATGCTTCGAACATCCACTGTCAATGTACCATAGATTTTCTTGTCCTTCTGCATAAAATGCTATCCCACATCTTTCTGTTTGAGGTTCCTTTATTCTCCATGTTTTGGCGCCTGAGGCTTGTTCCTTTTTCTGCTCTTGTACCTTTCTTTCCGGAAACCTGCTTCTGCATTCAAAGTCTTTATGTCCAAAATTATTGCAAATAGAACATTCAACTTCATTTTCAAGAGCTGAAAAGTTGTTATAGGTCCTTTTTGTAATCCCTGTCATACTTCTTTGTTTTTGAGCTTCCCTAGTCATGATTGTTTTATACGCAACACATTGAGCTGCTTTGTGACCAAAGTTATGGCAAGAAAAGCATTGTCCATTGAAGAAGCTTCTGCGATTATTGGATCTACCAGCCAACTGATTGTAATTTCTATTTTCATCTATTCTTGAACCAAATTGAGAAGATTTTACCTGTGGCTGGTTGTGGCTTTTGTTCACCCTTAAGCTGGATTGCCCCTGATAGTTTCTGCTTGACATTTGTCCCTGCTTTACCTGATGATCTTCCTTATGCTCTTGCTCATTTCTTCTTGCTGCATCAAGATAACTTTTTGAAGTGGATGCTTGAGAAGTTTCTCCATTATAGCCCAAACCTGTCTTATTTAGTGGAGACCGCTGCACACTGATAATCTCATCCAAAGTTTCAGATCCTTTGACAAACTTGAGATTAATAGTTTTTGTTTTCTCAATTTCTTTTCTAAGACCAACAATTTCACCTTCTAATTTTTCAAGATGTTTTTCCTTTTCATCAATTTGGAATTGTAGAGTATCAATAATCATGTTCTTTTCTTCTATGCATCTCTTGAGTCTAGTAATTTCATCATAAAGGTTATCCACATCTACAGCATCCTCATAATCATCATCTTCAAATGCCATTAACAACCTATATTTATTACCTTGTTCATCTTCATCACTGTTTGATAAGCCATCACTATCTTCATGGGTGTAGTAGCTTTTCTTGCTTTGTTTCTTGTTCCATCTAACTGGTTCCTTTCCTTTATCCTTATAAGAGCATTTTGCAGCATAATGACCTACTCTTCCACAAGCAAAGCATTTGAAAGGTAGCTTACCTCTGAACCTTCCAGAACCTCTTTGAAGATTTCTGAGAAAATTTGATTCTTCTTCCTCTTTTTCTGGATCATGGCTTGCTTCATAGTAATCTTCTTTGCCTGATGCTTTAAAAGCAGCCTCCCTTCTGTCTGATGGTCCTCCCTTTCTCATTTCATAAGCAGTTAGAATTCCATGTAGCTGAGACATAGTAAGAACACGGAGATTTTCTTTTTCTTCTATTGCAGATACTTTGGATTCAAACTTGGGGGATAATGATCTTAGAATCTTTTGAACTACTAGAGACTCCTTTACTTCTTCACCCAAATTTTTCATACAATTTACAATCTCATCTACCCGAAGAAAATAATTAGCCACACTTTCATCATTATACATCTTGAGAGTCTCATATTGAATTCTGAGAGTTTGAAGTTTGGCTTGTTTTACCTGTTCATCTCCTTCATAGCTTGTGATCATTTTGTCCCATATTTCTTTTGCTGATTTGAAGTGCATTACCTTCATGAATTCTGTTTGGGATATACTTCCTAATAGAGTACTGACTGCTTTTGCATTTGTTTCATACTTCTTTTTCTCAGCTGGATCTGTAGGAGTAGCTGAAGGAAAAGCATAGCCTGTTTCTACAATGTCCCAAACTTCAGTACCAAGAGATTGAAGATATGCAGTAACTCTTACCTTCCAATAATTGAAGTTTGTCCCATCAAAAATTGGTGGCCTGATTGATGCTTCTCTCTCGTAGTTGCTCATGATGAATGATCTACCTTCAAGCGATCAAGCTTTTCTGAAGGACCTGCTCTGATACCAATTGTTGGAAATAATACTGAGAGGGGGGGTGAATCAGTATTATCAAGCAATTTACCAAATCTTCCTTATTTGATCTTTTGAATTATTCTTGCATATCAGTACCATAAAATAATGAGCATGAATAAAGAAAATAGACAGTCACACCAAAGAACACAAGATGTAAGGTGGAAACCCAATGCGGGAGAAAACCACCTGCTGCAATATGTCTCTATCTTCTTTCAAGAAATTCTTTTTACAATGATTTTGTACTGGTGCAGTCCTTTACCAGCACGCAGGCTGCAACCTGCAGAGAGCTACAACTCTCTCTCGTTTTCCAGTCTCTCCTGGAAGGGAGCTACAACCCCCTACTTCTTTTCATGAAGAATCAAATGATCAACAAGTATACAACAGATACAGTCCACTACAGATATCAGATCAGTAATTACAGAAATAACCCAGAACACCTTATGAACAGAAATATACAGTCAACAGATCATCTTAAGACAGGGACGCATATTTTCTTTCTGTGACCTGCGACTGGACGCAGTCTACCTTCCACTGTTTTGCGTGCCGACGCACTGTTCCTCTATGCTTTGCTGCGACCGGCGCACCCAGAAACACTATCGCGCCGCGTCTTTTGCTTCAGAGACGCACCCAATAACACAGTCACGCCGCGTCCTTTGCCTCCGAGACGCACCTGAGCCTTTACTGTACTGCGTCCCGGCGCACTTTCCCTTCACTGAACCTGCGTCCCTTCAGATATAAAAGATATGAGGACTTCAAAACCAACCCAAACACTCAGATCCACAGATCTGATCATGCGCCATAGAGATCACAGTCCATTAGAAGATTCGCCTTCATAGATCTGGACTAGATCTCACCAAAAGATTTTCAACCAAGATGATGCATAATCCAAATGAACTCCTTTGCTTTATATAGGCAAGCTTCTCCCCAAAACATGGAACAAAACCACGAGCCGACACCATAGAAACACAAAACCGTCGGCTAGATACCACACAAGAAACCCCCACGTGCTTTTCTCTGCCTTGAAATGTGTGCACTGGGCGGACGCACCTCCTGAATGGCTGGCCTGCGTCCCTGGACGCGGGTTCTGTATGGTATATCTGCGGGGACGCACTTGTTGAACATATTTCCTGCGTCCTTCTTGATTTATCACCTGAATGGGTTTGCCATCAAGGACAACACCTGAATCATAATGCCAACACTGCTTCCTAAGGTGGGAGGAATGATCCAGGTGGATATTGGTGGCCACCTGCCAAATCCACTTGGACCCCCACCATTGTTTCTTTTAGCTTTTCAATTTCCTTAATTGTAGCCCAGTTTACTATTTTTTAGTAGTTTTTTGGGTCCTAAACTTCCGGAGCCGTTTTGATGCCCTAAACAACTTTTTTTGGGAAAACTGGGAGCAACATGGGTCCATGGATCAATGTTTCTCTTCCCAAAGTTGTATTTCTCAGATAGATCTTTCTAACAAGATACTTTGTGTATCAAATGAAGATCGTATGCCAAAGTTACGACCCCGGGAAGTTGATGTACCAATTTACCCAAATGGGGCCCACAGTTTGGTGTTTCATCTTCTAGGGTTAGGTTTTGGGATGTTATGGGTTTTCCATTGTTTCTCAACAATAAATAGGCCTTCGATCCTCATTATAACACAATTCAGATGCATGTAGCCGCCACATCTCTTCTCAGAGATAAGCTACCATTGCCCTAGCTGGTTATTTCCAATTCTGTTTGTAAGCATATTTCAGTATTTTACATTAATGAAATGAAGTATGATTTCCACTACATCTCTATGTTTATGGTTATCTCTGTAATTTTTTGTGACCTTGTTTAAATCCAGATCAGAACTACACTACTTCCCCAATCTACAACGCGTATCTTACTTATCTTCTTAAAGGTCTTAGTTAACTTCATGTAAACAAATATTTTACCTTGCTTTCACTTAATCAACACATTCATACATATTTGTGCATCATATAAACATTAAAAGTGCAATGTATATTCACTATAATAGATTAATAATATAGGAAATAAATATGCAAAATGGATATGCAACTTCTCTTTATTAATGTTCCAACTATTACAGACTTGACTTGCCCTAAGCACTCAGCTACAGGGGTTCGCACAATCAGTTGCATACTACTAGTCCTCTGTGCACTCAGCTGCAGAGCCTTCTCCTACTCTATGACCCAAAACTAGACTTTACACTTTAGATATGACTCAACTCTTCATCCTTAGATCCATGCCTTAACTACTTAGAGCCTCGCTCTATTTATAAAATTCCATGGTCCGTGGACCATGGGTAGATCTCCACAGCTGACATTACATTAAAAAATTGAGGGTGGACAACCCTATGACTCTTTTACACACTACGCACTCTGCGCCCAAAAAATGCAGAGTCTTTACATTGGGGTTACAATTTTGGACCAAAATTTGGGCTCTAAGCCCCAAAACTTCCCTCAGGGGATCCCACACCCAACAGTCCCCCAACACAAACATCGTGTTATCTGATAATCACCCTATGAGTGACCTCAGTGAAGATTTATTAAACAAAAGATATTACAGAGCCATGTGCTGGTGTGTGTGTTTTGTGTTATTGAAACAACGGATCGATCAGATTGCCAATACATAGAAAATAAGTGGAAAGACTGCAGAGAAATACAGTAAGCAATACAAAGACACAAACAATTTTTAATAAGGAGTTCACCCTATTTTTCCAGGGCTACGTCTTCGGTCCAGCTTCAGTGGTGGCCTTGTTTTATTGTGTCTTTCAGCAAAGAAATTACTATGCAGGGACTCAATATGAGTTCTCCTGAAGCAGATTTTGCTTGGCAGGGTGGTTCTTGGATTCCCCAAGCCACTTGGCGTACATAGACTCTTGTTCTTCCTACCATCTCTATGACCCTCGGTCTACAGTGGAAAGAGCCAACTGTGATGCTCAATCCGGATAGATTCCTGGGTGGGAAGGCTTGATTCTTCAAGCTCTCTGGTGCTCGATGCTGCCTACGGTCAGCTCGGCCCTTTGTCTCCTCTGCTTGGCTTTACTACTCTCTGTGCTCAATCCTCCTCTCAGGGTTCACTGTTCACTATCTCTCTTGGTCCCTTGGACTCTTCGTTCTCTCTCTTCGAATCTCCGTTCACTGTCTCTATTCATGGCTTTAGCCAGTCGACCTCCATGCCTGTTCGGTTCCTCTCTCGCCTACGTCGATTCGCTTGCCACCTTTGTGCTTGGAATTCCATGTTCGGCGTCAGCATGAATGCTCGAGAAGTAGCCACGCATCCCCATCGGAACTGCACCAGCCCGCTCGTCGATTCGTTGCTTTCTCCACCATGGCGGTCAACGAATTCCAAGTCCCCTTAAATCGCGGCTTAATTCCCTGTCAATTCCACTCTGTCTATCGGACCCAATCTCAACCATCCAATCTAGGCTCCTCCAAATCCAACGTCATTCGTACGTCAAGCGCGGTTTACTTGCTTGACCGACAACACGCGATTGCGGTGGTTTTTCTCTCACCTCCGCTGCCACGCGTCGATCGCTGAGTGTGATTGCTCCACTTTCTCCAAAATTGCTTATCGTTCAAGGGCGTCCCGATCAATACCACCGGTTTCCAGGGTGTGGGTCCCACCTTTATACTTTAGCACCTTTACCTTTTTCCACCCGCAGTCCTCTAGTTCTCCCACGCGACCGAGTGCTTAATGCTCCTCCTTTTCGGCCCTGTTTTCCCAACGGCGCTAAGCACTAATGCATATCGAAAATCAGCTCCTTTTCCTAATCCGGGGCTCTGAGGGGCTATTTTGACCTCCTCGTTCCATGCCAACTACCATGGCCACTGGTTCAGGGTGTTTTCGATTGTTGTTTTGGATTCTTTAAGGATTTGTTTCATCTCGATATAGTCATGGTTCTATGACAATCATCTATGGATCCATTCTGGATCACGGCCTCCCAACTGAAAAGCTTTTGGACCACCAAAAGTTGGTTTTCTTCAAGCATCAACTAAGTGAGGAAACTGCTGTCTCACTTGTCCAATCTCAATCCACTTCGCACTGCTTGGATTTGAACCTTTAAGCCCAATTCTGAGGTATTCCACCTGTCCACTGCAAGTCGTCCTTACCTTCCTGTCCAGCACTATATCTTCCTGCAACTCATTAAGATATTCAGGTATTAGGTCATCAACAGAAGGTAATTGACTCTGCTCTTCAGGGTCCTCAATCAGTGAAGGTTCAAACAACCTCAAGCAATCTGCATTCACGACTGAGTAGATGTGCATGTAAGCTGGCAGATCAAGGCGAAAAGCATTTTCGCCAATCTTCTCATGTATCTTGAAGGGTCCATACCTGATAGGTTTTAGCTTCTTGCCTTCACCTTGCATCATGTCCTTGCTAATATATAGCCAGACTTGGTCTCCAACTTGAAAACTATGCTCCATCCGATGCTTATCATGCCTAGCCTTGTACTTGGCCTGGCTCTTTTCCAATTGTTCCTGTACTTCCTGGTGGATCTCCTGGATCTATTCAATGAACCTAGTTGATTTGTCCACATCACTATGTCCATCAACCATGGTATCTTTACCAAAGACAAAATCCAAGGGAGACCTTGGTATGAAACCAAAGCAGGTCTCAAAAGGAGATCTCTGGGTAGAAGAGTGTTTGGCTCTATTGTAAGCATGCTGCACATAACACAAGTGTTCATCCCAAAGCTTAGGGTGTTTGCTGCAATATCCTCTCAGTAACTGGATCACTATCCTGTTAACTACTTCTGTCTGGCCATTTGTTTGTGGATGAAAAGCTGTGCTTTTCTTTAATTTGGTGTCCATTAGTTCCCACAAACTGGACCAAAACTTTCCCACAAATCGGGTGTCTCAATCAGATATAATGGAAGTGGGTAATCCAAAATGAACCCATGCATGTTCAAAGAATAATTTTGCAGTTTGTTCAGCCGTAATCTGTTTACTACAGGGTATTAAAATACACATTTTGTTGAACCTATCCACAACAACATATAGATAATCATGACATTTCCTATATTTAGGCAGTCCTCCAACAAAATCCATGGAAATGCTTTCCCAAGGGTGAGAAGGAACTGGCAATGGAGTGTACAAGCCTAGTTTTCTGTTACTGGGCTTGCTTTTAGCACACATAGCACACCCCTTTACATATCTAGAAACTGTCTCCCTCATTCTAGGCCAATAACAGAACCTTTGCAGCTATGAAACTATTTTACTTACCCCTAAGTGACCTGATATCAGAGAAGTGTGTGCTTCCCTAATTATCTTTGCTCTCTCAGTTTGTGGAATGCAGAGTTTCCCGCAATGATATAAGACTCGGTCCTTCACATGATAGTCCAATTCTTCTACTCTTTTGCCTTGACTCAAATTTTCACATACATCTTTAAAGTCCATATCCTGAGCATACTGTTCTATGTAGCTTTCATGTAGCACAGAATTATGCTTAAGTATGGTAGATGCATTTATAATTGGTCTAGATAACATGTCTACAACCTTGTTATGTATGCCCCTTTTATATCTGATGACTAAATGAAATTGTTGTAGAAAACCCATCCATCTGTAATGTCTTGATTGTTGCAACTTAGTTTGGGAGTGTAGATATTGAACTGGCTGATGATCAGTATGTATTACTATTTCTTTTCCCATTAAGTAATGTTTCCACTTTTTCACACTCTGAACTAATGCATACAATTCCTTATCATATGTAGGATAGTTAACTACTGCAGGATTAAAAGTCTCAGAATGATAACATATGGGTTTACTGTGTTGTGTCAACACTGCTCCCATGTCATAGTCACTGGCATCAGTTTGGATCTCAAATGGTCTTTGTAGATCTAGCAGTGCTAGTATAGGTACTGTACTATTTTTTTTTTAAAGGTGTCGAAGGCTTTCTGCTGTTTGCCTCCCCACTGAAACACCTTGTTCAATCCTGTCAAAGCATGCAAGGGAGCTACAATTGAGGAGAAGTTTGAAATGAACTTCCTCCAATATTGTGCTGCTCCTAAGAAGCTTCTCACTTCTGTAGCAGACTTGGATTTAGGCCAGTTTACAATGACTGCCACTTTAGAGGGATCTATTTTCAATTCACCTCCCCCTACTATATGACCCAAATAATTTAGAGAGGTTTTGCCAAATTCACATTTGGAGAGTTTAACATAAAGTTTTTATCTCTTCAAAACATCTAATGTTTACTTAACATGCTTTAAATGTTCTTCCCATGTTTTACTAAAAATCAGAATGTCATCTAGATACACAATAACAAAATCATCAAGAAAAGGTCTGAGTACATTATTCATTAATCTCATGAAAGTAGCAGGGGCATTGGTCAAGCCAAAAGGCATAGCCAGCCATTCATACAATCCCTGCTTTGTTTTGAAAGCAGTCTTCCATGCATCTTGCTTTGCAACTCTGACCTGATGGTATCCACTGTGCAAATCCAACTTGGTGAAATAAACAGCTTCCTTCAATTGATCAAAAAGATCATCTATGCGGGGAAGGGGATAACGATTCTTGATCGTTATTTTATTCAGTGCTCGATAATCAATTCACATTCTCCATGAGCCATCTTTCTTTCTCACCAAAACGATTGGTGACCCACATGGTGATGTGCTAGGCCTGATGAACCCTTTCTCGAGCAACTCCTGCACCTACTTCTTGATTTTAGCATTCTCTAAAGCAGATAACCTGTACATCCTAATGTTAGGCAAAGGAACATCTTGCTGCAAAATAATATCATGTACTATTCCCTTTTTGGGTGGCAAACCTTGAGGTTCTTGAAACAAGACATCATACTTTGAAACAATCATTTCTATATCAGCTTGTTGATCAGAATTACAGCCCTCAAATACATTGGTTTTGTCAGTTTTCTTTTCCTTTACAACCATTAGTAAGAACTGTTTGCATGAATTTATCATTCTTTTCATTTGTCCTGAGTTTATGAGAGTATAATTATTCTTGAGCTTATGAGCTCTTACAAAGTATCCAATTCCATCTTTAACAAGTAGATACCTGTTCTCGGCTCTATAGAAAATAGCCTTTCTATCATACAAGTAAGGACTTCCTAAAACAATTCCACATATATCCAAAGGAATTACATCTAACTCAACCTCATCTACAGATGCTGACCCAAAAGAAAACTTGAGTTTGCACTGTCTAGTCACTTGTAGTTGTGCTTTATCATTCAACCATCCTAATGGGTATGGTTTCTTATGAGGTGTAGTTGCTAATCCCAATTTCTTTACAATTGCTTCAGAAATTAGATTTACTTGTGAGCCACTATCAAACAAAGTATCAATCTTTTGATATTTGGAAACAACTCGAATATGAAAAAGCTCACGCCTTTCTCTCTCATGTTCTTCATCAATAACAGATTGAGCAGAATTACTAGTAGATGCTTTAGAATTCTTACCTTTTATACCTGTGGCTGCAATGATTGTTTCATCTCCCGAGTTTGACCCCAAATTCTTCTGAATAGCTGCAACAATCTTCTTCTTCTTGCCCTCAGACTTCTTAGGTCTCAGCTCTGGATGCAGAATCCAACAGTGCTCGTCATCATGCCCCTCCTTTTTATAGTGGGTGCATGAGGCTTTACCTTTCTGTGCAGTGTTAGCCTTCCTTGATTTCCACTTCTGCTTTCTTTTCTCCTTGCTTTTGCTTACAGTGGGTTGGGATGGTCCCCCAAATTTTGGATTTCCATTCTTTCCTCTAGCTTCTAGATGAGTAGCTTGTACAGATACCTCATCTATACTAGTGGGATTAAACATGAGGATGGTATGCCTCATGTAGCTATGTAGACCACCAATGTACTTCAAAAGAGTTTCTGGTGAGTATAATGAAATACCCAACATCAATGCTCTCTTTCTGAACTCTTGAGTATACCCTTGTACACTTTGCCCTTTCAACTGCCGAAGAGTTTGCCAACTCATCATGGCTTGTTGCATGTAGGCCAATGGATAGAACTGCTTTTTGACTGTAGTAACAAATTCACTCCAGACAGAGATGGTATTACCATGCTTCCTCATATCAGCTTGGGTTCTGCCTTCCCACCATACCAAGGCAGTGCCCCCTAGGCGAAGGCTTGCTAGCTGAATCTTACTCTTGTCTGAGTCTATATTTTGTACTCTGCAATACACATCAATTTGTCTTATCCAATTGTCCAAATTTTCAGCATTTAACTCTCCATCATATATAGGCAAATCAAATTTAACATCCAACTTAATCAAAGATGCTTTCTTATTATGCACATGGCTACTAGGAGGTGTAGGGAAGCTTTCTTCTTTCCCCTTTCCTTTGGAGTGGTCATGGGAATGAGATTCATCTTCTTCTTTATCTTGCTTAGAGCCTGATGAATCTTCACCCTTGTGCTTTCTAAAGTCCCTATACATTTCTTCTACCATGGACTTTATAGTTAGGAAACTTTCTATGAATTGAGAGTCTAGCCCTACAAAACCTTCTTTTGACATTGTCTTTCGAGAATAGACTCTCCCAATTTCAGGATTATTTTCCACCAATTCTCCTTCTCCTAATTTGAGCTTTGATCTAGTGAGCATTCACAGCTAAACCAACACAAGCTTGTCTAACCTTACAGCCTAGAGCTCTGATACCACTTGATCTGATAATCACCCTATGAGTGACCTCAGTGAAGATTTATTAAAGAAAAGGTATTACAAACCCATGTGTTGGTGTGTGTGTTCTGTGTTATTGAAACAATGGATTGATCAGATTGCCAATACATAGAAAATAAGTGGAAAGACAGCAGAGAAATACAGTAAGGAATACAAAGACACAATTTTTTTTTAATAAGGAGTTCACCCTATTCTTCCAGCGCTATGTCTCCAGTCCAGCTTGAGTGGTGGCCTTGTTTTATTGTGTCTTTCAGCAGAGAAATTACAATGCAGGGACTCAATATGAGTTCTCCTAAAGTAGATTTTTCTTGGCAGGGTGGTTCTTGGATTCCCCAAGCCACTTGGAGTACACATACTCTTGTTCTTCCTACCAGCTCTGTGACCCTTGGTCTACAATGGAAAGAGTCAACTGTGATGCTCAATCCGGATAGATTCCTCGATGGGAAGGCTTGATTCTTCAAGCTCTCTGGTGCTCGATGCTGCCTACAGTCAGCTCGGCCCTCTGTCTCCTCTGCTTGGCTTTACTGCTCTCTGTGCTCAGTCCTCCTCTCAAGGTTCACTATTCACTGTCTCTCTTGGTCGCTTGGACTCTTCGTTCTCTCTCCTTGAATCTCCGTTCACTATCTCTGTTCATGGCTTTAGCCAACCGACCTCCATGCCTGTTCGATTCCTCTCCCGCCTACGTCGATTCACCTAGCACCTGTGTGCTTGGAATTCCTTGTTTGGTGTCAGCATGAATGCTTGAGAAGTAGCCACGCGTCCCCATCGGAATTGCGCTAGCCCAATCGTCGATTCGTTGCTTTCTCCACCGTGGCGGTCAACGGATTCCAAATCCCCTTAAATCGCAGCTTAATTCCCTATCAATTCTGCTCTGTCTATCGGACACAATCTCAACTGTACGATCTGGACTCCTCCAGATCCAACGTCATTCGCACTTTGAGCGCGGTTGACTTGCTCGAATGATAATGTGCGATCACAGTGGTTTTTCTCTCACCTCCGCTGCCATGCGTCGATCACTGAGTGTGATCACTCCGCTTTCTCTAAAACCTCTTACCGTTCAAGGGAATCTTGATCAATACCGTCAGTTTCCAAGGTGTGGGTCCCGCCTTTTTTACTTTAGCACCTTTACTTTTTTTGCCCGTGGTCCTCTAGTTCCCCCATGCAACCGAGTGCTTAACGCTCCTTTTCGACCCTGTTTTCCCAGCGATGTGCCACATCAAAAATCAGCTCCTTTTCCCGATCCGGGGCTCCCAGGGGCTATTTTGACCTCTTGCGCAGTCTCCATGGGCCTCGGTCACCGCGCTTTGACCAAGGTCATCGTCGTTCCTTGTCGGCTACCATGGACACTGGTTTAGGGTGTTTTCGATTACTGTTTTGGATTCTTCAAGGATTTGTTTCATCCCAATATAGTCATGGTTATATGATAGTCGTCTATGGATCCGTTTTGGATCATCGTGACTCGCCCTTGAGTCACTCTGTCAGTGTGGATATCTTTGTGCGAAGACCTCCCAATTCTGCCTGGATTGCTACAAGATCGGCAGCGCACTGAGCGACGACCTATTGCACTTCCTGGACACACTATTCAAAGACCACTGTTGCTAAACTGCTTCTATGAACTTCTTCTTGCGTTCCTTGCATCTGCGTAAGATTTTCTTCAATAGAGGTTGTAATGACATACGCCTCATCAATCCACGGCTCTAAGCATGCCTTCAAAACTATTTCCTTATGTCAAGAAGAATCCACCTTCTCCTTGATTGATTTTTCCTACTGCATCCTCGCAAGCCTCTGTGCAAGGGCAACTGTCTGCGTGGTCCCTTTTACTTCATCGTATTTCTTCTATAGCTCATGCACCTCTGTTTCTAGGCATTGTATGTGCGGTTCCTCCTGCAGAGTAGTGAGAACCTCGGACGACTCCTCCAACAACTTTGTGCAGTCTTTCACTACACTATTGTAACATTGCCTGCTTGTCTTTCTTGGGTCTTTGCATGCGCAACGATTTAGGGATTTCTGCAACTATCTTGACACTTTCTAGGACTTCTCCTTCCATAATGGCTTGTTCAACTTCCTCAATGGTCATTACTTTGGTATCCATGGCTTCCTCAGGTGCTGCCATAGTGCTATTCCACAATTCTCTTAACGGATCGGGTAAATGCTCAAACAACGAATTCGCCTTCAAAAGATTGAACAAATCTGGGTCCATGAATATCTGTTAGTGCAACAAATCAGTCCTCAAATTGCCAAGTGTTGTTTGCTAGACACCCCTTTGTAATTTATAGCACCTTTTGAATTTGAATTCGACCGTTACCCCCACATTCGGTCCATTAATGCTCTATTGGTGGTAGATTTTGAAGAATCTAGCCCATAAATTTCACCTCAAATGCCTGCCGCCCACTCCATTTGGTCTCAAACCAAGTATCACATCATGAATAGTAACTATAACTGTCACTTTCCAGCTGACCCGTGCGGCAGCATAGCTACCCTTGTAATGTTGCGGATCCTATGAAACTTTTCTACTGCGCGCAGACCTGACATCGCGCAACTCCTGGGTAGAGTATTTTATAGTCCCACACCTCCTTTTTACTGCTTGGAGTGCTAAGACTGTGCTTCTGTTGGCTATTTAGATGGCCGAGTCCCCTGTGTACACCTTCAATAGACTGCCATTGACTTTTCCTGGGAAGAGTTCTCCATTTAACTTTACCAACTACACTGCTTCACCATCTATGATCTCCTTAATAACATATGGTCCTAGCCAATGCATTCTGAGCTTCCCTGGGAATTTATCGAACTTACTATCATACAAAAACACGAAATAATTTACCTTGAAGGTGCACAACTTAATATGTCGATCATGTCAGGCCTTTTTGCGCTGCTTTTGGACCTACTGGTGAAATCCAGCCAAAAATCATTCTTCCTTGAGCTCCTCCAACTGCGCAAGCCTCTCCTCAAGGGCTCCGTAGTCTGTCATACCTATGAGTGCTACTATGCGCAGAATAGGCACAATGTATTCCAAAGGCATTAGAACTTCCACTCCACAGACAAGCCTAAAAGGTGTATGTCCCGTCAGTTTCTTTCATGTCATCCTATAAGCCCATAATACTATGGGTACATGCAAGTCCCAATCACTTCTTTGCGCATTACATACCTTGTTCAGTGCATTTCATACCTTGTGGAATGCTTCCGCGTGGAGAACCTTCTGCATGATTGTTCTTCCTACATACTGTATTCCCAACATTAGGAGCCACTTGCACATCGGTGTCCCCAACACATGCTTATTGATCATAAATTTCAGCGCAGAGTTCATGTGCATCTACGTAGGTTGTTTTCCACATACCTGTGCCCACTTGGCCAAATGCATGTGTAGATCACCCTGTCCATTGTACTTGCTTATCAATCACACCCTAGGCTTCCCAAATCATGTGTGCATCATTCTCCGACATTCACGCCAGTCGTCAAAGCTCCCTTTATGCATATCCCACCACCTCGCGGGTGTAGCATGCAGTACCCAGTCCAAGGCCTGGAAGCGTTTCTTTTCTGACACCTCCCTTTCAAATTTATTCAAGAAGGTATCTACCTCACTTAGAAAATCATAAGTAAGCAAGTCTCTTACTTTTGTTGATATGTAGCGCAACGACCTTGTCCTCATATTACAATTCAACGAAGTTACCTCATGTAACTAATTCTGCCATCGCTTCATCTCCTCATCTGAATCTGAAGTACAGGAGCTTTCACACTCCCATGCAATCCGCCCATCTGCAATGGGATTCACCCAATCCTAGTTTTGTGATGTTACCTTATAGATGCAGTCCATATCATCATCACTTTCATAGTCGTACACTGGCTCCATATAACGTGATCCTTCAACAAGGTCCAGGGGTATAATTACGCGTAGTGACTTCTTCTCAAAAATCATCTTGCGCTTCTTCAGATTAATCACCTCATTCATGTCAGTGGCCTAATCAATTCCTAAGAGCGCAGGGTAGGGATTGCTGTCATCGACAATCTATATCACTTCAAAGTTTGCCATTGTGCTTTCTCCCTCAATATCCATGGTTATTCCCTACAATCGCCCTATGGGTATAATTTTCTATTGGTTCACCATTCGTAGCTAAATTGGAGACCACTACAGTTCAGGTCGCCCCATTCACTCCCATGTCTATTTCGGTAAAACATTCACATCTGATCCTAAATTCAAGATGACTTGATCCATCTCATATTCTCCAATTTATGCAGTTAGTCTCATTTCTCTTCCCATTCTTGTCTTATGTTTTCCGATCTTCCTCACTACGTGTGATTCTCCTAGCATGGTCCTAGCACATCTATTAATGATTTCTTGTAACCCTTTCACCACCTTACTATTGCGCAGTAGCTTCATACATGTTTCCAGGAACATTGTCAGCATAGATGGGTCCATCTCCGGCTCTGGTTTATCTTTGCTTCCTAAAGTGGAGGCATCAGCAAAGCTCTTCTTAGTTTCCATGAAGGTTTCCCGAGTGCGCTCCAAATCAAACTTTGCTTCCTTCACCGGAGCTTTGTGAACCCAAGTACTATCTTCTAGTTGTTTTTCTTTGTCATCTCCGATTTTGATTCCACTTCGGAGCACAATGTTCACATTTGGATCTTCCTCGCACAGCTCAGACCTCATCATCTACAGGTTCTGAGTCAGGGGAGGCAGTAGCGCTCCTTTGTCACGTATCCTAGCTATTAGTGTAGGACAATATTCTGTCTCATGATCAAACAAGTTGCAATAAAAACATGATGGGTGCATTGGATTTGTGTAATCACGAGCATAATGTCCTGGCCCTCCACAATTGTAGCATATCAACTATCTACGACCTCTTCGAGGTCCTCCTTCACCCCAGCCTCATCCGCACCCCTCAAATCCTGTTTGCGCCATTCCTGCATTTTGGTCAAGGGGCCGCATTTCGGCCTAAACTCTATAGGTGGGAGTTCTATCCATCATTAACTCATAGCTTCTACAAGGGCGCTCATCGTGTCCCATTGACCTACAAAAGTTGCAGAACAACTATTACGAATTTTTTGTATACTTCTGTAACAAGTGACAATTGTTCATGGCATGTTTTTGTGCTATTTGAAAAATCACGTACCACAAAGAAGGTGCCGCGCTAGGTCTTGCTTGCGCTTCTGCTCTTAAGGGCATCAGTCCTCCTCCTGCAAGGTATTTTGTGAAAATCGAGCAATGGTCCTTGTCATGACCCTAAACCTTGCATTTTACACACCACACCTCTTCGCACACTTTTGGTCAAGCTGTCCTATCCTGTTTCAGACTCTGCATCTGAAAGCATAAATTATTTAGCTGCACGTGGATCTGTTAAAATCCTAAGTTAGGATCCTGCATTGGGGTCTCATGTAGCCTCATAAAAATCTCTAAGGCCTCCACTCGAGTCGTTATCTTCTACTACGATAACACGCTTTGTAAATGTGGCATTAGCATAACTACAAACCACTCGCGATGTTGTCCATCCATCAGATTCATATTTTCCTCGTGAATCGTACATTTTAGTCTCTAATCCAGCTCCCGAGGAGTGTCACCTAGTAACATCGTGATCTCTTTGAATCCAATTATCGACTATGCTTCATACTTCAGCTTGCTAAATTCTCTATTTAGCACTGCTTAGATATCCGCGATTCTCGCATTTGGATTATCATTGGAGTGCTTAATATACTAGGTTAGCACGCAGTCCTACAAGGTGCTAACCAGTGTCTCTTTCTTTATATTGTCATCTGTAACTCCTTTCACTTCCCATACAGCCCTTACCATGAGCCAAAATTGGTTTGGATCCTAATTTCCAAAACCTTTGAACACAGGCAACTTCACTGTGCTTGCCATATTGAATTGTGGTGGTGGTGGAGGTGGTACAGATGAAGATGGAGGTGATCGTGGTGAAGCTGGTGGCAATATGGGTGGAGGTGGTATTCATGGACTTCTTTGCCTTATCAGATGGATTGCACTTCGTGGTGATATCTTCGCGAACTCTTCCTCATCCCCTTATGGAGATGAAATCAAGGGGCTAATTTCTGGTCCCTTACTTCCTTTGTTTCTGTAAGCTTTTCCACTTCACGTAGCCCTGAACAATAAGGTAACTGCATAACCCTCTTTTCACACAATAGAATTTTAATCCAAGTATTTAAAGACTTTATGTACTTACCTCGTGGTCCTTTGGGAAAGCATCGCTCTCCCTCACTATAGCTAACTGAGGTGTCAACCGCGAACTTAGTAATGAATCCTCCTACAATATTATCAGCCCAATGATCAATGGCACACATGATCTTATTCTTTGATGCTTCTAACCTTCACACTAGCTTTGGGGCCCACACAATAGCACTGTCAAGTTTCCACCTCCCTTGGCTATCTGCTAGCTTCGCGATCCACTCGTATAGCTCAATAGGGAAGGACGTTAAGAAGATTTTGTGGATCTTCGTGTATAGGTAGCAGTCTAACCACTCTTCTTTTGGTAGTCACAGGTTCCTATTCTCCTGTGCTGCGAACTCATGAATTCTTTTGTCCAACCAACCTTCAATTTCCTTCTTAGTTGGATTCCAATGATATGACATTAGACATCTCTATGCAGATTCCGGTCCCGACAACGGAACCATTTGTTTGCTTGATGGGGCCTGACCCAGGTTCGAAGTTATTTAGCCAAAAAAATCCCTACACTACTGGCCCTTTCGGCATCAGCGCACGAAGCACAGACTAAAGTCTCACCCAAAGCAGTATGGGGGGATGCTGGAACCAAGTTTCTGCACCCTTGAGATGTCTATGGTGTCGATTTAGTCCAATTGTGCCTATCTTCATGCAGGTTATTTTGCGCACTGTTCTAACCTTCAATACCCTCATGATCTATTATAATCACCTTTTGTGCAGCCTTAACCAAGGGCTGAGATGCTTTTGCACTGCTATGGCAATGAACTACACTATTTCCCCAATCTGCACTGTGTATCTTACTTATCTTCTTAAAGGTCTTAGTTAACTTCACGTAAACAGATATTTTACCTTACTTTCACTTAATCAACACATTCATAGATATTCATGCATCATATAAGCATTAAAAGTGTGATGTACATTCACTATAAAAGATGCATAAAATAGGAAATAAATACACAGAATCGATATGAAACTTCTCTTTATTAATGCTCCAACTGTTATAGACTCGACTCACCCTTCCCACTGAGCTGCAAGGGTCCACGCACTTAGCTGCAGAGTACTAGGCCTCTGCGCACTTAGTTGCAGAGCCTTCTCCTGCTCCATAACCCAAAACTAGACTTTACACTTCAGATATGACTCAACTCTCCATCCTTAGATCCATGTCTTAACTACTTAGAGCCTCGCTCTATTTATACAATCCCATGGTATGTGGACCATGGGTAGATCTCTATAGCCAACATTACATTACAAAATTGAGGGCGGAAAACCCTATGACTCTTTTACACACACACACTCCATGCCCACCAAAATGCGGAGTCTTTACATCAGGGTTACAACTTTTGACCAAAATCGGGGCTCTATGCCCAAAAACTTCCCTTGGGGAATCTTACGCCCAGCATAAGGAAACAAGGTTATTCAGTGGACCAACATGTCGGTAATTGGAATGGGCCCTCCCAACCAAAGGCAACCATCGTGAACCAGTGTCAATAATTGATGCACATAGAAAATTTTGATGATACTACGGCTAAAATTTGGCACCCACAACATGTTAAGCAACCCCTCACACTCAATTCTGGCTTCCCACTTCAATGGCTCAGGTCGTGTAACATCTGACTCCTCATAGTAGAATTTCTTCAAATATTTTCTATGTTCCAACTATGGGAAATTCATGTGATGACCTGGGTCCTAGTCCACCATCTTCAAAAATGGTACCCAGGCCAACAAATTTCCCTCAAAAGGTATGTCCTCTGGTAACAATGGTGTGGAGACCTAGATTTTTTCTAAGTCTGAGTCTTTAGTCACTTTGATGACGGGTTTTCTAGGTGGTGCATAAGGTGGTAGCTGAGTAATTGGCACTGCTTCCTTTGCATCAATATCTTCAAACCCCATACTCAACTTTCCCTCATCTTAGTCCAAGAGTTCTGTCAAATGCTTTCTCCTATCCATCCAATCCTTCTATCTGACCTTCATTGGATTCTTGCATGGTGATTGTCGCGCCAACACATGATGTGGCTTCTTTTGCTTCTTCTCTCCTCCCGCGGAGGCAGTGGATTTAGGCCTCGACAACCTAGGCACTGTGGTAGGTACGGGTTGTGTTGTAGTCATTCTCTCCCAGAATATTTCCTTCTACCACTCAGGTAAATCCACCTCCCACCCAAGTCCTTGCTATGAAAAATTCTGTCGCGTCTCTTTCCATTTCCATCCAAACATGCAGCAATTGTCTTAGCGCAAATTAAAGCACAAAATATCAAGGAAATATCTTTGGAGGAAAAGTGTTTGAATGTGGAGTGGGATGCTATATTTATAGCCCATTTTGAATTCAAATCCATCCATTCCCTCTAGATCCCATTCATTAATTCTCTTTTGGTGACAGATTTCCAAAGATTTTCTCCTTAAATTCTCCCCCCCCCCCCCCCGCTCCCTTTAACAGAAAAATAGCCATCCAATCAGCTACAGTGTTGTTAATTGTTAATTTTTGGCTAGGCTACATGAGACCCATCATGCTAGTGCAACTCCTTCTTCGCAACTCACCTCTACACCTTTCTTCTAATCGTTGCAGAACCCCTTCGCTTTGCCAAACTACACTTCTGGTAGCGTAGTTTATAGTCCCACACTTCCTTGCAACTGCCTCAAGTACTAATATTGTCCTTCATTCATATATTCAATGCACAAGGGTGGGATCACCCCTACACAAGTTCAGCTGACTCCAATTTATTACACCTAGAAATAGCTCCTTGTTCTTCTTCGAGAGTTCAACTACACCTCCATCTGTAATATCCTTGACGATATATGGTCCCAACCAATGCATCTAAAAATTTCCTGGAAACTTCATGAGCTTGCTATCATAAAAAAATACTAAGTCTCCACTTTTAAAGGTGTGTGTTGGGATGGGGTCCCCTGGGTAAGTTTTAGGGTTAAAATAACCCAAGTTTTGATATATTTTTGTAAGTAATGTAAAGTCTCTATGATTTGTGGATGCGGAGCGCGTAGATGATTAGGAGTCAGTGGGGTTTTAGCCCATGGTTATGTAAAGTTTGAGTCAGTTTTGAGATCCACCCATGGTCCGTGGTCCATGGGATTGTATGAGAAAGGTTATAAATAAGTGTGTCTTAGAGAGTATAAGGCATGTTTATGTGTATAACAGATGGAGTCTTAGAAGTAATAGCACAAAGAAGTGGGTCAGATACGAGAGAAAGGATCTGCAGCTGAGTACACAGAGGCCTAGGTAGAGTCCTTAGCTCAGTGTGCAGAACCCTGCAGCTAAGTGCACAGGGTAGTTTTGAGTCTATAAAGATGAATTGAAGATAAATAAAGGAAGTTACTGAAGAAATCCTGTGTATATTTTTTCATCTTTGTTTACTTCTATTTACAATATATGTTGTGGATGAATAATGTGTTTATGAAATATTTATATAATGATGTGCAATTCTCTTGAATAAGTCTTAATAGATGTACACAATGCATGTTAAGTACTTTCACAAAGAGTGTGATAAATTCTGTTATTCTTACTAAATAACTTAAGTTGATCTTTGTGAACACTAATCGAGGATTGTTATCTAATGTGCATAAGCAGATAAATCAACTATTAAGGATCCATAAAGGCTGATCGTAGACCTTCGCGAAGGTCTAAAGGTTGTTTTAATAGAGTTTCAGTACCAAGCCTTAAGGGCTTATCGATCTGCATGAAGGAAGATCTGAAGGCAGTAAAAGACATCACACTCATCTCTCGAAGCATAAACTTGGTTCTTGCATCCCCCCATACTGCTTCAAGTGAGATTGGAGCCTGCGCTACGTGGGTTTTTTCTGAAAGGTCCAGTAATGTAGTGTCACACAAAATTTTGTCATTGTCCCTATACTCCCCATCTACGATCCTGGAGTACCTTTATAGTGTACATGACATGCTTTCCTATCATGAAGAAACTCCCATTGTGTCCCTCTTCTTTTTATCCCAGTTTACAGGACCAGCACTAATGACCCATGTCCTCCTCGCACTGATATGCAGGGATTACAACTATCCCTAGCATCGATCAGATCGACAGATCCCTTTCTCAGTCGCGCTGATCCTCTTTTGGAAAGTTTTTTAAATGTGGGGCCGAAGCTTCTAGCTCTAGAAGCTTCGTAACGGAAGTCTGGTAAATGGTTTAGCCAAATGGAGTCGAGCAGGTCAGTTTGGGCTCCTTTTCCCTATTAGGATGGAACTAATCCAAGAGATAAGGCCTTCTTTCATGATAAGAGGAACCATGATCTCCCCTCCATCGAAGTTATATAAACCTCTCTTCTTTCCAAGTACAAGTTAGTGCTAATTAGGTTCTAGTTAGAGTTTTGGAGCAAGTGTGAATAACCAGCAAGTCATTTATATCTTATAGCTTTCTTGTGAGTGTTTGAGGGAGAATGGTGTGATTTTGGTTTGGTTTGCGACTAGAGGGAAAGAGGCCTTAAACTTCCATTCATTGGGGCTATCCATGAAGTGCTAGCAGAAGTGTGGGAACCTGGATACGTCAGAGGAGACCAACAACATCAAGGCACCGATTATAATCTCTTTCTGATTTATATTAATGCAACTATAGATTGATTTCCTACATGAAGTGTCATTTTACATCTTTATGGCTTAATGTTCCTTGATCTATTAAGTACGTTGAATACAATATTGTATGCTATCACGTTTTTTGTTGTTGTTGTTTTCTTGGTTTAGGTATTCGAAGGAAGGAAACAGAAGATAATTGAAGTGAGGAAGTAGGATCATCACCAAGTGGAATAGCATTCTAAGAGGTAGGGCCTCTTAATTGATTCTAGCTTAAGGAGATTTTCCACAAATTGTTTTTTTGTGGCTAGGCCCACTCTCTCAGGCTAGAGGAATTATTTGTGTCTGCAATGAGAATTTACCTGCACCACAAATTGGCGACCATACTGGGGAGCCAATCCTTCTGTTTGATTGATTGTCATTTTATGGTTTTGTGTGAAATTTTCTAGTATCACCATTTCCCTTTAGTATTCTCTGCTCTACCCGGTTTACTACTCTGAGCCTGAAATTTACAGTGGCAAGTCTGTGTTGGGTGTGGAGCCTGATTATCTTCTTTATTCAGAGGTATCACCGTATTTTACCCCAGTTCATAATGTGGGATAAACTGAGATTGTAACCAGGGATAAACTGAGATTCTGCTAAGTTTTAATTGGTCTTCAAGTATGATGAAGAAGATGAGAAACAACCACATCCGAAGTGGAGTCATTGTCCAGCAAATGAAGCAATGATGCAATTTCTATAATCAATTTCCAAGTGGGAGATTGTTAGGTGTGGAGCCTAATTATCTTCTTTATTCAGAGGTATCACCGCATTGAACCCTAGTTCGTAATGTGGCGGAAATGTCGCCTGTAATATTTGCACTGCAAGGGGGGTAAAGGGGGGGGAAACTGTGATCTTTGGGAGCCCCCCTTGGTGGGGGATCAGGGGCAGCGCCCTCGAAGCTAAAAATAGATGTAAAATTTCCTTGTAAAATGTTGTAATTTCGTAGTCAATCTCGGTCGTTCATTAGGTAGAGATCTAACAATATAAGTTATGTTTCATTTAGGGTTTTTTGCCTTAGAAGGCAACCCCTTGCTATATATGAGGGAATTTTATTGCGTCTATGTAGATCTATATTATGAGAGAGAAAGAGAGAGGAGATTGTGTGAGAGTGAAGAGGGAATTACAACAGATCTACTGTAGGCTGTATCTCTTCATTTTGCTCGATAATATAAAAGGAAGGACTAGCTGTTTCTCCGTGGATGTAGCCCAAATTGGGTGAACCACGTATATCTGTGTCTTGTTTTATGCGTTTTCGGTGTTTACATTTCTGCAATATATTTTATGTGCTCCATTGCTCTGTACTATATAATTTTCTAATAGTTTTGTCTTAGCCTTTGAAAATTTTTATTTTTTTCCTTGAATCCTTGGTCAACGCATTTATTTTTTTGACAGTCATGCCGATCAACATGATTTTCTCTAAAACAGTCACAGTAACCCCATTTTGGCACTTGTTGTCAGTTAGGTAGTCGTGTTGATTCCTATAGGTGAAGATCAAGGTTTACCCTAGATCATAGTTAGTGTGTCTTGTCCTTCTGATTTCTGCCTCTTAGCTCATTTTTCCTGTGTTCTCCTTGACTAGAAATCTTCATTAGCTTGGTTTGTGTGCTTGTTTGGTTTAGCCCACCCTCTGATGTGTTAATTCTGGCCCTTTGTGAAGTCCTTTTTTATTTTTTCTTTAAATCCCTCGATCAACGATACCTGTAGCCTGGCCAGTCATGCCAATCAGACCATCAGCGCTAGTTGTAGTCTTGCCAGTGATATCGGTCGTGCCAATTAGCACTAGTTGTCTATTAGGCAGTCATGCCAGTCTCTGAGTTAATGAAAAGATCAGAATTTCTCCCATTCCAGTGCCAGTGTGTCTTGACCCTCAGACTCTCCTCTTCCACCCGGAAGTGACTAGAATGCTTTGTTTATTGGTTTTTGATTGATTGATTGGTTTGAAGTTTCATTGCTTGATTTTTTGAGTTTTTGGATGGTTTCTATGACCCTGAGGCATCTAGGTCAATTACTATTCATTTGTTTGTTTACTCATTATGTTAAGTTTCTAATTTTCTACTTCATTTAATCCATATTTTAGTCACAACATCTTCATTGCTTCATTTTCAATTGAATGAGTGAAAGAGTCTCATTTGTTCTTTTATTTCTAGTTTCTCTTTTCTCGTTTCAAGAATAGATTACATTGCTTGGTTTGTCAATTGAAGCGTTTATGTGTTTGGTTTGTTCAATTCAGGGGAGAAGTTGCTTCTAGTTTCATTTATCATGCTTTGGATTTGATCAATGCTTGTTTGTTTGGAATTGTGAAAATGTTCATTAAAGTGATTTATGTGAAAGATTCATTTTGCATTTTATGAAAAGAAGAACATCATTCTAGTTTACGTAAGAGAAAATATTGCATTAGTAGCGTTATTGAGAATCTAGAATTGCATCATCATAGGCGTGGAAATGAAATGGAACTTATTTTGTTGCTAAGAGAAGATTAAGTGCATTTAGGACATATATTAGTGAAAGATTTCATTATTTGATTGTTTCATTGATTTTGTGTCCTCTATCTCTCAATTAATGTTAAATTTTATCGAAGGAAAATATCTCTTTTCTCATATAGCTGCATGTAGGAGTTTTGTCAAATGACAGCAGTAGGGCCTTGTAATTGAAACCTAATTCAATATCGATCGTTAAAATTTATCGAATTAACCTAAGGAACCATTGAAACTTAACGCTTACATTTATAGTTCTAGGCTAGAGATGTGTTCCAGCATCTTAAAACCTAGCGGCCTTCATTCTCTTCAGCACTAGACAACCTTAGTATGAACTTGTGCTCCTTGTACCATCTCGTATATAAAGGGAGACCCCAATAGGTTGCAATCCTTTATCTATAGGAAGCCAAGTCTACTTCCTTGTAAACATGATACATCGAACACAACATTCGGGGAGATTGCCTGCCCGTACTTCTAGGTTCATTGGGAGGTATTTTGCAATTCACGGTTACCTAGTAATCCTTTTGCCTAGATTATCCTGAGAAGTCGTTTTGATATTTTTGACTCTTTAAATTTAAAAGATCATTGAGAACTTGTCCTTTCAAGCTCGTTAACTCTAATAGTGACTAGAGTCATATTACATCCTTTTCGCAACTTAAAATATGAAAAGGAAAAGTTTTGTTTCAGTGTCTAAAAATTAACTACCCATGAAATATTCTTGGTTAAAGTTATCATCCTTAGTGATTCTTCAGGGTTGATTCCAATGGCAACATTCCCAGAGTTTACCAGTCAAGGATTCCCCTCAGATGGGAATCCTAGTCCTTTTCCTTCTTTTGGAAATGTTGGTGCTCCTTATATGGAAACATTGTCCCTCCCTTGGTTAACCATTGGTTTACCTATCTGGTTATTTTTTACCTTGGTGGTCCCAAGTGTCTCGATTCCTATCTAGACATATCCTTTATTTGAACTAGATCACGTTGATTCTAAGGTTGACTTATCACCTTCTTCCCCTGTTTCTTCATCTTCCCCTTCTACTTTGCTTGGTGAAAGTTTGAGATCTAGTAATGAGGAGGCTAAGAAGAAGAAGAAGAAGAAGAAGAAGAAGAAGATAAGAGAGAGTCCAACCATGAAGTTGTTACTCCAAATGCACCTCCCATCGATCCTCCACGGAAGGCTAAATTCCCTTGCAAGCTGTGTAAGGGTGACCATCTCCTTCAAGACTATCCTGGCATTTCGAAAGTCTTAGAGGTATGGTCTCAAGACCTAAATCGACCATCCCCGTCAACCTCTGGAGATCATGTTGATGCTACACCTTCAACTAATGATGGTAAGAAGAAGGGAAGGATTAGATTCCCCTATAGGTTTTGTGAAGGGAAGCATATTCTTCACCTTTGTCCTCTTATGGGTAAAGCTTCAAAAATTTTGGAAAACCTTATAGCTCCTCAACCCCAACTTCCTGTTGGTTATCAAAGGCTTTCTTCTAACCCTCTCCTAGTTGGTAAAGAGATTGACTTGGATTCATCTCTTTCCCATCCTACTCTTCTTGAGCATGAGTCTCTTATGTCTATTCCTGACCAACCATTGGTCGAAAAGAGTGTCGACTTGGCTCCACCTTCAGTTGTTCACTCTGTTCCCAAAGAGAGTAGTGATCATACTGCTCATGTTCTTCTCATCTCCTTATATTCTCATGAATCGAAGAGTGACCTTCCCATTGTTATAGCTCCAAATCTCACTCTTATGGTTTGTGATGCTGTATTCATGGCCTAGGGCAACCCCTCCTTCCAGACCTGGTCCTAAAATTTAAAAAACAGTGTTTTATCCCTTATACGTGATATTGCCCTGAGTTAAACGCGTGTATACACGGGTAGGTGTATAGCCAACCCGCGTGTATGTAATAAAACACTTAAAAAAATATAACACTCCTTATTTTCGGGTGGAGATCGCGGGTTTTACCTGTTGATCACCTGTTAGTGCCCATGGCCCAACTGTTCCCAACCAACTCCTAACTAAAAAAATACTTTGGAGATGGTATAAAAAGACCTCAAAGGGAAGGCCTAAGAGAGGAGAGAAAAGAGAGAAAGGTTATTATGCTGAGATTTTTCCCTTGACCAAGTTTGAAATCCCTTGTGCCTTCTGCACTTCCCCCATTTTGTACAGGAAACCTTTGTTTCCTTGTGTGTTGATGTTCATCCACCATTTATGACATCATGGAGAGAGTCATGGAAGGAGTTTTGTTAGAGGCTTGAGGTTGGAACAGATCCAGAAGGAAGCTTTGCTTGGAGCCTGTTGAATGTGATTCAGGTGAACATATTCCTTTTTATGTACTTTATTTGTCTATAATAAAAGAAACACATGTCTTGGTTCCCGAAATGAATCTTCTTTATGTTAATGATAGCCATGTTTAGAATTCATATGTAAATGGTTGTTTGGATTTCATAACTAACTACCTTTCTTTATAACATGAAGATGGTTTCTTTATAAGTTTTGTCCATGTACTGCTGTGTTCTTTGAAATGGTTGTTTTGCAGGACAAAAGAGAAGAAGGGAACTCCAAGAAGGGTCTGGACCCTAAAGGCCTTCTCAAACGTAGGACCAAAGGTACATACCCTTATCATAGAATTTGCTTACAATAGCATAATGGCTGTATGAATGCATGTTTCTTTGAATAGATAACTTTTAGTCTGCTAGGGTTTCAACCCAAAAAGCCCTACGGGAGTAATTCCCTCTATCAGAATTGGCGACTCCACTGGGGACAACACTCTTGTTGTTCCTAGTTTGGGTGTTTTTCAAGCTAATCAGGGCTCAGCTGCCTTGTCTGCTTGCTGTTACTGTCTGGTCTGTTCTTGAAATTTAAGCTTTGCCAGTTTCTTCAATTTGTTTTTTATTTTTCTTGAAGCTTTTCATATACGCTATTTTTCTTAGATACAAAGGCATATATACACTTGTTCCTTTGAGTAAACCCACGTATACGCAGGTTTCCTCAAACACAGTCGCGTATACACGCAATTTGTACTTAAGTACAGTCGCGTATATATTGCAATTTTCAAGATTTATAAATCTTTTTAGTCTCTAAAGGTTTTTCTGGTGGTTTGAGTCAGTCTGAAGCAGTCATTTTCCAGTATCAGTTATTTGTTTTACAGCGAGCATCTCATTCTGAATTCTCTCGGATTATAAGGAGTATTGGTCTTATTTTTGTTGATTGCAAGCGTCATCGTTTTTGGCTAAAGCACGCAAGATTTCTTGCTAGGAATCTTGGCTGCTCTGTTTCATCAGGGTAGGAAGATTGAATTCAATCTTTGTGTTAATCTTGCTTTTGGTGACTTTTTGTTTGCTTGACAAAACCGTTTTTTGTGACCATCCACTTCTTTGTTTCATGAAAGTTGTTGATTAACACTTTCTTGGAATTTGTCTTTTTGATCTTTTGGTTTTCATTGCCAAAGCTTTCATTGCTACTTTTGATTGTTAAGAGCGATTTCAAGCACATTTATTTTTGTTGAGTTTTCATCCATTGAGTGGTGTTGATTTGAAAAAGTGTTTAATTACCTATTCTTCAATCACAAGTTTCAGTGTTGTTGAGAGCATTTTTGAAAAGACTTTTTTGCTTGTTGCTTTGAAGAAAATATTTTGAAAATCCTAGTTTTGCTTTCTTGAACTTGCTTTTCATTTGGTTTCCTTTTAGTGAAGTGAAAGTGCTTTATTTTTGTCTTAGAACTTGTTTTTAGTGTTTAGACAAAATGAATGGTAGCATCTCATATTCCATCTAGACATTGTAAGTGGAAAGATAAAGATTGATAAGCAAGCAACTTTCATTTTTGTTTTCAGAGTAGTTTTAGATCTTGCATCCACATATAGTTGTTGCATTAGGATAGATTTGCATCCCCTTTTTAGGCATATATAGCTTTGCTAGCTTTTGTGAGTGTGAAGTGTGCATTAACGAAAAGAAAAGGAAAATTTGTTTTATTAGAAGTACCTCTGAACCCTATAGAAATTTCTCTTCATCGAAAAACGAAAAAGTGCATGTGCATGTAGTTAAGTTTTTATTAATTTCTTTTGCGTCAAAAAACACCACTAGTTTCACTTCTATTACCTTGTGACTTAAAGAACAACCTAATAAATCAAGCGCTAACTAAAATTCACTAGAACGTTTTGTTTTAGTCAGTTACACCAATAAGATTAGGATTTTAGGGCCTTGGATTAGGCGAGTGGAGAGTTAACTCTCCAAGGCCATATAAACGTCAAACGTAGGAGTCTGAATAACGAGAGAAAATCCAATAGCGTTAGGAAGACAAGGAAAGCTCTGGATCTGGGAGTTAAGCACGAGGGTCTGTAAAGACAGGGAAGAGAGATACCCCCTCTCCTACTTGTCCGAACTTACCTCACGACTATTCCGCTTGGCTTCTGCGACGAGTTGGTATCCATAGTTGCTACTCCTAGGGAACTACACAGGTGGCTGCGGAGGGGAATCCTGTGGCACCTGAGGTTGACGTTGCATCACTCTCGACAGTACTACTGGAGGGCACCCTTACGAAGCTTGGGGCTTGCACCGGCGCAGGCTGTTGTTAGGAGGTCAGCGTAACTTCCTCTGATACCTTCGCTGATAGGACTGGGCCCTCATCATCCCAGACTATCTTCGGAAGGCCCCTTATTTCACTTTCTCATATTTTGGTGTCCGGTCTTTATCACCCGGAGCGAAAATACTTGGAAGTTGTTTGATTGGCTGTATATTTAGGGACTTTATAGTGTGTGCTCTGTGCTCTTAGTTGGCCTAGCTTTCAATTTTTTGAGTCTTTAGTTAGATCATAACAAAAAATTCAAAGTGGCTGACCGATCTCCAAGACGGTCTCGAAGACTTCGTGGTCTCTCGCCACCAAGTTTAGAGTCTTCTCCTAGAAGGCGCAGAGGCAATACTACCAGTGGGTTCCGTCCCATGTCGGTTGACGCATCGGGGATTGATCCTCCTCTCGGGGGCATTAGCGGCCAAGCAAGGCCTGGCACTTCTGAACAAGAGTGGGACACTCCAGTCCTTTCTCGAGTTCTCTTTCAAGCGGAGAATAACATAGAGGTAGAAGAACTTTCAGAGTCATTGGCGGCTCCAAATTCTCCATTACCATCTAGTCATCCAGACGTATTGCAGTACGTTGGGACTCCGACACATAGACCGTCAAGTCCAGGTTACGCTACGCGCTTACCATTGATGACCACTACTGGAAGTATGGCTTCTACAAGTGCTACGACTATGCAAACCCCAACATCAGTGCAAGGGGGAGGAACCATTTCCATCTCCTCTGCTTCCTTGTTTGGATCTTTTGCTAGCACATCTATAGTTGGGTCTACCTCCATTCCATCCACGAGTGGAAATGCCCAAACCAATGCTTTTGGTACTGGATTCTTCCCATTTGGCACCCATTCACAGGGTATTCCATCGGTTCCGTTTAGTGCCGCTACGTCCATGATGGGCAGATCGGCTTCATTCTAGGGTTTCCCTTTTGGAAGTGGTCATATACCACATTCCAACCCGACTGTAGGATCCATGCCTTTTTCTTCTGTGGGACAAAGCAGCAATCCTTTCCAAGGTTGGAATAACCCTGGGGTTAGTAGCGCGGCAACTGGGAGTCCGTTTATCGGCCAACAAGGGAATAGGCCATACTCCACGGTTAGCTCGTTTCAAACTATTCCTCCTCTAACTTCGGCTTTGTTATAGACATTTTTGTGCCTTGCAGCTCCAAGCATGAAATGTCCATAAACCAAGGGCTCCTAAGTCCCTAAAAATGTTGTTCCAACCCCTAAAGGAACAAGGTCAACAAATTACAGCTTCTCCCAGAAGTTCTCCACCAGAAACTGCTCAGAATCAGTCAAATCAGGATCATTTCAGCTGCTCCACTGGCTAGCTGCGTTGCATAGCACCTAAATACACTAGCTGGGTGCATTGCAATGCACCTAAATGCACTATCAGGGTGCGTTGAGCGGGAAATGAGAAATGGCAGTGCCATTCCGCGAGGTGGAAAGACAATGGAAGCTTCCAGAATCTTCTCCTATGACACTTGCCTCACTGAGTTCGACCAAGGATGAGTAAGAGGCTTTCAGTCTCCAAGTGGAAGCAAGAACTGACAGAGAGAAGACACTAATCAAATCATAAGCTGACTCATCCTCCTTGCATACATCTATATATGGATCCCTCATCCCAGAGATCCGGAGGCTGGAATTTTGTACATTGCAAGGAATTGTTGTTGGTTTTGAGATAGATATCAGAGTATTGGGTGATTTATGCTTTGTTGGAGGTGAAGAAGGGGCTTCTTTGCTGGGAGGTTGATGCTGGGTCAGGAATCATCGGTTGTAACTCCTCCTGGATCTTCTTGTATATCAATAAAAACTATTTGAGTTTCTCCTACATGCTTGTGTATCATTGATGCTTGTTACATTTGTATGTTTAGCTTAAATATGATCCTAAGCTGTTTATGAATATAGATCCATGTCTTTGTATAGTTTTCTTCTTCTGTGATCTTACAGGAACTTGGTGAAGCTGGGCAAGTAAGGGAGCAGGTAGCTGGAAGCTGTCAAAGAAGAGAGGGATTGGATCAAAGGATTAGCGCAAGACACAGGTCGGTTCTTTCTATCCCCCTCTATCTTTAATTCATAAAGGAAATACAAAAGTAGTTTTCTCTGTTTGTTTCTAAGGCAGCTGTCACACCTTAGTGGGATAGAGCAGTTCTAAATAGACACTTTTCCCGGTAACAAAATGGTGACTCCACTGGGGAGGATTGTCTAATTAGTTTGTTTGTGTATCTTTTTGTTGTTTGTTTCATAAACTTATAAGTAGCATTCGAACTGCATTTGCCATAACAAATGAAAAGTAGACAACTACTACCTTAATCCATTCACTGGATCTGTTTATGATTTAAACAGCTGATTCACAAATGATCTGATTGCCCTTTGTGATAGCTCTTAGATGCTCCTTAAATATACCCCCTGATTGTGCATTACTGATTGCTTTTACTCAGCCAAAAACCAAAGACTAAACTGCAAACCGTGACCTAGAACTCGGACAGATTCTCATTTCTGCCCCAGTGCAGGTACTGTTAAGAGTTCCTACATTTCAACGCAGTTCCCGAAAGGGCAACCTGCACTGCAATCCAGTTTCTCTGTGTTACAGGTGCGCTGATCAGACTAGCCATGTGCAGCTAAGGTTCTTGTGCTTCATTCTTTCCAGTTTTGTCTCTGATTTTTACAGCCTGTGATCAGTGTATGTGTCTGTTTAAAAACCCCTTTTCCTTGCTGTTATTCCGCCTCCTTTGTACAAAAGAAATGTAGATGTTTTTGTGTGTTTGTTGAGTCATTTACAGTTTTCCATTGCAAAAGTAGAATAGTCGTACTGTCGTCCTTTGATTTAGATCTATCGCAAGTGTCGATTTCGATCATAGGAGAAAGTTTGATTGCTGCTGATGGTCGACTATACTTTTACTTTTGCCTTTGGTCTGAATTTGTGATTTTCTAGTGTCAAAAACGAGTGTTTATTTCAAAATCGTAAAGTGATTTATCTTTTGATGTCGAAAAGAAGCTTGTTTGTGTTTGTTGCTTGAAAGCAAATTCAGATTTGTACATCAACTTTCTTTTTAGCATCAATACTAAGAAAGTCGAAAACAAATACATGCACATGTGCATTTGCATATTGACAGTCTGTTTGGCTTGATTTAGGAAAGTGCATTTACAGTGTGCTCTTTGCTCTTTGTGAAAAGATTGTGTCTTTCTTTTCCCCTAGTAGCTAGGATTTTCATTGCTGAAAAGAGATAAAAGTTTTCTTATCATCTTTAGATTGCATTTTAGGAATTACATCTACATCTCGTGGTGAACCCAAAAGGAAAAATTCATAAGAAAGATCAACTTAAAATAAATTCAATGAATCTAACAACGCTTTGGAACTTAACACACAACATTTAGAGGTCTAGGCTAGAGACGTATTCCAGCGTCGTAAAGCCTGGTAATTGTTGTCCTCATTGATGGTTGGGTGATTCCTCCACTTTGAGACGATAAGTGCCAGTACGGACTTGTGCTCCCACGTACCGTCGAGTATATTTTGGGAGACCCCTATAGGCTTAAATCCTTTATCCATAGGAAGCCGTGTCTGCCGCCCTATCGATCGCAATGCACTGAACACAGCATTCGGGAAGATTGACTGCCATACCATAAAAAGTATTCTGCAGTTTTGCGATTGGTTTGGTACTCCCTCTACCTAGATCTCCAGAGCAGTCCCTTTCGTTCCTTTTCAGACTCCTTAACGGAAAAGGTCCATCTGAGCACTTGTCACTTCAGGCTCATTAAAAATCGAAGGAGACTAGAGTCATCTTTTGTTTTTTCTCGACTCTTAAAAACTGAAAAAACAAGTTGTGTCAAAGCGTCTAAAAATTTATTTTAAATGGAATATTCATTACCCCTTTCCTACGTTGATCTTAGGTTGAGAAAATGGAGTCTACCAACCAAGGAATTCCCCCTGGAGGAAATCCTAGTCCCTTCTCCTCTTGGGGAGATGTTGGTGCAACCCATATGGCCACATTGTCGCTTCCAGGACTGACAATTGGTTTGCCTGTATGGCTCTTCTCAACCGCTGTCGTTCAGAACACCACTATTCCTGAACAATCAAATTAGCAATTAGATGAGTCCAGAGTTGCCCACCAACCTTCTACTTCCTCTAATTCTTCCTCTCCTCCTTCCTCTTCACTTGATGGGGCTGGTAAAGCCAAAAATCAAGTTCCTAAGGAGAAGAAGGAAAATAAGAAGAAAGAGAAGAAGAAGAAGGAGCCAAAGGCGAATGGGGGAAAACGAGTGTCGTCTAACAAAAATCCACACACTGCACCGACCAGGCCTAAATCACCATGTGTCATTTGCAAAGGAGACCACTTTCACAGAGATTGTCCTTGCATCCCTCGGATATTAAGGGACTGGTCTTCTAGATTGCACAACCCGGTGTCGTTAACCTCTGATGATCATGTTGAAAGCACACCGTCAACTAGTGAAAGTGAAGTCCCAGGACAAAAAGGAAAATATAGATTTCCTTGTAGGCTGTGCGAAGGCGATCATGCCGTACACCGTTGTCCCTTCTTAGACGAAGCCAAAAGAGTTTTGGATGATCGTCCGGTTTCACCATTACGACTTCCTCCTAGATATAAAAAACTCTTGCCGAGTCCGTCACTAGTTGAAAATCCGGCTGGCCCGCTCGAGTGGTCGGCTGAAGCGCCTAACATTGAAGATAAACCATCTGGATTCATACCAGACGAAAGTCAAAAGGTCGAGGCGGCAGTTGACCCGGTCTTGCCTCCAGAGGTTTCATCTTCAGATGATACAATCACTGAGGAGAACAAGGATGACACCGTCCAAATTCTCTTCATAAGCACATACTCCAATGAACATGGGGGCAATTTACCTGTTCCTTTACCGCAGGAAGGAAGTTCGTCAGAGTCATACTGGCCGTCTATTCGGTCCCACCTCCAAGCAACCTAGTTGTCTCCTTCGACTGGAATCAACTAGGCAGACCCCGTTTACCAGCAAGCATACCATTCTGAATTATCGTTCAAATATATAGAATGGTTATGGCTGGTACCATCATAGATGAGGGGGCTTCTGTGAGTATCCTTTCCTCGACTGCTTGGAAAGCGCTTAGTTCGCCATCGCTTTTTCCTGAGATGAGAAATCTGATAGGCTTTGATAAAGGAACCAGTCGACCTTTAGGGATTCTTCCCGATGTGCCCATAACATTGAGAGGGAAAACCGTTCACCTGAATGTCATGGTAGTTCAAGGACCCCTATATTACAATCTACTCCTTGGACGAGACTATATTTATTGCATGGGAGCGATTGTCTCCTCACTCTTTAGAGTAATGTGTTTTCCGCATGAAGGAAGAGTGGTCAAGCTCGTGGACCAGCTTTCATTCCCCGGATCATACAGAGAAAATAGTCACATACCATCCCTGAATAGTCTTTTCACGCAAGAAATTTCTCAACCTCCAGTCCGTCCTCCCGATGAGTGCGAGTAATTCGGAAGGATATGACTGAAACCTAGGGGGCATGCATCTTGGTCTGCTTCGGCAGGAAAACTTCGGGTATAGGGTAGGTTTCCGCGGGAGAATATGACTAGTTTGTACCCCGTCCGTGATTGGAAGAGGGGTTATTCTAGAACAAGATTCTCTTGTCAAAGTTATGTGAGTTGGCGGGCATCGTCGCTCACCTTTGTCTGTTTCGATAGACATCGCCAAAGAAGTGTTTTGTTTGCAGTGTGAATAGAACAATCTTTGGGTAACCTGTAAGAGGTAGGCCTCTCTCGTTAAAACAAATGTTTTGGCGGATAGAAGTAGAGGTAATCTTGAAACTCTGTTTTATACCTGGGGGCATGCAAACCTTTTGGAGTGCAAGCGAAGAGCGACTATTTATTTTTTAAATTTTTAGGACCTCTAACCCTTTAAACCCATAGGATTGGTCGTTTCCTAACTTGCATAAAGAAAGGATGTGGGGCAAAACTCTAAAAATTGCCGTTTTTATATGAGACATTCTTATCATATGACTAGATTAATCGAGCAGTGTTTACCGCGAGGTTCAAGCTCGTTAAAAAATAAACCCGGACCGAGCAAATGTTTCCACCTGCGTTTAAGCTCGTTAAAAAATGAACTATTCCCCAGTAAATAACCACCGTGAATGTAGTACTTCAGCCATTAAAGCCTTGGTCGTGTTTGCACCGTCACCTCCACTTTTACATTGGCCGATCATTCACCTCCATTTGATTGTTTACCCATTTTGAGGAACAGCTGCAAAGAGTGATTTCACTAGCCATCCTTGTGACACTGCCGTGATTGGAAAATTCCAAACCTTACCTGGAATCAGCTACTACCCATTTTATCACTTGTTCCTCAAAAGACGAGTCTCCTTTAAGCTCTTTTCAACTGACTCGTAAAATATGAAAAGATTGCTGAGCCATTGGCCTCTCCAGCTCGTTAAAGGGACAGGAAGTGCTATCCTTCCTCTAGATTTTAATCTTTTTGGACCTGAGGGATTATTACACAAAAAGATCGAGTGCTTGTTTTGTTCGGCTCGTTAAAACTATCGAAAATTCATCCCTTCTGTATTGTTTTATACTTTTTCGGACTTAAGGGATTAGATGACGAAAAAGGAATTTTGGAGTTACCTTTACGTACCTTTTCAGAATCTCTAAAAATGAAAAGGACCGAGTTATCTTTGTCGTTAAAAAGATTAATAGCGACAAACTTGTCTTTAGACGAGAACAAGTTTCACTATCGCTAGGCTCGTTAAAACATAGCGATGGGTTTGCCCAAAGGGAAAATTATAGAACAAGCATATATTATCCTCCTCAAGCTTGACAAAAATAAAGAGGTACTGGTCAGCAATGACTGGGGAAAAATTGGGAAGAAAACTCAAAGAATCTTTATTGGTAGCAAGTCACTCTTGAACATGACACTTTCACTCTGTGTCCGAGTCGGGTTGGGTTGTTTCATTCACCGGTCACATCACCATGGTCACGCCATACCATCCACATTTGGGGTTAATGCTACCAATCCATCACATAAGTGTCGCCGACATGTTCAAGAGAAGTCATCCAGAGAAGTCACCTGTGTCTCACCCACTACCATACATTATACTTCATTCTTTCATGACCGCCATCCTGAACCGTATATCATCAGATTGTTTTCACCTCCATCAAAATCATTTACTCCATTCCGTGTCTTTGATGTGGGATTCATTAAGGCCCTCCTTTGACGGATCACTTCTTGTCGACATCAGCTCATTATCCAAGAAGTTGGTCTAGGAACACCCCATTCAGTACTTTGAAACTTGCATGCCTCAGTGGCAAGTTTCTCACTTCCGGCGACAGGTTTACATCAATGGCCTTCGACTGAAAGATTTTGCGTGGTGTTCGACGCCAAGTCCTTTATTCACACCACGTGAATTGTACTGTAGTGCCTTGAGGGTCATTATCATTATCAGTGATTCCTCTCGCGCTTGTTAACAGTTTACATCATTGACTGGTAATCAAGCGATGTCTTTCCATGTTCGACTTCAGAACATTTCTCACATGGATCGACTTGTACTTCGAGTGAAGATCGGACGAGATTGAAGACCCCGGATCTAGTTTCATCCATCCGAGATGCGATATATATTCAGGAAAATAAAGACATTAAAATGTACAGCATTGCAGCACAGATAATCATCCTACCAAAAGGATGATGGCTCTATCAGAATCATCAGTCTACACTCAGATGATTGTCTGTCCTATGTACATGAAAATGAATTTATAAAGCTGAGCATGGGAATGCCCACCTCAGCTAGATCATGAAAAACAATATGAAGATAATGTATTGTATTGTATCTTATTACAGGTCTCCCCCCAGCATTGAAAGAACTTCAGATCCTCATAATAAAGCATTTCACCCGATTAACGGCCTCATACTTTAGGGGGCAACTGTTATAGACATTTTTGTGCCTTGCAGCTCCAAGCATGAAATGTCCATAAACCAAGGGCTCCTAAGTCCCTAAAAGTGTTGTTCCAACCCCTAAAGGAACAAGGTCAACAAATTACAGCTTCTCCCAGAAGTTCTCCACCAGAAACTGCTCAGAATCAGTCAAATCAGGATCATTTCAGCTGCTCCACTGGCTAGCTGCGTTTCATAGCACCTAAATACACTAGCTGGGTGTGTTGCAACGAACCTAAATGCACTATTAGGGTGCGTTGAGCGGGAAATGAGAAATGGCAGTGCCATTCCGCGAGGTGGAAAGACAATGGAAGCTTCCAGAATCTTCTCCTATGACACTTGCCTCACTGAGTTCGACCAAGGATGAGTAAGAGGCTTTTAGTCTCCAAGTGGAAGCAAGAACTGACAGAGAGAAGACACTAATCAAATCATAAGCTGACTCATCCTCCTTGCATACATATATATATGGATCCCTCATCCCAGAGATCCGGAGGCTGGAATTTTGTACATTGCAAGGAATTGCTGTTGGTTTTGAGATAGATATCAGAGTATTGGGTGATTTATGCTTTTTTGGAGGTGAAGAAGGGGCTTCTTTGCTAGGAGGTTGATGCTGGGTCAGGAATAATCGGTTGTAACTCCTCCTGGATCTTCTTTTATATCAATAAAAACTATTTGAGTTTCTCCTACATGCTTGTGTATCATTGATGCTTGTTACATTTGTATGTTTAGCTTAAATCTGATCCTAAGCTGTTTATGAATATAGATCCATGTCTTTGTATAGTTTTCTTCTTCTGTGATCTTACAGGAACTTGATGAAGCTGGGCAAGTATGGGAGCAGGTAGCTGGAAGCTGTCAAAGAAGAGAGGGATTGGATCAAAGGATTAGCGCAAGACATAGGTCGGTTCTTTCTATCCCCCTCTATATTTAATTCATAAAGGAAATACAAAAGTAGTTTTCTCTGTTTGTTTCTAAGGCAGCTGTCACACCTTAGTGGGATAGAGCAGTTCTAAATAGACACTTTTCCCGGTAACAGGCTTGGAATCCGTATCAGGGGTTATCAACTCCTTACAATCCTTTAGGAGGAAACTTTGTTGGTTATGGAGGTTATACGGCCAGAGTTGGTCAAACTCCGATTTTTGCTGGACCACAAGGCTTGCCTTTTGGTTCAGCTAGTTCTACTGGTTACTTCAGGCAGCCTGGTGCCTCCCAAATTCCAGGACAATCTTTTCAGAGCTTTGGGAGTTCTGCCCAGTATGGGTGGAATCCCCAAGGTCCTCCTAAGCTTCCGTTTCTGGCAATGTTGAACTTGCCAGTTCTCACTAAGTTAACAAATGACCCAATCAAGTATAATCCGGCCTGGCCTCCGGTCCCAACCAAACTCCCTTTGGACATTCCAAAATTCGAAGGGAAGAGTGGTGAAGACCCAGGCAACCATGTAACCACATTCCATTTGTGGTGTTCATCTAACTCCCTTATCGATGACTCGATTAGGTTGAGACTCTTTCAGCGCACCTTGACTGGTAATGCGGCCAAATGGTATATAGATTTGCCAGGGGGCAACTTTACATCATTGGCTGACTTAGCCAATATCTTCTTAAATCATTTTTAGTTGCCTGTCCTCTATGATGCCGGAACTGAACTTCTGGCCACCTTTCGTCAGGATAAGGCAACCCACATTTCTGACCATATTCAGGAATGGAGACGGAGAAAGAGGCTCATTAAAGCCAAAATCCCTCCGGAGTACCATCTTGAGTGGTTTTTGAAGTCTTTACAACCCGAGATCTCCAAGGATGTCTCCATGTCTGGAGTCTATTCTGAGGAGCAAGCCATTTTTAGGGCCCAACAACTAGAATTGATCTACTCTCAGTCTGGGATCCTACAGAAATACTTGCCAGATGCTCCTGGATCTATGGTTGACGTAGCTAAGTCGAAGCTAGGTCGACACACGGATGGTATCATTGGGTCAGTAGACACAACTACCGTGAACTTGTTGAATCAATTGCAGCAGTTGTCCTTGCAAACTGCTTCTAACAACCAAGTCACATCGTCTAATCCCCCCGCTTCCCAAACTTCTTCAATAAATGCCGTCCAATCTGATAACCCCAAAGGAAATCAAAATTCCAATGGGAAAAAGAAAGGACGAGGTAAGAAAAAGAACTAGGATGGGAAGCCTGATGCAAATAAATCTGGCAACAACGCCGGTGGTGGTAGAAATGAGTCGAGAAAGAAAGTCAAGTTTCCCTACAAATTGTGCAGTGGAGACCATCTAACTCATCTCTACCCTAAGATTGAAGATGCTCAGCGCTTGTTAGGACAGCAAGGTACTTCTAGTTCTCAAGCTGTGTTAACCAACCCGTTTCCCCAAGGGCAGCAACTTCTTGCTGGCACAAGTTCAAATCCTGGAACCTCCGCTGGGGGAAACCAGGAAGGGGAAAAATCGTCAAATGTTTTCATGATGGGTTCTAATGTCCATGTGGCTACTCGGTCACATGATTATGGTGAAGCCGAAACTTCCAAGGACAAGACTGTTCCCAGAAGTACTGACCTTCATATTGAGCGACCCCCTGTCGAGACTATACCACGGATACCGAAAGGTTCCGCTAAACGCGCGACGATTAATCCTAATGCTAGGGCCACCTAGAAGTACTCCATTGTGGAGGATCTGGCTCAGATTCCATGCGCCATGTCCGCTTTAGAGGTTCTCCAGTCGTGTCCAGCTCAGAGAAGTGCTTTACTCTCCACGATTGGAGCAGTCGATCCAACTAACTCTTTAGTGCTCACTTTTGACATGTTAAATGTCAAAAAGTGACTCCCTCATCATATGGCTTTTCAAATAAAGTCTACATACCAGAAAATCAATATTTTTCACACCGTAGTAGATGAAGGAGCTTCCACATGCGTTATGTCGATGTCATGGTGGAAGGCTATTGGGCTGTTCCTTCACCCACCATCTTGACTGCATTTGATGGTCATTCTCATAAGCCGCATGGGATTATCCCGGCCTTTCCTATATGTGTTGGGGGAAAGGTCGTCAATATTGAAGTAGAGGTCATAGATGCTAACCTAGAATATAATATCCTATTAGGAAGGAACTGGGTATACGAGATGGATGTCGTTGTTTCGACTCTGTTTCGTGTCATTTGCTTTCCTCATGAGGGGAAAATCGTTAAGGTTGATCAATTGGACTATTGTCCAGTCAATCCTCAAGCAAGCTCTGAATCTACTATCCCTTTAGTGGATAACCCTCGCCCGCCGACTGAGAATTTAGGAGTAGGGAGGTATTCCTCATTGATGGGTACATTTGATCTTCCCTCTCCTTTCGCTAAAATCAATGCTATTTCATCATCTAAGGAGTCTCCTCGAGAAGTGTTCTTTCGAACTCGTTATTTTTCAGACCCTTGGACCTTGCCTTCACCTACAACCACATTAGTTGAAGGACAAGTAAATGGAATGGCATTCCCTATATCTGCAGCTGAGCTTAGATATCAGTCTATCGTAGACTCTGCAGATAACCATTCTACTCCTTTTTCCGAAGAGGAGTTAGATGGTCATGTGGCCCCGGCTTGGAGCCTTGATTCAACCTTTGCCATGGAATGCTTAGATTCGGTTTTACCTTCTGAAGAAGCAATCCTCGAAGTAATGATGGGTATAGATCGACTTGGGAAGACTTACACCATTGTTCATACTTTCTTCCTCCATTGCAGGAAGTAGAATCTAGATTCTCCGAGCTCCTCACTAGTGATGTTTGTACGGTGTCAAAGCCTTTGGCTCCAGCACACATTCGTGCCGAAGGTAATATGTCAGTAATTTCAAAAACGATACCTATAAACATCTCTAGGGACCCTAGCGTCATCGAGAATATCTTCATCGAAATTGAGTATTCCCCTAAATAAATTCAAATCTACACTGACCTTTTTAAGGAATATCGTGATGTATTTGCTTGGTCTTATGAGGAAATGCCTGGCATTGATCCTTCTATTGTTCAACATGAGATCAAGACGTTTGAAAACGTGAAACCGGTTTGTCAAAGGCTTCGGCCGGTTAACCCTAGGAAAGCAGCAGCTATCAAAGCTGAGGTTGAGAAGCTGCTAAGGGCGGGTTTTATATACCCTGTTCCTCTTACTGATAGGGTTTCTAATCCAGTCCCTGTGGACAAAAAGCAAGGAACAATCCGAGTATGCATCGATTTTAGGGACCTAAACAAGGCTTGTCCGAAAGATAATTACCCCACGCCATTCATTGATCAGATTATCGATGAGTGTGCGGGTAATGAAATTTTTTCCTTCATGGATGGTTTTTCGGGTTATAATAAAATCTCTATCCATCCTAAAGATCAACATAAGACAACTTTTATATGTCCCTGGGGTACCTTTGCATATAGAAAGATGCCTTTTGGTCTTAAAAATGTTGGAGCCACTTTTCAGCGGGCCATGTCATATGCTTTCCACGACATCAAACATGTCATCGAGGCATACTTGGATGATCTCGCTGCTCGTTCTCGAAAGAGAACTAATCATCCTAGTCATCTTTGATTGGTTTTTGAACGATGTCGTTTTTATAAAATCTGGTTGAATCCCAACCAGTGCGTTTTCGCGGTTACATCTGGTCGGTTGTTAGGGTTCATTGTGTCTAATGAAGGGATTCAGGTTGATCCCTTCAAGATTGAGGCAATAGTTCAGTTGCCTCCCCCGTCCTCAATTCGACAACTTCAAAGTCTTCAAGGGAAGGCTAATTTCCTAAGACGGTTTATAGCAAACTATGCCGAGATCACTAAAGGGTTCATGCGTTTGCTACGAAAAGGAGTTCCATTTGTGTGGGACGACTTTGCGCAGCGGTCGTTTGATGCTTTAAAAAAGGCATTAGTCTCTGCCCCGCTTTTGAGACCACCGGATTATGGTAGAGACTTCCTTTTATATCTCGCCGCAGCAGAATGAACCATTGGTATGGTTCTAGTTCAGGAGGACGATGCTCTCGCCGAACATGTGATTTATTATTTGAGTCGAGGCTTAATAGGTCCTGAACTTTGCTATTCTCCGGTTGAGAAGTTAGCCTTGGCAGCTATCCATGCTGTCCAGAGGCTCCGTCATTATATCTTGCTACGCAAAACTTTTGTCTTAGTGGCGGTCAATCCATTTCAATTTGTCCTTAGTAGGCGAGTGATTGGGGGCAAATATAATAGATGGATAGTCATTTTTCAAGAATTCGATCTCGAGTTCTTGTCTGCCAAGTCTAAGAAATCCATGGTTTTCACGGAGCTAATTTCTGAGCTTCCTTGTGGAGAGGATACTGTTTATGAGGAAAGTTTTCCCGAAGAACATTTATTCCTCATCTCTTCACTCAACCCTTGGTATGGAGATATCATTGTCTATCTCCAGACTTCGAAGTTTCCCTCTACTTTCTCCAAGGATGAACGTCGAAAATTACGTCACCTGGCAAAAAACTATGTTATCATTGGTGACACATTATACCGTCGAGGGGTTGATTCCATCCTTCGGCGCTGTTTAACCTTAAAGGAAGTAGAGTCTGTGCTCAATGATTGCCACAGTGGAGCTTGTGGTGGTCATCTATCAGGGCTTGCTACAGCCCAACGCATCTTACGTGCTGGCTATTTTTGGCCTTCACTCTTTAAAGACTGTGTGGAAGCGGTCAAACGCTGTCACCCATGTCAATTTTTTACTTGGAAGATGCGCGCGCATCCAGCTCCTCTTTTTCCCGTTGTCACCGTCGGTCCCTTTACTAAGTGGGGTATTGATTTTACAACTTGTAATCCGCCTTCAGCGGCGAATCACAAGTACATTATCGTGGCTGTAGACTACTTTACAAAGTGGGCTGAGGCCATGCCTACTTATAAGAACGATAGTGACACGGTAGCTTTGTTTCTTTTCAATCAGGTTATCTCAAGATTTGGTATCCCAAGAGAGATTGTCACTGACCATGGCAGTCATTTCCAGAATTAACTGATGTCCGAATTGGCTCTTAAATTAGGTTTCCGCCAAGAGCATTCGTCCCCTTATTATCCTCAGGCCAATGGACAGGTCGAGGCAGTCAATAAAACTCTTAAGACGATACTCCAATGGACAATCGATAAAAATCGGTACAATTGGCACATTATGTTGTATTCGGCTCTTTGGGCATACCGAACCTCCGTCAAAATGGATACCGGTTTTACTCCTTTTCAGTTGGTTTATGGGATGGAATCTATCTTTCTGGTTGAATGTGAAATTCCATCTCTTAAGTTGGTTGTTGAGCTTCTTCCGGAGACTTCGAGTCTCGAGGAGCGCCTAGTTCACTTGGAACATCTCGATGAGCAGCGTCGAGATGCTGCCACAATGAATGAGGCCCATAAGAAAAGGGTTAAAATGTAGTATGATAAGTCTGTCCATCCTCGAGTCTTTTCTGAAGGTGACCTTGTCCTGGTCTATGACCAAGATAAGGACGCCTTGGGGGTAGGCAAATTTAAGCCTATGTGGTACGGTCCTTTCATTATTAAACGAGTTTTAGAAAAAGGATCGTATGAGTTAATTGATTTCGAGGGAAACAAGCTGGCGGAGCCCCAAAACGGGCTCTACCTAAAGAAGTACTTTGCTTAGTTTTCAACAGGCAATGGCTTCTTTGTATTTTATGTATATTTGTACATATATCATCGAGAGTTTTCTGATATCAGCACTTTTTGGTCTACTGTGGCAGGTGTTGATGGATGATTTGGTCTATTTTGGGTTCGCCGATGGTGCTAGTCGGCACACTCGGAATCTTGCTTCCGCAGCTTGGGTACTCTATTATCCAACTGGTCAATTGATGGCATCAAGAGGCGTGTGCATTGGTCCTACTTCAAACAATATGGCCGAGTATACTACTGTTATTAATTTATTATCCGAGGCAATCTCTCATGGGATTGACTCGTTGGTAGTATATCTTGATTCTCAATTGATAGTGTCTCAATTAAATAACATTTATCGGGTACGGGATCCATCTTTATATCGCCAGTATTTAAGGGTGAGGTTGTTGCAAAGATCATTTACTTATATTAATTATTTGCATATTCCAAGATCTCATAATTGGTTAGCTGATTTTATCGCTAATCAAGCATTAGACTGGCATATCAATCATTCATCACAATAAAATCAAGTATCAATAAGTCAAACTATATATCGATATCGTTCTCGATCTTGCTTCCGCAGCTTGGGTACTCTATTATCCAACTGGTCAATTGATGGCATCAAGAGGCGTGTGCATTGGTCCTACTTCAAACAATATGGCCGAGTATACTACTGTTATTAATTTATTATCCGAGGCAATCTCTCATGGGATTGACTCGTTGGTAGTATATCTTGATTCTCAATTGATAGTGTCTCAATTAAATAACATTTATCGGGTACGGGATCCATCTTTATATCGCCAGTATTTAAGGGTGAGGTTGTTGCAAAGATCATTTACTTATATTAATTATTTGCATATTCCAAGATCTCATAATTGGTTAGCTGATTTTATCGCTAATCAAGCATTAGACTGGCATATCAATCATTCATCACAATAAAATCAAGTATCAATATAGTATATATATATATATATATATATATATATATATATATATATATATATATAGATATATATAGATATCGTAAAACGTCTCGAGTGTACATATGTGTGTCCAAAAAATATACAAAATTGGGACTCAAATGCCCATAATCATGTCTGGCATATCTAATGCCTCGGCTCAGGATGAGCGTCTAAGTATGTCACTATAGCATTGGCCACACGCCGAAAAATGCGAACCCAGTCACGTGGCATGCCAACCACATGATGCTGCATATCCTCAGGAAGGTCCTCTATGACGGCCATCGGTACTCGGCAGCTCAATCTCGCCAAGTGTCCTTGGACGTTGTTCAGAGTCCGTTCTATATCAACAGCCGCCTCTTCGGCTCCTCGGCCGCGCCATCCATGCCGCGGGAATCCATCTGGTCGTATCGGCCCGATGTCTGGAACATGATCATCATATCAGTCATTTGAATCTCACCAAAAATATTTTTCAAAATTCATCATTATATTTGAAAAATCCAAAAAAAATCATAAAATCACAAAATCTTACGAATCTCGCCCCATGCTGCATTCGGTGGTAACACTAGGTCAGGATCTCCTCGGAAATCCAGCCTAGCATAGGGGTAGTCATCCACGATGATGATCTGGTGATCCCACCAGGTGAAGAAGTCATCTTCGAAGGCAGTCCTTGGGACCTCCCCACCCCCCAGACGTTTCATCAGATCAACCCACTGGCCCATGGGTGGATCGCGTGGGGTGCTGATGGAAACTGCTACCCTGGGACGGAGTGCGGGAACCTTCTCGAAAAATAAAGTACACAAGATGCTCCCATATCCAAAGTTTTTAGTCTGACCCCTCCTGATAGAAGTGAGCTGGCTCTTCATGTTGGCCAGAAGAGGAGTACACCAGTCGAACACAGTAGTGAGATAGTCAACTGCCACGCTCATGTTTTGCCGTGACACCTGATGCAGAGAGGATGATTCGTTCACCCGAGCCATGGTAAACAGGATTATCCTAAGTGATAAGCTCGCCACATGTGTGATGGAAATCTGGCTCCCAACCTTCTTGGGATGTCCCGAGCAGTATATCTGTACATAGTCCTCTATCGAAAGGGCACTTCGTGTCCTACCCCGGGACTGTACTACCTCTCCCCTTCGGGAAAGGCCCGTGATAAAATAGATATCCTCCACTTCTACCCTGAGCGGCATCTGATCGATCATAAAAGCTTCCTCATCGACATCCCAATAATCAATGAGCATCTCAAGCAGATGCGTGTTTGCTTTCATATTTGGCAATTTGAAAAATTTAAGCAAACCGCATCCCTGTAGGGCATCTAATGCTTCTGGACTGTTCATAACTTCATTGTCTACCGCTGCGTGCTCTCTTTCACGCCACATGACAGGCATCCTGAGAAAAAATTGATTCAAAACCATTAGTTTTCGTTTAAAATGGTTCGCAGCGTATACGGTTCCTGTGCACACAGTCGCATATAACGGGTTCGACATTACCAACTCGCGTATACGCCGCGCAGAAATTTTGGACAAAAGTTCAACGGTGAAACATCAACCAAAAATCCTAAAACCTGTCACAATCAATTGCAAGCTAAGTATAAGAGTTACCTGGAGGTTTTCGACGAATTTGAATGGTTGAATCTGGCTATGGGAAGTTTGGTCCTTTTGCTCCAAATCCTTTGCTCTCAAACTCAAATGGTAAAAATGGTGAGTCCAAAATGCTTTTTATAAGTTTTGAAAATGTAAAATTTTTTCAAAATTTTATTTTGTTTGGCCTCATGTGACTTTTAACTTGGGAGCTTGGAATGTCGAGATTGGTCTGTTTTTCAGGACATTTTGGACGATTTTCAATTTCGAGATGGTTCCATGACTGCTGACCCGTCATGGCAGGTATCGTGTTCTCACTGGCATATAGGTTAGGAACACCATTTTTTTCGTTGCATTATGCATACTAGCCTCCATTTGACCAATACATCTGCCATAGGGTCAACCCCATCGTGTTATGATTCGTAAGCCATCTTCACTCGCCGATTCTTTAAATCATGACGCAATGATAGAGCCATCCTTTACATGGGCATCCTAGTTAGCACCTCACTGACATTTGTTGCCCATGCTGCTCCATTTTGAGTAGGCTCCGGAGTCCTCTGTAGTCCCGCCATGACTTATGCGTTGAAGACTCATTCCTCTTAGCTTCTCCTCTTTGTTTAGGCCATATACCCTAGAGGCTCCTTTGTGTTGAGTTGTACTACTGCATTGCATGTTGACCACTTGCACCTTTTGGCCTAGAGCTGGCTTCACTTGGACTCGTGTTTAAGCCAACTTTTGACCATGACATCTACAAAATCAACCTTGCATACCTTTGAATTCTGCAGCTTGACACACCTTGATCCGTGGAAGGAACATACCTTTGAGTGTCACTGACTAGTTTTCACCTCCCTGCATTGAGCATAGGAACGTTCCTTTCCCAGGAACTAGATCATCTGTTTCGCCGAAACTCATTCTTTCCACTGTACCATAGCATTCTTTTATTCTTTTTCCGGCTTAACAGAAAAAGACAAAAAAATTAAATATTCCAAAAAGAGTGGGAACGGGACATTATTCCCATTTATTGTTGGCAGCTAGAGTCAGTCGTGTCGCCCTTGAACAAAGCCCTCAAAACAAAGTCTCCTCTGTATGGGTGGGATTTAGTTTGACTTAGGTACGCCATAACCTTGTTATTGAGTCAGTTCTCCACCGATTGGTTATCTCTTCCAATCATATGGAGGGTTCGTTCATGCCTCCTGCATGGCGAACTTATACAGAGTCATCATATGCTGCCACATAGTCACATTGAGTTGTGCTTTTGTTCAAGGGAAGTTAGCCTGAGTCGGCCTTTCTGCAGTGTCTCTTGACTCATTTTTTAGTCGGCCATCCCTGGTTGTTAGTGTCATGTCTATCATCACATCAGTTATATTGGTCCTTTACTCGTGCCAGTTTGAGAAGGTCCCCATTGACTTCTTGCTGGCGGGTCTTGTCCTTATCGATGACGACATCTTGCTCTGAGGACAGGCCTAGAGCTGCACCCTGGCCCTATTTTCATTATTGATAGGTTACCTTGTGCTCAGCATCGATCAGTATCATGGGTCTTTGCTGAGTGGTTTCCCTTGTGTTCGACATCAACTTACATTATCACACATTGGGATTCGTGCAGTACCTTGGTTTCCATTTGACCCTATTGGTGGATACCTCGCCTCTGTGTCAGCTTTCATTATTGGTTAGTTCAGAGGGTTTCTGCCGTGCGCTAGCCACATCTTGTGTACGTCGGAAACATACTTTGGTTGGGTTACTACATCTTTTTCGTCCGATTCCTTCCACATTATTGGCCTACGGGTTACACTCACGCTAGATTGATGAAGGAGGCCTTAATTCCTTCCTTCTAGCGGATCTTTCCCTATCGACTCTGAATCATTGCTCTGGGGAAAATATCTAGAGTCCATTTGGCAGTACCTTGGGGTTTGCAGTCATTAGTGGTAGATCCTTCGCTATCGATAGCGGGAAACCATCATTGTCTCCTGATCGATAGATTCTTACAGGTGTTCGACTCCAGCTCATCTATTCACACTTGTTAGATTGTACTGGGTACCTTGACGCTCATTATCATTATCGGTGAGTAGTCTCGCATTTGTTAATGGTATACATCAATGACCGGTAATCAAACGATTTCTCACATGGTCGACTTCAGATCATTTATTCCCATGGTGTAGAAATGTACCACAGCGGTCGGTGAAGACCTCAGGTTGTATCAGCATTCATTGGTTTACTTGACAATTGCTCCTATTGCTACTAGTTGATACCACTCCACTTTATATGTTGCAGTCAGTCATGGCGACATTCTATATGCTGGCACCTGAGTTTGCAGTGTAGTACCATCCTATTCCATCATGTTCAGTTGGTACCTTTTGGGGATCAGTCTTTGATATCAGTGATCCATTGCATCTTTCAGCATCATTGACAGTCTTATATGTGATATTCAGACATGTACTTGTTCATTATGATCAGATGATCCATTATGTATCTTTCAGTCATTTATACTTGTATACTTAGTGGATCCGCTTGTACTTGATATGCGTACATGCTTTACTTTTTCTGAGCATGGGTATGCCTGCCTCAGACAGTGTTTCTTTCTGATCTCCTTTGGTGGCTTGCCAGGCTGAATTCTGGTGAAGTCCTCCTCGGTTTTTGACAGACTTCCTTTCCATGTACTCGCATAATATATTTCGGCCATCATGTACCCCTTCTGACCTCATATATTAGGGGGCATTTGTTATAGCTCCAAATCTCACTCTTATGGTTTGTGATGCTGTACTCATGGCCTAGGGAAACCCCTCCTTCCAGACCTGGTCCTAAAATTTAGAAAACAGTGTTTTATCCCTTATACGCGACATTGCCCTGAGTTAAACGCGTGTATACGCGGGTAGGTGTATAGCCAACCCGCGTGTATGTATTAAAACACTTTAAAAAATATCACACTCCTTATTTTTGGGCAGAGATCGCGGGTTTTACCTGCTGATCACCTGTTAGTGCCCGTGGCCCAACTGTTCCCAACCAACTCCTAACTAAAAAACTACTTTGGAGATGGTATAAAAAGACCTCAAAGGGAAGGCCTAAGAGAGGAGAGAATAGAGAGAAAGGTTATTATGCTGAGATTTTTCCCTTGACCAGGTCTGAAGTCCCTTGTGCCTTCTACACTTCCCCCATTTTGTATAGGAAACCTTTGTTTCCTTGTGTGTTGATGTTCATCCACCATTTATGACATCATGGAGAGAGTCATGGAAGGAGTTTTGTTAGAGGCTTGAGGCTGGAACGGATCCGGAAGGAAGCTTTGCTTGGAGCCTGCTGAAGGTGATTCAGGTGAACATATTCCTTTTTATGTACTTTATTTGTCTATAATAAAAGAAACACATGTCTTGGTTCCCGAAATGAATCTTCTTTATGTTAATGATAGCCATGTTTAGAATTCATATGTAAATGGTTGTTTGGATTTCATAACTAACTACCTTTCTTTATAACATGAAGATGGTTTCTTTATAAGTTTTGTCCATGTACTGTTGTGTTCTTTGAATTGGTTGTTTTGTAGGACAAAAGAGAAGAAGGGAAATCCAAGGGTTTGGACCCTAAAGGCCTTCTCAAACGTAGGACCAAAGGTACGTACCCTTATCATAGAATTTTCTTACAATAGCATAATGGCTGTATGAATGCATGTTTCTTTGAATAGATAACTTTCAGTCTGCTAGGGTTTCAACCCAAAAAGCCCTAGGTGAGTAATTCCCTCTATCACCCATCCCATTTGTTCATGAGATTCCTTCTCTTATTCCTACAATGCATGATGATAATCAAATGATGCCCCCACCAAGTAGTTCTATCGTTTCTTTTGATTGAAGTCAATTGACTGATTTCTGCCTTCCATCTTATATGCCTTTCCAGATCACAATACAAGCCTATAATATGGTAGTACATGGAACTATATTAGATGAAGGCATGTCTATTAGCATCATGTCTTCTACTACTTGGCAAACTTTAGGTTCCCCACAACTTGTGCCTGTCACCCATAATTTGTTGCCTTTCAATGGAGGAACCAATCAACCCTTAGGGATCCTTCCAAAGTTCCCTATTACTTTGGGGGGAAAGACCGTCTATATAGATGTGATGGTAGTCCTAGGTCCTTTAGATTTCAATCTTCTCCTTGGATGTGACTATGTTTATTTCATGGGAGTTCTTGTTTCTTCACTTTTCCATGTGGTTTGTCTTCCACATGAAGGGAGAATTGTGACTATTGATCAACTGTCATTCATTGGTCACCAGGCACCTCCTTTGCAACCATCGTCCCATATCGGCTCTTGTTTTCAAGTTGTACCTTCCCCGCCATAGGTTAATTATGTGGCTACCCATTCCATCTCTACATCTGCTGATGATCACACAGATGGTATAGTACATTATGTACTGGGGTCATTGGAACCCACTCTATCTATGGTACCAACTGACATGTATTCCTCCCAGAGTGTGGTTCTTCCGTCTAGTGAAGACCTCTTGGGAGCCATGTTCTCGTATGGTTCAAGAACAAATGTGGCAAGGATAGTTCCTGGTCTTGTGTCAACCTCGTTAAAAAATGAAACAAGGAGTTGTGAGCATAGTTCCTTGTCTTGTGTCAAGATCGTTAAAAAATGAAACAAGGGTATGAGCATAGTTCCTTGTCTTGTGTCATGCTCCTTAAAAAATGAAACAAGGGATGAGCATAGTTCCTTGTCTTGTGGCAAGCTCATTAAAAAATGAATCAAGGTGTCCGAGTATAGTTTGTTCCTGTATCAACCTCATTAAAAAATGAAACAAATCCCTAGTCCAAATCGAGTCTTTGATTAAGATATCATAAAATCCCAGTCAAGTCTTTCCTGGATCTCGAGAGTGAACCTTCATTCCATCCACCTAATTGAATGGAATGAAGCTTGGGGGGCATGTATTTCAAATTGAGTCATTATGATGGGAGCATGAAAACTTATAGCAAGCATATTGTTTCATTTCAAGCTTGTGTAAACATGAAAGTAAAACTAGGCAGAGTTCTCCATGGTTCAAGCTTGTGTAAAAATGAACCGATGCCTGATTAATATATTGTGATGCCCATTTTTATCAGCTAGTTTCTGTTAGATGAGCCTTGGTTGTTTCATTCCATCGCCACCATCTCTTTGGACGATCATATGATTTCACTTGGTTGTTTTTCCTTTCCTGACGAATCGCAACAATGAGTGGTTTTATTAGCCAGCGTCTTGACCATTACATGTTTTGAACAATTCCTCCCATTGTAGGAACTAGTTGCTACCCTTTATACCACTCGTTCCTACAGGACAAGTCACTTTTAAGCTCTTTTCTGACTCGTAAAAAAATGAAAATATCACCGAGTATTTTTCCCTTTTTGACTCGTAAAAGAGTATAAAAATAGGAGGTCTGCTTTCAAGCTCTTTTCCGACTCTTTAAACACAAAATGATTGCTGAGCTCTTGTCATTTTGAACTTGTTAAAGGTTGTGAAACGTCATGCACCCAGTATACATTTACCCCTTTTTTGGGATGGGATGAACTATTTATGAAAAAGGTAATCCTTGACTGAAATGGTTAAGCGGTTCTCTCGAGCATCATTTTCTACCTTTTTGGGCTCGAAAGACACAAATGTATGAAAAGGGACCATGTGGAGTTTTATTTTCTGTGTCCTTTTCAAACTCTCTAAACATGAAAAAGATACTGAGTTACCCCTTTGTCGGCCTCGTTAACACATTAAATGACATTGGATTCGTTGCTATGATGAACGTGAGCTGCTCTTTCCTAGGGCTCATTAAAATTACTAGGTCAGATTCATCCGAAGGATGAACTTATAGTGCGAGCACATGCTATCCCCTTCAAGCTTGTGATAAAAAATAATTGGTTTACTTGCCAGAAATGGTGGGGGAAAATTGGAAATTCTATCAGTTGTGTCGGTACCTTACTCTTGAACATGACACTTTATGTTTTTGTCGGGTTAGGATATCCTCTTTTCATCATTGACCTTCCTGGGTTAGTGTTTGGTCAGTTTAGTGTGTCCTAAATTGCTATTTAAAATGTTAATCCGAGAGTCGTAAACTGCTGAAGTGAAGTGCACTGTATATGCAAGATAATTGATTTCTTAGTTCCCTGTCGTTTTTGAGTTTTTGGTTTGTTTTTGGGTTTATCTTCTATTGATTCCCTAATGTGAGATGGCAACATTGAAAGTCAAGTATGGATGACAATGGTGATTTCTACAATGATTTTCCAAACTTTAAAGTTCTCAAAAAGGATGCAAAACTTGTTGTGATCGAATCAATTCCCAAAAGAAAAATAAAAATGTACCAAAACAGTGAACTAGTGACAATGAAGCCTAGTATCCTTACTGCTGTATAAAAAGAAAATAAAAACTGAACTCAAAGCAATTCAAAGACTGTAAGCAAAGCAAACTAAACCACACTACTTCAACTCATAGTCTAACCCCTCACCTTTCGACTCACTATGGCTATAGGAGGTAATCGTAAACAAATTGAGTAATCTGATATCTAAATTGCAGGAAATGAAATTGCATAAAATGAAACTAAGATTAAACTACACATTCATACTTCAATCCCTGAAAATGACATAAGTAATTTAATCACTAACTTGCAGGAAAGTAAACTAAATCATACTACATCAAGTAATATTCTCATTCCTCACTATTTGAGTCGCTTGTCTATAGGAAGGAAATCATAAAAAAATGAGAAATATGATATCTAAATTGCATAAAAGTAAATAAGCAAAGCAGAACTGAAAGAAATGACAATGCTGGAATTAAAACTTCAGAAAATAAATCAGTAGAAAGGACAAGATGATTTCATGTCATTAGTCATTAAAACTATGTAAATTGCCCAGGCTGCCTACAAGAACCTGAAAGAAAGACACTGATCAGCTAACAATCATAAGAGAGCATAAAAGAAAATATGGACAACAGTTAACATGAATAATATAACACCTATTTCATTAAACTTGGAATTAAATGGTAGATATAGAATTTCACAATAACCAAGAAACTAAAGTTTAGTGATATTCTTGTAATAAAAAATTTCCAAAATTAATGAAATATGTGTTATATACAATCAAACGATTATGAAAGAAGTGACATAATGAAAGAAAGCGAGAAAATATACAGTAGATATAGAGCCTTGGTGTACAGGGGCCCTCTGCAACCTCGGCCAATCAATACTCAGTCACAAATTGAACTTAAGAACGCTGTCTTCTCATATATTAAAGTGCAGTAAAAACATAAAGATAGAGCATGGCACAGTGGCTCGTAAAAACAGTCAAGATTACATGTAAAAGCTAACTATCAAGCGTATGATAACACGTTATTTATAACTGAAGATGCTATAACTGATTCCTAAATTCTACGCTGCCAAACAGACACGTAAATCTCCATGTCCTGAGATCTAGCAGTATGGTAGCCGTGACAAATAAATCTATGGAGTGGTGGCTTGTTCGATTTGGTTCACAGATTGATCCACAGGTGTTAGCACACCTCCGGAGATTGAGGAACTTGCCACGCAAAACTTCACGTGGGCAAAACAGAGCCATGCCACCGCAAAACTCTTGGTTTGACCACTCCTTTGACCGTCCTTGACCATGGCTGTTTGTGAGTGATTTGACTAAACCAAGGGGACACGCTCCATGTACATGTCATTTGCAGCTTGCCCATGTGGCTGGATTCTCCATTGGACATCTGTAACATAGTCTTCAACAAAATGGCTACGGAAACTTGAGCTGGCTGCGGAAAGTGACAAGTTTCGATAGCTGATTGAACAAAAATCTAAACCAAACAGCAGTCACAAACATAGTTAGGAAACCATTTTATAAGCTCTTTTTAAACTAATATGCAATGATTTGACAGCTTGGTGGGTCAAGTAAATGGAAAAGAAGGTTGTAAAGGTGTATAGGGAAGATGCAAGTTTGGGACTCAACATACCCCCACTGTGGTGTTGCATGTCCTCATGCAACCAAAATTTTAGGCATTCCCCTTTAATCCATATGTTATGAAGCCTCTGCTAGGACATCTAGTCCTCTTTTCTTCTTTCTTGGTGCTACCACCATCCTGGGTTTCCTTATCAGACATCTGAATTTGAGATTGATGAATTCTCTGCTCAACTTTCTGCACTTTTTCTTTAGTTTCTTGTTCTTCTTTTGCCATAGTCCCAAATGAAGCATAGTATTATCATGAATAATTTTATCCACTTTGCTCTGCTCCTTAAGTGCTTCATTTTCTTGCTTAATATGCCTGTTTAGAACCTCTAATTCAAACACTTCTTGCTTTAAGGATTGGACTTGTGCATCTGGTGTCATGTGGGGCAGAGTGGTACTCATGCCTGCAACTGTCTTTTCTAAAGATTCGAGGTAGTCATACACCTCCTATTGATTGGGATCTATTTCGGGTGTTTTTCTTGGACTGACTTCAAAGTCTTGTGGAGGAGGAGGACTGCTTTCTAGCTCTGGCCGAGAAGGGCTTTCATCAACATGTGGAGGACTAGTTTCAATACTTGGCTGAGGACGAGGTGGACTATTGCCAGCTGGAGGTTTCTCGGGTGTTTCCCCACCCAAGTCAATGAAGTGGGGCCGTTTTACTTGTGTTTTACTCCCCCTTCCTCTAACACTGTTGCTTCTTCTTAAATACGGTGGACTAGTACTCCCTTCTTCTATGCTCTGTTTTCCTTTTTCCTTCTTCTTTGCTGTAGCATCTTGTTCTTGAAGATGCATTAATCTCTCAGACAATGTTTGATAGTCCTCCTCTATAGATGGCTCTAGTGATTGGTAGACTTCTTCTATGTTTCTTTTGCCTTTCAATTTTCTCTGTTTTCTGTCCTTAGTTCTTTTCTCCTTTTCTTTTTGACCAACTTCTTGAGTTTCGGTAGTAGGAGAGTCTTGGACTATGGCACTCTTTTCTTCTCTCCCACTCCTTCTCGGTGTCTTTGGTGTACTACTTTCAGGTGCCTCAGATGGCTGTTGAAAGTAATTTCTTACTAAGAATTGTTCCCAGGTATCTTTGTTTTTCTTCAGTTGGTCTTCAATGAGAATCCTTAAAAGTCCATGATGATATAGATGAGTTTCTATATTTCCTATGTGCTTTTGGACTGTGGTACTCATCTTTTTCAAACTCAGCAGTAAGAAATAAGGCAAATTAAGAGTTTGACTCTCCAAGAAGTTCATCAGTAACCTAGCATGGTACATGTACATTGAACCAAAGCGTCCTTCGCAAGTGATAAACTTTTGGATAATTAACAGCAGGCTAGCCCATTCTTCCTTCAATGCATGAACAGGAATTCCTTTTGTAAACACAGTAACGTCCATACCTAGGTTACGTAGCATAATTCTCCATGCCTGCTCGTCCATGCTTTTGTTTTTAAACCATCGCTCACCTTCCTGGGGTAAGCTTGTGGTAGCTGCTACTGTTGTTTCAATGACCATGAGCTTTAAGTCTCCAATTTCCACCATCTGGCCATCGAAAGACCGTGCAAAGGCTTTGGTTACCTCTTTATTATGGCCCTTAAATTTTTGGATGAAGTGTAACCATTTTGCTTTCTTCAGCAAATCTTTTGCTTGAGGGTAACCTTCTAAATATTTAGGTCCTTCTGGTTCTGCCCTTAGTAATCATCCCATTCCTTCCTCTGTTTTGAAATTCAAATGAAAATTCAATTGCGTGTGAGGGTTTAGCAGAGGGAAGGTGGCTCGGTTGCAGGGTTTATGGCAAAAATACAGTGGCTGCAATTGGTAGATGGATAGCAGGTAACGGGAGTGTTTCAGAATTACAAGCGGAACAGAGGATGAACAGCCATGGTTAGTTCACAAGATGAAGTGCAGACGTATGTGAAGAAGATGGTCTTAATAGAATGGTAAGGAAATGGAGTGAAGTCAGGATTTTGAATTAAACGGCTGCGTGCGGAATGTTACATGTTTAATGAATGGCTGTGGAAAATGCGGTGGAGAGGAGCCGTAATGAGATAGGTCACATCTCATGATTACAGGTGGTGTATGAAAGTGCAGTCGACTATGAGTTTAAACCCGAAAATAAATCATGATACTGTTAAGAAATAAATGCATGGTGTGTGGAATAATATCGTGGGATGGTAATGGGTAATGGAGCTATCGTGATGATCATTGCACATAGTAGAGCTTTTATGGTTTGACAACTATGCATAATCGTGACTTTAATTGCTATTTGAAAGAAATTTTTGCTCATACCTTTGGAAACCTTGTCATTTGTTGTCCATTAGCCTTTAACCAATTGCTCTTTATTGATGTCTGGAGATGCTCCATGTCTTCATAGCATATACTCAGTCACACCTGCATTTTCATGATTATTGCACTAACATTTTGACTGTAAATTTTGAAAAACAGAGTGGTGGCTGCGGAAACTGCTTCTGGCTATGGAAACTTCCTCCAGCTGCGGAAACTGCTTCCAGCTACGGAAACTGACACAACACTCACTTGGCTTGAACAAAGATAGTTAGTGTTATAGACATTTTTGTGCCTTACAGCATAGAGCATGAAATGTCAATAATCTAAGGGATCCAAAGTCCCTAAACATGTTGTTCCTACCCCTAGAGGAACAAGGTCAGCAAACCACAGCACTTCAGATCAGTTCTCCACTGAAAAACACTCAAAAACAGGTCAATTTTGGATCAAAGCAGCTGCTCCACTGAGCATCTGCGCTGAATGTCAACTGCTCCATGCTGTACCTGCGCTGAATGTCAACTTCATCAAAGGCTACCTGCGCTGAGCGAGTTTGGACATGTGGAGGAATCTTTCCTCAATGTGCCAGTGCTCAGGAAGCTTCCAAATTGACACTTGGATCAGAAGATTCGCCTAATGATGAGTAAAGAGGTTCTAAAACTCCAAGTGGAAGGTAGAATCTCCGAGTGGACTCAAGAACTAAAGAACAACTGGCGTTGAAGAGGACAACAGTCACACATCAAGCTGACTTATCTTCACTCCAAAACTCTATATAAGGATCTCATCCCATGGGATCTGGAGGCCGGAATTTTGTGCAAAGAATTGCTGTTGGTTTACAGTTGAGAGTATTGGGTGATTGTTTGAGGGAGGTGAAGAGGAGATTTCTTTCCGTCGGGAAGGTGATGCTGGATTGGGCCTCTTATGGTTGTATCACCTCCTGAACCTTACTTTCTTCCATTAATAAAGCATCTGAGGTTCTTCTATTCGCATGTGTTTCAGTGATGTATTGTCTTACTTGCGTATTTGATTTATGCTGATCCTTGAATCAATTATGAATGCATGCTTCTTGTAGTTTCCCTTTCTCGTCTTGTTTGCAGGATCTTGTGTAGCTGGGCCCGTGAGAAGACAAGGAGCTGGGAGCAAGCAGCAAAGAGAGAAGATTGGATCGACCATTTGCGCAAGACATCGGTAAGTGGATCTCTTCCTTTCCTCTTTTGCATGTCATAAAGAAGTAATCTTAGATAGCTTTGCTTTGACTGTTTCTAAGGAACTATCACCCTTAGAGTGGGATAGGGTCATTCCGTGTTGGATACTTTTCCCCACAACAGACTGGCGACTCCGCTGGGGATCGTGTCTTGTTGGTAGCTTGTGTTTCTTGCTATTCATTTCCTAAACAAAGGGAGTACCGAATCGAACTGCATTCGAATCCTTCGAAGGCAAAGTAGAGGGCAACTACTCTAGCTCAGTTCTGGGCGTGTTTATGATTTGAAGAGCTGATCCACAAGGACTCTTATTAGCTCTTTGTGATAGTGTTCATCTTCCTTTAATCATCCTCTAGTGTATACCTGGTTGATAGCCTCTGATTTGGCCTAAAACAGTCGATTTTTGAGCAATCTGTGACCCGGAACCAAAGAGAGACGAGAGTTTTCTCTTCAGTGCAGCTGCAGTGAAGGCTACCTGCGCTGCAACGCAGGTCCCGAAGGGGCTACCTGCGCTGAACCAGTTTTGCATTGTGCAACTGGGGTTCCCTGCCTTCTGTTGCCCAGTTTTCAGTATTGTTTTTGCAGCCTGTTGTCAACCTGTATACCCATCTGAAACTATCTTTCTTTGCCATCATTCTGCCTCAGTTGTGTGGAGAAACCGTGATTGTTCTTATTGTATTTCTTACTTTCATTCACAGTTTCCCGTAGCGAAAGTGAACTAGTCTTGCTGTGGCCTCTTGGATCTAGACCTGTGATAAAGTGTCGTTGTGATTCTAAGAGCTAGTTTATTGCTGTTCATAGCTGCTTGAGCATTTGCTTTCGTTATATGGTTCAGATTTCAGTATTTCTTGTGTTGAAACGAGTGAATCTTAAGGTGTTCTTTTGATTATTGGACAAAAGCTTGTTTGCTTTCGCTTGAAATTGAATTCGAAATCATACAACAGCTTTCTTTTTGTAATACATCAACATTAAGGAAGAAGAAAAGAAATACTTGCATTGTGCATGTGCATTTTGATAGTTTGCATGTCGATTTAGGAAAGTGCATCAGTGTGTGCTCTATGATCTGTTTGAAAAGATGATGTCTTTCTTTTCCCTCAGTAGTTAAGATTTTCATAAGTTGAAAGAATTGAAAAAGCTTGCTTATCATTCTTAGACTGCATTTAGGAGTTGTATCATACATCACGTGGTGATCCATAAAGGAAAACTGCTAAGCAAGATCAACCTAAAACGAACTGAATTTACATAACAACGATTTGAAACATAACGAAACACAGTAGAGGTCTAGGTAGAGACGTGTTCCGGCGTCGTTAAACATAGTGACTGTCGATCTCTACGAAGGTGGGTGATTCCTCCTGAGGGACGATAGCACTAATACGGACTTGTGCTCCCGCGTACCGTCGCGTATATTGGGAGACCCCTATAGGAACAAAGAATTTATCCATAGGAAGCCGTGTCGGCCGCCCTACTGATCGCGATGCAGTGAACACAGCATTCACGAAGATCGACCACTCGTACCGTAAAACGTATTCTGTGGTTTCGCGAAAGGTTTGGCACACCCTCTGCCTAGAACTCCAGAGTAGTTTCTTTTGGCCTTTTTCAAACTCTATAACTGAAAAAGTCCATCCGAGCATTTGTCACTTTGGGCTCGTTAATACATCGAAGGAGACTAGAGTCATCTTTAGCTTTTTCTCGACTCTTAAAAAGTGAAAAAGCAAGTTGTGTCTAAAGCGTCGTCATATAAAATTCATTCTAAACGGAACATAATCACCCCTTATTCCTGCGTTGATCTTGAGGTTGAGAACATGGAACACACCAACCAAGGGATTCCACATGATGGGAACCCTAGCCCTTTCTCCTCTTGGGGAGAAGTTGGTGCGCCCCACATGGCCACGTTGTCGCTTCCAGGACTGACAATTGGCCTGCCAGTTTGGCTATTCTCAACCACTGTAGTTCAGACCACCACGGTTCCTGAACAGTTGAGTCAATAGTTAGACCAGTCTAGAGCTGCCCTCCAGCCTTCCGCTTCTTACAGATCTTCCTCCGATCCTTCCTCTTCGAAGGGTCGAGCCGCTGAAAGCCGAGCTCCCATAGAGAAGAAAAAGGAGAAGAAGAAGAAGGAAAAGAAGCAGAAGGAGCCAAAGGCGGTTGGGGGCAAGCAAAAGACATCTAACCAAAATCCACACACAGCACAGACCGGGCCTAAGGCGCCATGTGTCATATGTGAAGGAGACCACTTCCACCGTGATTGTCCCAGTATTCCCCGAATACTAAGGGACTGGTCCCCTCGTTTGCACAGTTCGGAAGCATCAACCTCTGACAGCCAGGTTGAATGCTTACCATCGACCAACGAAAGTGAAGGTTCTAGACGACGAAGGGGAATGAGATTCCCCTGCGAATTGTGTGAAGGCAATCACACCCTCCGCCGTTGTCCCTTTTTAGACGAAGCAAAGAGAGTTTTGGAAGATCAACCGGTTGCACCGTTGCTACTTCCTCCTGGATATCAAAAACTCGCGCCAAGTCCTTCGTTGGTTGAAAATACAGCTGCCCCGCTCATGGGGCCAGCTGAAGTGTCAGTCACTGAAAATGAACCTACTGAATCCGGACCGGACGAAAGTCCAAAGGTCGAAACGGCAGTTGACCCGGTTCTCCCTTCAGAAGTTTCGTCTTCAAATGACCCCGTCACTGAAGATTCATCTTCGGCTGACACCCTCACCGAAGAGAGTAAGGATGACACCATCCAGATTCTTTTCATCAACACCGATTCTGATGAGCATCAGGGCAATGCGCCCACTCCTTTACCGCAGGAAGGAGCATCGTCAGGATCATATCCGACCGTATATTCGGTCCCACCACCAAGCAACCTGGTTGTGTCCTTTGATTGGAACCAACTAGGCAGACCCCGGTTGCCAGCCAGTATACCATTTAGAATTATAGTCCAAATATACAAAATGGTGATGGCTGGAACTATCGTTGATGAAGGGGCATCTGTGAGTATCCTGTCCTCTATTGCTTGGAAAGCACTGGGTTGCCTGGCGCTTTTGCCTAAGATAAGGAATCTCTTGGGTTTTGACAAAGGAACCAGTCGACCATTAGGGATTCTACCTAATGTGCCTATTACATTGAAAGGGAAGGCTGTCAAGATGAATTTGATGGTCGTCCAAGGACCCTTGGATTATAACCTACTCCTTGGACGAGACTACATATATTGCATGGAAGCAATAGTCTCCTCACTCTTTCGAATAATGTGTTTTCCATACGAAGGAAGAATGGTCAAACTCGTAGACCAACTTTCATTTCCGGGATCACGCATCACAAATAGTCACATACCTATCCTGAATGGTCTTTTCGATCAAGAAAGGTCTCTACCTCCGGTTCTTCTTCCTGATGAGTGCGAGTGATTCGGGAAAGTAGGGCCGGAACCCAGGGGGCATGCATCCTGGTCTGCTGGGGTCAGAAAAAACCTTGGGTGTAAAGTAGAATTTCTGTGGGAGAATATGACTAGTCCGTACCCCGTCCCCTCCTTCATCTTCGTAAGAGTAAGAGCCGGCAAGAAAGTCCGGCTCTCATGAAGAAGAAGGGGCAGTTAGGAATGGGGTTGTTCTGGAAAAAGATTCTTTTGTTAAAGTTATGTGGGAGGACGAGGGCCCGTTACTCACCATTGTCTATCTTTAGTAGGCATAGCTGAAGAAATGTTTTGTTTGAAAGATTAACGGAACAATCTTTGGGTAACTTGAAAGAGGTAGGCCTCACCCGTTGAAAACAAGGGTTTTTAACGGAAAAGTAGGGGCGACCTTGAAATTAGACTTTATACCTGGGGGCATGCAAACCTCTTGGAATGCAAGCACGGGCGACTTTTTAGTTTTTAGGTAGATCTAACCCCTCTAACCCGTAGGATAAGTCGGTACCCAACTTGCATAAAGAGAGTATATGGAGCAAAGCATAGCGAGATGAAGCTCCTTAAAAAATAGCGAGCAACCTACCAGGAGACCTTCCTACTTTATGACTGGTAAAAACGAGCAGTTTTGGCAAAGTTCATGCTCGTTAAAAAATAAACGCAACATGAGCAGTTTGGCAAAGTTCATGCTCGTTAAAAAATAAATGCACATGTGAGCAAGCTTCCCCCAGAGTTCAAGCTCATCAAGAAAAATGAACCGGTAAATAACCATTTGAGACCGTAAATTCATCAGCAATAAAAACCTTGGTCGTGTTTGCACCGTCACCTCCACTCATCACTTGGCCGATCATTCACATCCACTTGATTGTTTACCTATTTTGAGGAACAGCTGCGAAGAGTGATTTCACCTAGCCATCCTTGTGACACTGCCGTGATTGGAAAATTCTAACCTGTACCTGGAATCTGCTGCTATCCCTGTTTATCACTCGTTCCTCAAAATACGAGTCTTCTTTGAGCTCTTTTCACTGACTCGTAAAAAATGAAAAGTTTGCCGAGTTTTGGCCTTGCAGCTCGTTAAAAGGACCGGAAGAGCTATCCCTCCTCTAGATTTTAATCTTTTTGGACCTGAGGGATTATTGCACAAAAAGATCGAGTGCTTGTCTAGTTCGGCTCGATAAAGCTATCGAACATTCATCCCTTCTGTATTGTTTTATACTTTTTCGGACTTAAGGGATTAGATGACGAAAAAGGACCTTTGGAGTTGACTTTATGTACCCTTTTTAGACTCTCTAAAAATGAAAAGGACCGAGTTGTCTTTGTCGCTAGGCTCGTTAAAAATACTGAATAGCGACAAACTTGTCTTTAGACGAGAACGAGTTTCCCTATCGCTAGGCTCGTTAAAATATAGCGATGGGCTTGCCCGAAGGGCAGGTTATAGAACAAGCATATGTTATCCTCCTCAAGCTTGACAAAAATAAAGAGGTACTGGTCAGAAATGACTGGCGAAAAATTGGGAGAACCTCAAAGCTTAATGGTAGCAAGTCGCTCTTGAACATGACACTTTTGCCTCCGTAAAAACATCGGGTTGGGTTGTTTTCATTCACCGGTCCCTTCACCATGGTCTCGCCATACCATCCACATTTGGGGTAATGCTACCGATCCATCACATCAGTGTCGTTATATGTTCAAGAGATGTCATTCAGAGAGTGTCAACCGGGTCCCATCCACTGCCATACATCATCTTTCATCCTTTCATGACTGCCACCCTGAATCATATTTCACAGATCGTTTTCACCATCATCACAATTACTAGCTCCGTTCCGTGTCACTGATGTGGGATTCATTAAGGCCCTCCTTTGACAGATCGCTTCTTGTTGACATCAGCTCATTATCTAAGAAGTTGATCTAGGGACACCCCCTCAGTACTTTGAAGCTTGCATGCCTCAATGGCAAGTTTCTCACTTCCGGCGACAGGTATACATTAATGACCTTCGACCGGGGGACTTTGCGTGGTGTTCGACGCCAAATCCTATATTCATGCCACGTGAATTGTGCTGTAGTACCTTGAGGGTCATCATCATTATCGGTGATTCCTCTCGCGCTTGTTAATAGTTTACATTATTGACTGGTAATCAAGCGATGTCTTTCCATGTTCGACTCCAAGAAATTCTCACATGGATCGACCTGTACTTAGAGTGAAGATCGGACAAGTTTGAAGACCCCGGATCTAGTTTCATCCATCCGGGCTGCGATATATATTCAGGAGATAAAGACATAAACATGTGCAGCAGATGATCATCCTACTAAAAGGATGATAATTTAAGCAGAGAATTATCAGTCTACTATCAGACAATCGTCTGTTTATGTACAGAAAAAGTATTTATAAAGCTGAGCATGGGAAATGCCCGCATCAGCTAGATCATGAAAGCAGTATGAAAAATAATGTATTGTATTGTATTTTGTTACAGGTCACCTCCCGACGATTGAATGAAATTCGGATCCTCCTAATAAAGCATTTCACCCGATAAACGACCTCATACTTTAGGGGGCAACTGTTATAGACATTTTTGTGCCTTACAGCATAGAGCATGAAATGTCAATAATCTAAGGGATCCAAAGTCCCTAAACATTTTTTTCATACCCCTAGAGGAACAAGGTTAGCAAACCACAGCACTTCAGATCAGTTCTCCACTGAAAAACACTCAAAAACAGGTCAATTTTGGATCAAAGAAGCTACTCCACTGAGCATCTGCGCTGAATGTCAACTGCTCCATGCTGTACCTGCGCTGAATGTCAACTTCATCAAAGGCTACCTGCGCTGAGCGAGTTTGGACATGTGGAGGAATCTTTCCTCAATGTGCCAGTGCTCAGGAAGCTTCCAAATTGACACTTGGATCAGAAGATTCGCCTAATGATGAGTAAAGAGGTTCTAAAACTCCAAGTGGAAGGTAGAATCTCCGAGTGGACTCAAGAACTAAAGAATAACTGGGGATGAAGAGGACAACAGTCACACATCAAGCTGACTTATCTTCACTCCAAAACTCTATATAAGGATCTCATCCCATGGGATCTAGAGGCCGGAATTTTGTGCAAAGAATTGCTGTTGGTTTACAGTTGAGAGTATTGGGTGATTGTTTGAGGGAGGTGAAGAGGAGATTTCTTTCCGTCGGGAAGGTGATGCTGGATTGGGCCTCTTATGGTTGTATCACCGCCTGAACCTTACTTTCTTCCATTAATAAAGCATCTGAGGTTCTTCTATTCGCATGTGTTTCAGTGATGTATTGTCTTACTTGCGTATTTGATTTATGCTGATCCTTGAATCAATTATGAATGCATGCTTCTTGTAGTTTCCCTTTCTCATCTTGTTTGCAGGATCTTGTGTAGCTGGGCCCGTGAGAAGACAAGGAGCTGGGAGCAAGCAGCAAAGAGAGAAGATTGGATCGACCATTTGCGCAAGACATCGGTAAGTGGATCTCTTCCTTTCCTCTTTTGCATGTCATAAAGAAGTAATCTTAGATAGCTTTGCTTTGACTGTTGCTAAGGAACTATCACCCTTAGAGTGGGATAGGTCATTCCGTGTTGGATACTTTTCCCCACAACAGTTAGAAAATAACTAGCTGAGTGAAAATGGTCCTGAAAGAGACATTTATTGATGAAATGGAATGAAATGAATGAAATGGAGTGAGATGAAGTGGAGTGAAGTGAGATGAAAATGGAGATGGAGTGGAATGGCAAATGAAGTGAAGCGAAAATGAGAAAGAAGGAGAGAAATTTTCTTTTTGGAAAATATAGAGTGTCAGGTGTCCCTGATTTTCACTCTACATTTTCTGTATAAGACCGCCAATCTGTGATTGGTTTTTAGGCTTATACAATTATTATTATTATTATTATTATTATTTTTAACTGAAAGAAACAAAGGCTAGGCTGGTGGGGAAGAAGGATTCTTCTTCACCAGCCTTATTGCAGAATTCTCTTGAAATATTTTGACAAATTCCTCTTTTGAGAGTGGCTTATGATAAATTTTCAATCTGTGGCCATTCACAATAAAAGGAGTTTGAAATTCATCAATGGTCTTGATTCTTACCGCTCCATTGCTAAAGAGTTTGTCAATTTCATATGGCCCAAGCTAATGGGTCTGAAATTTACCTTTGAAGTCTTTAAACTTGGAATCAAACAGTAGTGCCCAATCTCCCTCTTGAAACTTTTTCTCTTTGATGTATCTGTCATGCCACTTAGCTCTTTGATGTTGAACTAGATCAGTTCTTAAGATTGCTTCTTGTCTAATCTCACCTAGCTCATTCAACTGCTCCATTCTGTGCTTTTGGGCTTTTGATAGATTCATCCCCAACTAAACTACCATCTTGAAAGTCTTGACTTGAAACTCAATGGGGAGTAGGACTTCTTTCCCATAAACGAGTTCATAGGGAGAATGTCCTGTTGTATTCCTCCATGTAGTTCTGTAGGCCCACAAGGCTTCAAGAAGCCTTTTTGCCCAATCTCTTCTGTGTAGATGGACAGTTTTGGTGATGATGCTCTCAAGAACTTTGTTTGTAGACTCCACTTGGCCATTTGCTTGCGGATGGTAAGGAGTAGATTTTCTGTGCTTGATTTTGTATTCTTCCATCAGCTTCTCCATCAAGTTAGATGTAAATTGACTTCCTTGATCTGTCACAATTTCTCTTGGGACACCAAAACGAGTAAAAATATCCTCATAAATAAAATTAACCACTAAATTAACAGTGGCAGAAGGAAATGCTTTGGCTTATACCGATTTAGTGACATAATCAGTGCATACCAATATATACTTCTTTTGTTTAGATGGTGGATTAATGGGTCCAATGAAATCTAAAGCCCATTTTTCAAAGGGTTCGATGAGTACCTGTGGTTGTAATGGCATTTCATTTGAAAGAGTCAGTCTCCCAACTCTTTGGCAGCTATCACACCTTCTGACATATTGTTTTGTATCTTTTAAGAGGGAAGGCCAATAATATCCTAAAGAAAGGATTTTATAGGCCGTCCTTTTGTCAGCAAAGTGTCCACCGCATGGTTCATCATGACATGCCTTGAGGATGTCAGGAATTTCATCTTCCCAAACACATCTTCTGATCACACAATCTAGCCCTGTTTTAAACAATTCGTTAGAAATCCATGAATAATTCGAACTCTCCTAAATAATTCTTCTTTTTTCACTAAGAAATAAATGTGGAGGTAGCTTTCCTGTAACCAAATAGTTAGCAATATCTGCATACCAAGGAGTCTTAGTAGTTACTGCAAATAAATATTCATCTGGAAACTTATCCTCTACAGGAGAATCTTCGTTAGTATTTTGGATCCTGGACAAGAAATCAGCTACTGTATTTTGTTTCCCTGCTCTATCCAACACAATAATATTGAATTCTTGTAAAAGTAAGAGCCATCTTGTAACTCTGCCATTAGTAACAAGTTTGTTCATTAGATATCTAATTGCAGAATGATCAGTATGGACGAAATTTTCATAGCCTGTTATATAATGTCTAAACTTATTGATTGCATGAACAATAGCTAAGAACTCTTTTTCAGTCACATCATAGTTCAACTCGGTGGGAGTCAAATTTTTACTGGTGTAGTAAATGGCATAAGGAACTAAATCCTTTTGACCCAACACAACTCCTAGAGCTGTATCTAAAGCATCTGTAGAAATATGAAAAGGAAGTTTCCAATTTGGCCCTCTCAAAATGGGTGCTTCAGATATTCTTGTTTTCAGAGTTTCAAATGCAAATTGACAATCAGGATCCCATTTGAATTCACAGTCTTTTGTAAGTAATTTGAAGAGTGGAGATGCTATTTTGGTGAAGTTTTCTATAAATCTTCTATAGTATCCAGTAAATCCTAGAAAACTTCTAACATCTTTTTGACAATTTGGAATAGGCAACTTGGAGCTGACTTCAACTTTTGATCTATCAACTTTAATCCCATCCCCTGAAATATGATGTCCCAAAACAATACCTTCAGTAAAAATCATAAAGCATTTTTCATGACTCAATGAAAGGTTTGTTTCTTTACACCTTATAACGACTTTTTCCAAATTCTCTAATGCCTCTTCAAATGAATCACCATAAACTGTAAAATCATCCATATAAACCTTTACACAATCATGGATTAGATTAGAAAAGATTCCTAGTACTACCCTTTGAAATGTTGCAGGTGCATTACATAATCCAAAAGGAAGCACTCGGTAGGCAAAAGTTCCCCATGGACAAGTAAATGTGGTCTTATCTTGATCTTCAGGTGCTACCTGAATCTGATTATAGCCACTAAAACCATCCAAGAATGAAAATTACTTTTTTCCTGCTAGAGTATCTAATACCTGATCGATAAAGGTTAAAGGAAAGTGATCCTTCAAAGTTTCTTTGTTCAATTCCCTATAATCAATGCATACCCTCCATTTACCATTCTTTTTAGGTACTATAACCAAAGGAGAAACCCATCGGCTATCTGAAATTGGATAAATGAAGTTTACATTGAGTAGTTTTTAGAGCTCTTCTTTCACTATCTCCCTAAGGTTTGGATTCATCCTTCTCTAAGGTTGTCTGATTGGTCTACTATTTTCCTCGATGTAGATGTGATGAATGCAAGTCTTAGGGTCAATACCTTTCATATCGATATACTCCCATGCAAATGCAGTACAATGTTTTTGCAAGATTTTGGTTAGCTCTCCCTGTTGTTATTTTTCCAAGTTTTTGTTGATATTCAATGTTTTACCTGGAAAGATCTCAATGGCAGAACTACCAAATTCTTCCATAGAGAAAAGAGACATTTGTCTAGATGATAGATACTCAATTTCAGAATCTAACTGAAATTGTGTGTGGTCATATTCTGAAGATGTTTCAAAGTTTTCTAATGTGTTCAGAATTTGACTATCTTCAATGATTTTAGAAATGGTAAAGACAGGTTGTATAGTATCCTCATCATCAACCCACTCATTATCTCCTATTTCTGTAATTTCTTTTGCTGGAGGATAAAGATTGAATTTCTTTGTCGAATTACCATCAGAAATATACATATCCCCCGATCTACAACTGATAAAAGCATCAGCTGTGGCTAGCCAAGGTATTCCTAAGATGAGAGGGTGTCCTCCTAGATTACTCTTGGGAGTTAAAATCATGAAATCTACTGGATATTCCCAAGAATCTAAGGAGACCGAAATGTCTTCTAATACACCATCTGGTTTGATAATTGATCGATCTGCAAGCTACAGTAAAGTAGGTGTAAAAAGAAGATTAGGAAGTTTTAGCTATTCCATAGTCTGTCTACTCATAATGTTGATAGCAGCCCCTAAATCAATCAAAGTATTTGGAATTTCTACCCCATTGATATGTGTTTTGACAATTGGACTACCGGATCTACATACTTCTGCATAGTAATTTTTCCTATCATGATATCTGCAATTTTTTCCTACTAGGTGGATTCTTCTTGTATCTCTTGGTTTCCTTCCTGGTCTTTTAAGACTCAACTCCTTTATTGTTTTTGCTAGAATAGGAATCTCTTTAATGGCTTGTAACAAGGGAATCTTGATACAGACATTCTTTAATTCATCTAAAAAATTGTCAATTTGTAATCTTTCAGGAAAAGGAGGTGTGGATGAAGATGCAAGTTGCTCAACTATAGGAGTTGTGGGGGTTGACTCTTTTTCTTTTTCTTTTTGAGTGCTTGGGTTTTGAAGAGATGCTTCAGAACCTTTATTGGCTTCAAGAGAATCTTCCTCATAAATTCTTTGCTTTTGAGCATCTATAGAAGGCTTATCTAAAACTCTACCAGATCTGAGTTGTACATCATTGAGAGGAACAATCATATAGGTAGGAAATTGTTGTCCTTCTACCATGTAAGCATTTTGAGGGTTTTTATTGTTGGGGTTCAACAATGGCTAGGAAGGTAGTTGATTTGTCTCCTGTTGGAATGGAAGCAAGAGTTGAGAATTTGGATTCTGTTGAGAAGGTTGTTGTTGTTGTGGAAATGGCAATGATAGTTGTGGATTTTGATTTGGAAGTTGTGGAGCTTGTTGATTTTGAAAAGATGGATGATATAGATAGAACTGAGCAAATCTCCCATAAGGATTTTGCATACCTTGTACCCATGATTGAAAAGGATTTTGAGGTTGGGACCAAGGTTGTTGCCAAGGATTCCAATTTAGTGGGGGTTGAAAGTTCATAGAGTTGTTAAACCCTTGATTTTGTTGCCCTGCCAAGGTCTCCTTGCAACAAAACAGAGAGACTCAATTGAATTTGGATCTTCTTGAAAGACAGCTTTGAGCCCAGGGATTGAAGGACAATCCTTGGTCTCATGGCTTTCTGAACAAATCACACATGTTTCTACAACTTTTGCATCCAAGGGACATTCCCTTAGAGCATGTTTCTTCCTACATTTTGGACAAAAGATGGCCAAAGCTTCAACTTCTGCTTTCTACTTGTTTTGTATCTTAAGGGTGTCTAGTTGCTCACTAAGACTCCCTAAAATATCAGTTTTGAATTCATCAAGCATGTTGCCAATCTCAGCCCTACTTACTGATCCGGTTGCAGATTTGTTTGCTCTGATGAGAGAAGGATCTCTAGGCCCTTTTCCAGTTTTAGATTTTCCCCTTGAGAGATGGACACATAGCTCTGTTATATCATGAAGTGGAAGTTGAGATATATCTCCTTTTCCCATCATGTTCAAAATATCTATCCATTCATCTCTAATGGCTTTTAATAGAAGGGATTTCAAGGTTTCCTCATCTAAGTTATTCATTTTTTCTCTTTTCAGGTTGTATTGAAATCTTTCAAGTAAATCCTCCAAGTTTTCATCTTCTCTTTGCACCATTTTGAATACCTCATCCTTGTGATTGGTGGGCATACACTAGTCCAGGTATCTATCCAAAAATGTTTTTTTCATATCATTCCAAGTCCTAATGGATTGAATGACTAATCCCATGAACCATTTCAAAGCAGCTCCCTTCAATGTTGAAGGAAACAATTTGAGTTTTTGAGAGTCTTCCAGATAATCATAAGTTCGACACACGACTTCAAACTCAAATAGAAATGTTTCAGGATCCTCATTTCTTAACCCATGAAAGTTTGGGAGGACAGATGGTGAGATGTTTTTCATTGTTGCTCGAGAATCCTCATCAACTATAGGAAATCCGAATGAGTTATCTCCATCCCTCTTTCCCCCATTGTTACCTCTACCTCCTCCATTGTTTCCTCCTCCTCCTCTACCTCGACCTCTACCAAATCCGTTTACTACTTCCTCTGTCATGATAGTTTCCTCATATACTTCAGAGTCCTCTGGTTCCTCTACTAATGGCAAATGAGGAGGAATTTCTCCCTCTTCTTCTCCAGGTGATTCTACTTCTTCAATTACAATGTGTTTTCCTGTAGAAGTAAAGAAAGGGTCTTTTCCTAATTCAGATTCGGTGGATGGTGTGGGAGAGTCTCCTAATTCAACTACTGCCTTTTGAATTCCAGGAATCCTAAGGCTAGGAGTGTGAGTTGGAGATGATGGAGGTGTTTCTTGTCTATTCCTTAAAGTAGATGGAGTTGTAAAAATCGAACTCTTGGCCCTAGCTAAAAACCTTCCCCTAGAATCTCTTGCTCTATGCATGCCATTTTTTTATTTTTCTTCAAGTCGGGCTAATAATTCTCTTTCTGATCTTCTAGGTCACTCTAGGTGCAAGAAGAGAGCATACTCAAGAAATTATTAAACCAATAACTCTCTTTTTTGATCCTCCAGATCACACTAGGTGCAAGAGGAGAGCATACTTTGAGAAGTTATCAATTTTACCTTCCTTGAATTTTTCTTGTTTTTTTTTTTAAATTGGCTACCTAGTTTCACTTCCCCAGCAACGGTGCCAAAATGTTTGGTCAATTTAGTGTGTCCTAAATTGCTATTTAAAATTTCAATCCGAGAGTCGTAAACTACTGAAGTGAAGTGCACTGTATATGCAAGATAACCAATTTCTTAGTTCCTTGTCATTTTTGAGTTTTTGGTTTGTTTTTGGGTTTATCTTCTGTTGATTCCCTAATGTGAGATGGCAAAATTGAAAGTCAAGTATGGATGGAAATGGTGATTTCTACAATGATTTTCCAAACTTTAAAGTTCTCAAAAAGGCTGCAAAACTTGTTGTGATGGAATCAATTCCCAAAAGAAAAATAAAAATGTACCAAAACAGTGAACTAGTGACAATGAAGCCCAGTATCCTTACTGCTGTATAAAGAGAAAATAAAAACTGAACTCAAAGCAATTCAAATACTGTAGCAAAGCAAACTAAACCACACTACTTCAACTCATAGTCTGACCCCTCACCTTTCGACTCGCTCTGGCTATAGGAGGTAATCATAAACAAATTGAGTAATCTGATATCTAAATTGCAGGAAATGAAATTGCATAAAATGAAACTAAGATTAAACTACTCATTCATACTTCAATCCCTGAAAATGACATAAGTAATTTAATCACTAACTTGCAGGAAAGTAAACTAAATCATACTACATCAAGTAATATTCTGATTCCTCACTATTTGAGTCGCTTGGCTATAGGAAGGAAATCATAAACAAATGAGTAATATGATATCTAAATTGCATAAAAGTAAATAAGCAAAGCAGAACTGAAAGAAATGACAATGCTGGAATTAAAACTTCAGAAAATAAATCAGTAGAAAGGACAAGATGATCTCATGTCATTAGTCATTAAAACTATGTAAATTGCCCAGGCTGCCTACAAGAACCTGAAAGAAAGACACTGATCAGCTAACAATCATAAGAAAGCATAAAAGAAAATATGGACAGCAGTTAACATGAATAATATACAATCAAACGATTATGAAAGAAGTGACATAATGAAAGAAAGTGAGAAACTATACAGTAGATACAGAGCCTTGGTGTACAAGGGCCCTTTGCAACCATGGCCAATCAATACTCAGTCACAAATTGAACTTAAGAACGTTGTCTTCTCATATATTAAAGTGCAGTAAAAACATAAAGATAGAGCACGGCATAGTGGCTCGTAAAAACAGTCAAGATTACATGTAAAAGCTAACTATCAAGCGTATGATAACGCATTATTTATAACTGAATATGCTATAACTGACTCCTAAATTCTATGCTGCCAAACAGACACGTAAATCTCCACGTCCTGAGATCTAGCAGTATGGTAGTCGTGACAAATAAATCTATGGAGTGGTGGCTTGTTCGATTTGGTTCACAGATTGATCCACAGGTGTTAGCACACCTCCGGAGATTGAGGAACTTGCCACGCAAAACTTCACGTGGGCAAAACAGAGCTGTGCCACCGCAAAACTCTTGGTTTGACCACTCCTTTGACTGTCCTTGACCATGGCTGTTTGTGAGTGATTTGGATGAACCAAGGGGACATGCTCCATGTACATGTCATTTGCTGCTTGCCCATGTGGCCGGATTCTCCATTGGACACCTGTAACATAGTCTTCAACAAAATGGCTGTGGAAACTTGAGCTGGCTGCGGAAAGTGACAAGTTTCCGCAGCTGATTGAACAAAAATCTAAATCAAACAGCAGTCACAAACATAGTTAGGAAACCATTTTATAAGCTCTTTTTAAACTAATATGCAATGATTTGACAGCTTGGTGGGTCAAGTAAATGGAAAAGAAGGCTGAAAAGGTGTATAGGGAAGATGCAAGTCTGGGACTCAAACTTGGGCCGTTCATTTTTTCCTTCCATTTGATCTATTCCATGTCATTATGACCACCAATCATACGTATCCAACAACTGCCAAACTCTGGAATCATGTCATCGATATGTTCAATAGTCAGTCCCTCTGCAGTTACACTTACTCCTGATTCTTTGTGTCATCTGAAATCATTCACATCCCTTTGTCTCGTGTCAATGATGTGGGATACATCATGGCCCTCCTTCAATGCAGTCGCTTCCTGTCGACTTCAACTCATTATCCAGGAATCTAGCCGAGAGACTCCCTTCCAATACCTTATATCTTGCATGCCCTAATGGCAAGTTCCTCACACTCGAAAACAAGTTCACATCAATTGCTTTCGATCGAGTGATTTCATGGGTGTTCAACATCAATTTCTTTATTCACATTCTGTGAACTTTGCTGCCAATACCTTAAGATCCATTGTTTGGTGGTTTCTCTTGCGTTTGTTAATGGTTCACATCATTGACCGGTAATCAAGAGACTTCCTAGCATGTTCGATTTCAACACATTCATTCACATGTTAGGATTTGTACTTTGATTGGGTTTTTTGGAGCATAAGACCCTAGGCTAAGATTACATAAGTCCAGGTTGCGAGGTGATGCGACAGTCATGTTGATATACATGTCTCTTTTAGATGGATGGTTGCGACCATACCATGAGTTGTTAGATGTGATCCTTCTCATTATTGGGTGGTTGTGACCATACCTTGGTTTCTTTATGATCCTTTCTGCCGGATGGTTGTGCCCATACCTTGGATCCATTTACATAATCATTCTTTGGATGGTTACGTCCATACCATGATTCATGTATAATTATTCAGAGTTTTCAGTGATGTATATGTATATATGCTTTCTTGCATGTTTTCCGATGATGGACTCTAGTTCCTTGCTTCCACATATAAATCATTTCACCCCTCACTCTAGTTCAGCCTTCATGCTTTAGGGGGCATCTATTACACAACATTTTGTCACTGTCCCTGTACTCCCTGTCTACGATCCTGGAGGACCTCTATAGTGTACCCAACATACTTTCCTATCACGAAGAAACTCCCATTGTGTCCCTCTTCATGAGAAGAACAATTCCCTTTTCAATCATTTCCCAAAAATTTTATGTTTATCTTAGTTTACATGACTGACGCTAATGACCCATGTCCTCCTCGCACTGATATGTAGGGATTAAAACTATCCCTAGTGTCGATCGTATCAACTAAGCCCTTTCTCAATCACGTCAATCCTATTTTGGAAATTGTTTTAAATATGGAGCTGAAGCTTCTAGCTCTAGAAGCTTTGTAACGGAAGTCTGGTAAATGGTTTGGCCGGATGGAGTCGAGGAAGTCAGTTTGGGCTCCTTTCCCCTATTAGGATGGAACTAATCCAATAGATAAGGCCTTCTCCCATGAGATCAGGAACCATCTCCCTTCCATCCAAACTATATAAACCTCCTTCTTCCCAAGCACAAGCTAGTGCTAGTTAAGTTATAGTTGGAGTTTTTAAGAAAGTGTGAATAACCAGCAAGTCATTTATAAATTATAGATTTCTAGTGTGTTTTTGAGGGAGAATAGTGTGATTTTGGTTTGGTTTGAGACTAGAGGGAAAGAGGCCTTAAACTTCCATTTGTTAGGGCTATCCATGTAGTGTTAGCAGAAGTGTGGGAACTTAGATACATCGTAGGAGACTAGCAACGTCAAGGCACCAGTTGTAATCTCTTTCTAATTTATATTAATGAAACTATCGATTGATTTCCTACATGAAGTGTCATTTTACATCTTTATGGCTTAATGTTCCTTGACCTATTAAGTAGGCTGAATATAATATTATATGTTATCACGTTTGTTGTTATTGTTGTTTTCTTGTTTCAGGTATTCGAAGGAAGGAAATAGAGGATAGCTCGAGTGAGGAAGCATGGTCGTCACCAAGTGGAATAGCATTATAAGAGGTAGGCTCTCTTAATTTATTCTAGCTTAAGGAGATTTTCCATAGATTGTTTGTTTGTGGCTAGACCCTCTCTCTCAGGCTAGAGAAATTGTTTGTGTCTGCACTGAGAATTTACTTGCACCACATGTAAGGATTTGTTGGTTGGCACAACTAACTCTCAACTTGGGTCAGGACCCCATAAGCCAACAAATGGTTTCGTTTCCAAGACCGGAATCTACTTGAAAGACATGTGTGATGTCGCATCACTAGAATCTAACCAAGAAAGAAACTGAAAAGTGGTTGGATCGGAAGATTCATGAGTTCGCAAAGCAAGAAAACAAGAATCCACGTTTGTAAAAAGAAGAGTGTTTGAACAGGTATTTGTATATAGAGATACATGAAATATTCTTCTACACTTTTCCCATTAAACTGTATGAGTGGTTAGCCAAATTGACATCTAGCCAACGAAAGTGGAAGCTTGATAATCCTATAGTGTGGACTCCTGAATTAGTGCAACAATTAGAAGCCTATGAAAATAAGATTGCATGGGATGTTGATCATTTGATTGATCAAATTCTGGGAGGATTTGTTATAGAATTCGCAGTCGATACCTCAGTCAGCTATATTGAAGTGGAGTGGCGATTTTTTAAAGGACCATGAGGTAAGTATTTAAGATATTTGAATACCTAGATTAAAATGTTTTTATGTGAAAAAATGGTTATGCGATTGCCTTGATGTTTAGAGCTATGTGAATCGGAAAAATTTTCAGAGATCAAGAGAGATTAGGTCCAGAATATAGCCCGTTGATCAGACCTCCTTTGAGTGAAAATGAGGGAGTAGTGCAAGCCTCACCGTGGAGTGATGTCCAACTGATAACACAGGGTTTTCCGTGGACACATCATCCATCCACTCCACCTCCACCTCCACCTCCACTACATGCACCTTCGCCCACGCCTCCACCACCACCACCACCATTCAACATGTTGAACACAATGAAGTTGTCGATTTTCAAGGGCATATGGAGTGAAGATACAAAGGAGTTTTGGTTTTTTGTGAATGTTGTGTTGAGAGGGGAGAAAATTACTGATGACAATATAAAGAAGGCACAATTGGTTACTTCTCTGCAGGATTGCGCACTGACTTGGTATATTAAGTACTATTTTGATAATCCTCGGGCATTGCTAGCAGAGACAAAGGTTGCTTTAAACAAAGATTTTAGTAGGCCTAAGTCTGACTCGCAGTCAGTAGTTGGATTTAAGGAAATCATGATCAGGGTTGATGAGATGCCTTAGGAATTAGATCAAAGGTTGAAATGTGTGATTCGAGAAGCTAACATGTGTTGGGTTGTGTTATATTCTTTCCATGACTAACCTACGTAGTGAACTAGGGGGTTAGAGAGGGGGCAGAGCCCCCCCTTCGTTGCAGCAACTGCGCAATGAAGGGGTCATAGGGGGGTTTGAGGGGGGTGGGTAGCCCCCCTCTATGGAGTCTGGGGTAACGCCTCGGGAAATTTTTTTTGGACCTTATATTAGGTTGGGCGAACCTACCTATGGTTTTCGGTCCATGGTATTGGATGTTTCGTCATGTATAAATATGTATTGTGACATTGAAATGAACATAATGAAAAATCAAGTTGGTAGTCTCAATTTTGGGATCTAGGGGAAAATCTCTGTGTATATGTGTTTTATGTGTTGTGCTCTCCCATTGTCTATTTTCTTTGTTTTAGAATTCATATGCTAGTAATTTATGTACAGGGTTAAAACCTACAACATGAAGCTCACAAATGGTCAACATTGTGAGTGGTTTATAGCTTCACTTTTGCCTCACCTGAGGATTTCTATGTCACAACAGAAGATAGGAACTCAGGTAGAAGCCTTGGAAATGGTGATCAGGTTGCATGAAACACCTATTCACGATGTGACCTTGGGAGTATAACAAATTCACTCTCAGTTATAGAGCCTCTGCTTGGAATTGCAGAGCTTGAAGAAAGACAAAGAGACTAAACCAGAGGTGCATGCGGAAGTTTGGTGTCTGAAGTTTAAGATCCAGGGGCATGATAAAGACCACTATCTCATATTCTTGAATTATATTACAGGAGGGTGACCAATTCCCCTGAGGCTAAAAGCTCCAACAGGATCGAGTGCGGTGGCTGCACTATGGTGCGTTATTTGTCAAGCTGTTGGACAACATGTGATGGATAACTTTCATTTTCTTCAAAAGTTCATCTAGACACCTCAGCAGTTGTTCTGTAACTTCTACAAATCAGTGGGCCACGATGAGCACCACTATTGTAGCTATGAGTTGATGATGGAAGGAATACCTACATATTGGATGCAAGCATAAACTCCTCCTCTAGAACAAGGCATTAGACGAGCACGCGAAGGATATCAGGGAAGAGGACGAGGCTGACAAGGAGGAGGACCTAGTAGAGGTCGGGGATAGGTTATCTACTACAACTGTGGAACACCAGGGCACTACGTGTAGGAGTGTCAAAATCAGACACGCACATCATGTCAATACTGCAGCCAGTTTGACCATAATATAGAAGAATTCCCAGGGATGATAGCTAAGATGTAGGAGAAGAAGGCACAGCCTCAACAACCTACACAAAACTTACAAATGATGAGATTTGAGCCTCGTGAGGAAGATTAGAGTGTGAATATAGTGCTAAGGAGTAGAATAATGACTGGCGATGATAAGGGTAAAAAACTTGAATAGGACGAATGGGTCCACAAGGCCCTGGAAAAGGAAGTGAGTTTTAATTTGACACATGCTAAGGAAACATTTATGGAGGCCAAGAAAATCTTCTTTGAGGCATCCACCTTGAGAAGTCAAGACAAGGTGCAAGACACCAACGCGCCTACAGAGGTTGACCCCTCTATTCTTACTACATTTTTGGAAACTTGCATAAAATTGTTGCGTAATATCAAAGCTATGGAAGGCCTGTAGGAGTTAATAAAAAAATGTGGTAGCAAGGAGGAGGTCCTTGATGGACACCAAGTGGTCAAGAAGATTAACAAACATAAGGAAAGAACAGGGCGTGAGATGAGGCTCACTGCGCAGATAAGAGATTATGAGATGGACCAGGTCATCTTGGATTTGGGGTCCGATGTGAATGTACTACCAAAGAAAACATGGGAAAGAATGGGGAGACCTGCACTGCAGTGGTCTTCAATTTAGCTTAGAATGGTGAACCAACAAAAGATCATCCCTATGGGTTGACTATATGGAGTAACTGTTGATATCGAAGGTTCGAGCACAATGGTTGACTTTGAGGTGATAGAGATCGTTGATGACATTAATCCATACCCTGTTATCCTAAGAATTAATTGGGCCATTGACATGAATTGGGTCATCAATTTGAAGAAGAGGACAATGTCCTTTGAAAGAAAATCGCTTCGAGTTGTAGTGCCATTAGACCCCATAGAAGGGGTGTGCTACACTGAAACAATCCGCGATTATAAAGAAAGTGAGAATGAAATGGATCAAATATATAAAATAACAACGCGAGACTGGCACTAGATCAATCTAATGACAGATGGATGGATTGCATGGGACCGAGAGAGTTCCTGCACCTTTGATTCAGATGAAGAATTGGAGCATTGGCATAATCATTTGCATGAAGTATCTACACTGCGCTGCAATATAATGACGAAATCGTTGCACTGTGTTTCGTCGGAGGTAAGGAACTTACCTTATTATGATGGTTTAAATGACATGGATAAATTTTTTGGATGCATTCGAGCATGAAGTCCCTGAGGATCACTACTTCCAGGCATTATATTTGGCACTACGGGCTACACCCCAACAATGGTGGGGTGCACACAAGGATAGCTTTGATGGATGGCACGATTATAGAAGAATGATGAGGTTATGGTTTGGGCATCCTAACAATAGATTGACTAAGAAATATAGCAAGAAGGATGATCTGCGTGATCACCTAGTAAAGTGGACTAAAGCATGGGGGACAAAACCACAACCGGAATGGGTACACTTATTTTTCCATACCTTGGATATAATTCCCATGAACTGGTATCTGGAAACAGAGCTCCGCCATGGCACCGCAGAGTGGGATATACTAAGAGAAGGGTTCTTATTGACCTTTAGCTTTCAAGATAGATTCATGAGCATCGATGAAGCCTTATAGGAGATCAAGGAATTTATCTTCAGAACACCGCAAGAACCTATGAAATGGATCCAACCAAATTTGAGCACCTAGCTGTGCCATGCACTGGAATGTTATAACGTGACCACTAAAGAGGAGGATGAAGATCTAAGAAATATTAATATTCTAGAGGCAAAATGGCATCGCAAAGTCGAGGGACTACAAATTGATAACTCAGACATCACCGCACCACTGAAAACAAAGCAAGTAAACATTGGTACTGAAGCAGAGCCAAAGTTTGAAAAGATTAGAGACTATTCAGATGATGCTATTGTGGATAAAGTTGCTGAGTTACTCCGCGAATATTAGGATACCTTCCCTACCAAGTTATCAGATTTGAAGGGCATAGTAGGATATTTGGGTGTTATGAAAATCACTATGAAGCCAGATGCAAAGCCTGTTAAGCAGATTCTGTATCACCTTAATCCTAAGTACAAGGAAAAGGTTCGGCTAGAGCTAGATAAGGTGCTAGAAGTAGGTATCATAGAATCAGTTGAGGAATCTGATTGGGTGAGCCCGATGGTGGTTTAGGAGAAGAAGAAGAAGGGTGAGATAAGGATTTGTGTAGATTTGCAGAAGCTTAATCATGCGTGTGTCCACGATCCATTCTCGATGTCATTTACCAATGAAGTATTAGACAACATTTGAGGGCAGGAGGTCTACTCGTTCACTGATGGTTTTTAGGGATACCATAGATCAAGATCGCACCTGAGGATAGGAGAAAAATGACCTTCATATCAGAGTGGGGTTGTTTTCAATACACTATGATTCTGTTTGGACTCAAGAATGTGCTCGTGATATTTTATCGTGTATTCATTGTGTTGGGTTGTGTTATATTATTTCCAAGACTAGCCAACCTAGTTAATCGGGGGATTAGAGGTTGCGCCAATTGAACAGTAGGGGGGTTATGGGGGGGTGGCAGCCCCCCCATCCAGGGGGTTTGAGGGGGGCAAGTAGCCCCCCTCTATGGGGTCAGGCATAGCGCCCCAGGGAAATTGTTTTTTGGACCCTATATTAGGTGGGGCAAAACTACCTATGGTTTTATGCGTGTTTTTTGCACATGGTTTTGCACGTGATAGTTTTTAGTCCATGGTATTAGATGATTTGGCATGTATAAATATGTACTATAACATTGAAAGGAGTATAATGAAAAATCAATCTGGTAGTCCCTGTTTTGGGATCCAGGGGAAAATCTCTGTGTATATGTGTTTTATATGTTATGCTCTTGCATTGTTTATTTTCTATGTTTTAGAGTTCGTATGCAGGTAATTTCTATATGGGGTTTAAACCTACACATCGCAATAGTCATGGAGTTCAGCATTTAAGGAGTTCATTCATAAGTTCTTGGAAGTATACCTCGATGACTAGACAATGTTTGGATTGGTGAAGCACCATGTAGCAAGTCTGCGCTTGATGTTGGATATGTGTCTTAGATATCAGATCGCGTTGAACTTGAAGAAATATATCTTTTGTGTTCCCTTTGGAATCTTTCTGGATCACGTAGTGTGCAAGCAAGAGCTGATGGTGGACCCTGCCAAGATTGCAGTGATAGTGAATCTAGAGGTCTCGAGAAATGTTAAGCATTTATGCACGAAATTAGGATATACATGATATTACATAAAATTTATCAAAGCATATGCGCAAATTACTGTGCCTATGGAGAAACTGCTGAATAAGGATGCAACGTTCTGTTGGGATGAAGAATGTCAGTGTAGCATAGATGTCTTGAAAGAAAATATGGTCACCACGCCGATCTTGGTATTCCCTGACTGGAAAAAGGAATTTCACGTACATGTGGATGCCTCTTGTATTGTGTTAGGTGAATATTAACGAAAGTCGGTGAAGGAGAAATGGACCACCCTATAGCCTTCGCAAGTAGAAAATTATCGAAGGCCGAGAAGAATTAATCAATGACTAAGTGCAAAGGATTGGCCATGGTGTATGTGCTATAGACGTTCAGGCATTATCTGTTAGGAGGGCATTTTAAGATGTACACAGATCATTCTGCCTTGAAATACCTGGTCAATTAGCCTGTGTTAGGGGAGAAGATCTACAGATGGTTGCTACTATTCCAGGAGTATGACTTTGAAGTAATTGTGAAGCAAGGGAGGTTAAATGCAGGGCCTAACTATCTGTCATGGATCAAAATACGAGAGGAGCCCAATAATCTGGAGGAATGGTTTCCATATACGCAACTCTTCACGGTGAACGTAGCGGATAATCCTTTTGCAGATATCATTCATTTCTTAACTATAGGGATGGCATCGGAAGGGTATACAAGTTAGCAAAAGAAGGAACTTGTAGTGTGCGCAGCCGATTTTTCAGTTATTTCGGGAAATTTATATAGAATGGGTGCTAATGAAATATTGTGAATATATGTGCTAGACTTCGAGAGGGATAACATTCTTGATGAAGCTCATGGAGGGGTTGCGGGAGGACATTATGTAGGAAAGGTGATTGCACAGAAAAATTTGCACGTAGATCTATGGTGGCCAAAATTTTGCAAGGATTCCAAGACATGTTGTAAGGTATGTGATGCATGTTAAAGAACAGGAAAACCATCACGAAGGGATGAATTTCCACTACAACCCCAAGTATCTTTGCAACCCTTTGAGAAATGGGTGATTGACTTCGTTGGACCAGTTCATCCCCCAGGGAAGAAAACTAGTGCACGCTATATCATCACCATGACAGAATATCTAAGTATATGGGAAGAAGCACAACCGGTTAAGGATTGTATAGGGGCTACAACAACAAATTTTTTGTTTGAGTATGTCTTAACAAGATTTGGCTGCCCGAAAGTGTTGATGAGCGATAGAGGTATGCACTTTTTGAATGAAATGATTAGCGCGTTAACTGAAGAATTTCATCTCTACCACTAGAAGAGTACATCGTATCACCCCCAGGACAATGGAACTATTGAAGCTTTCAACAAGATTTTGGGGAATGTGCTGACAAAGATCTACAACGTGCAGCGAAGTGACTAGGATGTACAAGTACCTACCGCACTATGGGTGTACAGGACTACTTGCAAGAAGTTGACAAGACAAACACCATTCAGATTGGTCTATGGGGTAGAAGATATCATGCCAATGGAGTATATTGTTCCTAGTCTAAGCATAGCTGCTCTCATAGGTATGACAGATCACGAAGCCTTGGAAGAATGGATTGCGCAGCTGATGGAGCTTGAAGAGCACTGATTCTTAGCAGGATTCCATCAGCAAGTATAGAAGGAACGTGAAAAAGCATGGCATGATCACCACATCAAGCTTCACACATTCAAGGTAAATAATCTGGTCCTATTATATGATAGTAAATTCACTGATTTTTTGGGAAAATTCCATATGCAATGGCTAGGGCTGTATACTATCAAAGAAATTACAGATGCAAGCATAGTTGACCTTGCGAAGCGGAATGGAGAACCTTTTTCAGGAAGAGTGAATGGGAGCCAGTTGAAGTTGTATATAGGGGATCCTGTGCAATGACCTTATGGCAGCATGATAGTCTTAGTGCTCTACGTAGTTGCAAGGGAGCATGGGACTATAAACTACACTGCCAGGGTTGGAGGACTACGCAGCAGGCGGGCTGCATTGACAATGACAAAGATGAAATCCAGGGAGTTGCACACAGGCATCTGCACCATGGAGGGAGGTGTCACGTAGCACAGGAGAAAAGTGATCATTGGAGCCACTATTCATGACTTGACAGCCAGAAGATGGTTAAGAGGAGTGGGCTGGTGATATTTAAGGCAATTTTTTTGAAGATCTACCACCAAAACAACATTAATTATCAAAATTTGTGGGGAGCTATCGGATTTGAATTCAAAACCCCCTATAAATTCCACATTCCGACCCAACAGAGAACAATTTGTGCCCTTAGAGTTGTTGTTGAAATTTTCTATCTGTCGCTTATGAGCCGAGCATTTTTGGAGGACTTCTTTGCACATGCAGACATTTCTCTTGAAGCCCATGAGTTGTCTATGGAGAGGATGACTACCAACAACCCTACCTAAGACTTGAGTTTGGATGTAGTTCTATCCGATGCTCCAGGCCCAAAAGTATCTAATGTTGAAGCTATGCCTGCAATGTCCATGATGCCTAGGTCACTAAGGCCAAAATAGTCCATGGCGAAAGACAAAAAACCTACCATGAAAGAAAAGCAACCTGTGACAAAGGAACAATAGAAAAACTCGTTACAGGTATGCGCTTCCCCAAGGAAGCATATCACAACACCATCATAGAAGAAAGATAAGCAGCCAACAAAAGATAAGTCGAAGGTTATAGACCTAGAGGCGGAAGAAGGTTAGGGAATGGAAGATATTGACACTAAATGTGTGGAACCTATCACAAAGTGTTGGCTTGAGGGGGCCTGACCCAGGTTCAACGTTATTTAGCCAAACAAATCCCTACACTACTGGCCCTTTCGACATCAGCCCATGGAGCACAGACTGAAGTCTCACTTGAAGCAGTATGTGGGGATGCTGAAACCAAGTTTCCACACCCTTGAGATGGTTGTGATGTCAGTTTATTATAACTATACCTGCCTTCGCAAAGGGTGCTTAATGCTCTAGTCTATCCTTCATTACCTTCGGGATCTGTTACAATCATCTTCCATGTAGCCCTAACTAGGAGTTGCACTCCTTTCACGCTACTAGAGCAGTGATCTGTGTTATTTCCCAAACTAGGCTAGCTATCTTACTTATCTTATTGATAGATCTTAATTATCTTCACATAAACAAATGTTCTTACTTATGTTCACTTAACCAATATAAGTATACACATTCGTGCATCATATAAGAATTAGAAGTGAAATTCATACCCAATATAACAGATGCATAAATAGGAAATAAAGATGCAGAATGATAGAAACTTCTCTTTATTAATACTTCCAGATGATTATAGACTCGACTCACCCTGCGCACTTAGTTGCAAGAGTCCGCACACTCAGTTGTAGATTACTAGGCCTCTGTGCACTCAGCTGCATAGCCTCTACTTATGCTATGACCAAAAACTCAGACTTACACTTTAGAGCTATCTTGCATACATCTTCATTATTCCATCTATCTTTCTTTTTAGATTATATTCCTTTGACTACTTATAGCTTCTTTCTATTTATACAATCTCATGGTCTCTGGACCATGGGTAGATCTTCTACAGTTTATATTACATTATCAAAATAAGGGGGGACAATCTTATGATCCTTTTAACAACTATGTGCTCCGCACCCACAAAATGCAAAGTCTTTACATTGGAACTACAAAATTGGACCAAAATCTCAGCTCTAAGCTCCAAAACTTCCCTTGGGGGATCCTGCGCCCAACAGGCCCCCAACATAAACATCATGACTCGCCCTCGAGTCACTCTATAGGTGTGGAGATCTTAGTGCAAAGACCTCCCAGATCTGCTTGGATCACTTCAACTTCAGCAACACACTGAGCAGCTGCCTACTGGACTTCCTCCATGCACTGTTCAGTGACCACTGCTATTGAACTGCTGCCTTGAATCCTCTCCTGAGTTGCTTGTATTTGTGCAAGATTTACTTCAATGGAGGTTGTAATTATATACAGCTCATCGATCCATGGCTGTAGGCAGGCTGTTAAGACTGCCAAGCGACATCCACCTGTTCCTTGAGCGCCTTTGCCTGATACATCCTTACAAGCCTCTGTGTAACGGAAACCATCTACGTGGTCCATTTTACTTCTTCATTTTTCTTTTGTAGCTCGTGCACCTCTTTCTCTAGGCACTCTACATTCAGGTCCTCCTGTAGGGTAGTTAGGACCTCGAATGACTACTTGAATAGTTGCATGCAGTCTGCCACTGCGCTGTCAACCACCATTGTTGCTGCTATAACAACAGTGGTTCACTGTTCCCTGACCTCTGACAGAGTTGAAGGCTTTCAACTGTAGTTCTATGATCTGCAGGTTTAGCTCCAGCTGAACCCTGGTCATCTCTTCTGTAGCGTCGTGTACCCCTGTGTCTAATTTATGGACACGCACCTCCACCGGTTCCTCTGCTTGAATGGCCAACTCTAGGACCATTTGGCAGGCTTCCTCGATGACCTACATTATCTGTTTTTCTACTATACTGCTTCGTTGTGTTGCATTCTCATCTACTCAATGTTGATGCACTGCTTGCTCATCACCTGTATAGTGCGACTCTCCCTGGCTTGAAATTCCTCAGTGACTCCATCCTGTAAGAGATAGAGTGTCTCCCAAGGGAGCGTGGCCATATTTAATCTAATTCCTCTCAAACTATTGACCGTGGCCTTGTTGACCTCCTTCTCTGTAGTGAGTGCCACATCTAGTAGCACTATCATGTTGGTCACCCTGGTGTGCAACATTTCCTTGGCAGCTGAAGTGCCAATCGTGAGGCTGGTGGACACTGTGCTAGTCTGTGGAGTGCGCACCTGCAACTCCTGTATTTCTATCTTAAGAGCCCCAATACCAACTATTGTTGTTCCTCAAACTGTTGGAGGTCCTCTGCTGTGACATGCCTCATCGTTTTTCTGATATCATGTAAATTGCCCTCAGTGAGGGTGATTGGATTTAAAGAAGTCTTTGAGGCTTTTGTCTTCTTTTGTGGCATGGTCTACTCTCGCAGTCATAGACACTTGAACTTGGTGGACATTGTCTTTGGGTCCCTGCCACCTTGTTCCGTGCTGGTCTTCAGTTCAGGCGAAGGTGACTTATGTTCTTCGTGTTCTTCTTCTACTATTTTTTGTTGTTGTTCCACTAACTTCACAGTGTCGCGCGCTACCTGGGCATTAGCTACTACTTCTTCTTCCTGTGCTTTTTCGCTAGCTATGCCATCCAAAGTTTTGTTTATTCTTTCTTGTACTGTGCATCAAACTTCTCCATTTCTACTATGGAGCCAGCTAGATCATGCCACTCCAGCGGCCAAGACTCAAGGACTATGAATATCATATCGTCAGTCGCCAAATACGGTAAATCATGCCACGTCTTTGTAGGGTCCTTCCGCTCCCTGATGAAGACATGGTGGATGTCTGCTTTGAACTCTACAAACTATTGTAGACTGTGGGTGATAACCATGGCTTGTGATTGATACCCATCCTAATATTCATGTCCATGAGCACCCAAAATATCTTGCTCTCTCTGATCTGCTGTGTGTCCCTGGTCGCCCACAGCGAAGCGTACTTCGCTGCCTCTGGAAGGACCTATGCGACTGAAGGTAACTAGCTATCTTCGGGCAACTCCTATGCCACTAGTACTATCGACAATAGGAGCCATGTGTAATGAAATGTTTTGCCCTGCACTTTTGCCTTACAACAGTTCACATGGAACTCACTGCATAGGTAGTTCACCCAGTTGAATTGGACCCCTTCTATGCATTGCGCCCCTAGTGCAACCATTGGTGTGGGCACCTCATCTGCACAACACTTCTGCGTCACCTTCCCTTCCAATATTTGTATTGCGATGTTGACTACAAGGTTGTTGATGCTATAGATGGCATACCCTTGCTTCTTCTTCTCCAACTTAAAAATTTTTTTCATTGCCTCTGCAAGGGTCAACTCGCCACCTTTTTCCTCTGAAATATTTGTTGGATCCTCCCCTGAGCAAGGGAGCCATGTAATCTAGTGAATCAGATGGTTTGTGGTGGGGATGGGATCCTCCAGCCACAAGCACCCATCATGCACCAAGAAAAGCAACTGCATTATCACCAAAATAGTCATTGGGGCGCAGTGGTAAAGCGGCACCCCGAGAAGGCTCAACAACCCTACTTTCTCCACACCTCTGAGCCATTTTCGTGGCTCTAATTGGATTGTTCTAGTAGTCATGTCGATGCTCTAGTGCATGAGCTTCGCAGTAGCTAAATGCAGGAACTTCTCGTGGTCAGTGAGGTCCCAATCTTCAAATTTCAACACAAGGACCTGTTCCAAGTGCGGTCCCTAAAAAATAATATAGTTAGGGAGCAGCGAAGTCTGTAGAGAGCTCTTGCTCCCATTTGTATCCTTCGGCACCTTGGCTTTACCATTTCGTGGAGGAACATATTCCGGCAGCCTGGTGATAGGGTCTGCACCCTGGGTTTTGACTTCCATATCTACATCCTCCTCCTCCTCCAGGATTTCTTCAAACTCTTCATCCTCATCGGCCTCCAAATTAATGGACTTCTCCTTTTCTGGCAATGTGATCTTGGTCCTCACTGGATTTCTGTGTGAGACATGCACCGGGATCATGGCCTGCTTATCCTTCTTAGGTCTCGATGTGCAAGGTGATTTAGGGACCTCAACAATTATTTCGGCGCTCTCTGGGACTTCCACTTCCAAAATTTCCTGCGTGGCTTCTATCTTTCTTTTTAGATTATATTCCTTTGACTACTTATAGCTTCTTTCTATTTATACAATCTCATGGTCTCTGGACCATGGGTAGATCTTCTACAGTTTATATTACATTATCAAAATAAGGGGGACAATCTTATGATCCTTTTAACAACTATGTGCTCCGCACCCACAAAATGCAAAGTCTTTACATTGGAACTACAAAATTGGACCAAAATCTCAGCTCTAAGCTCCAAAACTTCCCTTGGGGGATCCTGCGCCCAACAGGCCCCCAACATAAACATCATGACTCGCCCTCGAGTCACTCTATAGGTGTGGAGATCTTAGTGCAAAGACCTCCCAGATCTGCTTGGATCACTTCAACTTCAGCAACACACTGAGCAGCTGCCTACTGGACTTCCTCCATGCACTGTTCAGTGACCACTGCTATTGAACTGCTGCCTTGAATCCTCTCCTGAGTTGCTTGTATTTGTGCAAGATTTACTTCAATGGAGGTTGTAATTATATACAGCTCATCGATCCATGGCTGTAGGCAGGCTGTTAAGACTGCCAAGCGACATCCACCTGTTCCTTGAGCGCCTTTGCCTGATACATCCTTACAAGCCTCTGTGTAACGGAAACCATCTGCGTGGTCCATTTTACTTCTTCATTTTTCTTTTGTAGCTCGTGCACCTCTTTCTCTAGGCACTCTACATTCAGGTCCTCCTGTAGGGTAGTTAGGACCTCGAATGACTACTTGAATAGTTGCATGCAGTCTGCCACTGCGCTGTCAACCACCATTGTTGCTGCTATAACAACAGTGGTTCACTGTTCCCTGACCTCCGACAGAGTTGAAGGCTTTCAACTGTAGTTCTATGATCTGCAGGTTTAGCTCCAGCTGAACCCTGGTCATCTCTTCTGTAGCGTCGTGTACCCCTGTGTCTAATTTATGGACATGCACCTCCACCGGTTCCTCTGCTTGAATGGCCAACTCTAGGACCATTTGGCAGGCTTCCTCTATGACCTACATTATCTGTTTTTCTACTATACTGCTTCGTTGTGTTGCATTCTCATCTACTCAATGTTGATGCACTGCTTGCTCATCACCTGTATAGTGCGACTCTCCCTGGCTTGAAATTCCTCAGTGACTCCATCCTGTAAGAGATAGAGTGTCTCCCAAGGGAGCGTGGCCATATTTAATCTAACGCCTTTCAAACTATTGACCGTGGCCTTGTTGACCTCCTTCTCTGTAGTGAGTGCCACATCTAGTAGCACTATCATGTTGGTCACCCTGGTGTGCAACATTTCCTTGGCAGCTGAAGTGCCAATCGTGAGGCTGGTGGACACTGTGCTAGTCTGTGGAGTGCGCACCTGCAACTCCTGTATTTCTATCTTAAGAGCCCCAATACCAACTATTGTTGTTCCTCAAACTGTTGGAGGTCCTCTGCTGTGACATGCCTCATCGTTTTTCTGATATCATGTAAATTTCCCTCAGTGAGGGTGATTGGATTTAAAGAAGTCTTTGAGGCTTTTGTCTTCTTTTGTGGCATGGTCTACTCTCGCAGTCATAGACACTTGAACTTGGTGGACATTGTCTTTGGGTCCCTGCCACCTTGTTCCGTGCTGGTCTTCAGTTCAGGTGAAGGTGACTTATGTTCTTCGCGTTCTTCTTCTACTATTTTTTGTTGTTGTTCCACTAACTTCACAGTGTCGCGCGCTACCTGGGCATTAGCTACTACTTCTTCTTCCTGTGCTTTTTCGCTAGCTATGCCATCCAAAGTTTTTTTTATTCTTTCTTGTACTGTGCATCAAACTTCTCCATTTCTACTATGGAGCCAGCTAGATCATGCCACTCCAGCGGCCAAGACTCAAGGACTATGAATATCATATCGTCAGTCGCCAAATACGGTAAATCATGCCACGTCTTTGTAGGGTCCTTCCGCTCCCTGATGAAGACATGGTGGATGTCTGCTTTGAACTCTACAAACTATTGTAGACTGTGGGTGATAACCATGGCTTGTGATTGATACCCATCCTAATATTCATGTCCATGAGCACCCAAAATATCTTGCTCTCTCTGATCTGCTGTGTGTCCCTGGTCGCCCACAGCGAAGCGTACTTCGCTGCCTCTGGAAGGACCTATGCGACTGAAGGTAACTAGCTATCTTCGGGCAACTCCTATGCCACTAGTACTATCAACAATAGGAGCCATGTGTAATGAAATGTTTTGCCCTGCACTTTTGCCTTACAACAGTTCACATGGAACTCACTGCATAGGTAGTTCACCCAGTTGAATTGGACCCCTTCTATGCATTGCGCCCCTAGTGCAACCATTGGTGTGGGCACCTCATCTGCACAACACTTCTGCGTCACCTTCCCTTCCAATATTTGTATTGCGATGTTGACTACAAGGTTGTTGATGCTATAGATGGCATACCCTTGCTTCTTCTTCTCCAACTTAAAATTTTTTTTCATTGCCTCTGCAAGGGTCAACTCGCCACCTTTTTCCTCTGAAATATTTGTTGGATCCTCCCCTGAGCAAGGGAGCCATGTAATCTAGTGAATCAGATGGTTTGTGGTGGGGATGGGCTCCTCCAGCCACAAGCACCCATCATGCACCAAGAAAAGCAACTGCATTATCACCAAAATAGTCATTGGGGCGCAGTGGTAAAGCGGCACCCCGAGAAGGCTCAACAACCCTACTTTCTCCACACCTCTGAGCCATTTTCGTGGCTCTAATTGGATTGTTCTAGTAGTCATGTCGATGCTCTAGTGCATGAGCTTCGCAGTAGCTAAATGCAGGAACTTCTCGTGGTCAGTGAGGTCCCAATCTTCAAATTTCAACACAAGGACCTGTTCCAAGTGCGGTCCCTAAAAAATAATATAGTTAGGGAGCAGCGAAGTCTGTAGAGAGCTCTTGCTCCCATTTGTATCCTTCGGCACCTTGGCTTTACCATTTCGTGGAGGAACATATTCCGGCAGCCTGGTGATAGGGTCTGCACCCTGGGTTTTGACTTCCATATCTACATCCTCCTCCTCCTCCAGGATTTCTTCAAACTCTTCATCCTCATCGGCCTCCAAATTAATGGACTTCTCCTTTTCTGGCAATGTGATCTTGGTCCTCACTGGATTTCTGTGTGAGACATGCACCGGGATCATGGCCTGCTTATCCTTCTTAGGTCTCGATGTGCAAGGTGATTTAGGGACCTCAACAATTATTCCGGCGCTCTCTGGGACTTCCACTTCCAAAATTTCCTGCGTGGCTTCTTCAAATGTCACTACTCCTATGTCCATGGCTTCTTTGGGTGCTGACATAGAGCTATTCCACAATTCCTTCAGTGTCTTGAGTAGTTGCTCAAACAACGAATTCACTTTCTCGAGTCTTGAACAAGTCTCGGTTCATGAATACTTGAGCATGCAACAACTGAATTCTCAAATTGCCAAGTGTTGTTTGCTGGACATCCATTTGTAATTTATAGTGCCTTTTTAATTTGAATTCAGCTGTTCCCCCCACATTCAGTCCATTAATGCTAGATTGGCGGCATATTTCCAAGAATTTAACCCATAAAGTCCACCTTAAATGCTTGCCACCTACTCCATTTGGCCTCAAACCAACCATCAAATTGTTAATATTTACTTCAATGGTCACTTTCTGGCAAACCTTCGTGCCAGTGCAGCTATCCTTGCATTGTCGTGAACCCCGTGACACTTTGCTACTGCACGCAGTCCTGATATCACAAAGTTCCTTGGTAGATTAGTTTATAGTCCCACGCCTCCTTTCAGCTGCCTGGAGCACTAAGACTGTGCCACTTTCATATAGTCACATCGCTAGATCATCTGTGTATGGCTTCAAGCGACTACCATTCACCTTTCTTGGAAAGGGTTCTCCATTTAACTTGACCAACTATACCGCACCCCCATCGATAATCTCCTTAATAATATACGACCCTAACCAGTGCATCTTGAACTTCCCTAGGAATTTATCAAACTTACCATCATACAACAACACCAAATCATTCACCTTAAAGGTGTGCAGCTTAATATGTCAATCGTGCCATGCCTTTTCACGCTTCTTTTGGACTTGCTGGTGAAATCCATCCAAAAATCGTTCTTCTTCCAGCTCATCCAACTACGCGAGCCCCTCTTCCAAGGCTCTACGATCTGTCATACCTATGAGCGCTACTATGCACAGACTAGGCACGATGTATTCCATAGGAATTACAGCTTCCACTCCATAGACAAGCCTAAAAGGTGTTTGTCCTATCAATTTCTTGCATGTCGTCTGATAAGCCCATAACATTACAGGTATGTGTAGGTCCCAATCACTTCGCTGAGAATTTCATACCTTGATCAGCGCATTTTCAAGCACTTTTTTGAACACCTCCATTGTCCCGTTAACCTGTGGGTGATAAGGTGTTTTCTTTTTATGATACACATGAAATTCCTCTGTAAGTGCGCTGATCGTCTCATTCAGGAAGTGTGTACCACGATCACTCATCAAGATCTTCGAACATCCAAATCACGTCAGTACATGCTCAAATAGAAACGCCACGGCAGTCGTACCCATGTAATCCTTCACTGGCTGTGCTTCTGCCCAACGAGTCAGATACTCCGTCGCAATGATAATATACCTTGCACCTGTCTTTCCTTAAGGTTTAATAGGTCCTACAAAATCTATTGCCCACTTTTTGAAAGGTTGCAATGTCATTTGTGGATTCAAAAGCATTTCATCCCTCTGTGATGGCCTTCATGTCCACCGACATACATCACATGATTTGCAATATGCTTTTGAATACTGATGAAGGGTTGGCGACCATAACTTGGTGCGTAGAATCTTCTATGCAGTTGCTCTTCCTACATAATGTTCTCTCGTGGCACCCCCATGAGTGTCCATGAGGATGCTGCTTCATTCAAACTGAGGTACATACCTTCACAATATTTCATCATTCCCCATCTTGTATAGATGCTCAACAATGATAGAGAAGTCTGCTATAAGTACTACTAATTCCTTCTTCTGTTGGATAGAGTATCCTTCCGGCATAGTTCCAGTTGTTAGAAAGTTTATTATATCTTCAAAATGTCCATCCACTATGCGCACAACAATGAGTTGTGCGTCGGGTAATCCTTCCTCCAAACTAGTAGGTTCCTCCCCTGTCTTGATGCATGACAGGTGATCTAGTCCCGCGTTCAATCATCCAAGCTTCACAACAACTTCAAAATCGTATTCTTGGAACAATAAAAGCCATCTTCAGATGTTCACCCCCAACACAGGCTTATTGACTAGGTATTTTAACGCGGATTGATTTGTATACATCTTAAAGTGGGCTTCTAACAAGTAGTGTCGATACTTCTAGAGCACATATACCATAGCTAGTCCCTCGCGCTCAGTGGTGGAATAGTTCTTCTCTGCTTTAGATAATCTGTGACTTGCGAACGCGATAGGGTGATCCAAGCCTTCTCCACAATCTCACATTAGTACTTCCCCCAATGCTATACATGATGCGTCGACATGTACATGGAACTCTTTCTTCTAGTTTGGGAAGACTAGAATCGGCGCAGTAACCATATTTTCTTTCAATATATCTAGGATTTCCTTATAGTCATCATTCTAGTAGAATGTGACATGCTTCTTCGACAATTTTTCCATCGGCACAGTGATCTGGGCATAGCCTTTGATAAATTTTCTATAATATCTCGTATGTCCCAGAGTGGGGAATAACTGTTTCACACTTCTTGGTGCTTCCGAGTTCAGAATCATCGCGATCTTCATGGGGTCTACCATCAGCCCTTGTCTACAAACCACATGGCCCAATAGGTTCCAAAAAGGAATGAGCAATAGACAGTTCTTGAGGTTGAGCGCGATTTGGTATCCTTGACAAGTATCCAGCATCAAGTGCAAGCTCACTACATGGCACTTAACTAGCCCAAATACAGTCCAATCATCAAAATAGACCTTCAAGAACCTATGAATATGTTCCTTGAATGTCGCAACAACCACACACAAAAAGATAGTAGGTGCATTCTTTAATCCAAACATCATGACAGTGTATTGAAAGAAACCCCACTCAGTCACGAAGGTTGTCTTGCTCCTATCCTCCGGCGCGATTTTGATCTAGTGGTACCTTGAGAACCCATCAGTGAAAGAATATGCTTCCTAACCTCCTACATTGTCCAACACTTCATCTGTGAACAGAGTTGGGAATGGATCATGCACACAAGCATCATTCAATTTTCTGAGATCCACACATATCCTTATCTCATCCTCCTGCTTCTTCTCTTGCACCACCATTGGGCTTATCTAATTAGATTCTTCCATAGGCTCAATGATGCCGGTTGTGAGTATTTTGTCTACTTCTATGTGGACCTTCTCCATGTATTTCAGATTTAAGCGGTAAGGCCTCTACTTAACTGGCTTCACATCGGGCTTTAACACGATCTTCATCACTCCTATATCTCCGATTATTCCTTTCAAATCCGTAAAATGGTTGGGAATAAGTCTTGATATTCACAGAGTAATTCAGTGACATTATCCAGCATCGCATCATCCCAATAGTCTCCGATCATCGAGAATTTGGGTTCTGCCTCTGTACCAATGTTTAGCTGCTTAGTTTTCACCAGTGCAGTTATATCAGGTTTCTCAATCTATGGTCCTTGAACCTCACGGTGGCCTTCTATTTTTGGAATGTTAATATTCCGTGGATACTCATCCTCCTCTTCAGCAGTTACATTATCAAATTCCAGTGTGCGACTCAGATGAGTAGCCCATTTAGGCTAAATCAGGTCTACAGGCTCCTATGGTATCCTAAAGATGGATGCTTTCACCTCTTGTAGTGCTTCATAAATAGTATCCCACCCATCCTCAAAACTAAAGGTCATTATGAATCCTTTGTGCAGGATATCCCATTCACCTGTCCCATGGCGAAGCTCTATTTCTATATACCAGTTCATTGGTATATAGTCTAGGGTATGACAGAACACGTGCACCTACTCAGGTTGTGGCTTTTCTCCATAGGCCTGCGTCCACTTGTCCAGATGCATGAACGGATCATCCTGTCCATCATACCTATATTTCAATCGTACCTTAGGCTTCCCAAATTGTGTTCACATCATTCTCCTACATTCACGCCAATCATCAAATCTTCCTTTGTGCATACCCCACCATCTTGCGGTTGTAGCATGCAGTACCCAGTCCAAGGCCTGGAAGCGTTGATTTTCCGGTACCTCCCTTTTGAATGCATCCAATAAGGTGTCTATCGCATTTATACCATCATAAGTAGGTAGATCTCTTACTTTTGTTGAACCGGGGTCATCATGTTACAATTCAACGTAGTTCCTTCGCGTAATCGATTCTGCCATCCTTCTACTTCTTCATCAGAATCCGAAGTGTAGGAACTCTCACGCTCCCATGTAATCTGTCCGTCCACGGTGGGATTCACCCAGTCTTGATTTCATGTTGTTATCTTGTAGATGGAGTTCAGATCATCATCACTCTCATAGTCGCGGACTGGTTTCATATAGTGTGATCCTTCAACAGGATCTAGGTGTATGATTACGCGCAGTCAATTCTTCTCAAAGATCATATTCCACTTCTTCAGATTAATTACCTAATTCATGTCAGTGACCCAGTCAATTCCCAAGAGTGCAGGGTAGGGATTGTTGTCATCAACAATCTCTATTACTTCTAAATCTACCAGCATGCATGCTCCCTCAATATCCATAGTTACTCCCTGCAATCGCCCCATGGGTATGATTTTTTGTTGGTTCACCATTCTTAGCTGAATTGGAGACAATTGCAGTGTAGGTCTTCCCATTCGTTCCCATGTCTGCTTCAGTAGAACATTTGCATCTGATCCCAAATCTAGAATGATTTGATCCATCTCATATTCTCTGATCTGTGCGGTGAGTCTCATTTCACACATTTGTTGATAAGTTCCTGTAACCCTTTCACAGCCTTACTGTCACATAGTAACTTCATATAGGTTTCCAAGAAACTTGTGAGCATCGAGGGATCCATTTCCAACTTAGGCTGATCTTTGCTTCCTAAAGTGGAGGCCTCAGCGAAGCTCTTCTTAGCTTCCATGAAGGTTTCCCGAGTGTGCTCCAAGTCAAACTCAGCTTCTTTTGTTGGGGCTTTGCGAACCTAGGTAGTATCTTCCAGTTGTTTCCCCTTGTCATCTCCCATCGCGATTCCACTTTGGAGCACAATATTTACGTTCGGATCTTCCTCGCATAGCTCATACCTCATCATCTGCATGTTCTGAGTTAGGGGAGGGCATAGCGCTCCTTTGTCACATATCCTAGCTATCAACATAGGACAATATTTTGTCTCATCATCAAACAGGGTGCAATACTTGCATGACGAGTGCGTTGGATTAGTGCAATCATGGGCATAGTGTCCTGGCCCTTTGCAATTGTAGCAAATCAACTATTCGCGACCTCTACCAGGTCCTCCTCTACCTCGGCCTCTTCCGCACCCCTGAAATCTTGTCCGTGCCATTCCTACATTCTGGTCAAGGAGTTTTGTTTCGACCTGTACTCTGTAGGCAGGAGTTCTATCCATCATCAATTTATATCTCCTACAAGTATGCTCATCATGTCCCACCGACCTACAAAAGTTATAGAACAATTTTTGCAGATTTTGTGTATACTTTTGTAACAAGTGGCAGTTATCTGTGGCATGCTTTCCAGCTACTTGACAGATGGTGCGCCATGCTAGCTCCTGCTTGAGCTTCCAACTTTAGGGGCATCGGTCCTCCTCCTACAAGATAATTTGTGAATACTGAGAAATGGTCATTGTCATGACCCTGATTCTTGCATTTCACGCACCATACTTCTTCGCGCACTTCTGGTTGAACCATCCTATCCTACTTCAAGCTTTGCATCTCAAGGCACAAATTCTTCAGTTGCGTGTGAATCTGTTGAACTCCTAGATTAGGATCTTGCATCAGGGTCTCATGTAGTCTCATGGCAATCTCTAGGGCCTCTGCCTGAGTTGTTATCTTCTACTGCGACAGCGCACTCCTTAGGTGTGGTAGTAGCGAAGCTACAAACCACTCACAATGTTGTCCATCTATCAGATTCATATTTGCTTCATGAATCATACATTTCAGCCTCTGATCTAGTTCCCAGGGCATCTCTCCTGGTAGCATCACGATTTCTTTGAATCCAATAATCGACCGCACTTCAGATTTAGGCCTGCTAAATTCCCTATTTAGTGTTGCTTCGATATCCACTACTCTCGCATTAGGGTTATCGTTAGAGAACTTAATATACTAGGTCAGCGCGCGATCTTACAGGTGCTAACTAGTGTTTCTTTCTTTATATGGTCATTTGTGACACCTTGAGCTTCCCATACAGCCTTCACTATGAACTAGAATTGGTCCAAATCCTCATTTCCTAAGCCTTTGAACAAAGGAAACTTCACTGTGCTCACCATACTGAATTGCGGTGGTGGTGGGTGTGGTATAGGTGAAGATAGAGGTGATGGAGGTGAAGCCAGTGGTGGTGTGGGTGGAGGTGGGATTCATGGAATTCTTTGTCTTATCAGATGAATAGCACTTCGCAGAGAGATATTCGCGAGCTCTTCCTCGTCCCCTCGCGGAGGTGAAATTAAGGGGATATTTTTTGGACCCTTATTTCCTTCATTCTTGTAAACCTTTCTACTTCGCATAGCCCTGAACATCAAGGTAACTGCATAACCCGCTTTATGCACAACATCATTTTAATCCAAGTATTCAAAGACTTTACGTACTTACCTCATGGTCCTTTGAGAAAGCATCACTTTGCCTCGCTGTCGCTGACTGAGGTTTCAACTGCTAACTCAGTAACAAATCCTCCTATAATGTGATCAAGATAATTATCGATGGCGTGTGCGATCTTGTACTCCGATGCTTCCAACCGTCGCACTAGCTCTAGGGTCCACACAATAGGACTATTAAGTTTCCACCTTCCTTGGCTATCTGTTAACTTCGCGATCCACTCATATAGCTTAGTAGGGAAGGACGCAAAAAACATTTCATGGATATCCATATATAGGTAGTTGTCTAGCTACTGTTCTTTTGACAGTCACGGGTTTCTGTTTTCCTACACCGTGAACTCGTGAATTCTTCTATCCAACCAACCTTCAATTTATTTCTTAGTTGGATTCCAATGATACGAAATCACACATCTATATGCAGATTATGGTCCCAACAACGGAACCATTTTTTGGCTTGAGGGGGCCTGATCCAGGTTTAGTGTTAGTTAGCTAAACAAATCCCTACACTACTAGCCCTTTCGGCATCAACCCGCTTAACGCGGACTGAAGTCTCACCCGAAGCTATATGGGGGGATGTTGGAACCAAGTTTCTGCACCCTTGAGATGGTTGTGATGTTGGTTTATTCAAACTATACCCACCTTCACGTAAGGTGCTCCACGCTCTAGTCTATCCTTCAATACCTTCACAATCTATTACAATTGGCTTCTGTGCAGGGCTAACCAGGGACTGTAGTCCTTTCGCATTGCTAGAGCAGTGATTTGCACTATTTCCCAAACTAGGCTAGGTATCTTACTTATCTTATTGACAAATCTTCATTATCTTCGCGTAAACAAATGTTCTTACTTACATTCACTTAACCAATACAGTTATACACATTCGCGCATCATATAAATGTTAGAAGTGAAATTCATACCCAATATAACAGATGCATAAACAAGAAATAAAGACGCAGAATGATAGAAACTTCTCTTTATTAATACTTCCAGATGATTACAGACTCGACTCGCTCTGCACACTTAGCTACAGGGGTCTGCGCACTTAGCTGCAGAGCCTCTAACACTTCAGAGCTATCTCCCATGCATCTTCATATTCCATCTACCTTTATTTTTAGATTAGATTCCTTTGACTACTTATAGCTTTACTCTATTTATACAATCCCATGGTCCGCGTACCATGGGTAGATCTTCTATTATCACAAAACCTAACCCTGATAGGCTGTTGATTAGGTAGATTTTGAGTAACTGTTTCAAACCAACTTTTGGCTAAGACTTAGCCTCCTCAACCTGAGAGGGCTCTCTCACTAGGTTAAAGATTTTGATAACAGATTAGATGGCTAACTCTATGAAACAAATGAAGGATTGTAAATGGTTGAAACACAGTCAATAAACATCCATTGGGCTTATGGAGTCAGAAAATGCTTAGTGTGACAACAATATTAGCTGAACATGGAAGTCAGGGCATCAAAAGTTCAATGTATCAGTTAACACATAGAAAGATGTAGGAAACACAGTCTACAAACGCATGAAGGAAGTTAGAGCATTGTCAATGAGTTATAAGTATCATAAATTCATACCACTGCAAATAAGGAAATGAGGAAAAACATAAAACAAGCCACCATTGAACTCTTTCTGAATCCTGAGAAGTAAAGCCAAAGTTTGTTTTCATAAAAACATAACCTTCTACAATGACACAATATGAGTGTTTTCTCTGAAAATTTCCAACCCTGAGGCCTTCCACCTCTTGTCCTTTATAGATTTTTCATTACAATATTGTATTCCTCCCTCCAACATGAGGGGAATTCGAATTTCTTGACCTGACACCTATTTAAACCTAAATATACTATTAATTACAAGTGACAGTTAACTAACAGTCCTAGAGTCCTAATACAATTAGGAGTGTAACTCCTTATTCTGCTAGCAACAAACTAGGATGTGGAATAAATTTGGTTTTTTATAGTTGCTCCTTCTTATATTTGAACTATAAAAAATAACCCCCCAGCTGGCCTCCAATAGCTTCTCCTTCATCTGCCTTGAAAACTAGGAAACTGTCCCCTGCTCTATTCTGGCTGAAAAATAGGTGTTGGGACAGAGTTTTTTTTCTCCTCATCAAAAATGTATTTTGCAAAACAGAAGGAGGATTTTGTAGAACACTTTGTGCTTAACAAAAATCTCTCTTATTTTTTTTCAATACCTTTTCTACTACCTAGAAACTGTCTTTGAATATCAGGTGTAAACTGGGAAATTCTGAATTTTGAAAAACTGCACCTACAACAATTTCATAGTGCAAGTTGGGTCATCCATTTCTCCTAGATCATAATGAATTTGAAGAAAATGAAAGAGGTTTGTGTAGTTAAGTATGTTAGGAATAAAAAACTCTTTCAGTTTTCCAAAATATGCTTTCCGTTGCTCAAGAGACCTTCTGGAAGTTGATTACTTAAAACAATTTTTCTGCTGAAAAAGGTTGCTTCAGTGATTTCGTAGCGCAAAACTGGTTTTTTACACTGTCTGCGCTACGAAAACATGGATTCTTAGCTAGTTTCAAAAAAATTTCAAAATGGCTAAACACATGACTTTCAAAACATGATATGGGTCCCATAAAGTGTAAAACAAGGTTGTTGAACTTTATTTGATGATGGAAATGAGACTCTAACCCTATGAATTAGAATCTAAAAACCATAGAAGTGACTTAACCACCATCTAACATTATGACTTAGGAATAAATGTAAACTGTTCAAGTTTTAGAGAATTTTTTCAGTGATAACATCTTCTATAGCTGACATTACATTATCAAAATAAGGGTAGACAACCCTATGGCTCTTTTAACAACTACGCACTCCGCGCCCACAAAATGTGGAGTCTTTACATTGGAATTACAAAATTGGACCAAAATCTGGTCACTAAGCCCCAAAAATTCCCTTGGGGGATCCTGCGCCCAACACAAAGATAGCTAGATATAACCATCTGATAAAGGGAAAGGCGAAGATCACAAAGGACCCAAACTCAGATAAATTCACCATTTCCACACCCTTGCTACCTGAGCAGGTTCCTTTTGAAGGTCTGTGACTCATGCAGATCCCACTATTGAAGATGGAGGATTGGGACCTCACGGATCATGTTAAGTTCCCACACTTCGTGATGGATAAATACATGAAGAGAGTTTATTATGAGGAAATAGGTGTTACAATGTTAGAAATGGAGGAATGGGTTTGTGGTGTCAAGCAATCATGATTTCTCAACTTGCTATGGGTGCCACATTACCACCGCACCCCCATTAACACAATTTGTGTATGCCAACTACTTACATTGGTGCATGATGGGTGACTATGGCTAGGAGGGCCTATAACCATCATAGATATGCTCATTCACAATATTACACACCTGCCATATGAAGGTTTGAACCTGGCCAAGGAGTTTGGTGGAAAGACGGGGGAGAAGGAGCTTGCAGAAAGAATGAAGAAAGATTACGAACTCATAAATAAGCTGCGGGGGTACTCAATTTTATCTATCTCAGACCCCGTAGTTCAATTGGCTACACAGATATTAGTAGGAAAGGTGATGAGGAAGTGCCATGCAGATGAAGTTCTGGTGCCCGTAGTGTCCATGGCTGCTCAGTGTGCGAAAGGCATACAATTCAATTAGTTAAGATACCTGTGCTAGGAATTCCTCGCAAATTTCCATTAGGCCCAAGATGAAACAAAGCCATTTCATTATGCTTGGTTATTACTGTCTATTATGTTGGTTGAATGGGAACTATGGGAGGATAGTTAGTTTCCTCCACTAGAAGAAGGATTACCAGAAGCAGCACAATTTCCTTCCTTGTGGGCTACAAAGGAGCCCAAGCAGATCATAGAGACGAAGATATTTTGGGTCCTGATGGAATCAATGCTTCGCATGGCTATTTACTAGTGTCTGAGGTTGTCCCAAACCTTGTACATGTAGCTATTAGCCTATGCAACACATTCAAGGTTGACTTCCACGGGGTGTATATCTAGGCATGAAAGGATCCAGCACAGAAGTGGCATGACTTGCCATATTTGGTAACATAAACAGATGTACAAGAGGTTGTAGCAAGATGGCCTACAGACTGGTACCCCCCTCCAAATCTCACTGTTGGGCCAACCATGGGTGCGGAGAGTGCTATTGTGAAGAAAAGGAAGGAGGTAGCTAAGCAGGCTGTGTAGAACCTAGCCACGTAGAAAAATAAGGATGCGACAAAGAATGTTCTTGTTGAGAAGGAACGTGTTGCCAAGGAGAAGGTAGAATAGGAGCAGCGTGAGACCCAGGAAGGTGACAAGTAACGTTCACTATAAATAGAAACAAAAGATCTTACAAGACAAGGCAGTGGAGGTGAGGAAGAGCAGTGCACCCCCTTCATTCTGAAAAGGCGTGAATTGGAGAAGCAAGTTGTATCGATGAAAAAGCATAAAGCCCAGAAAAAATAGGTTGATCCCATGGTGCTCATAGAAAGCGATCTTAATGAGATCGGTGATAAAAATAGGGGCACCACAATAGAAGTATTGCAATAGTTTAAACAACAGTACATGCAAACTTTGGGAGGAGTAAAGAAGGATCTCCGAGAGTTGCAGCTCCAAGCAACCAAGATCCAAGAAGATGTCGGGAAGGTGAGCGGTGCACATGGAAGTTTGGCGTGGGGTAGAAGTACAGTTGCATAGATGGTTCTGTGGCCGTAGGATGTGCGATTCTTCCCCTTACCTAAAGGTTCAGTCCATACTGACACTAAGGAACAGTGCACCCTCCTTGAAAAGGTCACAAATATGGGCTTGAAACATGTCACAATATCACTTGAGGCATTGCATGCATTACTATAGGGAGTCGTGGAAGAGCTTCTTATCAAGGAACAATGAGCACTCAGTGTTGTCAGCAAAAGTAAAGTCAATAATCGGCAATTGTTCACTGAAAATATGCAGGTTCTGAAGGAGAAGGAGATGCTCCAGGTGCATAGTTCACAACTGGAGTCAGTAGTCGCAGAGGCATGCAGGATAGTGCTTGAGCTTCATATCCCCAAGGATGCACAACCAGAAGCAAAGATCAAAAAACTAGTTGCTGGTGTGTGGGAAGCCAAAGCCAAGGTTAAACGAGTTTAGTTTGAACTCAACATAATATCACTTAACTACAATTAAATTTGCATCCCATGACTCCACCGGAGGTTCGGGAGTAGCGCGTAGCCATGATCAAGGAAGGAATGGCCAGTCTGGATGCCACAGTTGCAGACTGCACACCATTCTTTAAGAAAGCCATGGAGTTGGTAACAAATCTGTAGGTGGATCTGAACCACTATACGCTAAATACAGAAATGAAGGAGCTGCAGCGATAGTATGATGAGGTCATGGCAACCGCACGCTCCATTGCACTAGCGCAGTGCCTAGCCAAATTATAAGAGGGGAAGAAACTCCTCATGTAGGTAAAGGAAGCATAGAAGAAGGAGGCCTTGCTTAAGGCCAGGGTGTAACCTTGGTTAGAGGAGGCTTATCAAGTCACAATCACCATTCAGGACAAGCTAAAGGGCTTGCAGCAGGCACAACAGAAAATGAGGCTAGCCACAGAAGGACGAGCTACAGAAACGCTAGTGGAGGAAGTCAAACAGGAAACTACGCAAAGCACTGTCGAGGTTGTAGTAATCTAGGTGGAGCTAGGGGCTTTTCACAGCAAGATCACAATGCCAGCCAAGTGACTCAAGGGTGAGTCACGATCTTTGTGTTGGGGGCCTGTTGGGATGGGGTCCCCTGGGTTAGTTTTGGGGTTAAAATAACCCAAGTTTTGATATATTTTTGTAAGTAATGTAAAGTCTCCATGATTTTTGGATGTGGAGCGTATAGATGATTAGGAGTCAAAGGGGTTTTAGCCCCTTGTTTATGTAAAGTTTGAGTCCGTTTTGAGATCCACACATGGTCCGCGGACCATGGGATTATATGAGAAAGGCTATAAATAAATGTGTCTCAGAGAATCTAAGGCATGTTTATGTGGAATTCGGATGGAGTCTTAGAAGTAATAGCATAGAGAAGTGGGTCAGATAGGAGAGAAAGGCTCTGCAACTACGTGCGCATAGGCCTAGGTAGAGTTCGTAGCTAAGTGCATAGACCCCTGTAGCTGAGTGCGTAGGGTAGCTTTGAGTCTTTAAAGCTGAATTGAAGATAAATAAATGAAGTTTTTTTTTTTCACTTACTGGTTCATGGATACCCGGGTCAGTGGGTAGCCGCTACGTCCAGGGTTTTAAACACTAAGTGAACGCCACCCGAAGGGCATCAACACCCCTCGGCCTATTTACTGACCTAACCCCAAGAGCTTTCGGGATTCGACCCTGTGACCTCCCATTGGCGAGGCACTTGATTTGACCGATTGAGCTAACTCTTGGGGCTAGATAAATAAATAAATAAATGAAGTTACTGAACAAACCCTATGTATATATGTTCATCTCTATTTACTTCTATTTATGATATATGTTGTGGATGAATAACGTGTTTATGAAATATTGATCTAATGATGCACGATTCTCTTGAATAAGTCTTAATAGATGTACTTAATGCATGTTAAGTACTTTCGTGAAGACTGTGATAAATTCTGTTATGTTTACTAAATAACTTAAGTCGATCTGGGCGAACGCTAATCTAGGATTGTTATCTAATATGCGTAAGTGGATAAATTGACTATTAAGGGTCCACAAAGGCTGATCGTAGACCTTCGTGAAGGTTTGAAGGCTATTTTATAGAGTTGCAGTACCGAGACCTAAGGGCTTATCGATCTACGCAAAGGAAAATTTGAAGGCGCTAAAAGACATCACACTCATCTTTGGATGCAAAAACTTGGTTCTTGCATCCCTCCATAATGCTTCGGGTGAGACTGCAACCTGCGCTACGTGGGTTGTTACCCAAAGGGACAATAGTGTATGGATTTGTTGGTTGGTGCAACTAACTCTGAACCTAGGTTAGGACCCCCTAAGCCAACAATGTGCTGCTTAATGTGGAGATCATGCCACACCTTTTCTCGAGCCTTCTACACCTTCTAATGAAAGCCTACCAAGAAGCAATCTTCTTCTAAGTCAAGTATCTACGTGAGGCATTCTTCCATGGTATGCCAATCTACCATCTCTGTGACTACAACAATCCTTGATGTACTCCATTGGCGTCACTGCCTCTTTTCCATAAACCACCCTAAACGATATCTATCTAGTTAACTTCTTACAGGTAGTTCTATATACCCAAAGAACAGTTGGTATGAGCACATCCTAATCATTCCTATTTGCATTAAAAATCTTCGTCAAAGAAATTCCAAGGATATTATTAAAGGCTTCCACTATATCGTTTGCTTGAGGATGGTACGACTTGCTTTTTTGATGATACATCTGGAATTCTTAAAGCAGAGCAACAATTGTTTCATTTAGGAAGTGCAAACCACTATCATTGATCAAAATCTTAGGACATCCAAACTGAGACAAAATATATTCAAATATGAACTTCGCAGCTATAGTCACGCTACAATCCTTCAGAGGCTACGCCTCATCCCACCTGGTCAAGTATCGAGTCACCGTTATAATGTATCGTGCTCCTGTCTTCTTTCCTGGTGGTTGAATCAGTCCCACAAAATCTATTGCCCACTTCTCGAATTCATCCCTTCGCGACGGTCTCCCCATTCTATGATAGACATCACACACCCTACAATATTCCTTGGAATCCTTATGCACAGTGGGCCACCACAACCCAACTCGTAGGATCTTCTGCGTAGTTTCTCTTCCATCATAATGTCCTCCAGCAACTCCTCCATGTGCTTTCTTTTTTCTAGATATAATTTTTTTTATTGAACTACGTAAACTAATTTATTCATCTATGACCATTTCCATGAGAGGTAATCATAACTGACTAATTTTTCATGTTTTTTTTTTACAGTCCACTTAGCACTCATTACATTGGGTGATGCTCACAACGGTGAAGAAGGGAGTTTGAAACAAGTGAAATGAACACATTGTAGGGTTTAACCCCATACAGAAATTACCCATATACGAATTCTAAAACACAGAAAATAAACAATTCGAGAGAATAACACATAAAACACACATACATAGAGATTTTCCCCTGGATCCCAAAACGGGGACTACCAACTTGATTTTTCATTATGGTCCTTTCAATGTAATAATACATATTTATACATGCCGAAGCATCCAATACCATGGACCGAAAACTATCGCGTCTAAAAAACATATGCAAATATCATGCACAAAACCATAGGTGGGTCCACCCAACCTAACATAGGGTCCAAAACCAAAATTTTCCGAGGCGCTGCCCCGGACCCCATAAACTAGGGTTACGGGTGCACCTCAAACCCCCTGTGAGCTCCCCCCCTCTAACCCCTCGTAAACTACATGGGCTAGTTGTGGAAAGAATATAACACAACCCAACATTCTCCCACTTGTTGTTTTCTTTCCACAGGGGGCCACAAGAGAGTTTAATCATTTATCCAGCCCTGAAATTCCCATTGTCTCTCTACACCAAGAGAACTTCTCAGAGTTCACAGATTTTTTCAATGCATCTACAGTATTCTTCAAAGTGTCCACCTTTATCAGCAACAACTTTTTTTCTTCTATCATATCTCTCACAAAGTGATATTGAACATCAATGTGCTTTGTCTTTGAATGATAAGCGGGGTTCTTTGCTAAGAAAATTGCACTTTGGCTGTCACAGTCTATCCTTATAGCTCCCTGTACTAACCCCATACTTGAACACAATCTCTGCAACCAAAGTGCTTCCTCGCTTTCATGAGTGGCTACCATGTATTCTACTTATGTAGTTGATAGTGCCACTACAGATTGTTTCTTACTCATCCAACTGACTGCACTGCCAAATAGGTTAAACACATACCCGCTTGTAGATATTCTCTGGTCCAGATATCCAGCCCAGTTTGCATCAACAAAGCCATGAATATCCAACATTCTGTCCAATCCTGATCTTCCTTGGTAGCACAAACCATAATCACTAGTGCCACGGAAATACCTGAAAACCCGCTTCACTATTGTCCAGTGCTCCTTCCCTGGTTTTGACATAAACCTGCTCAATACTCCCACTTCATGTGAAATGTCTAGTCTAGTATAGACCATTGCATACATTAGGCTACCGATTGCACTTGCATATGGAACACGGGACATGTCCTCTTCCTCTTCTTGTGTCTTGGGACATTGTTCAGTAGATAACTTCACACCTACAGGAATAGGAACCTTCACCGATTTACTATCCTGCATATTAAACCTCTGCAGTATTGTCTCGACATACTTCCTCTGGTTTAACCAGAGCTTCCTCTTTGCTTGATCTCCTTTAATTTCCATGCCCAAAATATAGTTTGTAGCACCAAGATCTTTCATGTCGAATTTGGAGGACAATTGGGTCTTCAAATCCTGGATAATTTCTTTGTCATTTCCAACCAGCAACATATCATCCACATACAAGACCAGATAAATAAAATGGTCACCAATTAATTTAAAATACACACAGTGATCTTCTTTACTTCTAGTGAAGCCAAGTCCCCGTATAAATGTATCAAATTTCTGATACCACATCCTTGGTGACTGTTTTAACCCATATAGAGACTTCTTTAACTTCCATAACAGTTCTTTCTTACCCTTCACTGCAAAGCCTTCAGGTTGCTTCATGTATATTTCCTCTTCTAGATCCCCGTGAAGAAATGTTGTTTTCACATCCATCTGTTCTACCTCAAAATCAAAAGTAGTAGCAACAGATAAAAGTAATCTAATTTAAGTTACCTTGGCAACACGAGAAAAAATATCACAAAAATCAATTCCCGAAACCTGGGAATAACCTTTTGCTACCAACTGAGCTTTGTATTTCTCCACTTTTCCTTCTGCATTTGTCTTCTTTTTGAACACCCATTTGCTACCAATGGGTTTCCTTCTAGTCGGCAAATCCACCAGATCCCAAGCCTCATTTTTGTGCAAAGATGCCATTTCATCAACCATGGCCTCTTTCCAGAGTTTTCCATCCTCTGAATCCACTGCTTCCTTCATAGTTCTGGGATCATCATCAGTAACAAACAAAGAAAAATTTGAACAGAAAGCAAATGGACTATACCTTTCTGGCTGCCTTCTTTCTTGAACTGATCTTCTCACAGCCGAAGTTTGTGGCTCTTCATCTTCTAATTCCTCCTCTGTTGTAGAGTCTGATTCTTCCTCCTTTAGCTCAAACTCTATCTTCTCAGGTTCCTTTGGTTGGACTTCATGTTTAATAACATCTTTTACCTCTCTGAACACCACATCTCGGCTGTACACAACCTTCCATGTGATTGGGTTCCAAAGCTTATAACCCTTTAAACCATCCTTATACCGAATAAAGATGCACTTTTTAGATTTACTATCCAACTTGGTTCATTTCTCCTTTGGAACATGTACATATGCATCACATCCAAATACCCTCAAATGTGAAAGAGAGGGTTTCTTACCATTCCATACCTCTTGTGGATTCTTATCCTCCAATGCTGATGAAGGTGACTTGTTGACTAGGTAACATGCAGTATCCACCGCCTTTACCCAGAATTCCTGTCCTAACCCCGCACCACTAAGCATGCTTCTTTCCCTTTCCATCAACATCTTGTTCATTCTTTCTGCAGCTCCATTTTGCTGAGGTGTATATGGATTAGTCTTTTGTCGTGATATACCACACTTCTTGTAGAATTCTTCAAATTCCTTACTGCAAAACTATCCACCATTATCTGTCCTCAACACCTTTATCTTCTTCTCTGTCTGGTTTTCCACTAGAGCCTTAAATTTTTTAAACCTGTCAAAGACTTCAGATTTCTTCTTAAGGAAATATATCCATGTATTCCTTGAGAAGTCATCTATAAATGATACATAGTACACAGACTTACCCAGTGATGGAACCTTCACAGGTCCAAACACATCACTGTGCACAAGCTCTAATATATGTTTCGCCCTCTTACCACCAGAGGGGAAACTCACCTGATTTTGCTTCCCGTATACACAATTTTTAGAGAAATCAAAATCCAGAAAGTTTATACTCATACCTTCTACCATACCTTTACCATGAAGTATTCAAAGGCCCTTCTCTCAATATGCCCGTCCAAGCCTTTGATGCCATAGCATGGTCTTCTCTCCAGAGACCACTAGATTTTCTTCTCCACTTTCAGGACCCATAGAACTATTGCACCCATCAATAACAGTGCTACCTTGAAGCTTGTACAGAGTTCCAATCCGAACTCCCTGCATCAATACCAGTGCTCCCTGAACCATCTTGCAGGTATCCTTCTTGAACACTGTTTTTACACCTACATCATCCAGCTTGCTAACAAAAATCCGATTTTTGGCCAATGCAGGAATATGCAGAACACCCGGAAGTGTTCTAAACCTTCCACCTTACAGTTTCAACTTTACTTTTCCACGACCAATGATTCTAGCCTTCCTATCATCCCCCAAGAAGACATCACCACCATCATATTTCTCATACTTACAGAACCACTCTCTATGGGGAGTGAAGTGAAAGGATGCACCTGAGTCAATCAACCATGCCTCATGATCTACATGTGTACTTGAAGAAGCCAAGAACACATCCCCACCTTCATCTAAGGTGGTTTTCACCTCTGCAGAAGGAGCCTCATAAAATCCCTTTCTTTTGTCAAGAGCTTTAGATTTACAGTCCCTTTTGAAGTAGCCTTCCTTTCCACATTTCTAGCACACCACCTTTACAGGTTTTCCTAGAGATTTAGATCTCCCTCTAGATTTAGATCTCCCACTCGATGACTTATTTTTGTTTCTGTTTTGGGACCGTCCTCGTATAGACAAGGCATCACCATTTTGGCTCTCCATATTTTTTCATATCATCTCCTCCATCAACAAGGCTAAGACTATTTCATCAAACTGCAAGGCAGTTGCATTGCTACCTATTGCAATAACTAAACTATCCCATGAATCTGGTAGAGAACATAACAAATTGATGCACTTATCTTCATCTGAAATTTTAATATCAACAGATTCTAACTGAATTACCACAGTATTAAATGCATTCAAATGCTCTGTCATCGAGTCTCCATCTTTCATCCTTAGGTTATACAGATTTTTCCGCAGGAATAGTTTATTCACTAGAGACTTAGATTGGTACAAAGTCCATAACTTGTCCCACAAAGCCTTCGTCATAGCTTGCCTTGATACATTTAGCAATACTGAATCTGAGACACACAATCATATTGTGCTTTTTGCCTTCCAATTCAACTTCTTTCATTCTTCATCAGACACTCCCATTGGTTTAGTACTTGGATCTACTAAGATCCATTGGTCTTTATCCACCAACAGATCCTCCATCTTGAGTTTCCACAACTCAAAACTCTTACCATTAAATTTCTTGATCTATATCTTTCCACTACTCGCCATCTTCTTTCACCACCAGAATCGATTTCGCAGATCTCCCACTGAACAGGGTCTACCACAGGCCCGAGCGAAACCCCTCAGCAACAAAGGCGTCCCCTTGAAGCCAAAACTACTCTGATACCAAATGTAGGTTCTAACCCCGTATAGAAATTACCTGCATACGAATTCTAAAACACAGAAAATAAATAATGCGAGAGAATAACACATAAAACACACATACACAGAGATTTTCCCCTGGATCCCAAAACTGGGACTACTAGCTTGATTTTTCATTATGTTCCTTTCAATGTAATAGTACATATTTATACATGCCGAAGCATCCAATACCATGGACTGAAAACCATCGCGTCCAATACCATGGACTGAAAACCATCGCATCCAAAAAACATGTGCGAAAATCATGCACAAAACCATAGGTGGGTCTGCCCAACCTAACATAGGGTCCAAAACCAAAATTTTCTGGGGCACTGCCCCAGACCCCATAAAGTGGGGTTATGAGTGCAGCTCAAACCCCCTGTGACCTCCTCCCCTCTAACCCCCAGTTAACTACGTGGGCTAGTTGTGGAAAGAATATAACACAACCCAACACACATAGGGTCAATCATCACTTCTGGGGCTTGCACCCAGTAACCAAGGTTTCCCAGGAGGTCACCCATCCTAGATCGCCTCTAGCTCAAGTGCGCTTAACTATGCAGTTTTCCCCACAATCAAGCCCACTTAGCTTGCTACCCCATTTGAAAAAACTTAGCACGTATTGTTCCTCATGAACCATTCAAGTAGAGAGTTCCCTTCACTCATTTGAATTTAAGTATAGGGGTTTTCACAGTGCATTATATTAGATATCATTTTCTGGGATTCAACTGCATTAAGTAAGTCATTCATCTATGCCCATTTCCATGAGGGGTAGTCACCACTAACTAATTTCTCATGATTTTTTTGAATTGTGCACTTATCACTCATTTCATCTAATCCCATTTTATACAAGTGCCCTACAATGATAGAAAAATTCGCAGCCCTGACCACCAATTCTTTCTTCGGTTGTGTCGTATACCCTTCACGAGCTGTAGCCGTAGACAAAAAATGGATTATGTCTGCAAAATGTTCATCTGTAAGGTGCACATCAAAGAGCTGGGCATCAGACAATCCTTCATCAAGACTTGTAGGCTCGTCACCATTCTCAATCCACAAAACGTAATCTTGTCCATCATTTAATCTTGTTGGCTTCAAAACTACTTCAAAGTCATATTCCTAAAATAGAAGTAACCATCTAAAATTCCCCCCCACCACCTAACATAGGCTTGTTGACAAGATAATTCAAATTTGAATGGTCTGTGTACATTTTGAAGTGAGTACCGAAAAAATAATGCATGAACTTCTGCAGCGCATACACCATTGCCAGCCCTTCGTGCTCCGTGGTTGAATAATTCTTTTCTTCCTTAGAAAATTTTCTGCTTGCAAATGTAATCGGATGGTAGATATCACCTGCACCTAGTTGGGTTGCTCCTAATTCTATGTAGGACGCATCTACATGTACATGGAATTCTTTCTTCCAATCGGGGAACACTAGAATAGGTTCTATAACCATCCTTTCCTTCAATACATCTAATATTTTTTGGCAATCATCATCCCATAAAAATGTCACGTCCTTCTTCAATAAGTTTTCAGTGGGTGCATTGATCTGTACATATGCCTTGATGAATTTCCTATAGTATCCTGTATGGCCCAATGTTGCATGCAACTATTTTACATTCCTTGGAGGCTCCAAATTGATAATCGTTGAAGTTTTGATAGGGTCCACCATAAGCCCCTGCTTATAAACAATGTGGGCCAAGAGTATCCCATATGGTACGCAAATATGCATTTCTTCATATTAAGGGATATCTGATTCTTCGTACAAGTATCTGGCTTCAAATAAAGACTTGCAACGTGATTTTTCACTAACCCAAACACTATCCAATCATCAAAGTAAACCTCCAAAAAATCATGAATAAATTCTTTAATGGCTGTGACTACCACCCTAGAAAATATTGCAGGGGCATTCTTAAGTCCAAAGAGCATAATGGTATACTGAAAACAACTCCATTCTATGGTGAAGGAAGTCTTACCTCAATCTTCTGGTGTGATCTTGATCTGGCGATACCCTAATAACTCATCTATAAACAAGTAGACTTCTTTACCACCAATTTTCTCCAATACTTCATCTATGAATGACATAGGGAATGGATCATGTACACAAGCATCGTTCAACTTAATTAGATCTACTCAGATTCAAATTTCACACGTTGTCTTCTTCTCCTAAACCACCATAGGACTAACCCAGTTTGATTCTTTGACATGCCTAATAATTCTTGCTGTAAGAATCTTATCCAGTTCTTCATGCACTTTTTCTTTGTACTTAGGATTCAACTTATTTGGGCACTGCTTTACCATCTTTTCATCTGGCTTTAGATTGATCTTCATAATAGATAGATCACCTACTTTCCACTTCATATTAGAGAAATTTTTTGGAAACAAATCCTGATATTCTCATAATAAATCTGTGACATTTTCAACTGTGTCCTCATCCCACTAGTCGAATATATTTGCGAACTTCAACTGCGTTTCTGACACAATTTTGACTTGCTTGATTTTCAATGGTTTTGAGATGTCAAGAAATTATGCTTTAGGCCTCGTGACTTCGTACTGTCCCTCTGACTCAAGGATACTAATATTCCTGGTATCTTTCGCACCTTTTTCTATGGTTGTTGGCTTGTTGGGGCCTGACCCAGGTTTGGAGATGATTTAGCCAAACAAATCCCAGTACTACTGGCCCTTTCGGTAATAGCCTGCAAAGTGTAGACTAAGGTCTCACCCGAAGTAGTATGGGAGGGTGGAACTAGGTTTCCGCACCCTGGAGGTGTCTTATGGGTTCAAGTGGTTTGCAGTTCGACCCTGCGTCACGTCGCTACGCGCACTTACCCTACCTCACAGCCTGAGATGTTGCCTTTGCCCAACCCTACTCGGGGGTCGAACTGTATTATTACCCAAGTCTTTACTAGTAGCCCAATATTAGTTGATTAACTTAGCTTACTTGTTCACTTTCAGTTATACTTAACAATTATCATAATTCATACAAGTGCGCAGAGTAAATAAACAGTATAATTGAAAATGAGATCAAACATATAATAACTCAGAATTGATGCACAAAATTTGTAACAGAACCTTTGTTTATTAATCCTTTCTCTGGTTACAGACTCAACTCTACCCTGCACACTCAGCTACAGGGGTCCATGCACTCAGCTGCAGACTCTACTAGGCCTCTGCGTACTTAGCTGGAGAGCCTCTTCCTATTATTATGACCCAAGACGCACTTAGACTCTTCTTCTTGGCTTTTCTATCTCATTCTATCCATTCTACCATCATCTTATTCCACTTACAACTTAGAACCTCACTCTTATTTATACAATCCCATGGTCCGCGGACCATGGGTAGGCTGACATTACATTCAAACTTAGGGTAGACAACCCTACGACTCTAACATACATTCTGCACTGGCAATTCGCGGGGCTTTACACTAATATTACTCAAAAATTGGGCTTTGAGCCCCATAACAAGCTGTGGGGGGATTCCATGCCCAACAGGCCCCTGACACAAACATCGTGACTCACCCTTGAGTCACTCTGTTAGTGCGACGACCTTGGCGCGGAGTCCCTCCAACTGGAACTGAACAGTCCTAATGTCCGCAGTGCACTGAACCACTTCTTGTTGAACTTGTTGTATCCGTTCTTCTGAAGCCTTTGTTTTCGGCATGCTACCCTGCATCTGCACATGCCTCCCCTGGATGTGCACAACCTTCCCTTCAATATTTTCCATGATTGTGAAGGCCTCGTCAATCGATGGATGGACATGCTCTTTGAGAACTGCTTCCTTATGGCACGCCGCGTCCACCTGTTGCTTTAATGCCTTGGCTTGTTGCATCCTCAAAAGCTGCTGAGTGAGGACTACTGTCTACATAGTCCCTCTGATGCTGTCATACTACTGTTGGAGTTCGATTGCCCCTGTCTCTAGCCACTGGATGTTGGGATCCTCCTGCAAAGTCGTGAGGACCTCCAGTGCTTGTTCCAACATATTCGTACAGTTGCGCACTGCACCTCCAATATCTTCCAACCCTGCTGCAATAGCGTTGGCGTGTTGTTCTCTGATTTCCGGGGGAGTGGAAGGTGGCGCCTTCAACCGCAGCTCAACGATCTAGATATTCAGCTCCAGTCACCCTTTTCATCTCTTCTCATGTGTCGTAGGCTTCACTTGCCAAATTATGGATCCGCACTTCTACTGGTAGATCTGCTGTGATGGCTAGATCTGGGACGTGTTGGCAAGCGTCATCTACTGTGTGCACCAAATGTTGATTCTGTGACACCAACTCATCGCATTGCAAGCTAAGCTGTTCTATGTTAATTTTTGTCTCACTAAGAACTTGGATCACGTAACTCTCCCTGGCTCGTAGCTATGTTGTTATCCCATCATGTAACTGATATAGTGTTTCCCGGGGAAGGGAAACCAGGTTAAGGCCAAGGTCTTTCATCATGCTAAGCGACATCCGATCCATCGTATTTGACAATACTAACGCTCCCTCTGGTAACACTATTGTGTTGGCCATCCTTGCACACAACATCTGCTCTGTTGCTGAAGTTCCTACTGTGACGTGGGTAGACAAGGTACCTTCCTAAGGGGGCCACACTTATAACTCCTATAGCTATGCCCTGAAGGCCCCCAACACTATCTAGTGCTTTTTCATAAACTCTTGAAGCACTTCACTGTGACATCACGAACTGTCTCCCTGATGTCATGGAGATCACCTGCGGTTAAGGTGATTAGGTCAATGGCCAGCTTCGAGGCCTTGACCTTCTTCCTTGGGCCTGATCTGTTTGTGATGCATGGCCATTTTTGCTGTGTGGACATGGCTCCTAGGTTCACGCTCCCTTTTGCCATTTCTGTTTCCTCGACCTCCTACCCTAAGGATGTTGCTTGGCCCTTGTCTGCCTGTGCTGTTGCTGCCTCTGCTATCTGCACTGCTACTGCTTCTGTGGCCTTCTTCTGCTCTGCGGCTTTCTGTGCCACTTCACGCACCTCCCTTACCTTAGCTACCGCTTTTTCATTCTGCTGTCTCTCGCCAGTTGGGTGATGTGCAACTTGGCATCATCCTTCTTTTTCTGTGCTATCACTTTCTCTAGTTCTACCAAATCTGGGGCGCACCACTCAGGAGGCCATGTCTCCAATACAGTAAAAATCACATCGTCAGTGGCTACAAATGGTAGCTTCATCCACTTCTTTGCTAGATCCTCTCACGCCTTGATATAGATGTTGTGCATATCAGCTTTGAAGTCTGCAAAACTATGCAAACTATTGTGCACCATAGGTGATAGGTGTGGCCTCCTATTGATCCACATCCCGATGCTTGCCTCCATGAGCACCCATAAAATTTTGATGTCACGAATCTATTTCACGTCCTTGGTGGCCCAGAGCGAAGCGTACTTCATGGCCTCTAGTAGCTCTCTATCAATGTTGGCGGACTGACTATCCTCCGGTAGTTCTCTTGCTACGAGCACTATGGATAATATCAACCACGTGTAGTGGGAGGTCTTGCCCTACTCCAGGGCTTCGTGACAATTTATCAAAACCTCCCCACAGAGGAATTTGACCCAGCTGAATCGGAACCCCTCTGTGCACTGCTTCGCCAGCATGACCACCGGTGTCGGTACCTCATTGACATGACACTTCCTCATTACTTTGTCAGCCAGGAGTTGGGTTGCTATGTGCACCCCTTTGTCCTTGATGTTGGAGATGACGTAGCCCCTCTTCTTCTTCTCCAACTTATATTTCACCTTCATGGCTTCAACGAGAGCCAAATCACTACCTTTTCTGGCTATAATTGTGGGGTCCTTTCCTTTACAAGGAAGCCGAGAAATCTGGTGAATGAGGTCTGCCATGACGAGAATAGGCTCCTGATCCAAAATGGATTTTGGATAGATTTCTAAGTTTAAGTGTTCCTCACAGTAGAAAATAGAAGTCCAAGGATGTTCCTGGAAATACCCCCATTGCAAAGATATTTTCCTTTTGAATCTACTGCAACTTGAATGGGCTAAAATGGACTTCTGAGGCAGAAGTTATCGCAGAAAGAAGTTGCCCTTTGTTCTTTGGAAAAAGAGGCAAAATCTTCAAAAAGGGCAAGAAAAACCCTTATAAAGGGAAATCGCATCGGAGATGGGTCAACAGGAGGACTTAACGCGGAGGCAGAAGGAACCTCCAACTGCGACCTCCGACTTATCGCATCGAAGGTAAGACTTTCCCCGATGACAGGACCTTGGGCCAATGTGACATGCGACTACGATGATCAGCAGATCAGTGTCGGTGATGCCACGAGGTAAGGGAAGGACCCCCATGGCTGTGCGACATGCAATTGCGATATATCACATCACATCATCACATCGCAGTGATATAAAGGGGTGATAACATGCGACTTGCGATCGCCAGACCTGACAGATTTTATAAGCGCAATCTATAAATTTTGAGTTCCGATAAAAGGGTAATTGTCAAGTTTTCTGTGTATTAGTGGATTTCGATAGAAAAGCCGAAATATGAAGGAAAATGCCCCGAAGCGATAAAGCCGGACCCAAAAGGAATTTTAGAAGTGGCCGTATATTATTTGAGTTATGTAAGCAGGATTTCAAGTGGGCCTTGTCACACGGAATCTGTCAAGGGTGCGGACACGACTGACCTTCCTAGAAGTCTAAGACATTCTAATGACAAACAAGACAAAATGGAGTGATCTTTCTCTAAATACACCTTTTACAACATGAAAAACTACAAGTGTTTAGGCTTACCTTATTCCAGAACGCTATTGTTGAAGTCCGTTCTTGACGATCCGGATGAGCTCCTCCTTCAAGTCAATTCCTGCAACCACAAACAATCAAACAATTACCAAGCACTTGCATTTCATATAATAAAACATATATTCAACATGCAGACCAAGGAACACATGAAATAACTCATTAACACAAGCTATTGAGAAAAATAAACCAGTTTGTATTAATAACGAAACAAAGAAACTCTTACAACCTGGCCTTGGTGTTGTGAAAGTTCCTCCCAGGGTCCATCAAGGGTTTTCCTCTACTTTGACAAAGCTCACCCTCTCCCAAGTAGAATCAAGTGAAGACAATCTCTCCTCACAAAGGCTCTAATGGAAGACCTAAATCCTGCAGCATTTACCCAAAGAAAATGTATAGCTCCAACCTCCTCTCCTTTTGGCTCAATGCCTTTATTTATAGTGCTGTAAAGAGGTTATTCAGGTCCACTATCAATGGGATCATCCCCCTCTATGGGTGGGATAGCTCCCTTATTGATGGGATAAGTTCCCCCTTAATAGAGATACATGAACCAACTGGAGGCGCATCCATTTCATCAAACCGACCTCTAGAATGTTCTAGAAGTAACCACAAGTAACTTTTTCAAGATAAAACTCGCGCATTTTGCCTTTTACAGAGGGACGCACCTGTCCCTTAACATACAGAGCGTCCATGGACGCAGATTTTGTGAACATGGTCAGCGTCCCCGCAGGTAAGGCTAGAGAGAACCTGCGACCCCAGAGATAAACATAGTTTTTACAAGACTTTCTCTCTTCTTTGAGTTTGAGATGGATAACAGAGGCATGAGACTTGCCTAAGAGGGTAGCATGACTGTTGATTTGAGCCATACTAACTGTAAGTAGTCAAGGTGACATTTTTTAGTGTAACAGATTGCCCCCTAAAGTGCGAAGCCTGGAATAGAATAGGGTTTTGTAATTCTAGGAAGGGTGAAGCGCTTTATCATTTCAAGGATTGCCTTGTGGATGGCCTGGTTGGAACCTGCAATTTTCAACACAAAATACATGGATAAGATTATATCATCACTGAGGTAGGCATTCCATACTCAGATTCAAAACTTTAACTAATGGACTAACTATTCTGATACAGGAATGATCTTGCAGTACATCATTTTTATAGACTTTTGTAGATACAGTATGGACGCAGCCATCTGTTTATGATAAGTCTACATAGACAATGAATACAAAACTCCTCGCAGCCTGGATGGTAGAAACTAGATCCAGGGTCTTCACTTCTACTTCCCGAATTGGTACGATTCTAGCCATGTGATTAAATGATTCGATGTCGAACATGGTAGAAACCACTTGATTACCAGTCAATGATGTAAACTGTTAACAAGCGTGAGAGAAACCACCAGTAATGTCAATGGTTCTCAAAGTACCAAGCACAACCCGTGAAATGTGAATAGATGTTTTGATGTCGAACACTTCACGGAATCCTCTGATCGAAAGTCAATGATGTAAACTGACGTCAAAGGCGAGAAACCTGCCATTGATGCATGCAGACTTCAAGGTACTGTCGATTCCTAAGTCATCTTTCTAGATAATGTGTCGATGTCGATAGAAAGCGACCCGTTGCAGGCAAGCCCACAACACGAAATCATTGTTCAAGTTGAAGAAATGTTGCTGTAAGGACTGACTCAGGGATGGTCAAATGGATGACAAGTATTTTGCAGATGAAAGTTTTGCTTGCAGACCTCTTGAACACATAACGACACGACAGATGGCTTGGTGACGAATAACTCAAAGTTAATCCCCGGAACCCGGTTAAAGACTTTCAAAGTGATTTGGTCAACTGTGAGGTAAAAGATTTCCCAACCCAGGTGAATGAAAAGTGTCGTGTTCAAGAGCGGTAATAAAGTTTCTTCTGAGACAAAAGGTGACAAATAGGTTCATTCTTCTCTTTTTTCCCCCACCATTTCTGGCAAGTACCTCTTTATTTTTAACAAGCTTGAGGAGGATAACATATGCTTGATTATAAGCTCATCCTTCGGACGAGTCCAACCTAGTTTAAATTCGAACCCTAGGAAGGAGTGGTTCGTTCCTGTTTGTAATTGAACAGGTCCTCTACTGTAAAAGTTTAACGAGCCCAGTATAGGAGAAACTCGGCGTTTTTCAATTTTAGAGAGTCTGAAAAAACTAAAGGAGACTCCACGTTGAACTTTTTCGTATATTTGTGTCCCTCAAGCCCGAAAAAGTATAAAATAATACCTGGGGGAACCGCTTGATCTTGCGACCAAGGAGTACTTTCATAATAGTGTCGTTAACCTGAAAAGTAAAAAGCGATCAAGGACACGTCGTTTTATTTCCTTATCGAGTTCGAAACGACAAAAACCCGGCAATCTTTTCCTGATTTTGCGGTCAGAAAAGAGCTAAAAGGGGACCGTCTTTTAATTCCGTTTTAACGAGTGAAAAAGAAACACTCGGCGATCTTTTCATGTTTTAGGAGTCAGAAAAGGGCTTAAAAGATGACTCTGAAATTTTGTTTGTGAAAAATTACAATTTCCCTCGAAATCCCTTCGTCCTGCACAAAAGCGACACATTACTCATACCTGTTTAAAATAGGCAAAAATACATTCAAAAACATCTTTTCATGGTAAAAAATGAACTAATTCATCCAAAAAACCTATAAAAAGACCTTTTACCATGTCATTTTTACCGTTTCACTGTTGAGGTTGAAAAAGGAGCTTTTGACAAGAAACTTCCCGTGGTTGCTGCGGAAAATCTGACCGTCGGAATCGAACGCCGCTTCACCGAGGTATTTTACACATCCCACTCTTCATTTTTATCCGTTTAGTTTTTTGTTTTTGGTCTCTGTTTCATTTTTTGGGGGGTTTTGGGTTCAAAATGCGCCCCTCGGCGGACGCAGGTGCCCTTCGGGTGACCTGCGTCCCCCGACTTTTTCTCATACGGGAAAAAGGTCGGGGGACGCAGTCCGCCTTCAGGCGAGCTGCGTCCGGACGCCCTGTGCTACAAAGCCGGGGTGCGTCTTCCGCAAAGGGCGCATTTCAAAACCCCAACTCTCTCAAAAAACCACCAAATTTGCTCAAATTAATTTCTAATTGACTCTTTTGATGTGCAGGACCTTAAACATGTTAGACTGGAGAGAGAGAGAGCACGTAGAGGACGATGAAGCTGCGATTAACCACCAACCCTCTCTGGATGCCTTAAGAACATGTGGATTGTACAAATATTGGACCATACCGGGCATGAGGGGCCAGGTAAGATTTTTGGAATGGCTGGTTGAGCGATGGAACGTTCAAGATCAATGTTTTTACATTGGAGGGCACCAGCTCGAGATAGAGCCCTCGGATGTATACTTTCTCACTGGCTTGCCAAACAGAGGTGAGCAACTCAACCTTGCGGGGACCAGGCCGGGTGGCCAATCCCTTGATGATCTCCGCGAGGAGTGGTGCAGACCAGGGACTCGCCATAAAAAAGGCGTGGAGATAAAGCACATCGCTCTGGCGGAACTTAGAGTTATTGCATTTACGGTCACCAGGATTTGTGGCGCGGCCGCCTTGCACATTGCCTCCGGATCCCAAATGCGGATGGCAGTTGACTGTTACCAAGGCACCATCTTCAACTGGTGCGAAGCTGTGTCGGCTCATATGAAGAGCCAACTAACCAAGGCAAAGAACGGACGACTAAAAACTTTTGGATATGGGCCTATAGTCGTGAGCTTTGCCTTGGAGAGAGTTCCTATGCTGATCCCTCAGCAACTCACTGTTGATGACTTGGGTCCTCGGGAGCCAAAGCTTGTTCGATGGGTTGCGGTGATGGCCCGGCATCCTGACGAGGGTGCTGCAGTGGTTCGATTCTCAGACAGTTACTTCGACTGGCTAGAGGGCCAGCTTTTTGTGATACAAGACTTTCCATATGCCGGAATGGATTTCAGAGGTGATCCGGACATGGTTCTTCCACAGGGAGAACAATGGGATGACAGAGGTACTTTCATTTTCACAAGTTTTCTAATTATGTATTTTTTTTATTTTTCATATATATCGTCTCAAAGTAATAGTAAAACTTTAAAAATGCAGATGTTGGACCACAGCGTCCAGCCAATCTCCGGCCTTACGACAGACGACATCCAGCTGCACCGGCACCGGCCCCACAGGACGCGGCAGCAGAAGTACTAGCTGAGTTGGAGCATGATCTAGAGCGTCTCACGGCAGATATACCTGAGACTACTATGGACGACATTCCTATCAGGCTTCAGCGCTTCGTAGTCGCGGTCCCTGGACCGTTTAGGAGATTTTTGCGCAAGGTAGCCCGCGCAGTGGTGTCGTACAGAGAGCACCACCAGTGATTGACTAGTCACTTTTGTAGTCACATGTGACATTTTTGACTTTTTGTACTATCATTTTGCCGATCATAAGGTGTTTTAAACCTATGATCGAAGACGATGTATATATTTTTTGACACACTTCTATCTATATATATCACTATTACCGGCTTATCTTGTTTAACATATGTGATGAAATGTTTTTAAATTTACTTGCATGATTATTGTAAATGTCTGTCCAACATTCGAGAAGCAATTGCATCTGCTAATGTATTCAAAGACCTTGGAATATGTTGATATTCAATGTAATCAAATTCACGTTCCAAGAGACGCACTCTCAAAAACAACCTTAATAACACAGGATTTCTAATGGCATAAACTCTATTAAGCTGTAATACAACAAGTTCAGAATCTAACCTCACTATCAAACGTCGAATTCCAAATGAAATAGATTCGGATAATAATTCAACCACTGCACTGTATTCTGCAATGTTATTCGTTGTTTGACCGAGGCTTACCCCATGCATAGAAACTAACTCGTCAGAGGGTGAATAGATAACCCAAGCTGCGGAAGAGATATTCCGTGTACTACGACAAGCACCATCAGCAAATCCAATGTATGTTTGGAGAGGCGTCGACATCTACAATATCAAGAGTAAAACCAAGATAAGCCAGAATAATGACGAAAAACCACACTCGCTAAGCTAAGCACACTGACTAAACTAACACACTTGCTAGCTAGAAAGGAAATCTAACCTATCTAAAAATTTCTCCATCCATCATTTTAAGCATAATACCTCTTTAGGTAAAGTCCATTTCTGGGTTTGCCCAAAGAGTCCCCATCAAAATCAACTAACTCATAAGCCCCTTTTGCTAGCTTTCGCTTTACAATGTAGGGCCCATGCCACATGGGAACGAATTTTCCAGCACCTAGCTTATCGTTAGCTTGATCATATAATAGTACTAGGTCTCCTTCCGAAAAACTTCGAGGGGTTACATTTTTATCGTACTGAGCTTTCATTCGTTTCGCGTGAGTCTCGATAGCTAAAGTAGCGTCACGTCGAGTCTCATCTAATTTAGCCAAGTATAACAACCGTTTCTCCTCTTCGGAAGTAGCTGGAAGTAATTCGACAGCCATTTGAAGTGATGGGATTTCGCATTCAATAGGTAACACAGCTTCTAAGCCATAAACTAGCTGAAAAGGGGTGAAACCTGTTGAATTTTTCACTGAAGTTCGATATGCCCATAGCGCCGAAAATAACATGTTATGCCAATTCGTTCGATGGATACCAATGATCCGTCGAATCATGACGACTAGAACTTTGTTGATTGACTCAACCAAACCGTTGGCTTGCGGATAATAAGGTGTAGAGCTATCGTGGCGCAAACCAAGCTGGCTTGTAAGCTCAGTCATCATGACATTTCGAAAATGGCTTCCATGGTCCGTAATGATTGCTTGTGGGACACCAAACCTAGTTATGATATGATTGAATACGAAAAGTGCAGCTGTCTTGCCGCTTGCGTCGAATGTAGGCATCGCCTCGGCCCATTTTGTAAAATAATCAACCGCGAGGATGATATACGCATGCCCCCCGGCCGAGTGAGGGTTACAAGTAATAAAGTCAATGCCCCATTTGGCGAATGGACCAGCGGCAATTATAGGGTGGAGAGGAGCAGGTGGAGCGCGCATCTTTCGATCAAACACTTGACAGTTGTGGCATTTTCTGACGGCAAGGATACAATCTTTAAACATAGACGGCCAGAAATAGCCAGCGCGCAACACCTTCTGAGCTGTGGCATACCCAGACATATGACCGCCACATGCTCCAGAGTGACAATCATTCAAAACTCTCTCAGCCTCTTCGTGAGTTAAACAACGTCGAAAAACTAAGTCTGCCCCCAGGCGATAAAGTGTATCTCCAATAATTCTGTATTGCTGGGATTGAAACCGAATTTTTCGACGGTTTTCCTTGGAAGCTTCAGGCCGAAAGGTTTGGGTTTGGAGATAGATGATTATATCCCCATACCACGGATCTACAGTGCTAATAAGAAACAAAGATTCGTCCGCAATGGACTCCTCTGCCACAGTCTCTGTGTCAGCACTCGGGAAATCACACATCAATTCCGCAAAAACTAAAGATTTCTTAGACTTGGACTTCTCAAACTCCAAGTCGAACTCTTGCAGGATGACGATCCATTTAGAGTACTTGCCCCCTAGCAGTTGTTTTGTCAAGATATAAATCATAGGGTTGCAATCCGAAATAACAGTAGTTTTGCGGAGAAGAATGTAGTGACGAAAACGCTGGACAGCTTGAACGGCTGCCAGGGCCAATTTCTCCACATGTGAATATTTTAACTCAGTTGGATTTAAGGTTCTGCTAAGGTAATATATCACATGCTCTGCCTTGAATTCATCTTCTTGAACTAACACCATTCCAATGGTGGAATGCGAAGCTGCGAGGTATAAGAAGTAGTCCTGGTTGTAGTTGGGAGGATGCAATAACGGTGCATGGGTCAACGCGTGTTTCAGTGCATCAAAAGATTGTTGGGCAATCTCGTCCCAAAAGAATTGTGCGTTCTGTTTCAACAACCGTGTAAAACCTTTAGTGACCTCGGCGTAGTTTGGGATGAATCGGCGTAAAAAGTTCGCTTTCCCTTGCAAACTTTGGAGTTGGCGCAAACTCGAAGGAGGAGGCAATTTGATGATAGCCTCGACTTTCGAGGGATCGACGCGAATGCCGGCTTTTGAAACAACAAATCCCAGCAATCGACCTGTTTCTATACAGAAAACACACTTGTGGGGATTCAACCGAATTCGATAATGCCTACACCTCATAAAGATTGCTCGTAGGTGGACAAGGTGATCAGCTCGTTGTAAAGAATGAGCAGGCAAATCATCGAGATAGGGTTGCACAATGTGCTTGATGTCATGAAATGCATAAGACATTGCCCGTTGAAAAGTGGCCCCGGCATTCTTAAGTCCAAAAGGTAATTTGCAATAAGCAAATGTCCCCCATGGACAAATGAATGCCGTTTTTGGTTGATCGGCAGGTAGAATATTGATTTGATTATAGCCTGAGAAACCATCCATGAAGGAAAACATCTCACTTCCGGCACAATCATCAATAATTTGATCGATATAAGGCGTAGGATAGTTGTCTTTTGGACAAGCTCGATTGATATCCCTATAGTCGATACAGATTCTTATTGTTCCTTGTTTTTTATTGACGGGAACAATATTCGATACCCAATCCGTTAACGGGATCGGATAAATGAAACCTGCTTTCAACAGCTTTTCGACTTCTGCTTTAATCGCAGCCGCTTTTCGAGGGTGAATCTGACGCAACCGTTGCCGAATGGGTTTAGCATCCGGGTAGGTTTTGATTTCATGAACAACAATGGCAGGATCAATTCCCGGCATTTCCTCGTAAGACCAGGCAAACACGTCGCGGAATTCTTGGAATAGGGCCTTGTAAGTTTGGATTTCTTCTTCAGTACATGCGGCACCTATATGAATGTTCTCCTCGATTCCGGGCTTCACTGAAATATCAATGGGAATAGTACGAGAAATATTCCCTAAATTCAGCTCTGAATCAGAATGTTTCGTTGGATCCTGAGCGTCTTTGACATATTCAGCGGTAAAGATAGATGAAAAATCATTTTCAAATGCATCATCCTTAGGTAAAAACGAAGATCTGTGATGGAGATCTTCCCATGGTAGATCATCTACACTTAGGATTTCGCGAAGTTGTTCGTCAGATGACACTTCTTCGGGAAACGTTATCCGTTCTAAGGGTGAGGTGAAAAGTGACTCTTCACTGACCACATTCATTTGGTCGGTTGAATGAAAGTCGGTAAAAGACATAAGAGCTTCATAAGCAATCTCATACGGACTCAACGGCATAACATCACCGAGTGAGTCTAGCTCAGAGTCAGAGGGAACATACCAAGGATCATCATAAATAATGTTTTCTGACGTGATCATATGAATTGTTGCAAACGAAGGGTCTGCATTGAGTGGAGGGAGAGGAAAAGTTCCCAGTAAACCGGAATCCTTAACTAAACCTACACCAATGTCCCTATAAGGGATTGTCGTTTTACCAACATGCTGGATAGTTTCTAAAGAGGTTGGGTCGGATGAAAAGTATGTCAGCTGATCAATAGTCACGATCTTACCGTTATGTGGAAACTTAATGACTCTGAAGACCGATGAAACGACCGCTGTCATAGCATATGACCAACTTCGACCCAAAAGAAGGTTGTAGTCTAGAGGGGCATCAACCACTTCCACATCCAGACTAACGGTTTTACCTTCGACCCCTATAGGCAATTCTTGTAGAATACCAAACGGACGGAACCCACGGCCATCAAAGGCCTTAAGGATGGTGGGGGATTGGTTCAACGAAGGAGAACCAAGCGATCTCCAACATTGAATCGACATAATACACGTAGAAGCTCCCTCATCAATCACAGTCCGATGAATAGGCCTGTTTTTGACTATCACTGGAATTTGGAAAGCCATTTGATGGGGGAGACGCGGTGTACTACTTTCTAGATCAAAGATCATTAGGTTCGGGTCCTGAACATCGACAGCTCCAATAGCCGACAAAAGCAATTTTCGTTGCGCTGGACATGATTGCAGCACTTCGAGTGCCGACATTGCTGAAGGTGAAACAGCTAAGTCTTCAACAATGTTGTAATTCTGGGCTGCTCTCGCATGTGGATTGAAAGCAGACCTTCGAAGTACACCCTTGGCGGGCGGCTTAATCACTAAGTCTGGGTTAGGTTTTTCGATCTGTAGTGGATCGGAACCAGGAGCTGAGGTTGATGGGTTAGAGTGAGAAGATTCTGCTTCTTTACCATCAACAGGAGCCTTACTACCATAATCTTGCGATCGAGTCGCAATCCTGACATGAGACATCATCAAAATGGGTTCTTCACTGGCATTCGAAGAAGAACCTATCATCTTATTTTCCTGCTCGGGAAATGGATTCTTTAACACAGCAGGAGTGGGAGAACCTTTAACTATTTTCACTACCTCGGCCCGATGAGGGCAGTCTCTCGTAAAATGATCTTCTTCACAAATGAGACAAGGATAACGAGGTTTGCGCTTTTCGTCATTGGTTTCCGACTTTTCCGTTTTCTCCTTTGGAGCCTTGTCTGCTTTAGCCTTCTTCTTTCCTTTCTTCTTTCCACCGTTTTTGGATTTGGCCGTAGATGACTCTACAGCGTGAATGTCGGCGGTAAGTTCAGGAGGAGAAGACTCTCCTGTCGGAGAATCAGGCAAAGTGATAATTGGAGTATTGGAGGTCTTGGAAGACTTCTTCTTACTCTTCGTAGTCACGATACCGATCATACCATCAGCGGCATGAGATCCCGAAGGAGCAGCAGCGATTTGGTTTGACTTTGGAAGATCCGGAATTTTCTCGTGTAACGTACCCGACTGAGTGTAAACTAAGTCAAGGTATTGTGCCTGAGCAATGACTTGCTCCTCAGTAACTACTCCGGCCTTAGCTACATCTTCAGTAATTCTTGGTAATAATGATTTTACAAACCATTCAGCTAAAATTTGGTCCGGGATAAAAACTTTCACTAATCTTCTTCGACGTCTCCACTCATGGATGTGATCAGAAATGTACGTGGATGTCGATTGTTTTAGCGAAGTTAATAATTCTGTACCATTATCGTATCTGACTGGTAACTGAAAATGAGTTAAGAATGAAGTAGCTAACTGGCTAAAGTTGTAAAAAGAAGCCCGTGGCAACTCAATGTACCACTTGGCTGCGAGACCAATGAGTGTACGCTGGAAAAGACGTAAGCGGATAGAATCATCTGAGATGGAATTTGATGCACACCAGAGGTGGTAAGTCATCACGTGATTAGACGGATCCTCTCCAGACTTACCTTCGAACTTGGGTATATCGCTGGGCAACTTATTTGGCATTGGCGGCCAGAACGGAAGATATTGAATTGGATCGTTCGTTAGGCGCGTCAAGTCGGGTAAATCTAAAGTCGCAATAAACGGTAACTGCCGGTTAGGATCTCTAAAACTCTGAGTCACAATACCAGCCCCAGGAGGAGGATATCCAGGATAACTAGGAACAGGAGTCGCATTTGGGATATTATATCCTCCTGGAAAACCAGGATTAACCGGACCGTACTGGGGTTGCTGAGGTGGTTGATAAGTGTACCCAGGATACGGTTGATACTGGTAAACCGGTTGTTGGGCAGCTTGCCCAGGTTGATACTGTCCCTGGTACGGAGGTTGAACAAATTGAGGTTGAGTAGTAACAACCGTACTTGTACCAGGTTGGCCTGCAGGCATCTGGACTGTGGTTTGAACCGTGGGTCCAGACAACGGTACAGATGTCTGAGGAGCGGTTACAGGGACAGTAGAAACCGGAGCTGCCGATACTCCAGAAGTAAGCATGGTAGATGAAGCGGTAGTTGCTGCAGCCGTGTGAGGTGGAGTACTAGGTGCAATTGGCGGCTGAGTAACTACAGAAGTTACAGGGGTCTGAACACTTGACTGGACAGGTTGCGGTTGCTGGGGTGGACCAGGAACTGCAGGTTGTCCTGCTTGAGGTACCGACTGTATACTTGGTTGCGACATCTGTTGACCCTGTGACGGATCCCATGTTAACATTCCAGGGTATTGACTCGTAACAGGTTGAGGATACTGAGATCCATAGCCGTATTGAGGATAGGGTTGATAACTGTAAGGTGTAGTCCCATATGATTGCCCTTGAGGTGGTTGATAACCTTGACCAGGGTATTGACCCGTAGGTTGATAACCTTGAGGTAAATACGAATACTGGGGTTGACCTTGACCTTGAGGTTGGTATCCTTGAGGTTGATACCCTTGGGGTTGATACCCTTGGGGTTGCCATCCTTGAGGTTGCCATCCTTGAGGTTGATATTGATACTGAGGTTGACTTTGGGGTACATATTGAGGCTGGGGTTGATACCCTTGGGGTTGATACCCTTGAGGTTGCCCCCCAGTCACGAATGAAGTACCTTGAGGTTGCCCCCCAGGCATTAACGAAGGTTGCCCCCCAGGCGGTAATTGGCCACCTTGAGGTTGGTTAATGGGAGTTGAACCTGACATCATATAAACGTCACCTATACTCAATGGTACATTACCACTGTTTCCAACTAATAACCCATGATCAACAGGTTGAGGAGATGCTCCCGCAAAGGTACCAGAAAGTGATTGATACCCAGTAGGAACAGAAGGACCGCCATGTAAAAATGATTCAGGACTTTGTGAAAACACAGATGACTGACCAGACATATTTACAGGAGAATGAATTCCTCTAGGTGGAACCGGAGTACGAGGTGTAGAAAAACCTACTGAGTTGTCTAAAAAATTGGTTAATGCAAGGTACCAAGATTCACTTCTAGGAGGACTGTAAAAGATGGATTCACGCTCCCTTAGATCAAGGGTAATTAGATCTTCAGAATCAGAAACGCCTATTTCTTCCTCTGGAACAAGTTCTTCTATAGCAATTAATCCAACAGGAAGATTTTCGGTGATAATTCTTTCTATTCTTGGTGAATCAGGAACACTAGGAGTTGGAGTAACAGGTTCGGAAATTTCAGGTTCTTCGCCTGTTTCACTGGCAGATGAAAAACTACCAGCAAGCTCGGAAACTGTAACAGCTTCGGGATTGTAACCTGTTTCTAATCTTTGGTAATCTGGATGGACTACCAAAGAAGATTCTCCTTCTTCAGGTGAACCTACTTTACTGCCACTAGGAGTTACAAGGACCTTTAAACCCTCTAAATGACTGGGGTCGTCTCGAGGAGGTGAACCCCTAAGTTCACGGGATCTTCTCAACAATTCGGCCACAGAAACAACTTCAGGAGACTGGCCCGCAATGCGACGGGACCTTCTCGGTAATTCCGCCACAATTAAAGATTTTAACTACAACACACGAAAACAAAGTAAAAAATTTCAAATCAAACCACCTAAAGTCTTCTAAAGAACCAATCAAATTTGAAGCACACGCCTAAATAATCTAGAGCGTCAAACCACACACAAACAGTAGTCTTCCGGACCAAAAGCGCTAGTTGGTGATTAGGCCCAACCTCGCAGGATTCAGTACAGAAATAGTGGGTGGAACAGTTACCCCGGCAACCTGCTTAATGAATAGACTGGACCAAGTTCCTCCACTTTAACCGTCTCGAAGTGAAGCGAACCCCCCAGAAAATCCAAGTGAGTATAACCGACGTCTGCTCCAGGTACAGTGGGACCTTCCCTCCACCGTCACCTTGGGTAGAATCCTAGATATTATGGCCACTAAGGTTACCAATCACAACAATTACACCTGGGGGAACAGTCTAAACTCCGACAGCACGCAAGGGCAGAGTAGCAAGCTCCAATCCCCTTACCGGCTCCTTGACAACAATCCAAGGTTTACCGATAAGTGACCCCTGGCTCCTCGACAATGGTTAATCCGAGGTTTACCGTTTGTAATACGTACTGCCTGGCGTCGTTCCCAACGAGGGAGGAATGATCCCCTCACTGGTTCGGACACGAGCTCGTGTTTCTCCTTTAAGAGGAGCTTTCCCAGAATGTAACTGAAACAATTGGATTTGTTCTACTCAAGATAGACTATCTGTTTGGTTTTGTAGTCTTGGAGAGTTAAGTACTCACCTACTCCAAGACCCTAGCCTAAGCTATGTTGGTGCTTCAGAGCCCTAGAAAAATAAAGATTACTAGATTGATTTTAATTTAAGCGTTACTTTTAAGGTTGTTTCTTAAGTCAAAAGGTGATGGAAGTGAAACTAGTGGTGTGTTGACTCGACTCGAAACCACTACAAAATGCACCTAAAATGATTTATCCACTACTTTACTTTTTCGATGAATTGCTTAACTAAAAAGTTGAGAGAATGCAATCTTTATAAAAGCAACTTCTTAATTGAAGACAATCAAAGAAACAATTCGTTTTTCTTTTCCAAGCATAAAAACATAACTTCTCTTTACATGCACGAAAAAACTCTTTTCTTCTTTTGAAAACAAAAAGCTACTTGAAACAAGACTTTTTAAGAAGATGTTTTTGTATTTTTCTTTTAATAAAGCAAGTAAATCTAATATAACCAAAAATCAATCTTAACAACTCTTAAAATCTATGAAAATGCACTCATAAGCAAACTAAAGGCAAATTTACTCTAAGCAATCTTAACGAGGCCAAAACTAACAATGATTATTTCTAAGGTGTTTTACTTGATCACAATCAAATCAAGGACTAGCTTATTGCAGAATCAAAAACTAGCCAAAACAAAACTCTAATCTTTTTGTTCTTTTTGTAAAATGGAAATCAATACTTTATAAACAAGTAATTCGAAATTTGACCCAAAACAACTCAAATGGCAAGTTGCTCACAAAAGGAGACTTTACGACAGGCCCGACTTCTAAGAAGGTTGACTAACCAGAGAGATCTAAGGCTGGACAACTTTCTACTATCAAAGTCACTACAAAGCCTTTCCAAAAATCAAACCCTAGGTCTAAACTTCGTTGAAAACCACTAAAACACTCAAAGCTCACAAAACAAGTTTAGGTGAAAATTCTTGACAGGGTACTAAAGGATCTGGGCAGAAAACACTAAGGAAAAACAAAATCTAAAAGTAATTTAAAGCAAAAATGGAATTTTCTTAACTTTTACAGGAAGACGCAGGCCACCCGTTGTCACAGGTGCGGCCCCGCACTGTGCAGTCGACAACAGCGCGTCCAAGGACGCACTGTGCAGCACACAGAGACTGCGTCCTTCTGGAAAAAGGAAGAAAAACTAAAGCCAACTAAATCTAAAGCTAAGCCACCCAAATACTAATTCTCACAGTCAAAAACCAGAAAATAAAAATGATTTTCTCAAAGCAAAGTTCATATAAAGGAAAAGACTCTCTCATTAATGGATTCCCCAGCGGAGTCGCCAATTTGTCACACGGAATCTGTCAAGGGTGCGGACACGACTGACCTTCCTAGAAGTCTAAGACATTCTAATGACAAACAAGACAAAATGGAGTGATCTTTCTCTAAATACACCTTTTACAACATGAAAAACTACAAGTGTTTAGGCTTACCTTATTCCAAAACGCTGTTGTTGAAGTCCGTTCTTGACGATCCGGATGAGCTCCTCCTTCAAGTCAATTCCTGCAACCACAAACAATCAAACAATTACCAAGCACTTGCATTTCATATAATAAAACATATATTCAACATGCAGACCAAGGAACACATGAAATAACTCATTAACACAAGCTATTGAGAAAAATAAACCAGTTTGTATTAATAACGAAACAAAGAAACTCTTACAACCTGGCCTTGGTGTTGTGCAAGTTCCTCCCAGGGTCCATCAAGGGTTTTCCTCTACTTTGACAAAGCTCACCCTCTCCCAAGTAGAATCAAGTGAAGACAATCTCTCCTCACAAAGGCTCTAATGGAAGACCTAAATCCTGCAGCATTTACCCAAAGAAAATGTATAGCTCCAACCTCCTCTCCTTTTGGCTCAATGCCTTTATTTATAGTGCTGTAAAGAGGTTATTCAGGTCCACTATCAATGGGATCATCCCCCTCTATGGGTGGGATAGCTCCCTTATTGATGGGATAAGTTCCCCCTTAATAGAGATACATGAACCAACTGGAGGCGCATCCATTTCATCAAACCGACCTCTAGAATGTTCTAGAAGTAACCACAAGTAACTTTTTCAAGATAAAACTCGCGCATTTTTCCTTTTACAGAGGGACGCACCTGTCCCTTAACATACAGAGCGTCCATGGACGCAAATTTTGTGAACATGGTCAGCGTCCCCGCAGGTAAGGCTAGAGAGAACCTGCGACCCCAGAGATAAACATAGTTTTTACAAGACTTTCTCTCTTCTTTGAGTTTGAGATGGATAACAGAGGCATGAGACTTGCCTAAGAGGGTAGCATGACTGTTGATTTGAGCCATACTAACTGTAAGTAGTCAAGGTGACATTTTTTAGTGTAACAGGCCTTATGCAGTAAGTGGTATTGGGCTGGCTCCATCCGATCCCATACAATGGTTGATGCATGGCTGGCAGAGGAGAGGGAGAAACTGCCTTTTTAGGCAGGTAACCTCCATCCTCCTAAGCCACTTGAAAATGAATGTCAACTGTTGGATCAGAGATCACACAAATCAATGATGGGGCTTGCAATAGCGACCGAAGGCGGACCCGATATGATTATAGGGTGGATGCGATAATATATGAAGTCCAATAGAAAGCATTTTGATGGGTTTTTCAGTGTTTTCCCGTGTATTTGGGGTTTTCCCCAATCCACCTATGTGATATGATATGCTGCCTAATGGAAAACTTGATAGGGTTTTTAGGGATGATTTGATGGAATTTCACGTCCGAAATTCATGCCCGATAGTGAATTTTCCAGTAACTCTCTGTGTATTGGATTTTTCTCCATTTTCATATTTTTGCCTAGAAAACGGCCCCGATCCCTTGTAACAACTCCTGATCATCATTCCATGTTGCAAGTGGGCATTTTTGGCAAACAATGATGCGTTTGAAGCCACAGAGCCAGATGGCAGTGGAACAGACAATGCGCAGAGAAGCCAGAGGGCCACAGAGGGATGATTATACACAGAGAAATGGTTGGGGAAGCCAGAAAGACAGAAGAATGTGTCAAAGGAGCCAGAGAACCCAATTGACGAGGTAGCAGCTAGAGAAAGCTAAAGGTAGGCAGCGCAGAGGGCTGAGAGAGTTTTTTTGGAGTCACTTGGAGGTCAAGTGAACCAGAGAGTTGGAAAAGGGTTGCTGGAAGGTTGTCGAGGACCGCTTAGAGGTCAAGCGAATCACAGAGGCATGCAGAGGCTAAGAGAGAGAGCTTAGAGAAGCCAGAGCTAAGATCCAAGAGCCACAGCTAGAGCCAGAGCCGAGAGCCAGAGCTAGAGCCAAGGCCAGAAAGCCTAAGAGCTTCAGAGCCAGGGATAAGATGGTGTCTAAACCCATTGTGTTCTATGTAAACTAGTGGAGTTTAGCCAGGAGCTTGTAAAAGGACTTATACCATAATCCTAGAGAACCTAGTCAAGTTGACTAGAGCTCAAGGAGATGTAGCCCAAGAGTTTTGGGTGAACTCCAAATTAAACTTTTTGTCTTATGTGTGATGCTCATTTGCTGCATTGTTTCACTGTTATATGTTTTATATCAGTTTAAGCAAATCAATTTACAACACATAAACAGTTTTAAATAAAACACCAGCATACACATTATTTCCAAGCACATTGTTAATTCCGCATTTGGTTAATCACTAGATCTTAGGAACATTTAAGCTTTGGAAGTGGGAGAGGTTCTTGTAAGCTAGACAAGAAACTTTTAGGCCGCATTTTCAGATCAGGTGGTATTAGAGCTTGAGATTGGTTAACCCCACCTTCAAGAAGGTGATATCAAAGCTAGTTATACCAGAACAAGTGGTATCAGCTCAAAATGCTTGATTGACAGAGCAAAGATTGCTTGTCTTAAAGATGTTTGGGCAGTCAAGGATTGATTTTCTGATTCATGTATGCTTGTTTGTAGACTGACTATTTTCTGAGTTTGCAGAGATGAAGGGAAATCTATTGATAGCTCAGTCTAGGAAGGACAAGAAGGAAGAAGGGTTGAAGGCATTCTTCTATCCCAAAGGACCTTAAGGAAATCCTTGAAGCACAAGAGGTTTTTTGCAAACGGTTGCTTGAATAAAGCTCTTTGTTATTCTTGTTTGAAGTTCTTTTGTTCACTAGAATAATGACAACTTCTACAAGTGAGTCCTCAAATTCTCCTTTCTTCACAAGATTCTTTGATGAAGACATGAAGCAAGACTTGTTCATCATGATGGATATGGTGAGAGAAATGTATGAGGATGGAAGGAAGAGTAGCATACTTAAAGAGCAGTCGAATTTACTGGAGGAAGAGAAGCAGTTGCGTTTTGACAAATTGCAGGAAATGGAGAGGCAACTTCATATTGCAAATATGAACCTAAAAAGGATGCATGTGTTGGAGTCACAGCTCTTTGTTGCCAAAGAAGCCTTAGTCAAGTATCATCTTGAAGAAGAGGTAAACCATTCCAGTTTGTCTTTAGATGCTTCTAAGAATGCTTATATTGGTTCTTTTGAAAATCATACCAGAGTCATAGGTTTCAAGCTAATGTCCAAGATGGGCTATGAGGGAAAAGGATTGGGTAAGCATGCACAAGGTATTGCTGAGCCAATAATGGTTGAGGAAAGGCCTGAGTATTTGGGCCTTGGCTATGGATAGTCTTATGGAGAGAGTTCCAAAGCTGCCATGAAGGCCATTGAAACAGTTCCAAGAAGGATTTTCACTGCAGGTCCTCTACCTCAGAAGTGTGAAGATTGTGTTCAGGAGGAATGCAATAGCTTGAAACATCATTTGCAGGATGCAAGTGTTCAGAAGCACACACTTGAACCAGAGAGTTGTGGAAACTCTAACAGCCTTGAAGAGATTGATGGTGTTCCAAAGGGAGCCACTTCTTCATTTGCTTCACCTCCTCATGAAGGCAATAAAGGTGAAAGAGAAAGGTATAAATTTGGTTCTAATCATCTTCCTTTTGATTTTGTAAAGCATGATAAATTTCCACATAGATATGGGAAAAGAATTGCATCTTCCTTTTGTGGTTTGGATAACCATGATGTTTCTAGATGTTGTAAGAGAATGGCCACATACAGGAAACTTTTGAAGGAAAAGAAGCAAGAAGCCAAAGGTCCATTGGACAAGGCAAATCACACTGTCAAGAGGATGCACATGTGTTGCACTTACTGCCATAAGCAAGGGCATCTTGATGAAAAGTATTGGACTCTGAATCCAAAAATGCTTCCACAAAAGTTGAAGAAGGTGGAAAGAGAAGATGGCAGAAATGGAAAGGAAGTTTCCATGAATGATGTGTTCTAGGATGATTCACATGTTGATGTTGATGTGAAGACAAAGGAAAGACCTTTGAAATGGGTTGGTAAGAAATGGTTAGAGTTCTTATCCAATTAATATTGCATGTCTGTTGATTCATCTATTTGCATTTCTTTGTTAATGCAATGCAAGTTGCAATATTTTACCAAGAAGGTTAATGGAGAATTAGAGTAGGAGACTCACTTTGTTGCTGCAACATTATATTTCATTTCAGCTTCGAAAGTATAGTGTTCTTAAGCGAAAGTTGAAAGATGAAATGCATGCATGAGCTTGATGTGCATGAACACAGGGATGCTGATGATTTCCTTGTATTTGAACATGTATGTGTAATTAACTTGCAGGGTTTATTACTTTGACATGCATGTGATGCAATGTTGACCTGGGAGAAGTTAACTTGGTCTCTTTTTCTACATGCTTGACTTGAAGGGTCATTTGTTTTTAAAGGCATGCTTTGTGGGCTTGTTATCTAGTCCATCATTTGTATGCAAATGTAAGACATGGAGGTGTTCACAAGATGTGAAATCTATTTCTTTTGTTGAAGTAGGAGTTTATGCCATCCAGTTGTTGTCTGTATTTCTGTTGTTGTTAACAGTTGTTGTTGACAGCTTTTCAAACAGGTACAAATGAAAGGTTTGTGGAGTAGGTGTACTTCACATTTGTTTGAGCCACCTTGGATCAATGATCAAGGAAGAGAAGTTCAAACTACCTTATGTGGCCATCTCAACAGGAGTTCTACAGGAAGGCAAGAAGGAAGACAGTTCTTCCCAAGAGGACCAACACATCTAGGAAGGAAAGTGGTCAGAGACTTTCGTTCAGAGGCACTATGCAAAGGAAAGTGTATGAAGGATGAAAGAAGAGGGTGTTGTTACTCTCATTTACTTTTTAGATTAGTATAGACTTCTAAGTCTAAGTGTTCCTCATAGAGGAAAATGGAAGTCCAAGGATGTTCTTGGAAATAGCCCCATTGCAGAGATCTTTTCCTTTTGAATCTACTACAACTTGAATGGGCTAAAATGGACTTCGGAGGCAGAAATTATCGTAGAACGAAGTTTCCCTTTGCTTTTTGGAAAAAGAGAAAAAATCTTCAAAAATGGCCAAAAAAAACCTTATAAAGGGAAATCAAATCGAAGATGGGTCGAGAGGAGGACCTAACGTGGAGGTGGAAGGAACCTCTGACTGCGACCTCTGGCATCCAATGATAGGAGCCCAGGCCAATGCGACATGCAACTGCAATGATTGGCGGATTGGCATCGACGATTCCACGAGGTAAGGGAAGGACCCCCAGGGCTGTGTGACATGTGATTACGATATATCACATCACAGCAATATAAAGGGGCAATAACATGCCACTTGCGATTGCTGGACCCGATGGATTTTATAAGTGCAGTCTATAAATTTTGAGTTCCAATAAAAGGGTATTTGTCAGGTTTTCTGTGTGTTATCAAATTTCGATAGAAAAACCGAAATACAAAGTAAAATGCCCCAAAGTGATAAAACTAAACCTGAAAGGAATTTTAGAAGCAGATCTATATTATTTGAGTTACATAAGTGGGATTTTGGGTGGGCCTTAGGCGGTAAGTGGCATTGGGATAGCTCTACCCGATCCCATACAATGGCCGACGCGTGGCTAGCGGAGGAGAGAGAGAAACCACCTTTTTGGGAAGGTAACCTCCATCCTCCTAAGCCACTCAAAAATGAATATCAACCATTAGATTGGAGATCACACAAATCAACGGTGGGGCTTGCGATAGCGACCGCAGGCGGACCTGATGTGATTATAGGGCAGATGCGATAATATTTGAAGTCCGATAGAAAGAATTTTGACAAGTTTTTCAGTGTTTTCCCATGTATTCAGGGTTTTTCCCAATCCACCTATGCGATGCGATATGCTACCTAATGGTGGACCCGATAGGGCTTTTAGGGACAATTTGATGGAATTTCACGTCCGGAATTCATGCCCGACAGTGTATTTTCCAATAACTCTTTTTATATTGGATTTTTCTCCATTTTCGGATTTTCGCCTGGAAAATGGCCCTGATCCCTTGTAATAGCTCCTGATCATCATTCCATGCTACAAGCGGGCGTTTTTGGCAAACAATGATGCATTTGAAGCCACAGAGCTAGATGGAAGTCAAATAGACAACATGCAGAGGAGCTGCAGGGCCGTAGAGGGATGATTGTATGCAAAGAAATGGCTGGGGAAGCCAGAAAGCTAGAAAAATGACTCAAAGGAGCTAGAGAGCCCAATTGACGAGGCAACAGCCAGAGAAAGCTGAAGGCAGGCAGCGTAGAAAGCTAAGAAAGTTTTTTTGGAGTCACTTGGAGGTCGAGTGAATTAGAGAGCTGCAAAAGGGTCGCTAGAAGGTTGTCGAGGACTGCTTGGAGGTCAAGCGAATCACAGAGGCACGTAGAGCCTGAGAGAGAAAACTCAGAGAAGCTAGAGCTGAGAGCCAAGAGCCAAAGCCAGAGCTAGTGCTAGAGTGAGAGCCAAAGCCATGAGCTAGAGCCAGAGCTAGAGAAAGAGCCAGGGCCAGAAAGCCTGAGAGCTTCAAAGCCAAGGATAAGTTGGTGTCTAAACCCATTGTGTTCTGTGTAAACGAGTGGAGTTGAGCCAAGAACTTGTAAAAGGACTTATACCATAATCCTAGAGAGCCTAGTCGAGTTGACTAGAGGTCAAGGAGACGTAGCCCAAGAGTTTTGGGTGAACTCCAAATTAAACTTGTTGTCTTATGTGTGATGCTCATTCACTGCATTGTTTCACTGTTATATATTTTATATCAGTTTAAGCAAATCAATTTACAGCACATAAACAGTTTTAAATAAAACACCAGCATACACCTTATTTTCAAGCACATTATTAATTCTGCATTTGGTTAATCACTAGATCTTGGGAGCATTTAAGATTTGGAAGTGGGAGAGGTTCTTGTAAGCTAGACAAGAAGCTTTTAGGCCCCATTTACATATCAACTCCTCCATCCATAAATACCCATCATGCACCAGGTAGAGCAGCTGCCTGATGACAAAAATGTTGATGGGCACATGGTGGCAATGTGGTATCCATAAAAAGTGCAGCAACCCGGCCTTTTCCACGCCGCGCAACCATTTCCATGGCTCTAATGTGATCACCGCCCCCTAAGTGTTCTGCTTCATTAAGTTCCCAGTCTCTAGGTGTGGGAACTTCTCACTGTCAGCGAGGTCCCTGTTATAGACAATTTTGTGCCTTGCAGCATCAGGCATGAATTGTCAATAATCCAAGGGATCCAAAGTCCCTAAACATGATGTTCCTACCCCTAGAGGAACAAGGTCAGCAAACCAACAGCTCTCAGATCAGTTCTCCACCTGAAAACACTCAAAAACAAGCAATCTTGAAATCAAAGCAAGTGCTCCACTAGGCTTCTGTGCTGAGACTCAACTCCTCCATGGTGTACCTGCGTTGCAAAGCAGGTAGAACAAAGGCCACCTGCGCTGAGAGAGATGGGACAAGTGGCACACTGAGTCATTGCTCTGGAATCTTCCAAAAATGACACTTGGATCAGGGATTTCGCCTTGTGATGAGTCAGAGGCTCTGTTTCTCCAAGTGGAAGCAAGGTTCTCCAAGTGGACTCAAGAACTGAAGATCAACTGAAGAGAGAGAGGACACAAGGCAGCTACACATCAGTTGCAAGCTGACTCATCCTTTCTCAATTCATCTATATATTGAGCTCTCTCCTATGAGCTCAGGAGGCTGGAATTTTGTGCAAAGTAATGATATGTTGTTGGTTTCACTATAGAGCTATTGGGTGATTGCTTGAAGGAGGTGAAGAGGAGAAATTCTTTCTGCTGGGAGGTGTTGCTGGATTGGGGCCTTCAATGGTTGTAACACTCTCAAAACTTTACTTCTTCCATTAATAAAAGCTATTGAGGTTCTTCTATATGCACTTGTTTCAATGATGTATTGTGATAATTGTATATTTGATTTATGCTAATCCTTGAATCAGTTATGATTGCATGCTTCTTGTAGTTTCCTTCTTTGTTATTTTGCAGGATCTCATTGTAGCTGGGCCAGCAAAAGAGCAAGGAGCTGGGAGCAAGCAAGCAAAGAGAAGAGTTTGGATTCGACATTAAGCGCAAGACAACGGTTAGTGCATTTCTTCATTCTCTCTTGCTTTCATAAAGAAGTAAACCTTAAGTAGTTTTCTTTACAGTTGTTGCTGAGGTACTATCACCCTTAGAGTGGGATAGGGTCATCCGAATCGGATACTTTTCCCTACAACAAACTGGCGACTCCACTGGGGATCGTATCTGTTTGATTGTTTGTAGTATTTTGCTGTTCATTTCCTGAACAAAAGAGTACCAAATCGAAAAGCTTTTGACTATATCAAAAGCGAAGTAGAGGGCAGCTACTCTAGCTCATTTCTGAGCATGTTCATGATTTGAAGAGCTGATCTACAAGGATCCTTGTAAGCTCTTAGTGATATCTTTTCATCCTCCTAATCATCCCTTTGAGTGTGCTTGACTGATTGCTTCTGATTTGAACAAAAACTTTGCATTTTTGAGAAAATTGTGACCCGGAAACTGTGAAAACACAACTTTCATTTTCCAAAGCAGGTAGTACACAGGCTACCTGCTTTGCAACGCAGGTCCCGAAGGGGCTACCTGCGCTGAGAGCCAGACTGGCTGAGCAGCACCTGCGTTGGCCCAATTTTGCCTAGTGCAGTTGGGGTTTCCTCCCTTTCTCTTGCCTGTTTTCACTATAGATTTGGCAGCCAGTTACCAGTCTTGTACCAGTTCTGAAACCAACCTTACTTGCCATCATTCCGCCTCTGTTATATAACGAAATTGTACTTGTTCTTTTGTATTTCTTACTTCATTTACAATTTCCCATAACGAAGAGTAAACTAGTCTTGCTTTGGCCTCTTAGATCTGAACCTGTGTTAGGCATTTTGTTGGTCTAAAGAGTTAGCTTGTTTGCTGTCCATAGCTGATTAGTCATTTTACTTTCGTCATTATGGTTTGATTTCATGCATTTCCATTGATTGAACAAGTAAATCTTAAGGTGTCTTTTGATTTTGGACAAACTTGTTTGTTTTCGCTTTAAATCGAAATCAAAGTTATATAACAACTTTCTTTTTGTAACCAATCAACATTAAGAAAGGGAAAAGAAAATACATGCATTGTGCATTTTGCATTTGACTGTTTGCATGACGATTTAGGAAATTTTGCATTAGTGTGTGCTCTATGATCTGTGAGAAAAGATTTGCCTTTCTTCTCCCTCAGTAGTTAAGATTTTCAAAGTTGAAAGATTGAAAAGTTTGCTTCTCATCTTAGACTGCATTTAGGAATTTGTTATATACATCTCGTGGTGATCCTTAAAGGCAAACTGCTAAGCAAGATCAACATTAAAATAAATTCAATTTACATAACAACGCTTTGTAACATAACGCAAACACATAGAGGTCTAGGTAGATACGTGTTCCGGCGTCGTTAAGCATAGTGACTGTCGATCTCTACGAAGGTGGGTGATTCCTCCTGAGAGTCGGTGGCACTAATACGGACTTGTGCTCCCACGTACCGTCGCGTATATATTGGGATACCCCTATAGGAACAAAGCCTTTATCCATAGGAAGCCGTGTCGACTGCCCTACTGATCGCGATGCAGTGAACACAGCATTCACGAAGATCGACCACCCGTACCGTAAAACGTATTCTGTGGTTTCGCGAAAAGTTTGGCACACCCTCTGCCTAGAACTCCAGAGAAGTTTCTTTTGGCATTTTTCAAACTCTATAACTGAAAAAGTCCATCCGAGCATTTGTCACTTCGGGCTTGTTAAAACATCGAAGGAGACTAGAGTCATCTTTAGCTTTTTCTCGACTCTTAAAACATGAAAAAGCAAAGTTGTGTCTAAAGTGTTGTTAATAAAATTTATTTTAAATCGGAACATAATCACCTGTTATTCCCACGTTGATCTTTCAGTTGAAAAAGTATGGAGCCCACCAACCAAGGAAGTAACCTTGGCGGAAGTCCCAATCCCTTCTCCTCTTGGGGAGATGTTGGTGCGCCTCATATGGCCACATTGTCACTTCCAGGATTGACAATTGGCCTACCCGTATGGCTCTTTTCAACTAATGTAGTGCAGATCACCACTAATCCTGAGCAGTCGAATCAACAGTCAGACCAGTCTAGAACTACCCACCAGCCTTCCACTTCTTACAATACTTCCTCTGATCCTTCATCTTCGCAAGGTAGAGCCGGCAAAAGTCAGCCTCCCATGGAGAAGAAGGAAAAGAAGAAGAGAGAAAAGAAGCAGAAGGGGCCTATGGCGAAGGCGACTGGGGGCAAGCAAAAGACATCTGACAAAAATCCACACACTGCACCGACCGGGCCTAAATCGCCATGTGTCATTTGCAAAGGGACCCACTTCCATCGTGATTGTCCTTGTATTCCCCGGATACTAAGGGACTAGTCCCCAAGGTTGCACAATCCGGTAGCATCAACCTCTGGTAGTCATGTTGATTGCAGTCCGTCAACTAGCGAGAGTGAAGGACGAAAAGGGAGACCAAGATCACCCTGTATGTTGTGTGGAGGCGATCACGCCATCCACCGATGTCCATTCTTAGATGAGGCAAAGAGAGTTTTGGAAGATCGTCCGGTATCACCGTTACGACTTCTTCCTGGATACCAAAAACTCGTGCCTAATCCCTCGATAGTTGAAAATCTAGCTGGCCCGCTCAAGTGGTCAGCTGAACTGTCGGTCATTGAGAATGAACCTGCTGAATCCAGACCAGACGAAAGTCTAAAGTTCGAAACGGCAGTTGACCCGGTTCTTCCTTCAGAGGTTTCATCCTCAAATGACACCGTCATTGAAGAGTTATCTTCAAATGACACCCTCACTGAAGAGGATAAGGATGACACCGTCCATATTCTTTTCATCAACACAGACTCTGATGAGCATCAGGGCAATGCGCCCATTCCTTTATCGTAGGAAGGAACATCGTCAGGGTCGTATCCGGCCGTATATTCGGTCCTACCACCAAGCAACCTAGTTGTATCCTTTGATTGGAATCAACTAGGCAGACCCCGGTTACCAGCCAGTATCCCATTCAGAATCATCGTCCAAATCTACAGAATGGTGATGGCTGGAACTATCATTGATGAAGGGGCATCTGTGAGTATCCTTTCCTCTATTGCTTGGAAAGCACTGGGTTCCCCGGCGCTTTTACCTGAGATAAGAAATCTATCAGGTTTTGATAAAGGAACCAGTCACCCGTTAGGGATTCTCCCCAATGTTCCAGTTACATTGAAAGGGAAGACAGTTCATATGAACATCATGGTCGTCCAGGGACCCTTGGTTTATAACTTACTCCTTGGACGAGACTATATATATTGCATGGAGGCGATAGTGTCCTCACTCTTTAGAGTTATGTGTTTTCCGCACGAAGGAAGAATGGTCAAGCTCATAGACCAACTTTCATTTCCAGGATCACGCATCGCAAATAGTCAAATACCATCCCTTAACGGTCTATTCACTCAAGGAATGCCTCCACCCCCGGTTCTACTTCCCGATGAATGCGAGTGATTCGGAAAGAAAGAACTGGGACCCAGGGGGCATGCACCCTGTCCTGCCTTGGGCAGAGGAAACCTTGGGTATAAAGTTAATTTCCGCAGAAGAATGGACTAGTCCGTACCCCGTCCGAAGAAAGGAAGAGAGGGTTGTTCTAGGATAAAGTTCTTTTGTCAAAGTTATGTGAGCGGAAGAATCACTCCCTTTGTCTAAAAAAGTAGGCTCTCCTAAGGGAGGAGATCCATTTGTGACGGCAAGTAGCCACCATCTTTGAATGTCAAGCCTCACCCATTAAAACATATGTTTTGAAGGATAAGTAGGGGCAGTCTCCAAAGAAAGAGATGAAATTGCTGCAACAAGTAGTCACCATCCTTAGCAACCTAATGATAGACACCGCCGAAAAGAGAGTTTAGTTTGCGGCAGCAAACAAAACCATTTTTCGGATAATAAGTAAGAGGGCCTCCCTCCGTAACACCAATGTTTTATCTGTTGCGATCTTGCAAAATCAAAAAGTGAACTGATGGGAAGACAAGTACCGTCGTCACCGAAAAATAACGAGAAGACAAGTATCGTTAAAAATATAGCAAGACGACAATTAGAAAAACAGAGGTGGGACAGAGGAGGGGCAGCCTTGAAATTATTCTTTATACCTGGGGGCATGCAAACCTTTTGGAATGCAAGCACGAGACGACTATTTATTTTTTAAATTTTTAGGTCCTCCCTTTAAACCTGTAGGTCTAACCCGTTAAACTCGTAGGATTAGCCGTTTCCAGCTTGCATAAAGAAAGGATGTGGGGCAAAAGTCAAAACTTGCCAAATAGGAGCATAGCTTCGTGAGATAAAACTCCTTAAAAAATAGCTATCTCACCTGAGGCGTTTCTTGTATTATGATTGGTATATTCGAGCAGTTTTAGCACACAGTTCATGCTCGTTAAAAAATAAACGCAAGATTCGAGCAGTTTTAGCACATAGTTCATGCTCGTTAAAAAATAAACATAAGTTGTGAGCAATCTTCCCCTAGAGTTCAAGCTCACCCAGAAAAAATGAACCGGTAAATAACCTTGGTAAATGTAACCTTTGACAGCCATATTAAAAGCCATTGGTCGTGTTTATATGCCATCACCTCCATCCGTTCATTTGGCCAATCGTTCATCTCCATATTTTTGTTTACCCATTTTGAGGAACAGCTGCGAAGAGTGATTTCACTAAGCCATCCTTGTGACACTGCCGTGATTGGAATATTCCAACCTATACCTGGAATCTGCTGCTGCCCTGTTCATCACTCGTTCCTCAAAAGACGAGTCTTCTTTGAGCTCTTTTCACTGACTCGTAAAATATGAAAAGTTTGCCGAGTTTTGGCCTTCCAGCTCGTTAAAGCGACCGGAAAGCTATCCCTCCTCTAGATTTTAATCTTTTTGGACCTGAGGGATTATTGCACAAAAAGATCGAGCGCTTGTTTTGTTCGGCTCGTTAAAGCAATCGAAAATTCATCCCTTCTGTATTGTTTTATACTTTTTCGGACTTAAGGGATTAGATGACGAAAAAGGAATTCTGGAGTTGACTTTATGTACCTTTTCAGACTCTCTAAAAATGAAAAGGACCGAGTTATCCTTGTCGTTAGACTCATTAAATTCATTAAATAGCGACAAACTTGTCTTTAGACGAGAACGAGTTTCCCTATCACTAGGCTCGTTAAAACATAGCGATGGGCTTGCCTGAAGGGCAGGTTATAGAACAAGCATATGTTATCCTCCTCAAGCTTGATAAAAATAAAGAGGTACTGGTCAGCAATGACTGGGGAAAAATTGGGAGAACCTCACAGCTTTAATGGTAGCAAGTCGCTCTTGAACATGACACTTTGTCCTCCGTATCACATCGGGTTGGGTTGTTTCATTCACCGGTCTCATCACCATGGTCCTCGCCACACCATCCACATTTGGGGTAATGCTACCAATCCATCACATCAGTGTCGTTATATGTTCAAGAGATGTTGTTCTGCAAAGAGTCAACCGTGTCCCATCCACTGCCATACATTGTGCTTCATCCATTTCATGACCGCCACCCTAAATCATACATCACAGTTTGTTTTCACCTCATCACAATCACTAGCTCTGTTCCGTGTCACTGATGTGGGATTCATTAAGGCCCTCCTTTGATGGATCGCTCCTTGTCGACATCAGCTCATTATCCAAGGAGTTGATCTAGGAACACCCCCTTCAGTACTTTGAAGCTTGCATACCTCAATGGCAAGTTTCTCACTTCCGGTGACAGGTATACATCAATGACCTTCGACCAGAAGATTTTGCATGGTGGTCGACGCCAAGTCCTTTATTCCCACCATGTGAATTGTACTGCCGTACCTTGAGGGTCATCATCCTTATCGGTGATTCCTCTCGCGCTTGTTAACGGTTTACATCATTGACCGGTAATCAAGCGATGTCTTTCCATGTTCGACTTCAAGAAATTCTCACATGGATCGACTTGTACATCGAGTGAAGATCGGAAGAGATTGAAGACCTCGGATCTAGTTTCATCCATCCGGGCTGCGATATATATTCAGGATATAAAGACATTTGATGTGTACATCATTGCAGCAGATGATCATCCTTCTCAAAGGATGATAATTTCAGCAGAGAATTATCAGTCTACCATCAGACGATCGTCTGTTCAATGTACCAAAATGAATTTATAAAGCTGAGCATGGGAATGCCCGCCTCAGCTAGATCATGAAAAAGTATGAAAAATAATGTATTGTATTGTATCTTATTACAGGACACTTCTCAGCAGATTGAATGAACTTCGGATCCTCCTAATAAAGCATTTCACCCGATAAACGACCTCATACTTTAGGGGGCATCTGTTATAGACAATTTTGTGCCTTGCAGCATCAGGCATGAATTGTCAATAATCCAAGGGATCCAAAGTCCCTAAACATGATGTTCCTACCCCTAGAGGAACAAGGTCAGCAAACCAACAGCTCTCAGATCAGTTTTCCACCTGAAAACACTCAAAAACAAGCAATCCTGAAATCAAAGTAGGTGCTCCACTAGGCTTCTGTGCTGAGACTCAACTCCTCCATGGTGTACCTGTGTTGCAAAGCAGGTAGAACGAAGGCCACCTACGCTGAGCGAGATGGGACAAGTGGCACACTGAGTCATTGCTCTGGAATCTTCCAAAAATGACACTTGGATCAGGGATTTTGCCTTGTGATGAGTCAGAGGCTTTGTTTCTCCAAGTGGAAGCAAGGTTCTCCAAGTGGACTCAAGAACTGAAGATCAACTGAAGAGAGAGAGGACACAAGGCAGCTACACATCAGTTGCAAGCTGACTCATCCTTTCTCAATTCATCTATATATTGAGCTCTCTCCTATGAGCGCAGGAGGCTGGATTTTTGTGCAAAGTAATGATATGCTGTTGGTTTCACTATAGAGCTATTGGGTGATTGCTTGAAGGAGGTGAAGAGGAGAAATTCTTTCTGCTGGGAGGTGTTGCTGGATTGGGGCCTTCAATGGTTGTAACACTCTCAGAACTTTACTTCTTCCATTAATAAAAGCTATTGAGGTTCTTCTATATGCACTTGTTTCAATGATGTATTGTGATAATTGTATATTTGATTTATGCTAATCCTTGAATCAGTTATGATTGCATGCTTCTTGTAGTTTCCTTCTTTGTTATTTTGCAGGATCTCATTGTAGCTGGGCCAACAAAAGAGCAAGGAGCTGGGAGCAAGCAAGCAAAGAGAAGAGTTTGGATTCGACATTAAGCGCAAGAAAACGGTTAGTGCATTTCTTCATTCTCTCTTGCTTTCATAAAGAAGTAAACCTTAAGTAGTTTTCTTTACAGTTGTTGCTGAGGTACTATCACCCTTAGAGTGGGATAGGGTCATCTGAATCGGATACTTTTCCCTACAACAGTCCCAGTCTTCAAATTTCATGGTTGGTATGTAGAAAAGGTGCGTGCCCTCAAATACAATGCCATCGAGCAAGAGCAGGGTTTGGAGTGAGCTTTTCGTTTTGTCCAGGTTCTTTGGCACTTTGGTTTTCCCTTTTCGTGGAGGGACATATGCCGACAGTTTTGTTGCAGAGCACAACAGTTGGATATCGTCCTCCACTTCTTCTTCTTCTTTCGCCACGGTGATCAGGGCCTGTAAGTCTTCTTTTTTCTCATCTGTTTCTATTGTGACTACTTTCCCCTTCCCTCCCATGGATAGTTTGTTGTGTTGCAAATTCCTTAGGGACATGCATACTGGATCCATCGCCTGTTTATCCTTCTTGGGCCACAGTGTTCACGGTGATTTGGGGATTTCTGTCACCACCCCGACGCCTTCTAGAACATCCTCTACCATTTAGGTCTGTGTGGCCTCACCATTGGGTACCTCTTCAATTCCCAACCCATCCTTAGTGGCTGTCATCATCTCTAGACTGTATTCTATCTCTCGTAAACTCAGGGCTCAATGATCACTCAGCTCTCAATGCACTATGCTTTTCTCAAGCACTCAATTCTCAAATAACCAAGTGTTATTCGCTGGCCAGCCGTTTGAGTTTTGTAGCGCCTTTCGAATTTGAATTTGACTGTTCCCCCAATTTCGGGCCATTAATGCTTTCTTGGTGGCATATTTTGCCACATCTTTCCCATAACTCACGTCTTAATTTCCCGCCACCCACTCCATTTGGCCTCAAATCAAACATCCCATCATGAATAGTGACACCAACAGTCACTTCCCAGCCAACCTGCACAGTAGTGTAGCTCTCCATGTGCGGTTGCAAACCCTATGATGCTCTGATTCTACACACATCTCTAATATCTTGTAGCTCGTAGGCAGAATATTTTATAGTCCCGCACTCCCTTGCAATTTCCTGGAGTGCTAAGACTATTCTTCCTACGGTTAGTCATGTGGTCGCACCACCCATGCGGGGCTCCATCCTGTCCTCCACCATGGTTCATGGAGAATCCTCATCTTTCATTGTGGTGATCGGCACTGTGCACTTTACTACTTGTAATGCACTACCCTGGTTACTACGTTTGGCAATATGCGGTCCAAGCCAAGGCAATAGACTAATTAGTTCATGACGATAGCTTTCCAATTCCTCAGTATGACCATACGCACCTTGCCTCACCATTCTTGGTTTCTCAACAAGAATTTCTTCCTTTATTTCATTTTCTAGCTTCTTGACCTCCACATCCATTAAAGCACTTTTCTCTCTTAGCCATACCTGGTCTTTTTCAAGTTCTCAAAGTCTAAAGTTTCCCCGTCGGATTTATTCCTCAAGTCTTATATATTCTGTTTCATGTAGCTATGTGATTTCTTCGTTTCGGTCTGCGCAGACTGTCGTATCTATGGGTGCTATTATGCGTGGACTCGACTTTGCATGCCCCACAGGGACTACATCCTCTGCTTCATACTTCACCTTCAGAAGCGCTTACGCGGTCAAAGTTTTGCACATGGTCCTTTAAGCCCATACAACCGCAGGTACGCATAGGTCCTAGTCAGTGTGTCTCACATGGTGGACCTTGTTCAACACTTCATACACCCTGTTAAAGGTTTCCCTGTGTATGATATTTGGTGCGCTAGGTTGTATCATCCTTCATCGTTTGCGCACTTGTCTTGTCTACTTTTGCTTATTGTCACTATTTCCTATTGTGAGAGCGGTGTGCGTTCGTACGAGCTGCGTACCATACGCCTGTACCCATCTAGAAAGGTGGGCGCGTAGGCTATTTCGTCCACCCTGCCTAGCTTCAGTCCTCATCTGATGATTCCCAAATTGTAAGTGCATCATCTTTCTGCATTCGCGCCAGTATTTGAAACTCTACTGGTGCATACCCCACCACTTTACGGGCATTGTGCACAGTGCCCATTTCAGAGCATCGAACTGCTGTTGTTCTGGCATTGCGCCTTCAAATTTGTTCAGGAATTCATCCACCACTGTCAACCTCTCATACATTGGCAGATCCCTTACCTCTGTTGTCACGCAACGTAGTGATCTTACCATCATGTTGTAGTTGAGTGTGGTTACCTCATGTAGTTGGTTCTGCCATCGTTCTATTTCCTCATCTAAATCTGATGTGCAGGAGCTTTCGTGCTCCCATGAAATCTGGCCATCCGCTGTAGGATTCACCCAATCTTGCTCTCGAGCGATTATCATGTATATATAGTCTAGCTCATCGTCACATTCATTTTCCTGCATCGGATTTGTGTAGTGCGCTCCTTCCGCAGGGTCTAAAAGCACCACTACGCGTCGTGACTTTTTCTCAAAAATCATTTTGCACTTCTTTAGATTCATCACTTTGTTCATATCAGTGGCCCAATTTATTCCCAGTAGCATGGGATAGGGATTGTTGTCATCGAAAATATCTATCACCTGGAAATCTACAAGCGCGCTCGTACCTTTGATGTCTAATGTTATCCCCTGCAATCTTCCCATCGGTAGGATCTTCTGCTGGTTCACCATTTGAAATTGAATAGGGGACCATTGCAACACGGGCCTGCCCATGCGTTCCCATGTCTACTTTGGCAGCACATTCACGTCCAATCCTAGATCTAGAATTACTTGATCCATTTCATACTCCCCAATTCGCACAGTCAATCACATTTCCCTTCCTATTTGCGATGTATGTTTCCTAAGATTCCTGACTAAGCGGGGTTATCCTGACCCGGTGTACCTAGTGATAAGTTCCTGTAGTCCTTTCATAGCCTTGCTGTCGCGCAACAATTTCATACATGTCTCCAGAAAGGTAGTGATCATTGAAGGATCCATCTCTGGCTCTAGTTGATCCTTACTACTTGAAGTGGAGGCCTCCATGAAGCTCTTCTTAGATTCCATGAATGTCTACTTCACACGCTCTATATCAAATTCAGGTTCCTTTGTAGGAGCCTTGCGAACCCACACACTTTCTTCAGGCTGCTTACCTTTGTCATCTCTTATGGTGATACCACTTTGGAGCACTATGTTTACATTCGGGTCCTCTTTACACGGTAGACCTCATCATTTGCAAACTCTGAGTCAGGGGAGGCTGGAGTATCCATTTATCGCACAACCTGACTATAAGTGTAGGGCAGTCCTTTGTCTCATGATCAAACTGAGTACAATATAAACATGATGCTCTCATCAGATTTGTACAGTCATGGGCATAATTCCCTGGCCCTCTGCAATTGTAACAAATTAGCTATCCACAAGCCCTTCCTGGTCCCATTTCACCTCAACCTCGTCTGTGCCCCTAAAATCCAGCACGTGCTATTCCCGCATTTGGGTTGATGGCTCGTGTTTTGGTCTGCACTCTATAGAAAGGAGTCTGATCCATGATTAGTTCATAACTTTTGCAGGTGCGCTCATCATGACCTACCTACCTACAAAAATTACAGAACAATTGCGAGGACATCTGCATATACATCTATAATAGATGACAATTATTCGTAGCATGTTTTCCTCCTATTTGACAAATCGCGCACCATAATGCAGGTGCCATGCTCAGTCCTACTTGTACCTCTGGTCTTAATGGCATCAGCCCTCCTCCTGCCAAATAGTTCGTGAACACTAGAAAATGGTCCTTGTCATGCCCCTGGCCTTTGCATTTTATGCACCATATCTCCTCAGACCCCTCTAGCCGAGTTGTCCTATCCTCTTTCAAACTCTGCATTTTCAGACACAAATTTTGTAGTTGCATGTGGATTTGTTGGACTCCCAGGCTAGGATCTTGTATTAGGGTCTCGTTCAGTCTCATTGCAATTTCCAAAGCTTCGGCCTGGGTGGATAACTTCTGCTACGATAATGCCATCCTTAAATGTGGCGTTAGTGATGCTACAAAACATGCGCGGTGTTGTCCATCCACCAAGGTCATGTTGGCTTCGCGAAAAATACTCTTCAGTCTCTGATCTAGATCCCATGGGGTCTCACCTAGAAGCATTGCGATCTCCTTAAACTTGATAATCGATTGTGTCTTTGACTTTCGCCTGCTAAATTCCTTGTTCAGCGCAGCTTGGATATCTGTGATCCCTACGTTTGGATGTTCCTTAGAATGCTTAATGTACCATGTTAGAGCACAATTCTACAATGCACTTACCAGTGTTTCCTTCTTTATATTTTCATCCATGACCCCTTTTGCTTCCCATATGGCCCTTACCACGAACCAAAATTGGCCCGAATCTTCGTTCCCTACTCCTCTGAATACCAACAATTTCATCGCGCTCGCCATATTGAACTATGGTGGTGGTGGAGGTGGTTGGGGTGGAGATGGAGATGAATATGGTGAGACCAGTGGTGGTGTAGGTGGGGGTGGTATGCACGAAATTCACTGCCTTATTAAACTGATCGCGATCCTCAGAGAAACTTTCGTGAGATCTTCCTCACTTTCCAACCGAGGTGAAATCAAGGGGCTATTTTCTATCTCTCCAATACCTTCATTTCTATAGATCCTCCCACTTTGCGTGCTCCAAACATCTATTATTCACATAACCCACTTTTCAAAAAATAACATCTTAATCCAAGTGTTCAAAGAATTAATATACTTACCTCGTGGTCCTTTGAGGAAGCATCGTTCTGCCTTGTTGTAGTTGACTATCATGTCTATCGCAAACTCAGTGATAAATCCTCCTATAATTCAATCGAGCCAACGGTCCTAGCACGCACGATATTATCTTCTGATGCTTCTAGTCTGCACACTAATTCTGGAGTCCACACAATCGGTTTGTCAAGCCTACACCTCCCCTGACTGTCTGCTAGCTTCGCAATCCACTCATACAACTCAGAGGGGAAGGATGCAAAGAAAATTTCATGGATTTCTATATATAAGTAGCTCTCTAACCACTGTTCCTTTGATACTCATGAATTCCTATTTTCTTGCACCACGAACTCGTGAATCTTTCTATCCAACCACCCTTCAATTTCTTTCTTCATTGGATTCCAATGACACAACATCAGACATCCCTTATGCAGATCCCAATCCCGACAATGGAACCATTTGTTGGCTTATTAGGGCTTGACCCAGGTTTGGAGATGATTTAGCTAAACAAATCCAAATACTACTGGCCCTTTCGGCAACAGTCCACAGAGCGTAGACTGAGGTCTCACCTGAAGTAGTATGGGAGGGTACTAGAACCAGGTTTCTGCACCATGGAGATGTCTAATGGGTTCAAGTGGTCCGCGGTTCGATCCTGTGTGCACGTCGCTACACACACTTACCCGTACCTCACAGCCTGAGATGTTGCCTTCACACAACCCTACTCAGTGGCCGAACCATGTTATTACCCAAGTCTGTACTAGTATCCTGATATTAGTTAATTAACTTAGCTTATTTGTTTGTTTCCAATTATACTTAACAATTATCATTATTCATACAAGTGCACGCAGTAAATAAACATTATAATTTCAAATGAGATTAAACATATAATAACTCAGAATAGACGCACAGAATTTGTAATAGAACCTTTCTTTATTAATCCTTTCTTGGGATATATAGTCAACTCTACCCTGCGCACTCAGCTGCAGGGGTCCGTGCACTCAGCTGCAGACTCTACTAGGCCTTTGCACACTTAGCTACAGAGCCTCTTCCTACTACTACGACCCAAGATGCACTAAGACTCTTCCTCTATGCTTTGTGATCTCATTTTATCCATTCTATCATCATCTTATTCCCCTTACAACTTAGAGTCTCACTCTTATTTATACAATCGCATGGTCTACAGACCAAGGGTAAGGCAACATTACATTCAAACTTAGGTCGGACAGCCCTATGACTCTAACATACATTCCCCGCCCTTAATTCGTGGGGTTTTACACTAATATTAATCAAAACTTGGGCTTTGAGCCCCAAAACATGTTGTGGGGGGATTCCATGCCCAACAATGGTCACATTGTAGCATTAGAGAGCACGGCACAACTGCGTACTCCAATCTGGTTGTACCCATGTGATAGGCTCTACATGCATTCTGAATATTGCAGCCTTGATTTCCTGTAATACTCCATCAATACACTTAAACCCATCCTCAAAACTAAATATTAATAGAAAAATTTCCTTCAGAATGTCCCACTCCATGGTTCTATGTCACAACTCTTTTTATAGGTACTAGTTCATCGGGATAGTATCCAAAGTGTGGTATAATATGTGCACCCATTCAGGATGTGGTTCCTCTCCCCATGCTTTCATCCAATGAGCTAGATGTCTGTGTGGGTCATCCTTCCTTGTATATTTTTCAACAATGCGGGTATTGGCATATCCAAACCATAGATTTATCATCCTACAGTATTCCTTTATTCTGTAAATTTTTTCTTATGTGTACCCCACCATCTAATAGACGTAGCTCTTACCATGATGTCTAGTGCCTGGAACCAATGTTCCTCTGGTACATCACTTTAAAATTTATCCAGAAATAAATTTACATCTTCTAAGCCATCATAACATGGTAAATTGCGTACCTCAGTATATATACACCAAAGTGACTTAGTAAGCTTGTTGCATCGCATCGTCGATACTTCATGCAATCTATTTTGCCAATTCTTGAGCTCCTCATCTGAATCCGAGTTGCAGGAGTTGTCCTTTTCCCAAGTAATTCACCCATCCACTGTAGGGTTAATCCAATCCTCATCCTGTGCAGTAATATTATAGACATGTTCAATATCATCCTCCTCATATTAATCTCGGACTGGTTCAGTATACCGCACACCCTCAGCTAGATCCAATGGAACAATGACTCTTAGTTCCTTCTTCTCAAACTTCATGCTACGCTTCTTTAGGTTGATGACCACATTCATATTAAATTCCCAATAAATTCCAAGAAGCACCAGGTATGGATTACTATCATCTACTATTTCAATTACCTCAAAATAAACTATAGTGTATGCCCCTTAAATGTCTATAGTTACTCCATGCAAGAACCCCATCTAAATAATCTTTTGTTGGTTTGTCATGCGCAGCTAAATTAGGGACCACTATAGCATCGACTTTCCCATTCTTTCCCAACTTTGTTTAGGAAAACAAATCACATCAAATCCAAATCAAGGATGACCTGGCCCATTTCAAATTCTCCAATTTGTGCAGTCAATCTCATCTCTTCACCAATCCTTTTCTTACCTTTGTCTACTTTATGTACTACACATTATTCAAGCAATGGCTTACCGTTGACAACACAATTGTCTATCAAGTCTTGCAGTCCCCTACTTCTTTCTGGTCCCCTAGGAGCTTCATGCAGGTCTATAAGAAAGATGTTAACAATGAAGGATTTGTTTCCTATGCAACAATGACTTCTTCATGCTTCTTTGTTCGTGCACCCTGAAATTTTGATGGGAAGCTCCCAAATCCACAAAAATCTTTTACGTCTCCATTAAAGTTTCCTTTGCCTTATTTAAATTGAATCCATCATCTTTGTTAGTAGCCTTACTTACCCATATATTTTCTTGTGGATGGATGTGGTATTCCCCCAATACCCTAATTTACTGTCTGCAGCGCACCTTGAGGCGTCTTCAAACTATTACTTTCTTCTTCGCTATCAGATGCTACCAACAAAGGATTTTATTCTACACTTGAATCTAGATCTCTTCTGAATGGTCACCCACTTCGTGTAGCTCCCGTCAAGTCTCGTCTAAACATTAATTTAATGGCATAACCTGTTTCTCACACAATAGCATATTAATCCAAGTTTTCAGAGACTTCCAATACTTACGTCTTGGTCATTTGAAAACCCAACGTTCAACATCACTATAACTAATAGACGTATCAATCATGAACTCAGTAATAAATCCACCCAAAATACTATCGATCCAGTAATCGAAAGCCTTCGGGACCTTGTTTTCTGATTCTTCCATGTGCTTCACTAACTCTGGAGTCCACACAATAGGGTTATCCAACTTCTAAGTACCTTGACCATTCAAAAATTTAGCCAACCATTCATATAATTGACACGGAAAAGAGTAGAATAAAAATTCGTGTTCCTCTGTATATAGGTATCTTTGCAACCACTCTTCTTTTGACAGGTGCGAATTCCTATTTTCTTGGGTTGCAAACTCATGTAGCTTCCGATCTATCCAATTTTCATTCTTATTTTTAGTTGATATCCACTTATTCCACATCGCACATTCCTTAGATAGATCCTAGTCCTAAAAATAGAACCATTTTTTGGCTTGAGGGGGCTTGGACCCAGGTTTAGAGTTAGTTGTGCTAACCAACAAAACCCTACACTACCGGCCCTTTCAGAAACAACCTACATAGCACAGGCTGTAATCTCACCTGAGGCAGTATTAGGGGATGCTAGAACCAGGTTTTTTCATCCAAAGGACTATGTGATGTGTTTCTGTCAAACTTAAGGTTTATCTCGACCTTCACTAACCCTAACCCTTAAAATCTAGAAATTACAACAATTAACTGTTATCATATTTGTGTCCTTCGCTAATGACACTAAACATTCATAACATCATATAAATACATAGATCTAAGTCTTCGTGAATCTATTAAGCACTTTTCAAGATTAATTGCATTCGATAGATTAAAACAAGTAGTAAATTCAGAGATAAGCAATGATACATAGATAATTCTTCAAAACAATTTTTATTATGCTTAGATCTTCAATTACAGTCCTTTCCAACCCTACGCGCACAGCTATAGGGGCCCGTACACTTAGCTGCGTACTTACCAAGGTCTTCATGCACACAGCTGCAGGAGCCTTCCCATTCGCCCAAGTACATAATAAACAAAATAGACCCAAAAATTTCCCTTCTATGCTCTTCATTGATCGATATCTATATGAATCTTCTATGACTCCTTTTTATATCCTTCTTCATTACAATACCATGGTCTGTGAACCATGGGTGGGTCACAAAACAACTTGACTCTTAACAAACTAAGGGGATTTGACCTTCCTAAAGCCCCTTTAACTCCTAGTGACTTGCGCTACTTGCACTCCTCTCCTCAAAATGTGAAGACTTTACAATATTAACAAAACTTTACAAAATTTAACCCCAAGGAACCCCATCCCAACACTTTGCTACTAAGAGATGAATCTGTTTGGGGATTGCTTGAAATATTCCAACACAAAATTCCTGCATAATATCTGGTCTGGAAGTTGTTAAATACAGAAGGGTACTAATGAATGACCTGTACATAGTCTAATCCACCTCATGAGACTCATCGTCTTTGCTGAGTTTGAAACCAATAATCCTTCGAGTGCTAACTAATGAACATTATTTTATGCCAAAATTCTTCAAAACACCCTTGAGATACTTGCTTTGTGAGTTAAAATTTCCTTTAGAGGATTTTGCAATCTATATACCACGGAAAGGAGTTCTCTAAGGATTAACATCCCAAATTCAGACTTCATATTCACTGCAAAATGCTAACTGAGTTTATCTGCATCACTGGAAAAAATTATATCATCAACATAAACAACAACAATAATCAATTTATCATTTTCAGTTTTGATTTATAGGGTCTTATCTATTGCACCTCTTTTGAATCCACATTGAATCAAATACTTGTCCAACCTTGAATACCAAGACCTCGGTGGTTGCTCAAGAACATATAAATCATTTTTTCATCCTACAAACATAATTAGGTTTATTTATTAATTGAAAACCATTAGGCTGTTCAATATAAATTGCTTCCTATAGTTGACCATTTAGAAAGGAAAATTTGACATACATCTAATATACTTTGAATTTCTTGTAACTGGAAAAAGCCAAGAATGTTTCAATTTCCTCCAATCTTACAATGGAGCAAAAGTATAATTGAAATATAGCCTCATTGAAATATAGTCTAGAGCATAAACCTTGCACACCAATATGAAATGTTTTCTTACCACTTCTCCATTTTCATTTAACTTGTTCCCAAAGACCCACTTTGTGCCAATGATGTTCTTAGTTGATGCTCTTGGAACTAGCTCCTAAGTCTGGTTCTTTTCAATATGATTAAGTTATTTATTCATAGCCTTTACCCAATTGTCATCCTAGTTAGCCTGAGAAAAATACTTTGGTTCAATCACTAAAAACAAGGCTACATGTGCTTGTGTAGGGGGATTCATTAGTCTTCTTCTTGTTTGAACACCTACATGCAAGTCTCCTACAATGAGATCAACTAGGTGGTGTATTTGCACATACCTTTCAGGATATTTTTCTTGAGGAATTTCTGATAACTTCATCATCATCTAGTTCATAATCATCGTCATCATGGATGACTTGATAAATGGAGATGATGTTTATTGGTTGTTTGTCTTCAAAAGTAGTGTGTGTTGAGAAATCAATGCATGTAAATATTAGGGTTTGATTCCTCTTTTCTTGATAATTACTTGTGATGTATGTTGGATTATTTTACCTCTTTATTATATTATCTTTTATCAAGAAATTACCAAATTAAAATGTATGAACATCACAAGAACAAGGAACACAAGATATTGGAATTTATCCAGAGAAAAACCCCTATCCAGGGGAAAACCCATTCCAACTCTTCCACTAGTAGATTAAATAAAATTGAGACAATCCAAGACCCTTTTACCTAGAAAAAGACCTCCTCCAATCACCAAGTCAACCCTTCCTTCAACTAGATGAAATCTGCTAAAGTCTCCAAGTGTCAAGTCCTCAAATGTAACTTCAATTCATAATTTCACCCCCCCAGCTATAGAATTTTTGACCTGTAGCTACTTTTAAAAATTTGGTCCCTAAAAATTTCCCAAAAACCCTATAAATCTTGAACGTGTGAGAGATAGATGCCTAAGAACTTCGATTTGGTCTTCCTAAGCTTCAAACATCCTTCTCCTTGACATCTCTCTCCTTTTTCTTACTCTTGAACTAGATATCGAACTTTTGAATGAGATGATCACAAATACGTCCAATTGAAATTTTATTTATATTTTCTATGCTAGGTCAAATAGCCCTATTTCAGACCAACTTCATCAGGATAGGGCCGACTTGGTGTGGAGGTATCAAATGAAAATTTTGACTAAAAAATAATTATTTTTAGATGAAACAAAAGCTCAAGAAGGGTCTAATAATTGTGACAATGTTATTTTGATTCTTGACAAAGCCTAGAAGCATTCAATGGAGGCTATGACCTAAAAAGTAAATAAAAGAGCATGAAATCCATGCTTCAAAAAAAAAACTTTTCTTTTGAAAAATACAATTATGAAGACCAACACTAGTTATATTTTTCAACACTCCCTTTTAAATATGGATTTATTCATAATTACATATATACGTAGGTATAATGATGAACTCAAAATGATGTAATCTATGAAGAGTTATGATACACACAGTGCTACAGATTAGATACCTTGAAAGGACGCATTAGAGGAAATTTTAGCCTAAAAGTGCCCATGAAATTTTCATGTAATTTCCATGTCATAATTTTTAAAAATAGGTACATGTAAATATATTGGAGGGAAAAGACGAAAAACTACTTTTTTTTAATTTTATTTTTGGCTTATCCTCTTATAGGTTTACTCAAATTTCAAATGTAGACAAGCATTGGAGGTGAAATTAAATTCTGCATCCATTGGGTTTCTACACTTGAAATTTGAGTAAACCTATAAGGAGATAACCCAAAAATACAACTAAAAAGGTAGTTTCCTTCTTTTCCCTCCAAAATTCATAACTCTTATTTTATTATTTTAACTATTATTTCATTATTTTTCCTTAGGAGGCCACTTTTAGGATGAAAATTCCTCTAATGCATCCTCAATGACTCCTGATAACCATTTTTGTATGCAAACTCAACCAATGGAAGATACTCCTCCCATCTTCTCTGTTGGCACATGCATCATGTACATCCTTAGCATATCCTCTAAGATCATACCAACCCTCTCTATTTGTCCATATGTTTGTGGATGATAGGCAGTACTAAAGGCCAAATATGTACCCAAAGCTGCAAATAGATCCTTCCAAAACTTGGAAGTGAACTTCACATCCTTGTCTGACATGATCTTCTTCACAACACCATGTAATCTCATGATCTCCCTGATGAAAACCTATGCCACCTCATTAGCTGAATATGTAGTCTTCACTGGAATGAAGTGAGCTACCTTGCTCAACCTGTTAACCACAACCATAATAGAATCATGTTGTCTCACTATCCTCGAAAGGCATGTAATTAAATCCATCAAAATGACCTCCCATTTCTATTCCAAAATTAGAATAGGCTATAGTAGACCACCTGGATGCTTACATTCTACCTTTACCTACTGATAAATTCCAAACATCTAGCCATGAACTTTGGGACTTCCTTCTTCAAAGTTAGCCAATAGTAGAACTTATTCACCACCATCAATGTCTTATGATATCTTGGGTAACTCGAGTATGGCTTGACGTGAAAATCCTTCAAGATTAGCTTCTTGAGCTCACTACAATTTGACACATATATCATGTCCCTCAATCTCACCAAATCATCTACCATGAGATGATAATCTGTGTCCTGATCACTTGTACCTATACTTATAGATGTACTTGTACCTATACTTGTACGTGTACCTATACTTGTACTTTGCTGTAACATGTTCATAATCTCCATGTACCTGTCATCCTGTTGTCTTGCCTGCAAGATCCTATCCTGTAACTCTTGTTGTGGAGGTAAATCCTCTCTGCGGACAGAGACGATCCCTACTAGCCCAGACCGGGTCTAGAAACAATCACACAATGCTATCACGCAAGTCCCTAATTGCAAATACAAAGTAGATGGTGAGAACCTACTTGGATTCCAACGCTATTATTCGTAGAAGAGATGTCGCCCTCATTCCTTTGCCTTGGCCGGTCAGGATCCCCACGATCTCCGTGATTGGACACCTGCACATGCGAAGAACAACATGAAAACAAGCATAAAATCTAGTAGATGCAATTATATATCAATCAGAAAAGATATAACTCAACATCAAACATAAGACAATGAGAGTGGAACCATAATGATAGTCATATACTATTAATAAATAACAAAGAAGAATACAACCATTGTTCTGACGTCAAATCCTCCTTTGGCTGGGTAGTCAGCTACACAAGTCTTGCAAAGCTTGTTGGGATGAGGAACAAGCCTCTCTCTCTTTGGGTGACAAGAATCTCCTTACTTAGAATTGGCCTTATGGGTGCAAAGAAGGCTCTTGCAACTTCAAACTCTCTATCACTATGCTAGAACTGGAACTATTGTAACTATGACTAGCTTGCTCAAGGCATAGAGGTAAGCTTTTATAGATAGAGAAGAAAGAGATAGGATCAACTATATTATTCATGGGATTGGCTTTATCACTTGGAAACTTCCATGAAAGGTGGCAAACCACTTCCCCTTCTATGGAGATTCAAAGCCAAACCATCCTAGCTCAACATAGATTCAGTTGGTGAATGGGTTGAAGAGAACCTTCGGGAGTTTGGTGGTTGAAAACTTTACTCAATTCGGTTGGCGCGAGTGCAACTCTGAGACAGAGCGCCAATGGCGCGCCCTTTTTAGAGGATTTCCCTCATTGGTGCGGGCAGTGAACTGTGGACCCGCGCTAATGCAAAAAGAGCTGTTTTCATGGGTATTCTGTAGGAGATGTCTTTAGGGCATATGAAGCTCATACTTAGAGGAATATGATGCAAGTGGTTTCAGGTCATGTCACTTCTCACAGGTCCCGGAATGAGTCCTCCAGTGTGCGGGTAAGTGGTAACAGGGACGGTGACAAACGGTGACAAATTGCTGTGTAACAACTCTATCCCATAAGACCTCATAGTTGCTATAGGATTCAACTATACCTTCCTTCTAAGAGCATATGCAACTTGGTTCTCCATTCCCTTAATGTATCTAATCTCGAAGTCAAACTCACTAAATGTAATCAACGATCTAGCTTGCCTGACATTTAGATTTTATTGATCAAACAAGTTTCTCAACCCACTGTGATCACTCATCAATACAAAACTCCTATCAAGAAGATAATGCATCCACATCTTCAAGGCATGAATAATAGCTGCCAATGCAAGATCATGAGTCACGTATTTACGCTCATGCTTGTTCAACTTCCTGGACTCATAGCACACCACATGTCCCTCCTCCATAAGGACTCCATCAAGTCCTCTTTTACATGCATATGTACACACTACAAACTCCTTATCTATATCTGTAATTTTAAGGACTGGAGCATTGGTCAACAACTACTTCAGCTACTCAAAAATAACTACACATTATGCTGTCCATTAGAACTTCTTACATTTCATCTACAAGGAGGTGATAGGATTTGCAATGCGTGAGAAGTTCTTGATGAACCTCCTATAGTGACCTGCCAATCCCATGAATGATATCACATCATCCACATTATTAGTAGCTTCCCACTCAATGATGGAACTTATCTTTTCTAGATCTACTACTATGTATTCCTTGGAAACAACATGTCCCAAGTAATGCACCTATATCTAAAAGAATATGCACTTGCTAAACTTGGAAAACAATTGATTCTTTCTTAGCAATCTCAACACTGTTACTAAATTATCAACATGCTCTTCTTCATTATTGGAGTATATCAATATGTCATCAATGAATACAATAAAAAACCTGTCCATTGATGAGCCTCATCATTAGGTAATTATATGGGCCTTAATTCACCTCACAACTTATTGCATACTTATTATTATATTTTGTTTATGAAATTAGTTAGAGTTGGATATTTTGCTTTGTGGTCTAATGAGCATTTAATGTAGGATTAAAGGATAAAAGCAAGGAATTTTGGCAAAGACCTTGGTCAAAACTTGAATGGGACAAGGGACAGGAATTATAGGAGGTAAATCCTCCTCATTTACTACCCCTCCATTCGAATATTCCTCCATCAGCTTGGAGTACAAACAGCCAAATCATGAAGACTAGAAGGCAGATGAGCAAGTGAAAGATAAAGCGCCATTTTATCTCAAGTTTGGGACACGAGCCTCCCTAATTTTAAGGAAGTCATTGGAGAGTTGAGATGTATAAGTAGAGAGGCCTAGGACATCAGTAGGATTCAATTTTGATTGTAAAACTCCAAACTATTTTCGAGCTGCAAGACTTGTGACAGTTTTTAATGTAATCCATTGTTTTGATAATAAGAATGAGTTTTTTTTTGAGCTATCACTGAGTTAACTCAGAGGGTTGAAGCTCTTGGGTTAGGGCCCAACCCTAACATCCAAGGCTCCTCTTTATTGTACATGTATGTTAGCATAGATTCATAGTTTAATTGCTCATTTTCTTAAGTAGCTGCATTTCCATTACAACAGTGTAGAGTAGATTGGTTGTATGTTAGTTTACTTCCATTTGTGCCTTCTTTCAATTAGCAGGTCAGCAAGTAGAAAAATTATCAACATAAGGTTGTCAAAAGGTGTCTTGGCCTCACTTCCTCCCTCTGGGATGATGACCTAAGGAAGAGACCCCTCATTAGCCCCAAAAACACAGATTTCTAGTTTTTGCATGAGCTTTGGAGTTTGTTGTCTTGAGTCAACATTTGGTTCATTTCATTGTCATCTTTTTCCATTACTCCATTTCTGCAATAAGATCTCACTCATGCTTTCATTCCCTTTAGCACTCTCTCCATGCATAATATAGGCAATTGATTCATGCTTTTCTAGTTTATGAAAATGTATCATGTTGCATAGTTCTTGGAAAACAAATATTCTTTAAGCACAATAGGTACTTTAGGAGGAGACCCAGAATTCATCACCAGTAGCCACCTTCCACTTCATCCATCCTAACCATCTCTTGTTCCACCACCACCCTCACTAGTTTTTTTGTCATTTTTCATTGAAATTCCCCTAGATACATTGAACGAATCTAGCCATCTCTGATCTTGGATATAGACTCCTGAGTGTTCCTAGACCTTCAAACACCCCATCCCACTCATCAAACACCTTTTCCAAGCTTCCCAACACCTCCAACACCTCACAATGAGCTCTCGGCTGTATCCTGTAGGTTTTCTGTAACTCGTACAAGATCATCCTGTAGGTTTCTAATACATCCTGTAGGTTTTCCTGAAACAACCTGTTTTGAGGCCAAATTGATGGGGAACCTCTAGGAAGTCACAAAAATCCTCCTAGAACCCTTCCACACCATCCAACCACTCCATAAGCCTTTTAGCGATCCTCAATCACCTTCCATCCACCTGTCACATCCACAAGAACAATTAATTTGCATACTTGATTTTGACTTAAAAAAGCAAAAAGTGAAAATAGACTTAGTTTAGTTTTCTTGCTCACACATTAGTATGGTTTGATGCTCTTTACTTGTGTAGCTTAGATAGTAGCATTAGTTTAGTGATGATTTAGCAATTCTGCTTAGCATAGTTGTTTAGATGGTTAATCAGGACATGGTGTGATTTAGCATTTCATGTTGTTTTCTTTATTACTACAGTAGAGTAGCTCTCTTAGATTAGATTTTCTCTTCTTCCATCAAAGAATCAACCTTCTTCTAACTCTATATAAGTCTCGCTTAGAACCCTGGGGTCTCTCGCCGAATGAATAGTGACAACAAGATAATGTGTGATTTATCATTTCATGGTGTTTTCTTCATTACTGCAGTAGAGTAGCTCTCTTAGAATAGATTTGATCTTCTTCCATCAAAGAATCAAGCTTCTTTTGACTCTATAGAAGTTTGGCTTGGAACCCCTGGGGTCTCTCATCGGATGAACAGTGAAAATAGGCAGGACCTTCACTTTTACTTGTGCATATAGCACTGTCACCTCTAAGTTTATATGAACCACAGGTTGATAAGTAAGGTTGGTAGCCCAAGAGTTGTAGCATCCTTGCTGCAATACTGGTGCTCATCACTTTTTGGCACCGTTGCCGGGGAGGTGTCTGAGTAGAATGTGATTACTGCTTTCTTTTCTTCTATTCCTTGTCTTCAATTTTCTACCATTAGTTTCTTTTTGAAAAAGTAATCTAGTATCTTCCTTCCTTTCATTTTTCATTATCTGCTTTCCTTTCCATTCTGCAAGTAGAATTTCAATTCAGCGAGTAGCTTTTTCATTCTCTTAGTGATTTTCATTCAATCAACAATTTCATTTCTGCAAAGTAATTTCTAGCCTATAATTTTTTTACAAAAACCAACCTAGAAAAATTTCCTTTCATGCCTCGTAGGAATAGGGACAATTTAGGGAATTTTTTTCCAAATACCCCCACTGCATCCAACAGCCAACCTTCTCTCTTCTTTGGTGGTTGTGAGCTGGAGGAACCTTTAGGTGAGAAGCCTGACATATTTGAAGTACCTACATGGGAAGAAGAAGAAGAGGAACCCATTCCTACTGAACCAATGGTAGAAAACTGAAATGACAGATGGAATAGAGAGGGAGTTGAGGGTGCCTTCCCCATCAGGGAAACCAACAGGGACACTAAGATGAAGAATATAAGCCCCTCTGCCCTACCTAATTTCCATGGCCTGACCAGAGAGGACCTCGACACTTTCCTATTTGATTTTGTTGTTATATGCCAAACCTATGACTATACAGATGATGAGCAAAAGTTAAAACTATTTCCATCTACCCTCAAGGATGCAACATTGCACTCGTTCATGGGTTTACCTGGAGATAGCATCACAACTTGGGCTCAGATGTAATAGGCTTTTAACAACAAATATCGGGACTACTGTAGGTCAAAGGATACTAAAGAAGAAATTTTCAGGATGACCATGGGCCAAGATGAATCCTTAGAAGACTACAAAGAAAGATTCCAGCTCAGTTACAAAAGGGTCAGGTGCACACTTGACCCTGAGTCCCTAAAGCTGGTCTTGCTCAGGGTAGTAAGAGAAGACCTTATAGATACCTTACACTTATTAGCAGGAGGAGACATCTACCAATTACCCTATGAGGATATCAAGACTATCTTTAGAAACCCTTCTAGGGCAGCCAGGAAAAAGGGTAGGAGTAGTCAACCTGTGGCCATTACATCATCTTCCAACTCATCCATCAAGGGTGAAATTGGAAATATGTTGGAAGATTTCAAACATGAGATGCTACAAACCCTTGCCTTGCAATTGGACACCATGAACATCAACAGGAAGATAGAGGAAGCAGAGAGAGCCTTGGCCATCTTTTGTCCTAGATGCATGAGGAGGCATCCTAGGAACGAATGTCCATTGAACTATATTGAATTTTGCTTGATCTATGAGGAAATCAACTCGACAGACAAGTGCCCTTCTTTACCAGGACTCAAAGTCATATATCAAGTAGCTGAAGGGGTCACTGAGCAGCTTTGCTACATCAACCAAAGGAGACCTCTTGGGCATATACCATACCAGTAGGGCATGCAAGGGTCATCCCATGCATATTACAAACCCAACCAAACAACAACTATACTTTCTTGGGGATCCCCTGCTCATCCCTCCTTGGTCCTATGCATCTTAGTATCATTCCCAGCCAGCCAGCCAGTCATTTCAACCTTATGCTCTGCTACAACCTCAAAGGAATACACCACTCTAGGAGTGGATGCCCCAATACAACAATGCTCCAGCTCTATTGCCTCCACCACCTACCCAATCACAACTCCTACACTCTGCTCCACCCAAGAAACCCTAGATGCCTACCCAGCCAAATCCGAACCCAAAGAATAGGCAGGCTCAACAAGTATATAGTGAAGAGGCATCATATCCAGCTTATGTTGTAGAAATCTAGGAAATCAACCTAAGATCTGAGAGAGTTATCCCAGATAACCAACCTCCCCATCCACATTGGGAGGTTGAGGAAGAAAGAGAGGAAATAAACCTTAAATTAAATCCACCCTTTCCTGAGAGATTAGCCCAACGACTCCAGCCTACCCTAGAAGAAATTGAACTTCTAGGAGAATTGAAAATCTATGTGTAAAGATACCCCTTCTCCAGACAATAAAAGATGTTCCCATTTACAATAATTTGATTAAGGAGAAATGCTTCAAGCATCTAGGAAGAAGAGAAAGGGATGCCCCTACCATTAATTTCATTAGGTAGTTGTCCGACTCAATGTTGGGGAAGGTAATATGTCCGAAATATTTGGCCCCTGGAAGCCCTGTAGTAGATGTGCACATCAATGGAACCATTGTCCCACACACTCTAATCAATCTTGGGGCTACCATTAATGTGATGACCAAGGACACCATGCTCAAGCTCAACCTACAAGGGTCATTGAGGAAGACCACAATAGTTCTGCAACTTGCAGACCGTTCCACAGTCACCCCTGAGCGAATTGTGGAGGATGTGATGGTCTCCATTGACTCCAGGGAGTACCCTGCCTATTTTCTAGTTCTCCAACCTAAGGCTAAGCTTACTGGTTAGCCCCTCATCCTTGGGAAGCCATGGTTGGCCACAACTGATGCATACATTAGTTGTAGAGCTAGGAATATGACCATCAAGAACGGGCATATTTCCAAGTTGTTAGTCTTATACCCTTCTGCTCAACCTTCTCTAGAGCATGATATACCTTTATGGTTGGAGGAGGAGGAAGAAGATGAGGTTTATTCTGCCCAACTTTATGCTTTAGAAGCAACAATAGGAGGAGGACAACAAGATTAGGATGACTTGATTGAACACCTGCTCCAAAGTCCAACTCCTGGTTCATTACCATTAGAAGAAGAAGTAAAGGAAACCCAAAACAATCATCCAATTGAATTATGCTTGGATGATTCCAACCCACTCCAGGTCAAAACCATAGAATTCGGCCTAGAGAAAACCTTGAAAATTAATCCATCTCTTTTTTCTCTCGAAGAGCAAAAGCTATGCAACATGTTAAAAGAAAACCTAGAAGCCTTTGCTTGGCGTTACAAGGAAATGAAAGGAGTACACCCCTCAGTGTGTACTCACCACATATACATAAAAGAAGGTTTCAAGCCAATTTGGCAACCACAAAGGAGGATGAATCCAGTTGTTAAAGATATAGTGAAAGAAGATCTGCAAAAACTACTAGATGCATGATTCATTTACCTTATCTTCGATAGTGAGTGGGTCTCTCCTTTAGTGTTAGTTTCTAAGAAAAATGGTAAGTGGAGGATTTGTGTTGATTACAGGGAGTTGAATAAAGCCACAAAGAAGGATCATTTTCCCCTACCCTTCATTGATCAAGTGTTAGATGGCCTAGCAAGGAAAAATCCTTTTTCTTTTCTAGATGGATTCAGTGGGTACAACAAAATCCAAATCTGCCCATAAGACCAGGATAAGACCACATTCACCTATCCTTGGGGTAGTTTTTCCTATAGGGTCCTTCCTTTTGGTCTATGAAATGCTCCTGCCACTTTCCAGAGGGCAGTCTTGAGTATTTTTGCTGAATTAGTACATGATGCAGTGGAAATTTATATGGATGACTTTACATCTTATGGTTGTGATTTTCAAGAAGCCCTGACTAACCTAGGAAAAGTACTACACAAATTCATTGAAATGAACCTGTCTCTCAGTCCTAAAAAATGTGAATTCTTAATGACTGAAGGGATTGTGCTAGGTCATTCAATATCTCAGCAAGGGCTGTAGGTGGACCCAAACAAAATAGCCATCATACAAAGGGTCTGTCACATGGAATGAGTCGTTCTTGCGAACAAGACCGACCTCCCTAGTATCTAATGATATCTAGTGACAAGCAAGCCAATCAAATTCTATCCTTCTCTAAATATGCAATTTATAAACAAAGGCAAACAAGTGTTTTAGGCCTACCATGGGTCCAATGCAAGTTTTTGGAAGCCTCACTCCGTTGATCCAAATGAGATCCCTTGTAGAGAATCTACAAACACAAACAAGCACACAAATTAAATAGCACCTGAAAAGCCAATATAATAAAGCATACTTATCATGATGATCAAGGAATTCATGAAACAAATAACATAAGACAATTTGTTGAGAAAAATGAATCTGATTGTATTAATTCAAATCAAAGAAGAACTTTACAACCTGTGCCTTGATGCTGTACAAGCTCCTCCTAGGGTCCATTAAGAAGTCTCCTCTACTTTGACAAGTTTCACTCTCTTCCCAATGAAGCCAAAAGGTATGTGATCTCTCCTCTCAAGCTTAACTAGGAAGTCTCAATTATACCGGCATTTACCCTAAAAAATGTTCAGCTTCTAACCTCCCTAGCAACCAGCCCAATGCCTTAATTTATAGTGCAATGGAGGGAAGTTACTAGGTCCACCTTCAAAGGGATAGCTCCTTTCATCAAGGGATTAGCTCCTTCACTTTTGGGATGCATGAACCACCTAGGAGCGAACCATCCACGTCAAAATTCCTTCTAGAATCATCTAGAATTAACCCAAAGTGAGTTTTTAAGAATAAACTTGCACCTTTTTTACTCTCACGGGGGTCCGCACCCACTCCTTTAGAGACAGAGCGGGCAGGTCCGTGTTGGAAATAATACTGAGAGGGGGGGGTGAATCAGTATTATCAGATCAGATAAAACTTTTCAATTTCATACTCAGAAACATATACGCGACTTCAGTTAAGTGAACCCGCGTGTACACGCGACTGTGTCTAATGCAACTAGCGTATATCCAGAGATCTTATGATTCAGTTAATCTTATCTTCAGTAAATGCATCAGAACATTATTAAGCATATTAACAGTAAACAGGTGCAGTATAACAGAACAGATCATTACACAAAAGCCACACACATGAACACCATGATATAAGGTGGAAACCCAATGTGGGTGAAAACCACCTGCTGCAATTTGTCTCTTTCTTCTTTAATGAGAACTTCTTTTACAATGTACTGGTGCAGTCCTTTACCAGCACGTAGGCTACAACCTGCAGAGGGCTACAACCCTCTTAGCTCTTGTACTAGCCGATCCATTTACTAGTACGTAGGTGCCTACCTACAGAATGCTTCTTTACTCGTTTTCCAGCTGCTAGTGGAAGGGAGCTACAACCCCTTGGCTCTTGTACTGGCTGATATGTTTACCAGTACGTAGGTGCCGGCCTACGATCTACCCGGGACCACGTTTCATACATTTTCATACTGGATCCATAAGACAATCATCATTGTAGTACAACCTGCATCATCAATCACTGAAACACCCAATTCTGAATCACTGTAACCCTGTCAACAATAACCAGACAATCATAGCAACAACTAGATCCAGCTCCATATTCAAATATCATACTTCACATTGTATACGCTACTTGGATGAACCCAACCTGCGTGTATACGCTCTTTTACCAAAACCAACTCGCGTACAGATCTATAAATTCAACCTTAAAACTCTGCAACTATATCAGACATCAAAACATACCCAGATCATAATAATAAACATGCGTCAGTAGATCTAGTCTATCCAGAGTCAAACCATATGAAGATAATCATTCCAAGCCTTGAGATCTCGTTCCATCATTCATCATCCTCCACATGAGTGAAACCTTGGTTCAGATCACCAACCCATAACCAGCACTTGGATCAGACACTTTCTCAGATCTTCATCACTCACACTTGCTCACTTTGGCCTAGTGATCTTCTCCTTATATAGCCTTAGGCCTTGTTCAATACCAAGAGCCAAAACCATAGAAACACAATACCATCAACTTCAAAACTAGGGATCGACACGCCCATCGAGACACAATGGTCCGAAACCATAGGCACAACTTCCAAGGACTAACCGCCATGGACCAAAGGTACTTTTCCACATACACGCGCTTTTTCTGAAGCCAACCTGCGTGTACACGCTGATTCTCCTTGCTGAACCTGCGTATATCTCTTTCTTGTCCTGCTGTACTGAGATCTGTCCACTAGTTAAGTTGCCATCACCTGTACCAGTCTCTGAGCACCTGTACCAACCTCTGAGTGAGTTGCCATCAAGGACAATACTTGAATCATAATGCCAACAATCTCCCCCTTTGGACTTGATGGCAACCACCACACCAAGTCACTCTCCCCCTTTGACATCAAGGGCAAAGGGTGGACCAAGATATTCTCTTCTTTGGTATACCTTCTGCTGTCCATACTGCTGTCCATACTCCCCCTGAGTACATGCTGAAATCTCCAATTGTGCTCCCCCTTTGTGTATGCCAAAGTGTACCAATCTATCCATCCTGCTCTTGCTGAATTGTGCTGTTCATGCTCCCCTTGACTGTAGGCAAGATCTGCAAAAGATGTTCTTCAAGAAGAACAAAGACTTATACATCATAGAAGACCTTCCTATCACCAAAAGACTCAACATACATTCATCACCCAACCTAGTGGGGATATACCAATATTGACTCATCCACCTAACCATGTGGAGATACATTAAGAGTTTACTCATGACAATACATAAACATTTCATCATTCATCCCAGGCATAGTGGGGAAACCAACATAGGCCGTTACATGACCTTGACATCATAAAAGAGATATCATGACATAGTGATGAAATATCTAGACCAAGACTTATGAAAGCCACCAGCAGCATCATGATCTGTACCATAAGCATCAGCCTGCAATACCATTCCTAAACAGCAAGATGTATCATTTAGCTTCATAGACTTTATCAACAACTTCTAACCATAATGCCAACAATGAATTATTTGAAGAATCTGCTCCCCCTGAGTGTGAGCCAACCATGTCTGAACCATTTCCTGAGTCTGTTCTGCTCCCCCTGAGCCTGAGCCAACCATGACTGAACCTGGGTCTGTTCTGCTGCCCTTTCTCCATATACGCGACTTTGCAGCCTGTAACTCGCGTATATACGCGTCTTTCCTTCATGAAACTTGCATATGAGAATTAGAACACTGAAGTTTTACTCCTTCAGCTCCCCCTGAGTCTGATATGTCTGTGCTGTGCTGTGTCTCAGTACATTGTGCTGACTGTACTTCCTTCTTCCTCCATATCTTCAAGTGTGATGAGGTTTTCTCCTTTTGGTGTGATGTCCATCCTTTGTTCCTGCATTCCTTTGCTATATGTCCAAGCTTGTTACATGCATAACATCTTACATGTTTCATATTCCTCCTGTAGCAATCAGCAGCTTTGTGACCAAACATATTGCAAGCAAAGCAATATCCATTAAAGTACCTTGAGTGTGATGATCTTTCTGCATGATGGTCTTGAACCCTTCTTCTTCTACATCTAGCTGCAACATGTCCAAGATTATGACATACATAACATTCAACATTATTCATAGGAGGAGTAAAAGATTTTCTTTGAGGAGTCTCTTTCCTTGATTGTTGATGGGGTTGACCTTCCTTGTTGATCATTTTAGATTTCTTTTTAGAGTTCCTTGCCTCACCTTGTGAACTAGATTCACCTTCAACAGATTCATGAAAACCAAGACCAGTCTTGATAGTAGGAGACCTTTGACTACTAAGAATATCATCCAAGACTTTAGAACTATCTTGAAATCGTAACAGTTTATCCTTTTCTTCTAATTTACCTTTCAAGATATTTACCTCAACTTGAAGTTGTTCCTCCTTTTCTAGACATTGCTTCTTCATGTCTTCTTCAACTTTCTTTCCTTCTTCCAACTGATGCCTTAATTTGAGAATCTCTTTTTCTTGTTCTTCATTCACTTCCTGCTGCATTTGACGAACTCTGAAAGCACATTCCAATTGTGATTTTAAGCTGATGACTTCGTTGTCTTGTTTTTCAATTGCTTGGTGTCGATCTTCATTCTTCTTCCTTGATTCTTCAAGATCTCCTTTTAGTGAGGGGATTGTAGCTTCAAGATTTTCATAGTAGCTGGATCTATCTTTGAGTTTCTTGATGGTTGTGCTTCTTTCGTTGACTTCTTTTCTTAATGATGTCACTTCATGCTGCAATTTTTGACATTGGTCTTCCTTGTCCTTGAGAAGCTTTCTCACCTTGTTTCCTTCTTCTAGTTGGGCCTTTAGTTTGGTAACTTCTTCTTTGAAAGCACATTCCCTTTTGTTCAATAGATCTTGTTGATCTTTAACTTTGTCTGTAAGCCTTCTAAACATTGCCTCTATTTGACACTTTTCTTGCTCACCCATAAAAGCATGTTCAGTAGTTTCACTATCACTTCCATCACTTTCACAAGGAAATATAGCAGGAACATCAGAGGATAACACATTCATACCTGATAATGATTCTGAATCTGATTCTGAATCTGAAGAGCTTCTTATACCTAATCCCCAATCGACTCTCCCACTGTCATAGTCCTTCTGAGATGTCTTCTTCTTCTTATGAGCTTTCTTTTTAAGCTTCTTTCCCATTGTTCCACGGATCTCCTTCAAGCGATCAAGCTTCTATCAAAGGACCTGCTCCGATACCAATTGTTGGAAATAATACTGAGAGGGGGGGGTGAATCAGTATTATCAGATCAGATAAAACTTTTCAATTTCATACTCAGAAACATATACGCGACTTCAGTTAAGTGAACCCGCGTGTACACGCGACTGTGTCTAATGCAACTAGCGTATATCCAGAGATCTTATGATTCAGTTAATCTTATCTTCAGTAAATGCATCAGAACATTATTAAGCATATTAACAGTAAACAGGTGTAGTATAACAGAACAGATCATTACACAAAAGCCACACACATGAACACCATGATATAAGGTGGAAACCCAATGTGGGTGAAAACCACCTGCTGCAATTTGTCTCTTTCTTCTTTAATGAGAACTTCTTTTACAATGTACTGGTGCAGTCCTTTACCAGCACGCAGGCTACAACCTGCAGAGGGCTACAACCCTCTTAGCTCTTGTACTAGCTGATCCATTTACTAGTACGTAGGTGCCTACCTACAGAATGCTTCTTTACTCGTTTTCCAGCTGCTAGTGGAAGGGAGCTACAACCCCTTGGCTCTTGTACTGGCTGATATGTTTACCAGTACGTAGGTGCCGGCCTACGATCTACCCGGGACCACGTTTCATACATTTTCATACTGGATCCATAAGACAATCATCATTGTAGTACAACCTGCATCATCAATCACTGAAACACCCAATTCTGAATCACTGTAACCCTGTCAACAATAACCAGACAATCATAGCAACAACCAGATCCAGCTCCATATTCAAATATCATACTTCACATTGTATACGCTACTTGGATGAACCCAACCTGCGTGTATACGCTCTTTTACCAAAACCAACTCGCGTACAGATCTATAAATTCAACCTTAAAACTCTGCAACTATATCAGACATCAAAACATACCCAGATCATAATAATAAACATGCGTCAATAGATCTAGTCTATCCAGAGTCAAACCATATGAAGATAATCATTCCAAGCCTTGAGATCTCGTTCCATCATTCATCATCCTCCACATGAGTGAAACCTTGGTTCAGATCACCAACCCATAACCAGCACTTGGATCACACACTTTCTCAGATCTTCATCACTCACACTTGCTCACTTTGGCCTAGTGATCTTCTCCTTATATAGCCTTAGGCCTTGTTCAATACCAAGAGCCAAAACCATAGAAACACAATACCATCAACTTCAAAACTAGGGATCGACACGCCCGTCGAGACACAATGGTCCGAAACCATAGGCACAACTTCCAAGGACTAACCGCCATGGACCAAAGGTACTTTTCCACATACACGCGCTTTTTCTGAAGCCAACCTGCGTGTACACGCTGATTCTCCTTGCTGAACCTGCGTATATCTCTTTCTTGTCCTGCTGTACTGAGATCTGTCCACTAGTTAAGTTGCCATCACCTGTACCAGTCTCTGAGCACCTGTACCAACCTCTGAGTGAGTTGCCATCAAGGACAATACTTGAATCATAATGCCAACAGTCCGCAGGTAACATGAACAGGGGGTGCGGGACCGTAGGCAATAGTGAGAGAAAGTGCAGAACCAGAGCTTTATTGATTTTTAAGGTCTTTCTCTCATTTTCAAAGCTTGACATGAAGAGCTGAGGTTTGAGACTTGCTTAGGAGGACAGTATGAATGATGATAGACCTATACTGACTGCAAATAGTCATGGTGACAATATTTTGTGTAATAGATTGCCCCCTAAAGTGCGAAGTCTGTAATAGATGAGGATTTCATTTATCATCTAGAAAGAGTGAAGTACTTTATCATTTCGAGGATAATCTTGTGGAGAGCCCGGTTGGAACCTGTAAAAACATTCAATGCAAAATATATATATGAGATCATATCATCACTGAGGTAGGCATTCCCATACTCAGATCAAAACTGACTAGAAAACTAACTACTACTCTGATATAGGAATGATCTTGTAATACATCACAAGTATAGACACATGTAGACATAGTATGGACGCAACCATCTGTTTATGAATAGTCCACTGTATAACGAATACAAAATTCCTCGCCGCCTGGATGGTGGAAACTAGATCCAGGGTCTTCATTTCTACTTCCCGAAATAGTACGATTCTAACCATGTGAATGAATGTGTCGAAGTCGAACATGGTAGAAACCACTTGATTACCAGTCAATGATGTAAACTGTTAACAAGTGTGAGAGAAACCACCAGTAATGTCAATGGCTCTTAAAGTACTTAGTACAATCCATGAGATGTGAATAGATGTGTTGATGTCGAACATGTCATGGAATCCTTTGATCGAAGGTCAATGATGCAACCTATCGTCGAAGGCGAGAAACCTACCATTGAGGCATGCAGATCCCAAGGTAATGACGATTTCTAGATAATGAGCTGAAGTCGATAGAAAGCGATCCGTCGCAGGCAAGCCCACAACACGAAATCATAGATCAAGTTTGAAGAAATTTTAGTTGCAAGGACTGACTCAGGGATGGTCAAGATGGATGACAGATATTTCACAGATGAATGGCTTATTTGCATTGACCTCTTGAACACATAACGAAACAGATGGTTTGGTTACAATTGACCCAAAGTTAATACCCAGAAACTGGCTGAAGACTTTCAATATGGCTTGATCAACTGTTAGGCAAAGGATTTCCCAACCCAAGTGAATAAAAGTGTCGTGTTCAAGAGTGGTTACAAAGTATAACAAACAGGCTCATTTTTCTCTCTTTTCCCCCACCATTTCTGGCAAGTACCTCTTTATTTTTTACAAGCTTGAGGAGGATAACATTTGCTTGATTATAAGCTCATCCTTCGGATGAGTCCAACTTAGTTTAAATTCGAACCCTAAGAAGGAGTGGTCCGTTCCTGTTTGTAATTGAACAGGTCCTTTACTGTTAAATTTTAAGGAGTCCAGTATAGGAGAAACTCAGCATTTTTTCAATTTTAGAGAGTCTGAAAAAAACTTAAGAAGACTCCATGGTTGTCCTTTTTCGTAAATTTGTGTCTCCCAAGCCCGAAAAAGTATAAAATAATATTTGAGAGAACCGCTTGATCATTATGACCAAGGAGTACTTTTTGTAATTAGTGCCTCTGATCTGAAAAAGTAAAAAAGCGATCAATGACACATTGTTTTATAACCAATATCGAATTTGAAACGACAAAAATCCAGCAATCTTTTCATGTTTTTATGGTCATAAAAGGGTTGTAAGTGGATTGTCTTTTTAGTTCCATTTTAACGAGTTTAAAAAGAAAAACTCGGCGATCTTTTCATGTTTTAGGAGTCAGAAAAGAGCTTAAAGGTGACTCTAAAGTTTTTTCGTCGAAAATGACCGATTTCGCCTGAAAAATCCATTGTCCTGAACAAAAGTCAAACATTACTCATACCTGTTTAAAATGGATAAAAATGCTGCAAAAGTTACTTCTTTAAAGTGAAACATAAACAAATTAAAAACTCATTTATTCAAAAAACTTATAAAAAGGGCTTTTGTAAATTCATTTTTACCGTTTGAGTTCTGGGTGAGAAAATAGAGCTTTTGGTCAGAAACTTCCCATGAAGATTGCGGAAAATTCGTCCATTGGAATCGAACATCGTCTCCTCCAGGTAATCTACATCATCCTACTCTTTAATTTCATCCATTTCAAATTTGTTTTTAGGCTTCAATTTCATTTTTTAAAGGATTCTTAGGTTAGAAACCCACGCGCGGGGGCCGCAGGCACAACACAGGTAACCTACGGATCTCGACTTTTTCGTAACGGGAAAAAAGTCAGGGGTCCGCACCTGCCATGAAGGCAAGGTGCGGACCCACATACTATCTCTAACAGAGAGGGTGCGGTCCCCACAGCAAGGGTTTTTAAACCTAAATCTTTCAAAATTCACCCGAAAACTTTGCTTTTAGACATTCTAATTCGCCTTTTTGTTGAATGTAGAGTATACAGCATGCTTGATTGGCGAGAATAGGAGCATGAGGACGTAGATCTCGACACGATAAATCATCAACCTTTGATTGATCCATTGAAGGCATGTGGCTTATACAAATTCTGGGCCATACCTGGCATGAGGGCCCAAGTGGACTTTTTGCAGTGGCAGGTAGATAGGTGGAGCATACAGGACCAGTGCTTCTTCATTGGCAGTTACCAGCTCGAAATGGAGCCGACAGACATTTACTTTTTGACTGGTTTGCCTAAGAGAGGTGAACACTTGACTCTATTCGAGACTAGGCTAGGTGGCCAGTCTGTCGATAGCCTCCAGCTAGAGTTCTGCAACAACCAGACTAGAGACAAAGGGATAGACATTAAAACCATATCCCTTCTTGAACTCAGGGTAATTGCCTTTACTGTTACCAGGCTCTACGGGAGTGCAACACTACATGTAGCCACTGGATCCCAGATGTGGATGGCAGTAGACTGCTTTCGAGGCACCATCTTCAACTGGGGCGATGCTGTGTTGGCTAATATAAAAGGCCAACTGACTAGAGCAAAGAACTGACAACTGAAGACCTTTGGATATGGTGCTTTAGTCATGAGCTTTGGTCTGGAGAGGGTTCCAATGTTGGTCCCACAGCACCTCACTATTGGAGTTGAACTTCCCCTAGAGCCCAAAATGATGCGATGGGTTGCAGTTATGGACAGTCATCCTGAGGAGGGGGCAGAAGTTGTTTGATTCACTCCTGAGTATTTCCATTGGTTGGAAAACCAAGTTTTTGCTATTCAGGACTTTCCTTATGCTGGGGTAGATTTTTGTGGTGACCCATACATGGCTCTTCCACCAGGAGAGCAATGGGATGACTCAGGTAAAATCATTTTCAACATTTTCTAATTTAATTTTTTTTGTTTTTATCTCGTCCCAAAATTGATAGTAAAAGTTTCAAATGCAGATGTAGGTCCATGGCAACTAGCCACTCTCCGGCCCTATGAGAGGAAACAACCAGCTGCAGCACCACCAGTCCCACAGGACGAATCAGCAGAAACCTTGGCCGAATTGGAGAGTCATCTAGAGCGCTTGACAGCAGACATTTCGGAGACCAGCATAGATGATATTCCTCTTAGGCTACAACGCTATGTGATTGCGGTCCCAGGACCTTTCAGGAGGTTCCTTTGCAGGGTGGCCCGTACAGTGGTTTCTTATCGAGATCATCACCAGTGATAGGATGATCGCCTATTGTAGACACATGACATTTTTTGCTTTTTGTACCATCATTTCTGCCGATCATAAGGTGTTTTTCAACCTATGATCGAAGACGATGTATATTTTGACATACTCCTATGTTATACTATATCACTATTACCGGCTTATCTTGTAAAACATGTTATGGAATGTTTTTAAATTTACTTGTATGATTATTGCAAATGTCTACTTAACATTCGAGAAGAAATTGCATCTGCTAATGTATTTAAATATCTTGGAATATGCTGATATTCAATATAATCAAATTCACGTTCCAAGAGATGAACTCTCAAAAATAATCTCAATAACACTAGATTTCTAATGGCATATACTCTATTAAGCTGTAATACAACGAGTTCAGAATCTAACCTCACTATCAAACTCTGAATCCCAAATGAAATAGATTCAGATAATAACTCAATCACTGCACTATACTCGGCAATGTTGTTCGTTGTTTGACCGAGGCTTACCCCATGCATAGATACCAACTCGTCAGAGGGCAAATAGATAACCCAAGCTGCAGAAGAAATGTTCCGTGTATTACGACAAGCACCATCAGCAAAACCATTGTATGTTTGGAGAGGAGTCAACATCTGCAATATCAAGAGTAAAACCAAGATAAGCAGGAATAATGACGAAAAACACTCTCTAAGCTAATCACACTTTTAAACTAAAACACACCAACTAGAAAGAAAACTAAACCTAACTAAAAATCTCCACACCCAGATTTAAGCATAATACCTCTTCAGGTAAAGGCCATTTCTGGGTTTACCTAATGAGACCCTGTCAAAGTCTACCAATTCATAGGCCCCTTTTACTAGCTTTCGCTTAACAACATAAGGACCATGCCACATGGGTACGAATTTCCCAGCGCGTAATTTATCATTTGCTTGATCGTACAATAAGACTAGGTCTCCTTCCGAAAAATTTCGAGGGGTAACATTTCGATCATACTCAGCTTTAATACGTTTGGCATGAGTTTCGATCGCTGATGCAACATCACGTCGATTCTCATCTAGCTGAGCCAAGTATAACAAACGTTTTTCCTCTTCGGAAGTGGCTGGAAGTAACTCGATGGCCATTTGCAATGACGGGATTTCACATTCAATGGGTAACACAGCTTCCAGACCATAAACTAGTTGGAAAGGAGTGAACCCAGTTGACGTTTTTACTGAGGTTCGATATGCCCAAAGCGCTGAAAATAGCATGTTATGCCAATTCGACCTATGAATCCCAATGATTCGTCGGATCATGATGACTAGAACTTTGTTGATGGCTTCAATTAGACCATTAGCTTGTGGATAATATGGAGTTGAACTGTCATGACGCAAGCCAAGTTGGTCTGTAAGTTCAGTCATCATAATGTTTCGAAAATGACGCCCATGATCAATGATAATCGCTTGTGGAACACCGAACCTAGAAATTATATGATTTAACACAAAAATCGCAGTAGTTTTGCCGTCTGCCTCAAATGTAGGCGTCGCCTCGGCCCACTTGGTAAAATAATCTACCGCAAGGATAATATATGCATGCCCCCCGGCCGAGTGATGGTTACATGTAATAAAATCGATTCCCCATTTCGTGAAAGGACCAACGGAAATTATAAGGTGGAGAGGAGCAGGTGGAGCACGCATCTTTCGATCAAAAATTTGACAGTTGTGGCATTTTCAGACCGCATTAATACAATCTTTAAACAAACAAGGCCAGAAATAGCCAGTGAGCAATATATTTTGGGCTGTGGCAAACCCAGACATATGACCGCCACACGCTCCAGAGTGACAGTCATTTAGAACCCTTTCAGCTTCCTCATGAGTTAAACAACGTCGAAAAACAGAGTCCACCCCACGACGATAAAGTGTATCTCCAATAATTTTAAATTGTTGGGACTAGAATTGTATTTTTCGATATTCTGACCTTGAAATTTCTGGCCGAAGGGATTGGGTTTAGAGATAAATGATGATATCCCCATACCATGGATCTAAAGTGTTGATTAGAAACAAGGATTCGTCCACAATGGGCTCTTCCGCCACAGTTTCTGTGTCAGCACGCAGGAAGTCACACATTAACTCCGCAAAAACTAAATATTTCTTCGACTTAGACTTTTCAAACTCCAAGTCCTACAGGATCACGATCCATTTGGAGTACTTGCCCCCTAGCAATTGTTTGGTCAAAATATAGATCATAGGGTTGCAATCAGAAATTACTGTAGTTTTATGTTGTAAAATGTAATGACGAAAACGTTGGACAGCTTGAACAGCTGCCAATGCCAATTTCTCCACATGTGAGTATTTTAGCTCGGTGGGATTTAAAGTGCGACTAAGGTAATATATCACATGTTCAGTACCGAACTCATCTTCCTTAACTAACACCATTCCGATGGTGGAATGGGAGGCGGCGAGATACAAGAAGTAGTCCTGGTTGTAGTTGGGAGGATGCAATAACGGTGCATGGGTCAATGCGTGTTTTAGTGCATCAAAAGATTTATCAGCTATCTCATCCCAAAAGAATGGAGTATTCTGTTTCAACAACCAGGTAAAACCCTTTGTGATCTCGGCGTAGTTAGGAATGAATCAACGTAAAAAGTTTGCTTTCCCTTGCAAACTTTGGAGTTGGCAAAGATTCGAAGGAGGAGGCAATTTGACAATAGCTTCAACCTTTGAGGGATCGATGCAAATTCCGGCTTTCGAAACAACAAACCCCAGTCACCGACCCGTTTCTATACAGAAAACAAACTTGTGTGGATTCAACCTAATTCGATAATGCCTACACCTCATAAAGATTGCTCATAAATGGATGAGATGATCAGCTTGATGTAATGAATGAGCAGGTAAATCATCGAGATAGGGTTGCATAATGTGCTTGATGTCATGAAATGCGTAAGAGATGGCTCTTTGAAAAGTTGCCCCGTCGTTCTTGAGCCCAAAAGATAATTTGCAATAAGAAAATGTCCCCCATGGACAAATGAAAGCCATTTTTGGTTGATCAGCAGGTAGAATATTGATTTGATTGTATCCGAAAAAACCATCCATGAAGGAGAATATTTCACTGCCGGCACAATCATCAATGATTTGATCAATATAGGGAGTTGGGTAATTGTCTTTTGGACAGGCTCGATTAATGTCCCTATAATCGATACATATTCTTATTGTCCCTTGCTTTTTGTTAACAGGAAAAATATTCGATACCCAAACCGTTAACGGAATCGGATAAATGAAACCTGCCTTGAGTAATTTTTCAACTTTTGCTTTAATAGCAGCAGCTTTTCGTGGGTGGATCTGACGCAAACGTTGCCGGATGGGTTTAGCATCCGGGTAAGTTTTGATTTCATGAACAACAATTTTTGGGTCAATTCCTGGCATTTCGTCATATGACCAGGCAAACACGTCACGGAATTCTTGACATAGGGCCTTATATGTTTGAATTTCATCTTCCGTACAAGAGGCACCTATATGAATGTTTTCAACAATTCCAGGCTTAACCGAAATATCAATAGGAATAGTTCGAGAAATGTTTCCCAAATTTAACTCTAAATCAGGATTTTTCATTTGATTCTGAGGTTCCTTAACATATTCAGTCGTAAAAATAGATGAAAAATCATTTTCAAAATGATCAATATCAGGTAAAAACGAAGATCTATGATGAAGATCTTCCCATGGTAAATCATCGACACATAGGATTTCACGAATTCTCTCATCAGTATGAATAAGTTCGAAAAACATTGTTGAATCCGAGTTTGATGTTGAAAGTGATTCCTCATGGACCACATTCATTAAGTCAATTTTGGTTGAAGATGGGTCGGAAAATGACTGCACGGCCTGATATGCAATTTCATCTGGACTCAAAGGCATAACATCACCAAATGAGTCTATCTCAGATTCGGAAGGTACGATCCAAGGATCATCATAAACAATTGTGTCTGACGAAATCATATGAATGGTTGCAGTAGAAGACGATGCGTTGATAGGAGGAAAAGGAAAAGTTCCTAGTAAACCAGAATCTTTAACTAGTCCTACTCCAACATCCTTATACGAGATAGTTGTTTTGCCAACATGCTGAATGCTTTCAGAAGAGGCTGGATCGGATGAAAAGTAAGTCAGCTGGTCTATAGTTACGATCTTTCCATTATGAGGGAACTTTGTAAGCCGAAAGACTGATGAAACGACAGCTGTCATAGCGTAAGACCAGCTACGACCCAAGAGAAAGTTGTAATCTAGAGGGGCATCAACCACCTCCACATCTAGATTAACAGTTTTGCCTTCAACCCCTATAGGTAAATCCTGTAGAATTCCAAAAGAATGAAACCCACAGCCATCAAAGGCCTTTAGAATCATCGGGAATTGATTTAGCGTAGGAGAACCAAGCGATCTCCAACACTGTATCAACATAATACACGTTGAGGCTCCCTCATCAATCACAGTCCTATAACAAGGTCTGTTTTTACTAACACTAGGATCTAGAAAGCCACTTGATGAGGTAAGCGCGGTGTACTATTTTGTAGATAAAAAATTATAAGGTTTGACTCCTGAACGTCAATAGCTCCTATAGTCGATAATAGTAATTTACGCTGTGCTGGACATGATTGCAGCACTTCCAAAGCCGACATTGCTGAAGGTGAAATAGCCAAATCTTCAACAATGTTATAGTTCTGAGCCACTCTCGCATGTGGATTGAAAGATGACTTTCGAAGTATACCCTTGGCGGGCGGTTTGATTACTAAGTCTGGGTTAGGTTTCTTGATATGTAGTGGATAGGAACTGGGAGTTGAAGTTGATGGGTTCGAATGAGAAGATTCAGCTTCTTTACCATCAACAAGACTTTTACTTCCATAATCATGCGATCGAGTCGCAATCCTAACATGGGACATCATCATTATGGGTTCTTCAGAGGAATTCGAGGAAGAACCTATCATCTTACTGTCTTGACTAGGAAAAGGATCCTTCAAAACAGCAGGCGTTTGGGAGCCTTTGACAATTTTCGCAACCTCTGCACGATGAGGGTAATCTCTTGTAAAATTCTCTTTGTCACAAATGAGACAAGGATAACGAGGTTTGCGTTTCTCATCAGTTGATTTCACTTTTTTCTGGTTTCTCTTTCGAATTTTTATCTGTTTTATTTTTCTTCTTCCCTTTCTTCTTACCGCCGGATTTTGATTTGGCTGTAGATGACTCTACAACATGAATATCGGTGGAAATTTCCACGGAAGAATCTCCTGTCAGGGAATCTAGTAAAGTTATGATAGGAGAAGAATTCTTAGAAGATTTCTTCTTGCTTTTGGTATTAACCATACCAATCATACTATCAGCGGCATGAGACCCTGAAGGAGCTGTAGTTATTTGATTTTGTTTAGGAAGATCAGGGATTTTCTCGTGTAACGTACCTGACTGTGTATAAACTAAGTCAAGGTACTGAGCTTGAGCAATTACTTGCTCCTCAGTAACGACTCCGGCCTTAGCTACATCTTCAATGATCTTCGGTAATAAAGATTTTACAAACCATTCAGCTAAGATCTAATCCGGAATAAAAACCTTCACTAAACGCCATCGACGTCTCCATTCATGAATGTTATCTGAAATGTAAGTGGACGTTGACTGCTTTAATGAAGTTAATAATTCCGTGCCAATGTCATATCTGACTGGCAACTGAAAATGAGTTAAAAATGAAGTATCTAACTGACTAAAGTTATAAAAAGTGGCTCGTGGTAACTCAATGTACCACTTGGCCGTAAGACCAATTAGAGTGCACTGGAAAAGCCTTAAACGGATTGAATCATATGAAATGGAATTAGACGCACACCAGAGGTGATAAGTCATCACATGGTTCGACGGGTCCTCTCCTGATTTTCCTTCAAACTTAGGAATATCACTAGGCAACTTATTCGGCATTGGCGGCCAAAATGGAAGATAGTTAATGGGATCATTCGTAAGGCGCGACAAGTCAAGCAAGTCCAAAGTTGCAATAAACAGTAACTGACGATTAGGGTCCCTGAAACCCTGGGTCATGAGACCAGCCCCAGGAGGAGGATATCCAGGATAACTAGGAATTGAAATTGCATTTGGGATATTATATCCTCCTGGAAAACCAAGATTAACCCGACCGTACTCGGGTTGTTGAGGTTGTTGATATGTATACCCAGGGTACGGTTGATACTAATAGACTGGCTGCTGCACAGCAGGACCGAATTGGTACTGTCCCTGGTACGGTTGATAAGTAAATTGAGGTTGACTTGTGACAACTGTACTTGGACCAGGTTGTCCTACAGGCATTTGAACTGAAGTCCAAATCATGGATCCAGACTGAGGTAAAGATGTCTGAGGAGTTGATACAGGGACAGTAGAAACTGGAGCTGTCGATACTCCCGAAGTAGGTGGGGTAGATTGAACAGATGTTGCAGCAGTTGTAGCAGTCGTTTGAGGCGGAGTACGAGGCATACTAGGTCCAGACTGAGAAACTAGAGAAAGTGCAGAAGTTTGAATAGTAGACTAGACAGGTTGCTGGGGTGAACTAGAAACCAAGGGTTGTCCAGTTTGAGATGACAACTGTACATTCGGTTGCAAGACCTGTTGAGATTGAGATGGATCCCACACTAAGTTCATTCCGGGGTATAGACCCATAACAGGTTGATAATATTGAGGACCATAACCGGGTTGAGGATAGGGTTGATAATTCAAAGGTACATTTCCAGCTCCTTGGACATATGATTGACCGGAAGGTGGTTGGAAACCTTGGGTTGGGTACTGACCTTGAGGTTGATAACCTTGAGGCACGTACTGATACTGGGGTTGACCTTGAGGAACATACTATCCCGTAGGTATGTATTGTCCTTGAGGTTGCCCCCCAGGCGGAAATTGGGTACCTTGAGGTTGCCCCCCAGGCGATAATTGAGGACTTTGAGGCTGCCCCCTAGGCGGTAACTGGCCACCTTGAGGTTAAGGATTAGGAATAGTACCTGACATCACAGGAATATCTTCTACACTCAATGGCTTAGTTCCATTATTTCCAGTTAATAACCCTTGTTCAATAGGTTGAGGAGATGTTCCCGAAAAAGTACCAGTAAGTGACTGATATCCAGAGGGAACAGAAGGACGACCGTATAAAAAGGTTTATGGAGATTGAGAAAACATGGACAACTGTCTTGACATATTTAACGGAGGATAATAACACCTAGGTGTTGGGTGATAAGGAATGCAAGGTGGTGAAAAAATTAGTTCCGGGTTTTCCAAAAAATTGGTCAATGAAAGATACCAAGTGCTGCTCCTAGGTGGACTATAAAATATTGATTCACGCTCCCTAAGTTCTATAACTGGTTGATTTTTAGGGATAGGGATACCTTCCTCTTCCGGAGTAGCAAGTTCTTCAATAGCTATAAGTCCAAAAGGAAGATTTTGCATAATTATTCTTTCTACCTTAGGTGAACCAGGACCACTAGAAGTTTGAGAGGCAAATCTCGATGTTGGCGTAGTAGCAAATTCAGTTTCAGGTTCGGATATATCAGGTTCCTCACCTAAATCACTAGTAGATGAAAAACTACCAGTAACTTCGGAAATAGAAACAGATTGTGGATTATAATCTGCTACTAGAGCTTGATAATCAGGGTGTACCACTAAAGAAGATTCTCCTTCTTCGGGTGACCCAACTCTACTATCTCTAGGAGTTACAAGGGCTCGTAACCCTTTAGGCTGGCTCGGCTAAAACTCAGGAGGTTGCCCCCGAAGTCTATGGGACTTCCTCGGTAATTCAGCCATGATTAAATATTTTAACTACTTCACACGCAAACAAAGAAAAATCTCATTGAAAACCACCTAAAGCCTCTAAAGAACCAAACAATTTTGAATCACACACCTAAAGAATCTAGGAGATCAAACCACACACAAACAGTAACTTTCTGTATTGAAAAAACTAGTTGGTGATGAAATCCAACGTCGGAGAGTTCAATACAGAAATGGCGGTTGGAACAGTTACCCCGGCAACCTGCTTAATGAATACACTGGCACAAGTTTCTCCACTAAACCGTCTCGAGTGAAGAGAACCCCCCAGAAAATCCAAGTGAGTCTAGTCGATGTCTTCTCCAGGTACAGTGGAATCTTCCCTCCACCGTCACCTTAGGAAAGAATCCTATAGAATATGGTCACTATGGTTACCAACGGAAAAAAATATACCTGGGGGAACAGTCTACGATCTGATACGCACGCAAGGGCAGAGTAACAAGCTCAATCCCCTTGAAGGCTCCTTGACATAATCCAAGGTTTACCAACAAGTGACCCCAGGCTCCTCGACAATTGTTAATCCGAGGTTTATCGTTTTTAATACGTGAATATCTGGCGTCGTTCCTAATGAGGAAGGATTGATTCCCACACTAGTTCAGACACGATCTCGTGCTTCTCCTTTAAGAGGAGATTTCCCAGAGCATAGATGTAACAATTGGACTTTTCTCCTACTAAAAGATACAGCTACTTGTTTGTTTTACTATCTTGGAGAGTTAATTACTCCCTACTCCAAGATACTAGCCTAAGCTATATTGGTGTAATAGAGCCTTAGAAATAAAAAGATTACTAGATAGATTTTACTTTAAGCGTTATTTTTATTGGTTTTTCTTTAAGTCAAGAGGTGCGGAGATGAAACTTATGGTGTGAAGACTCGACTCGAAATCACTAAAAAATGCACTTAAGATGATAAGCAATATTTTCCCTTCAATGAATTTCTAGCTAGGAAAGAGTTGAGAATGCAAATGCTTGTAAAAACAAATATTTTCCTTAACAAATAAATCAAAAGAAGAGTTTTTTTGTCTTTTCCAATGCACTCAAAATGAGACAACTCGTTATGCTCACAAAAATTTCCCTTTTCTTTCAAACACTCAAATACTACAAAAACAAACTTTTTCCAAAAGAGATTTTTATTTTTATTTTTATAAAACACTCAAAACTATGGAAAAATCTAATCTTGAGATCTATAAATTCTAAGAACTATTTGAAGTAAAAGCTTACAAAATTTCTTTTCAAGGATGTTTTACTTAGCTACAAGCTGTCAGGCCAGGGTAACTCCAGACTTGGCAGAAAAGACTAATTGATTATTTCATTAGATAACTATTGTTTATATACATAAATGAGACGGATCAGTTCATCTTCTTGATGACTGTTCACGTTCCAGTTTACCCAACTGCTGAGGATTAGGTGTGAACATTCCCCCCCTTAATCTGAAGGGATGTTGGTGAGTCCAAGCATTGTTCTAAATCTTTCAAGCTTTTCTCTTCCAAGCGCTTTGGTGAAGATGTCTGCAATTTTCTCATTTGTGGAACAATGACGGAGATGGATTGTTTTGGCCTCAACATGATGTCGGATCAGATGATATTTAGTATTGATGTGCTTAGTACGATCATGGAACTTTGGGTTCTTGGCCAACTTTATTGCAGAGGTGTTATCAATCATGAGTGGAGTTGATTGTACTTGTTTTACCTGCAAATCTTCAAGAATTTTCCTGAGCCACACAATTTCTTTCGTTGCTTCAGCTGCTGCCACGTATTCTGCCTCTGTTGTGGAATCTGTTGGAACTGATTGTTTGCGTGATCTCCAGGAGACAGCTCCTGATCCAAGACTCATAGCATATCCTAAAGTAGATACCCCAGTTTCTTTGTCTCCATCGAAGTCTGAATCAGAGTATCCAATCAAGCTGAAGTCGTCCACCTGTGTATACTTGATTCCAAGGTCTTGAGTTCCCTTCAAGTACCTTAGAATTCTTTTTGTAGCAGACCAATTTCCCTCACAAGGCTTTTGCATAAACCTAGAGAGGATTCCAAAAGCAAATGAAATGTCTGGTCTGGTAGTAGTGAGGTAGATGAGACTTCCTACAAGCTGTCTATACTTTGTTGCATCCTCAAATTCCTTTCCTTCAATAGATGTGAGCTTCAAGTTTTGTTCCATTGGAGTAGAAAGAGGATTGCACCCTGTCATGCCAAATCTATTTAACAAATCTCCAATGTATTTCTTTTGAGAAAGAAATATGGATTTTAGATGTTGGGTTACTTCAATGCCAAGATAGTAATGAACATAGCCCAAATCAGTCATTTCAAAACTTTTTCCTAATTCTTTCTTTATGGATGCAATATAGCTTTCATTGTTCCCTGTCATTAAAAGATCATCTACATATACCACAAGATATACAACTGTTTTGCCAACTTTCTTGACAAATAAAGTTGCATCATCAAGATCAAAATGATTGAAGTTGAGTTTCAGAAGATGCTCAGTTAGTTTTTCATACCAGGCTCGTGGTGCTTGTTTGAGGCCATACAAGGAATTCACAAGTTTGCATACTTTATGTTCATGTCCTTTCACAGCAAATCCTTCAGGCTGGGACATAAAAACATTCTCTTTTAGATCTCCATTCAAGAATGCAGTTTTTACATCCATTTGATGGACTTTCCAACCATTCTGAGCAGCTAGTGCAAAGAGTGTCCGGATGGTGGCCCATTTTGCTGTGGGGGCAAAAGTTTCCTCATAATCGACCCCTTCCTTCTGTGCAAAACCTTTTTCCACAAGCCTAGCTTTGTGCTTGTCAAGTGAGCCATCAGCTTTGTATTTGTTCTTGTAGACCCACTTGCAGCCAATTGGTTTGGTTCCAAATGGAGGATCAATCAGCTTCCAAGTGACATTCTTTATGAGGGCATCATACTCCTTCTGCATCGCTTCTTTCCATTCATCATGAGAAGCAGCTTCTTTGAAGGAAGTTGGTTCAAAATCTGTAGACAAGTTCAATTCACAATCATAAGTAACATCCATATCAACAGGTGAATTAGAGTTATCTACATCACCTCCATCTTGTCGGTTTGTATTTCTGGTTCCTGTTTTTCCAATTTCATCAGGATGAACACTTTCAAGTTTCTTTGTCAGCCACTTTGGGGGACCTTTCTGAGATGGTCCAGGCTGCTCTGTTGATTGAGTTGGGACTGAATCAAGATTGAGTCTCCCAATTCTAACAATTACATCACTTAAAGGATCATCCGGTGTTGGATTTTCATGCAAGGGAGATTGTTCTTCAGAAGAAGATTCCACATGTTGATCTAGTATAGGAATCCCCCCTTCAAGATGTGGAATCTGATTATCAAACTCTTGAAATGATTTCGTTTTTGTGAATCTATCCAAGCAATCAAGTTGCCGCTCAACAACACTGTCAGATTTGGATGATTCAAGAAAAATGACATCTCTAGATACAACAAACTTTTTATTTACTTCATCATAGAGATGGTATGCTTTAGAGGTGTCTGAATACCCCAGGAAGATACACTTACGACTTCTAGCACCAAGTTTGTTTCTATGTACCTTTGGTATTAAAGCATAACAGGTGGAACCAAAAATCCTGAGATGTTTTACAGAAGGAACATGTCCATACCACAATTCATAAGGAGTCTTGTTTCTTATAGCACTAGATGGACATCTATTCTTTATATATGCAGCACATAGAACAGCATCAGCCCAAAACATTATCTTTACATTTTTGAAGAAAAGCATGGATCGTACCATATTCAAAATTTTTCTATTCATTATTTCAGCTACACCATTCTGTTGGGGATTATAAGGCACAGTTGTTTGATGTTTGATCCCATGTTGGCGAAGATAGTTTTCAAATTCATTTGATATATATTCTTTTCCATTATCAGTGCGAATAGACCCAATATGAGATTGTGCATCATTTTCAATCCACTTATGAAAATTCTTGAATGTTTGAAAAGCATCAGATTTGTTCTTCAATAAATAAACCCAACACATTCTGGTGTAGTCATCAATAAATGTCATGATATATTTATTTCCATTTGCAGAAGGAACAGGCATTGGACCACATAAATCTGAATGAATGAGTTCAAGCTTCCTATGTGCTCTTGAATGTGAATCATGAAAAGACTGTTTGCTATGCTTTCCTAGAATGCAAGCATCACATTGCTTATGTTTTCTAGGAATTGTAGGCAAACCAGCAACACCATTTTTCTTTAATAAGCGAAGACTGTCATAGTTTAAATGTCCAAATCTAGCATGCCATAATAAACTTGATGGAAGTGTACCTTCTTCATGATGATAAATATATGAGAAATGTTGTGCATGAGCAGAGGTTCCTTGCAGTTTAAGAAGTCTTTCTTCTTCTATTCCCCTCATGACAAGTGAGTGGTCAGATGCCTTTCTTACCTCAAGCTTTCCATCAAACATATGAATGGAGTGACCTTGCTGGTGGATGTGGACCAAGGACAGCAAGTTTCTCTTGAGTTGTGGGAGATATAGAGCATGATCCAGAAGAAAGTCTGGAAGATCAAGCAGTTTAAGCCTGATTGTGCCAAGCCCTGATGGCTTGATTTTTGACTGATCTGCAAAGTATACTGCTCCATCAACATTGTCAGTGAAATCTTCAAAACAATCTTTCCTATGAGTCATATGACAGGTTGCTCCTGAATCAAGCAACCAATCATTTTTCGAAGAAGCAAGTGAAGCATTAAACAAATCTTCATTTACTCCAATGTTACATTGTGCCTCAATATAGTGAGCGGATTCAGGTGCTTTACCTTTGTCTGTGTCATCAGTTTTACCTTTCTTCTGGTTTCTTCTCTGCTCAATTTTGTCCCATGGTAGCTTGCATGTAGAAGCATCATGTGATCCATTTTGTTTGCAGCGAATGCAATGCAGATCTACCTTTTCTCCTTGAGAATGTCTGCCCCCCCCCTGCCTCTGAATTATCTTCCTCTTCCTCTTCGTCCACCTCTTCCTCTTGTAGAATCTTGAGCAGGATGCTTTTCTTTATGAGCAAGGCAAACAATCTCTTCAGAAGATTCAGGGACTGTCTTCTTTCCAAAGGCTTTCTCTCTTTCAACAAACTTTTTCACAAGAGAGTCAAAGGTTATATCTTTAAGATTTCCATTTGCTTGTAATGACTCAAGATAATTGGAGTAGGTAGGATAGAGTGCTTTGAGAAAGGCAATAAGATGGATATCCAGCTCAACCTTAGTGGATTTAATATCATGCATTATAGACTTTACTTCAGATGCAAGAGCAAGAGGATCATTATTTTTCAGTTCAAGAGTGAAGAGTTTAATCATGAGCTGAACAACTTCAAGTGCAGAATGTGAATCATAGAGTTCTTTCAGCTTTTGTAAAGCTTCAAAGGAAGTGGAATAAGATGAAATATGACGACTTACTTCTTCATTTACAGATGCTGCGATCAATGCATAGGCTTTGCTATTCTTGTTTTCCCAAATGACAAGTTCTTTATCTGATGTAGGCTACACAGGGTCTTTGTCTTCTTCTCCGACACACACTCCTTTCCACAACTCATTGTAGATGAGGGTGTGTTTTACATCCGAGACCATTCAGAATATTTCTCCTTGCCAGTGAGAACTATTCCTACCATAGAGATGATTGAATGCATTCTGTAAAAAATTAATTCTCCTCGTAGAAGACAAATGCAAAGCCTTTTCATGCGGAGTCTCTGCCTTGTCGAGTGCTAAAGTCCAGGCGAAATTGGTATGGCATCGGTCTCACATCTCAGTCTTGGGATACCACAGTTCAGCTGCGCACCACGGTCTCACATCTCAGTCGTATGCGGAGTCGCCAGCGTTCTTGGGATACCACAGTTCAGCTGCGCACCAATGCTTCACACAGCGTATGTGGAGTGGCCAACACACAGCGTATGCGGAGTGACACAGAATTTTTCAGTGAATAAAATGGATAATTCTGAAGTTAGATTGTTTCCCTTAGTACTCTAGAAAGGATGCTTGGCAAATATATCATAATTGAGAACTTTGAACTGAAACAGTATTCTAATAGCAGATTCTCAGGTTTTCAAATGTGCATTCGAGAATATAGATTTCTATTGCATCATGAGCAAGTGAGATGCATTCACAATGCTGGTAGGAGTCAGCGTGGATTCCTATACAGACAAGCACAAAAAAAACCGAAGGATGAGCAATCGCTCTCAGGCTCAGAAAATGAGTAATGGCTCTCGGGCTAGGGCGCGAATACTGTGATGGTTTAATGCATGTACAGTGAACGGTAAAAACAAAGAGATCAATGCTAAAGCATTGATATTCAATGGGTATGCAAATCGTTATCACGCATAGGGCATTGAAGCCGTTGAGACAGAAGAAATCGGCCTGCGCAGGAGCTAATTCAAAATGTGAATGAACCTCTCACCGTCTTTGTCGATTCTGACAACGGAATCCTTATCATCTTTGGGCAAATAGCGGAGCACCTAGGGCAGCGAGCATGGAGTCTTTATGCGTGCACAGAGTTAGGCCATGTCAGGCCAGACAAACGTTCAAGCAGATGCGTTATGGAAAAATATGGAACAGAGGAGTTACAAGGAATCTGGGACCTGCGCTCTGATACCATGTCACGCCAGGGTAACTCCAGACTTGGCAAAAAAGACTGATTGATTATTTCATTAGATAACTATTGTTTATATACATAAATGAGACAGATCAGTTCATCTTCTTGATGACTGTTCACGTTCCAGTTTACCCGACCGCTGAGGATTAGGTGTGAACATAAGCAAACTAAGGACTAATTTGCTCAGAATCACAAATCAGTCAAAAAACAACCAATTTTTGTTTTCTTTTCTAAAAATGAAATCCAAAACTTTTAACACAAGTCTTTTCGAAGTTTCGCAAAGAGAAACACAAGATGGAGTCCTCAAAAAAGGTAGATTTTACAAATGGTCAGACTCATAAGAAGGCCAGTAAAAACCAAGGTGATCTGAGGCTTCTAAGGCTTCTATGCTCTGAGCTACTACAAGACCAAAATGAAAATCAAGCCCGGCAACCAAAACTTCTAGGAATTTCACTTAAAACCCTAATACCAATGGAATTAACCTAATAAAAGTTCCTGACAAGTCACATGCAGGTCTGGGCAGGGAATAACAACACCTAAACAAATCCTAAGTTGACTAAAAGAGAAAATCTTGAGTTTTTCAAAATTTTGACAGGGTCCACAGGTCCGTAGTCCACACAGGTGCGATACTGCTCTGTGTGTAAAGTAAAAGTGTGGATAGCTCCGCACTGTGTTACAAGCAGAGGGTGCGGTCCTCTCCCAAAATTATGAAAAACAAAAAATAATCCAAGATCTACTAAATCTACCCAATTCCACACACAACAAGCCAAAAACAGAAACAAAAACATAGTTTCTCAAGTCAAAGTAAAGCAAATCAAAAAATCAAGTCCCCAGCAGAGTCGCCATTTTGTCACACGGAATGAGTCGTTCTTGCCGACAAGACCGGCCTCCCTAGTATCTAATGATATCTAGTGACAAGCAAGCCAATCAAATTCTATCCTTCTCTAAATATGCAATTTATAAACAAAGGCAAACAAGTGTTTTAGGCCTACCTTGGGTCCAATGCAAGTTTGTGGAAGCCTCGCTCCGTTGATCCAAATGAGCTCCCTTGTAGAGAATCTGCAAACACAAACAAGCACACAAATTAAATAGCACCTGAAAAGCCAATATAATAAAGCATACTTATCATGATGATCAAGGAATTCATGAAACAAATCACATAAGACAATTTGTTGAGAAAAATGAATCTGATTGTATTAATTCAAATCAAAGAAGAACTTTACAACCTGTGCCTTGATGCTGTACAAGCTCCTCCAAGGGTCCATCAAGAAGTCTCCTCTACTTTGACAAGTTTCACTCTCTTCCCAATGAAGCCAAAAGGGTATGTGATCTCTCCTCTCAATCTTAACTAGGAAATCTCAATTCCACCAGCATTTACGCTCAAAAATGTTCAGCTTCTAACCTCCCTAGCAACCATCCCAATGCCTTAATTTATAGTGCAATGGAGGAAAGTTACTAGGTCCACCTTCAAAGGGATAAAGCCCTCCTTCAAAGGGATAGCTCCTTTCATCAAGGGATTAGCTCCTTCACTTTTGGGATGCATGAACCACCTAGGAGTGAACCATCCAGGTCAAAATTCCTTCTAGAATCATCTAAAATTAACCCAAAGTGAGTTTTTAAGAATAAACTTGCGCCTTTTTGACTTTCGCAGGGGTCCGAACCCACTCCTTTAGAGACAGAGCAAGCAGGTCCGCAAGTAACATGAACAAGGGGTGTGGGACCGCAGGCAATAGTGAGAGAAAGTGCGAAACCAGAGCTTTATTGATTTTTAAGGTCTTTCTCTCATTTTCAAAGCTTGACATGAAGAGCTGAGGTTTGAGACTTGCTTAGGAGGACAGTATGAATGATGAGAGACCCATACTAACTACAAATAGTCATGGTGACAATATTTTGTGTAACAGGGTCCCACCTCTGCAAAAGCAAAGAGATGTTAGGAGTTTCTTGGGGTTAGTTGGATACTACCGAAGTTTCATCAAGGACTTCAGCAAATTGGCCTCTCCTTTATTTGGGTTGTTTGCCAGAGATTCTGAGTTTACATGGTTAAAAGGCTGTCAATAGGCCTTAGACATTCTAAAGGGTAAGTTAACCACTGCACCAATTCTCCGAGGTCCAAACTGGGCTCTCCCCTTTCATATTCATGTTGATGCCTCACACAAAGCCATAGGAGCACCCTTAGGTCAGGTAGAGGAAAAACTATCTTATGCCATATATTTTATCAGTAAGAACTTGTCAAAGGATGAGCTAAATTATACAGTGACTGAAAAGGAACCCCTGTTTGTTATGCATTCATTAAACAAATTTAGGCATTATATTACAGGCTATCAAACATTTGTGCATACTGGCCATGCTACAATCAAATACTTAATGAACAAACTAGATGTGAATGCTCAAATTATGAGATGGTTGCTTTTATTACAGCAGTTTGATCTAACCATTGTTGATAAGCCTGGTAAGGAAAATGTTGTTATAGACTTTTTATCTAGGGTGAATCTGCCTGCAGGTGAAGGAATGGTGGATGACTAGTTACCAGATGAGCACTTGTTTGCTATTTCAGTTCTCTCCCCATGGTTTGCTGATATAGCAAAATATTGGGTATCAGCACAGTTCCCACCAAACTTTCCCTTTAAAGAAAAGAGCAGGATAGTCAGGAAAAGTGCCCCCTTCACCTGGATTGGGGGAAATCTTTTCAAACTTGGCCCAGATCAAATCTTGAGGAGGTGTGTAAGGGAAGAGGAATTTTTTGACATCCTTCTAACCTGTCATGATGGGCCTTGTGGAGGTCACTTTGCAGCAAAGAGGACAGCATTCAAAGTGTTACAAGCAGGCTATTATTGGCCCACTCTTCATCAGGATGTGAAAAAGTACACTAGTCAGTACGATCGATGCGAGAGGATGGGAAGGCCTACTCTAAGAGATTAAATGCCCCTACATCCTCAAGTGAATTTCGAGCCATTTTACAAGTTGGGCATGGACTTCATTGGGCCTATCAACCCTCCTTCAAAGAAAAATCACTACATTATAGTGTGCACTAATTATTTGATTAAGTGGGTTGAACCAAGGCAATTAAGGCAACAACAGAAGAGAAGGTGGTTGAGTTCCTAAGGGAGAATGTATTCTACAAATTTGGGTACCCTAGAGAGCTAGTCATAGACCAAGGCATCCCTCCATCATTTATATCATTTTTCCACTCCATTGCTTCGATTTAGGTGAAGATTGTTTTCTCTACAATATCCCCTATATTCCTATAGGATCCCCTAAAAACCTACAACATGATCTTGTAGGAACTAAAGTGGCCTGGAAAACCTACTATCCGAGGGCATATGGTCGGTTTGTTGGGTCCCTAAAATTCATCCTAGGTATGATCTAACACCTCACCTCATCCACCATCATCATCCCTGCACTCACCATTCAAAACAAAAAAGATAATTTTCAACAGTTTTTGCCAGTCGTAAAAGAAAAAGAGAAAAAAGAAAAACAAAGAGGAGTAAGAGAATTACCTAAGTGCCCTTTGCTCTACACACACTACTACTTCCTCTGTCTATTCATTGCACCATCTTCACAGCCCTAGCTAGCAACATGATTAAGGAATTATGAGGGAGAAGTAGCTACAGGACATCCTGTAGCAGCCTATCCCATAGAATGCCAATCAACAGCTACAAGTCTTCACTAGGATGATCCAGGAGCTCAACAACAACAACAACATCATATCTTTAGTCACAGATACTTGCAAAAGCCAAGAAACTATTAACAGACAACAAGAGGAGGAAGGCGAATGGCATGCAACAAATTGTTATACATACATGGATGGTAAAAACAATAGGAAAGATAAATCAGTGAGTGCATTTTTTATTAACATAAGATACACATTTATAGTACAATAGGTGACTCTTGGGATTTAGATCCCAAGGTCTCTTGGACTGCTTTGTCCATTCAACTTCCACGCTAACCCTTTAGGATTAGGTGTCCAACATTCCCCCCCTTAATCCGAAGGGTTATGTATGAGTCCAAGAAGAGAGCTGTAATACAACATGTGCAAAAAATGCATGGCAGCACTAGGCTTAATGTGCTCTATGAAATGTTGGTATAAAGGGCGGTGGTTTAAGGATGACCACCAACACTGGAACGCTTAGTGCAGTTCCCGGAACTCTTCCAAAACTGGCAAGAAACTGAAGTTTTCTGCTAGAGGAAGTGATCCTATTGTTTTAAAGAGGGAAACCTTCAACCATAAAAGGGAGGTCTCACCTGCATAAAAGGTAAAACTTCAACCTGAAAAGGGAAGTCTCAACCTGTGATGGTTTAAGGATAACCAACAACTCTGTGATTCCTGAAATGCTTCCGAAACTGGCAAGAAGCTGAAGTCTTCTGCTAGAGGAAGTCCCAGATTGCCAACTGAAGGCATGTTCAGGCATCTTTGTCTCTGGCTACAACTCTGAAACTGGTGTGGCAGGTTGTGGCTCAGGCTCGCTTGATGTGACTTTGAAGCTTGTAGATGACCATCATTTCCCCCCCTGTCAGATACAAGGTGAGAAGATGGAGAAAACTCGACTGCAAGACTGTTCAATACTCTGGAACAAGTTCTGACATGTGTTTGGAATATCTTCTTGGCTGTTGATGCCCATTGCCAAGAAGCGATCCATCCAAGATGAATCTTTGTTCTTGCAGGACGTTTGTTTTTGAAGCACCTGTGTGAAGAATGGCTGGTTTTATGACAGTGCTCACATGGATGAAGATCAAAACAGTGATCTTTCAGATGGCCAACTCGGTCACAGTGTTGGCATTTCACGATCTGTTGTTTTTGTTGTTGTTGTTGCTGTGGAAGAGGGGCAAAATCTGGAACAGCTGAAGTTGAACTGTCATGAGGAGCAGGTGAACTGTCATACATGAATCCAGCACTCTGAAACTGAATGGGTTTTGAGTAGTCTGGAATATGAAAGGACAAGTCCTTGTCATATCCAAGACCAGTTCTGTGCTTGTTGTGGACAAGCTGTTCCCAAGGTCTGATGATGGGCTTGGGAAGTGCAGACTGAGTTTCTGCATCTGCATGTACAACTGCTGCTTTATTTGAATGAACAGTAACATTACTGACTTGCTGTTGATGGGTTGAAGTCTCAATGTTCTGAACAGAAACAGATTCAGAATGATGACTCCACTTGTGTAATTCTTCCTGCTGTAGCTTTGTTTCAAGCTGCAAAAACTCAATATTCTCATGTGCAGTTTGCAGAGAGGTTTGGATGTCAAAGAGAGTTTCTTTGTTAACTTTGACCATCTCATCAACAGTGGAATGAATTAGGATATTCAATAACTTTACTGCATCTTCAAGTCTGGCCATTTTTCTTCAATGTCACTTAAAAACACAACTGAGGCAACAGCAACAGAAAAATAATATTGTATTCTTACTACAAGATATTGTAAGGGCTTATCAAGTGGCAACAATGTCGCGAAAAAGGTTGATGGAGCAAGACCTGAGTAAGCTGGATGTTACCAAGTTAAGCTACAATAAACATTTCTCGTCAAGCTACAATAAACATTGGTACAATTGGGCACATGGTAAATCAACAGTCCACAGTTTGTTTTAAGAATGAACTGGAGCATAACATCACCAATGCAAAAATATATAAATGTGAAGATGAGCGCTGTCCTCAACTTCAAACTTCAGAGCATCTAGCTGCTATGGAAATCATGCAAAATCTCTACAAGAAACTGCAAAAAAAATGACTTCCAAAAATGTCTTCAAAAAATGCTTCAAATTCACTTCACAATGCTGATCACTTCTCCACTTCAAATTGTTCCATGGACAACCCCAAATCTGCTTCAATACTGCTCTTAAAATCTGCTTCTTGTTAATCTAAGAGGAAACCTCCAGATAATTGTACAGGCAACGGATTCACTTGGTCTGCAGAACAAAGAATGACTATCCCAACTCTCAACTTCACACCAATTATGTTCATTAAATCCCTTCGGCAATACAAATCAAACTAGGGCAAATAGCCATACAATGCACAATAACTACTCAGAATGGCATTCGAGGATCATCAGGACCCATGTGAAACCAATGGGAGATATTACGCACAGGTGAGTCAATATTCAGCTCCCACAGACAGTGACTATGTCCACGAGCAGTCTGAAATTATTGACATTTATTTTTCAGCAATATTAATACATATCCTTTTCTAGCCACAAGAATACTGTAAATCTGTACCCACCAGGGATATGCCCAACAAAAGGAAAACGTGGTCTTTTTCCTCAACCAATGCTACGCTCCAGAATTCAAAACATATTCTCTATAATAAATATTTTAGCACATGATGGCCAAGCTATATAATTTCTTGGATGATTGGAGAAGAGAGAAAACTACTCTTGCAAATCGTTCTTCACATTGTCTTGCTTCGGACTTCGGAATATTTGCCGCAAAATGCAGAACAGAAGGCATAGCAAATCAGACCGAGGCACAGCTGTCATTTTGGTACACTCTGCATTTGTCTATTTATGGAACATCTCGCAGATTATGGAGATAGCGATGACGATTCGTTCAGTTATTCATGCGATAAAAGGCAGTGCTGCTCTGCAGCTCCTCTTCCAGTATCTTCGGCGTGCATTACAGCGGATAAAGATAAAGGAGAGATCATGCACAATAAAAGCGTTGAGGAGGCAAGCTCTTCAAATTCATCTTTGAGCTCAATTAAAAGTCGCTTTATTGAAATGGGATATTCTACTACTACAGTAGAGAAAGCAATCGAAGAATGTGGCCTAGAGAACGAGAATATAAATGAGCCCTCTTAAAATAATCAATTAGACAAGCAGAGGTAGGATCTGAAAGTGTCTAGGCCTGAACTGCGCCAAGAACAACACCGTCGAACGCTTTGTGATTGTCAGCAACGAAGGCCTCAAAATCCCGTGAAGGTCAGCTCTCTGGACACCAAGGGTCGGGTTCTGTATTGCCTAGAGATGATCAAAAACTTCAATGAGCACGACCAACGCTTCTCACTCTACCTGGCCCGTGTTCACACTTGTTCGCTGTTTCGGATTATTTCGATGTAGAAGGCGAGCAGAGAGGATTAATTGAACAGAAATTAGTTCTTAATCCCAGAAATTAATTGAACAGAAATTAGGGGCGTTGCGGCAGATAGTTGAACCAATCATCGCGCTTCCTTATCATCAAATCTTCCATCCTAACTTCAACGTTAGGTGAATCCCGCAGACTGTATATCCGCGCCTCTATGCAGTTGGGCCGATGCAGATACAACTCCAGTAAACGCATTAACTTTGTCAGGAACAGAGCAGAGAATGAAATGTTCACACAGTCAGGATGCACAGAGAGTGAAACGTTCAGGCATGGCCAGGCATGTCAGGCCAGGCATTGATTCTTTCTGCGCCAGGCAGAGACAGAGTAGCTCAGGACAGACACGACAGAGTGGCGCAGGACAGAGGAGCGATAGACTCAGCAGTGGCAGCGCTATGTCAGGCATATAACAGGCCACAGAAAAACAAGTGGCTCCGATACCATGTTAAACACACATGGATGGTAAAAACAATAGGAAAGATAAATCAGTGAGTGCATTTTTTATTAACATAAGATACACATTTATAGTACAATAGGTGACTCTTGGGATTCAGATCCCAAGGTCTCTTGGACTGCTTTGTCCATTCAACTTCCATGCTAACCCTTTAGGATTAGGTGTCCAACATAAACAACACAACACCTATGATCTTCGACAATTACAACATGGAATCAAAACCATAGGTAAGTATCCCACTCGCTCACTCATATTCCTCATTTAATCAGAAGTTGTAAGGGTTACGAGATAGTTGGTTTATAAGTGAAAAGGTGGCTAGTTAACTTGGCCACCTTTGTTCAGTTAGCACATGCAAAACCGAGTGTCCTCTCACATGTGGCTGCAGTCAACTCAAAGACAGAGGAGGAGTAGGACAAGAAGTGGTTAACTACGGATCTACGAGGTGGGAGCTGATTACGAGGAGTGGGAAATGATGATATGGTAGTGGGGACCTATTGAGGCCCCGAAAATTAGGTTGAAAACAAGGGGGATACCCCCCCGGTCCGGACCTTGGATGGAAGCTCCTTATCCGTTTGGTATAGTCGGTCCGACTGGGGATAATAGGACCAGTTTCCCAATCTATGAGTGTGTGTGTGTAGAATTTGATGTTGCTGATCTAACAATTCCTATTTAAGATATTCTAATTTTAACTTTAATCTAATTCTATGCTATTGTATTCTAATAAACAGCACATCTAAGTCTATACTAACCCAGGATGTAATTCTTCTATTATGCGATCTAAAGAGATTTCAAATAACAACTGGTAATAAAGATCATTCAGCGATTATAAGAAAGGAAATCAATCAAGATGAACCACTTCGCATAAAAAGTTAGACGAAACAGTTGTGAAAAACATATCACATAATGAGCTATTCATACATTAAGCATAAATAAATAGCTATCACCGTATAAAAGTGCCAAATGATAACTCAGGCATTCATGCAATAATACATAAACAACTAAAAACTATATATCACTTTAACACATAAGCAGCAATGGTCAAGAGATAAAAGTACCATTTATGACTAGTCCTACTCATGAGCTTCAAGCGACAATGATTTATCTCTCCTTGCTCTAACATCCACTAAGAGTACAGAAGTGCAACATCAGTAGCAGATATCAAATGCAAGCATCAACAAATCTTGATCCATTCATTCACCAAAACCTCCTCTAAGGGTGCAAAAGTGCATGTTTTGAGGACAAGTTTTTGATAAATTTCTGGACCCTTCTCTAAATGCATGAGAAGGGTTTAAATACTACTAACTAAATAACTTAATTACGCAAATTTAGGATACGGTTTAAATGACCACCCTTTTTCTAAGCAAAAATAAAACAAAACTATTTCTAGAAATTAAATCTAATATCTAACTATTTCTGCATTTGCTCCTTAATGTTGCAAGCATTCAGTATTTGCCTGGGTAGAGTCGGCTGACTGTCTTCCGCTTTTGGTTGAGCTAAGCAAATAGAAATCGTAAGAGCTGGCACCATCTTTTTAGCAAAATCGATGATATACTTGAGAGTCATCTTCTGACTATGTGGCTTTACTGCGTAGGCCCGGTAATAATCTCAGTTCACTTGGTTAACCCTTTGGATTGCTTCTACCTATTCTTTAGCATTTTGTTTCCAGTTTGTTCTTTACCATTGCTTTCTTGCATTTTTTGGGCTTACAAGTGACTAAGCAGTTAGAGGCGCTAATCGCGCATCGGAAACTACCTCCGTTCTTTGATCCGAGCTTCTCTGATGCATTTTTCTCCTTTTGCGCCTTTTTCTTCAGCGGGTATAAAGCTTCAAAATTTGTAAAAATAATGCTTTCGTGAGCTCTTGACCTTGAGCATTAAACTCCCTATTGATATCAGCATCGTTCAATACTCATTTAACCATGGCCGTATATGAAAGATCTGTAATGGATGGCTCAGCAGCATTCTGTGATTCTGCAGCTCTGTTGCATGCGGTATCTATTTATGAGGGCGTATTTTCTCTGTCTTTTAGACATTGGAGCGTTACCCTTTTTCCTCATAGCTTCTTGCACATTGCTTTGTGTAACTTTTGTTTTTCATTCCTGCAATTCACAAGTGAGGAAAGAGTAATGATAATAAATAACGACAGGAAAGCTTTAAACGTTACGGATATGAAAAAACACGCCACCTTACGTGAACTGACTCTTCGAACGACACAAAACCATCTTTCATTAACAACTGGCATATAATTCATTAATTATCATTAAAGCATGTATCCAGTCCTTGGTTTATGGAAAACTTTTTCTTGAATATTGAGCCAGGAAAACCTGTGATGGAATGTTTCTGCAATTTGCATCACAGTATCGCATTTTGCAGGGTCGCATTATCACAATTTCGTTGTGCTGTGCTATCGCAAGATTGCTTTGTCACGCTATCGCAATATCGCAGATCGCAGTATCGCAAGATCGCAGATCGCAATATCGCAAGATCGCAGATCGCTTAATCGTTAAATCATTGTATGTCTTTCATGCAATTTTGCGTGATGCGATATGTGATATCGCATGTCGGTGATTCTTTAAGGTTTTCCAATGTGAGTTTTTATTAATGTATGCGATGCGATGGAGTTCGCGTCGCAATCTCACATTTCATCATTTTGACTCACAAGGAAATGCCCTATCATTCTTTGTGCGATGTTTCTTAAGGAGTAAGATATATGAGTTGATTTTTTGAATTTTTTGACTAAGGGTCCCCACTTACATAGTCTTATTACTAATACTAAATAAGGAGGGGGGTTGTTGGTGGCCACAACAATTGGCGATTCACTTGGAAGAACCAGTTATCTCTGTTATTCTATTTGAATTTTCTAAACTTCCAAAACAGAAAATTTTTCAGAAAATTAAACTTTATTATGGAAAGATAAAGTACATTATGCTCTAACCTGTCAATGATATTTTGTTTCAACTATTTTCCACTTTGATTATTAGCTTCCTCAGGCTAGTCCTTGTATTTACATCAGTCATTACTTGGTCTTGTAAAGATAAAACAAAGTCTTCTCTATAAACTAGTTTTAAATATGCTCATTTGTCGTAGGTAGAGCCTCTGCTGCTAGCAGGTGTTTATAGCCTCGACAAGGTTACCTGTTACCCAACAATGATCCTGTATCCTACTTAAGGTAGCCTACAACTTTTCAAAGAAAACTCCATATCCACACTTATTTCTTGGTTTTCTTTTTTACTCTTAAAGAACAATGTCTTGGTTTTGTAGCCAAATTATGACACAGTCATTCACTTGATTTATAACTTTGCTGAACAAGCTAGCTCGTGATGAGACCCCTTGTCTTTTGATTGCAACAATCTTGAGTCATTGCCCTATTGTGGTGTACAGTATTGGCAAAGTCAGCAAGTTATAATATATGTGATTATGATAAGCTGGCTCATGATGAGACCTCTTATTCTTCAAGATAAAGCGTATCCTTGGGTTGTTCCTCTGAAAGTTGTGATTTTCTTAGCAAGGAGGAAGTCATTGTTTCCTTAAGATTGCTCTGGACAACAATGATAGATTTTTTGGAAACAGTTGTTCTACAAAGAATCTTTATTTTGTTATTGATACCTTTCATTGTACTGAGATAAAACAATTTCTTCACTAAAGGTTGTTTTCATCAAACTTTATAAAGTTGAAACTAGTATCATATCTAGGCTAGAGTTTTTAACTGTATCTGTCAATAATAAAGATCAGTTTTCCAAAAGATTTGCTATTTATACAAGCGAAAAGTTCAAAATCTTAAAGAGAATTGGTGTATTTTTCGTAAATGCCTAATGTAACCACTCACAACTGGTTTTATTATGAAAAAGAAGAACAACTATTCTACAAAAATAGAAGAATAATATTCTATGGAAAATATTTCTTGAGAATTTGTCCATTAATAGGCAAAGGATCTCTCTTACCTGCTAAATCCTGTAACACAAACGTTGATGGACCTATGACTTCTACAATTTGAAAAGGACTAAGCCACATTCTTTGAAATTTTGTATGTTTGTCTTTCCCTTCACGAGCCTTGTCCCACTTTAAAACTAAGTCTCCCATCTGAAAATCTTTTCTGGTCATTATGTTTGAATCAAAAGAGGATTTTACTAGTGCTTGATGATGAGCATGCGTTTTCTTAGCTTGTTCTCGTTGTTCTTCTAATTTGATTATTTCCATTTGTCTTAGCTGTAAGGAGGAAGTGGGTACTTCATCAATATATTGAACTAGAGACAAAGAGGGAATTGATAAATGAGTTGGAAGAACCACTTCTTTCCCATAAACTAAATTAAAGAGAGAAGTGCCGATAGAATATTTTTGCGTTATTCGGTCTGCCCATAAAGCATATATCAAAGCCTTATGCCAATTTTTATGATTTTGGTCAACTATTATTTTGATAATCCTAATTAGGTTTTTATTTGTGGACTCAACTAACCCATTGCCTTGTAGGTAATAATTGGTCGAATATTTAAGTTTGAATCCTCTTTTAAGTGAAAATTCAGTCATTGCATTTCCAGAAAAGTATGATGCATTATCAAACATTAAAGCGGATGGAAATCCAAACCTGGTGATTATAAATTGATCTATGAACTCAATGATATTTTTAGCATTAGCCGTCTTGAGTGGAACTGCTTCTACCCACTTAGTAAAATAACCTGTTGCTGTGAAGATGTATCTATGCTGCTTAGAAGAGTGAGGAACGATCTCACCTATTATGTCCAATCCCCACTGATTGAAAGGTTGTTCGATGTTTACCGGTTGTAGTGGCAAGGATGGCTTCTTTTGTCTTCCAGTAGTAGTTTGGCAGACTTGACATCTCCTCACGTAACTGTGTGAGTCTTTAAATAACGTGGGCCAGTAATATCCTGCGCGCAAGATTTTATGTGCCGTAGCATCTCCAGCATAGTGTCCGCCTGCCGGCCCATCGTGGGGTTCCTACAAAACTTTTTCAGCTTCAGATTTCTCAAGACACCTAAGAAGAACAGAATCATAATTTATTCTAAAAAGAATGTCATTTATGAGCTGATATTGTTTGGCTTTCAACCTTAGAGCTCTTTTCTTAGTATGATCGAGGTGTGAAGGAGCATACCCATTCTGAAGATAATAAATGATATCAGTGTATAATGACTCTGCTTCGTTTAGGCTTACCTCGCACATTTGTACCTCTGTAGATGGAATTTCAGAAATTTGTGATGCTCCAGCCAGCATTTTATAGAAGCCTTGACCTCTTACAATGTTTGCTGGTTTAATCTCAATGTCATATTCCTGTAAGGCAGTAACCCAATTGGCCCTTTTCTCACCCACATCCTTCTGTACTAGAAGATTCCTTACCGCTAGAAATGGTACTATAATTTTAGTAGGGGTTTTGAGTAAGAAAGGTCTGAAGTATTTGGCCGCTTTGAAAATGGCCTAAGCCTGTTTCTCCACGTCTGAATAATTTAGTTCAGCACCCTATAAATTTGAACTGAAAAACGCAATTGGAGCTTCCGCTTTTTCTTGATTTGCTTGAGTTAGTATCGCAGCATATGACTTATCTAAGGCAAATTTGTATAAAATAAAAGGCTCTGAAAAATTCGGAGTTGCTAAAGATGGAGCATTAATAATAGCTTGTTTGATCAGGTTGAATGCTTCATGTTCATCTTGGCCCCATTTAAAATTTGAGTTCTTTTTAATCATGGTTTGCAAAGAAGACACGATTCATGAAAAATCTGGAACGAATCTCTTTACAAAGTTGATCTGACCAAGGAAAGATTGCATGGCTTTTTTGTTATGAGGTAAGGATATTTCAGAAATTTCTTTGATTTTGTCGGGATCAATGTGAATACTAGATTTTGACACTATGAATCCTAGACATTTCCCTTCACTTAGTGCGAAAAAATATTTCTTTGGGTTAAGTGAAATTCCATACCTTAAACATCATTGGAAGATTTGTTTCAAGTCTTTAAGATGGTCGCTTCGCTTCTTCGAATACATTGTTATGTCATCCAAATAAATTACTACCGACTTATTGACTAAACCTTTGAATGCGATGTCCATGGCTCTCTGAAATGTGGCACCAGCATTAATCAAACCAAATGGCATCTTTCGATATGCGTATGTGCCCCATTTAGTTCTGAACGTGGTTTTCAACTGATCATCAGGATGTACCAACACTTGATTGTACCCTGAAAATCCATCCAAGAAAGACATTAATTCTGAGCCCGCCACTACCTGCAATATCTGTTCCATAAGTGGTAAAGGAAAATTATCTTTTTGACAGGCCTTGTTAAGATTTCGAAAGTCAATGCAAATCCTAATATCTCCGTTTTTCTTTCTAACAGGTACCATATTGGAGACCCATTTAGAATGTCTAACGGGAAAGATTATTCTAGCTTTCAATAACTTATTGAGCTCAGTTTTTATCTGGTTTTCTAAATTGGGATGGATCTTTCTCAACTTTTGTTGGACAGGCTTTTCATTATCGATCATGGGAATAGTATGTTGGATGATGGAAGTGTCGTATGTTTTCAGTTCATCATAATTCCAGGCAAAAACATTTTTATATTGTCTCAAAAGACGAATATACGCTAGTTTTTCTTCAGGGGCTAGGCTAAGACCTAGATTAATGTTTTGTGGTTTGGCATCGGTTCCTAGGTTTACTAATTCGTAGTTCAAGGTTGAACTTTGGAGTTTCAAATTGGTAGACCTTTTAAACCGATCTTTCAAATCGTACAAGTCTTCTAACTTGACCATCGACTTAGGTATAACATTGTTAGTGCTATCTTGTTGCAATTGTCGATCATGTTGGTCTTCGTCAATTATTTGATTGGAGTAGGATCCTTCAGATGTGAGGAAATTTACAATATCAGGATCGTCATTGAATACTATCCAATTTGTGATGTTATCAGGAATGGATGGTCTAAAGATTAATTCTATGGAGAATCTATCTGGACTAAAATCTTCTAAAGGAATAAGCTTAGAAGCTACATTAGCCAAAAGGTCTGCACTTGCGTTTTGGAGCCTGGGGATTGAAGAGATATTAAATGCTATGAAATGCTCAGTCAGATCTTGAACTAAGGATTGATAATGTTTTAAATGACCTGATAAGCAATGTATAGTGTTACGTACCTATTTAACCACAATCTCAGAGTCTCCGAAAACTTGAAGATACTTGACGTCTAACCCGATTGCTTTATACAACCCTTGGACCAAAGCCTCATATTCTGTTGTATTGTTGGTGCAATCAAATTCGAGTCTGCATGTGAGCATGATTTTATCTCCTTCTGGACTAATCAGAACGCATCCTGCTCCTGCTCCTTCATTAGATCTAGAACCATCAAAAAATAATTTCCAAAACAAAGATTTAATTACAGGTTTATCTAAAAAATTGATACATTTTGAACTATCAGTTCGAGAAAAATTTTCAACTTGGGACAAAACAGAGTGTTCTAGATAGGGTGACGCATGAGCATTGAAATTGCTGAGGAAAGAATCTACTAATTAATTTCCAATAATGCTGCTGTTATACGCTACTGGTTCATTTTCCCCCTCTAACTCTGTTACTATGTATTTCTGGTGTAGCTCTCGTTCAACTTTTATTTGATTCGGTTTACCATTGTAGGGCAGCCACATGTGCGACCAGTCGGTTGCGAAGTATCCATGAAGTTTTTCTGACCAATCCCTGCTAAGAATTAAGCCATAGAATTCAGGAATGTCAGCAACTAAAATGTCAATAACTTGACATACCTTTGGGTTGGATGACAGCCTTATGGTTACTTGATTTAGTTCGCCAATCACTTCGACTTGAGATCGATCTAGCTGAACTATGCGCACAGCGGATTTCTGTGGTTGAACGTTTAAATTGGCACATATGGATTTGGGTAAAATATTCGATGAAGCACTAGAATCTACCAAACAATTGTACACATTTTTATTGAAGATTTCATAAGTAAGGAAAAATGGGGGAGTGTAAGATCTTGATCTTCCTCCAATTAGAGTGATGTCATTTGGATCAATCTTATTGATTGAATTAGTTGGAGGTCTTCCCATGCTATGGGAAGCTTGAGAAAGTACAGCAGCAGGCAAAGGTGCAACTTGCACAGCATGTAATTCTTTCATCATTATCTTCTGTTGATGCTTTAACTTGCTCAGTTCATAAAGGGTGATGTTAGCCCTAGTCTTTTTCATATCTTCTATAATATTGTACTCCATTTCATCCGACACGATCAGTGTTTTAGATGGAGTTGTTTCATCTGTTTGGAATGGGCTAGTTTGAGTCGCTTTTGATGTCGTTTTCTTTGTTGCGACTTTATCCTTCATTGTAGAGCTTGCGCTCTTTGGCTTAGGGATAGTTTGGGGAGGATCAAGCTAATTTTTGCTTCGTGTGTAACTGGGAATACTTCTTGATCTTCTTCTTGTGGGAGGATGAAATCCCACATTCCTTGTAATTCCACAGCTTCTTCTTCATCAGTTTGCCCTTCAGTGGCAATTTCCTCTTCCTCTTCTTCGGATTCAGCATTTGAAATAGCATTGGGTGGCTTTGAATCCGTTGAAGGGCCTCTTTTAAAAGCTCTATAGGGCTTTTTTGAAGAAGCTTCTGCTACTTGCTTTTTGATGTCGACCATTTCATTGGACATGGTCTTTAGAACTTTCTACAATCCTTCCAAATCGAATGGATCTTTTGCTTGTTTCTTCTTGGAGTCTTCCTTGAAGGTGACTTTCTTGGATTTACGTTCCTCTATCGCAGATTTCGTTTCTAGGGCTATTATTCATTTCTCTACTGCTATTGCTTCTTTCATGTTATTGGCTAAGGTTGTTTTATTAGCCCTATCCAAGAAGATTGCTATGTTTGATGGTAGAGCGGTGATATACCACTCACATCGTACTTCTTTGCTAGGCTGGGAAGTAGTAGGAATTTTGTTGAAGATTTTATTGAAACATAAATTGAAATCTTTGATAGGCTCTCTAGATTCGGCCCTAAGGTTGGATAGGTCATTGATTAACGTTGCTGTAGACCTGTCATCACCAAACTTGGTCAGGAAGTGCTCCTGGAAGATGTCCCAACTAGTGATGGATCTTGAGGGTAATGAAAAATACCAAGATCCGGCTGTTCCTTGCAGTGTATAAGGAAAAAGCCAAACAACAACATCTTCATTAGTAACCCCATTGAGGTTAATGGATAGCATGAAGTTGTTTATGTGCTCTTCTGCTAGCATGCCTGCCTCTAGATTAAATTTAGGCAGCCATTTCTCAGGATGGGTCGGTATTTGACTCAAGGGTGCAGGCATTAAGACTGCCCCAGGGTTATTCCATGGAGACTAGGCCATTGCTGTGCTACTAACAGTGGAAAGTGCAGAAGATGATCCCTGTGGCTGGGAAGATGAGGATACCACGATTGTAGATGATTGAAGAGGAGTTGTGGGGGTTCCAGTGGACGGATGGACGATGATCTGAAGTGGTGGAGTGGATGGTTGACTTCGCGGTGAAGAAGTTGAGATGGATGATGTTGACGAAAGAGTCTCGCTATCGGACTCTTTAGGAGATTTCCTTGCTCTTTTCCTGGTGGGAAGAGGTAATTCGATTGGTTGAACACCAAAATTTTCACTCTTTGGCCTGGTTAGGGGATGAGCAGGGTTATATTGTGAAGTCATGCTGCCTTGAGATTTATCAGACCTTTGAGGAGAAATGGAAAATCGCTGAAGTTTGTGAATCAGAGATTCAACTTTAGGAAGTTCAGCTGTAGATTGTTCTAAAATGTTAGGGTTTGTAGTAGCGGTTGATACTCGAATGACTTCTAACTCTGGATTTAAGTGTAATGGGGAAGTCGAGGGATATGGTGAGGGTGATTTACTCTCAGAATGGTATTCAGATTTAGATTTACTTGCCATTCATAGTTCAGGCCCTCCTTCTAGCGCCAAATATGTTGAGGTCCCGAAAATCGGGTCGACAACAAGGGGGATACCTGCCTGGTCTGGACCTTGGTTGGTAGCTCCTTATCCATTTGGTATAGCGGGTCCGATTGGGGATAATGGGACCAGTTTCCCAATCTATGAGAGTGTGTGTGTAGAATTTGATGTTGCTGATCTAATAGTTCCTATTTAAGATATTCTAATTTTAACTTTAATCTAATTCTATGCTATTGTATTTTAATAAACAGCACATCTAAGTCTATATTAACCCGGGATGTAATTCTTCTATTATGCGATCTAAAGAGATTTCAAATAACAACTGGTAATAAACATAATTTAGCGATTATAAGAAAGGAAATCAATAAGATGAACCACTTCGCATAAAAAGTTAGACGAAACAGTTGTGAAAAACTTATCGCATAATGAGCTATTCATACATTAAATAAATAGCTATCACCGTACAAAAGTGCCAAATGATAACTCAAGCATTCATGCAATAATACATAAACAACTAAAAACTGTATATCACTTTAACACATAAGCAGCAATGGTCAAGAGATAAAAGTACCATTTATGACTAGTCCTACTCATGAGCTTCAAGCGATAATGATTTATCTCTCCTTGCTCTAACATCCACTAAGAGTACATAAGTGCAACATCAGTAGCAGATATCAAATGCAAACATCAACAAATCTTGATCCATTCATTCACCAAAACCTCCTCTGAGGGTGCAAAAGTGCATGTTCTGAGGACAATTTTTTGATAAATTTCTGGACCCTTCTCTAAATGCATGAGAAGGGTTTAAATACTACTAATTAAATAACTTAATTACACAGATTCAGGATACAGTTTAAATGACCGCCCTTTTTCTAAGCAAAAATAAAACAAAACTATTTCTAAAAATTAAATCTAATATCTAACTATTTCTGCATTTGCTCCTTAATGTTGCAAGCATTCAGTATTTGCCTGGGTAGAGTTGGCTGACTGTCTTCCGCTTTTGGTTGAGCTAAGAAAACAGAAATCGTAAGAGCTGGCACCATATTTTCAGCAAAATCGATGATATAGTCGAGATTCATCTTCTGACTATGTGGATTTACTGCGTAGGCCCAATAATAATCTCAGTTCACTTGGTTAACCCTTTGGATCGCTTCTGCCTTTTCTTTAGCTTTCTATTTCCAGTTTGTTCTTTACCATTGCTTTCTTGCATTTTTCGGGCTTACAAGTGACTGAGTAGTTATAGGCTTTGCTTTTTGAGCAATTTTGTCAGCGATGCATGATTAGCGCTAGGCGCTAATCGCGCATCGGAAACTGCCTCCGTTCTTTGATCTGGGCTTCCCTGATGTGTTTTTCTCCTTTTGCACCTTTTTCTTCACCAGGTATAAAGCTTCAAAATTTGTAAAAATAATGCTTTCGTGAGCTCTTGACCTTGAGCATTAAACTTCCTGTTGATATCAGCATCGTTCAATACTCATTTAACCATGGCCGTATATGAAGGATCTGTAATGGATGGCTCAACAGCATTCTGTGAATCTGCGGCTCTGTTGCATGCAGTATCTGTTTATGAGGGCGTCTTTTCTCTGTCTTTTGGACATTGGAGCGTTACCCTTTTTCCTCATAGCTTCTTGCACATTGCTTTGTGTAACTTTTGTTTTTCATTCCTGCAATTCACAAGTGAGGAAAGAGTAATGACAATAAATAATGACAGGAAAGCTTTAAACGTTACAGATATGCAAAAACACGCCACCTGACGTGAACTGACTCTTCGAACAACACAAAACCATATTTCATCAACAACTGGCATATAATTCATTAATTATCATTAAAGCGCATATCCAGTCCTTGGTTTATGGAAAACAATTTCTTGAATATTGAGCCAGGAAAATCTGCGATGGAATGTTTCTGCGATTTGCATCGCAGTATCGCATTTCGCAGGGTCGCATTATCACAATTTTGTCGTGCTGTGCTATCGCAAGATTGCTTGATCGCACTATCGCAAGATCGCGGATCGCAGTATCACAGGATCACAGATTGCAATATCGCAAGATTGCAGATCGCTTAATCGTTAAATCCTTATATGTCTTTCATGCAATTTCGCGAGATGCGATGTGCGATATCACATGTCGGCGATTCTTTAAGGTTTTCCAACGTGAGTTTTTATTAATGTATGCGATGCGATGGAGTTCGCGTCGCAATCTTGCATTCCATCATTTTGACTCACAAGGAAATGCCCTATCATTCTTTGTGCGATGTTTCTTAAGGAGTAAGACATATGAGTTGATTTTTTGAATTTTTTGACTAAGGGTCCCCACTTACATAGTCTTATTGCTAATACTAAATAAGGAGGAGGGTTGTTGGTGGCCACAATAGGACCAATGGTCCAAAAATGGAAATGTACCTCTGCTTCTAGCACACCACCTCACCTCGAAACACCATAAAGGGAAATAAAACATCGTCTGCATGCATTCATGCATTCCACCTCCTCGAAACTCCCTCACTCAAGTTGCTCTGATAACTATGGCCACCCATCGGAAGCAAGGATCCATCATTCTGCACAGGAATTCCTATAAGATACAGTCTACAAGATTAGTCTATAGGATAAATAGAGGCAATCTACAAGATAGGTAGAGAAGAGTTCAAGAGGGGATATCACACGAAATGTCCACTGTCACCATTCTAAAGAGGTAGGCTCTAAAATTCCATCCCCATTTACAAGCAAATGAACCACAAATACTCTAAAATCTAGTGAATTTAGCAACTGTGAGGGGTGAATTACATACACAGTCAACTCTGTTTTCCTCCTAAATTAAAAAACTTTGTGTCATCCTCTCATTTTCTCCTCATGCCTCACAAGCAAGATGACAGGAGGGTTTAGTACGAGAGAGCCCACAAACACTATGAGGATGCAACAACACCCCTAGGTTCTTTAAATCTTTACAAGACACAACTGGATGGGGTTTTTTGAAAAATTCACAGGGTATGATGATGAGGTGGCTCAAGAATTTGCTCACTCCCTCACTCCCCATAGCAGAATCCATGCCATTGTTTTGGTTAGAGGCCTCACTGTAGATCTCACCCCATAGCTCCTCAATAGGGTCAGCACACTTCCCCTAGGAATTCCATGGAGAAAAGAAGACAAAGGAGACCGTCAAGTGGTAAAAAGGAAATTCTTTTTAGAAGGTGAAGAACCAGCAGAGGATAAAAATGGAGTAAGAAGGGATAGTCTGCCATACCCATGGAGTGAGGTAGGCTACCAACTCATCAAATATATCTCATGTGAGGGTAGATATAGTGTTGTTTATGGCTACCATTTCAGGATCCTTGAAGAATTAAGATTTGGAGTAGAAATAGTAGTTCACCAAAGACTCAACATACCCTATTTCTTTATTCAATCACTCATATACTCCAGCAACAAAGTAAAGGAATGGAATTCCCAACAATTATCTCACCATGGGTTGGTTAGGATCTGCATTGATGGTCCCCTCCAAAACCTCAGAACCCCTATAACATGGTCAGTATTCAGGGACTTGCCAGCATAGGATGACATCAAAACACTCACTTATGATGTTAGTCCTTCTGTCAGTGAGGAGGAGACAAAACAAGAAGAAAAAGATATAGAGCTAGATAAGGATGAGATGGATGAAGAATAAGTTGAAACAAAGGAACATGATGAAGCAGAAAAATAAGAGGAAGAAGAGAAGGAGTATGATGATGAAACAAAGGAAGAAACTAAGGAAGGAACTAATGGAAATGAGGAAGAAGCACAAGAGGAAGAAGACAGGAAAAACAGAGAGGAAGAAGGCATTGAAACATAAGGGAAATAAAACAAGGAGGAGCCACCTAGGGTGTCTCTAGAGGCCATTGAGAGGGAGGTAGTAGCTGCCCTCACTTCTCTCAGCACCCTAGTCAAGAAAAAAGGAAAAAGAAGGAGGAAAACCCCACTATATTTCAGAACAAGGAAGAGCATAAGAATCAAACAAGGGAAGCCACAAATGTCAACAAAAATTCCTATTGAGATTGAATATTCCACTACACAAAGAGACAAAATGCCTTCCCCTAAGTCACCAATCACATATGTAAGGAGGCCTATTACTAAATCAACTTTCTCAAAGGGTAAGGCAATCCTACAGGATCCACAGAAAAACCTACAGGAAGCAAAAAGAGTCCTACAGGATACTCTACTGAAACTACAGGAAGGACAAAAATTGCAAAGCAAGGTAGGGGAGTAGCAAGAAACAAAAGAAGAAGACCCAAAGACAAAGGAACCAAGCCCCCAACCTAACTTGGACTCCTATTACTGGTTTATTGAAGGAGGCGGGGTAATACCTCAAAAATTTTCCATCCCATTGTTTTTTGAACTTGAGAAGGAAAGGGCCAGAACCCATTGATGGATGCAAATTGCCAAGTCAAAGGGGGTGGAAGACATTGGGCACATGGAAGAGAATCTCAAAGAAATGGGCAAATAGCTAAGTGGCTTAAGGGACAGAGAAGCAATAATGAGAGATCAACTTAAGAGGGAAAATGCATGGTTGAGGGGATAGCTACAGGAAAGGGAGAACCAACTAGCATGTATGGTCAGCCTCTCCTTGGAGGCCATCCAGTGTAGGATGCCAGCTAAATCCTATGCTTTTTACCTCAAAGAAAAATGGCTCTAGTTTTAGATTAAAACACTAGCACAAAGGGGCACCATGCCATTTCAGGACTACATGCAGTTTAATGATCTTTGTGATCAAAGTACACTAGAGGATAGGGCCCACATGGATGAGTTTTATTTGCACAACATGGCCCTCAAAAACATGAATGTTTTGGATCCTAATGCCAAGCTAGGAGATCTATAATTAATGGCTTTGGCATCATGGATGAACCATGAGGAGTCAAGGGATGCAGAGATGAAAGGAATATTGTCTAGAGAGAAAAATGAACCTCGTTTCATCATATTTGAACAATCAAATCCCATGGCCCTAATCAACACCCATAATTTGATTGCAAATGACCCTCAGATGGCACCTAGATATCTTGTTTCCCAAGAGAAAGAAATTTCACATTTTGAGGATATGATTAGGATGCTAGGAGATGATAGTATACATGCCTGCCTAAGAAGATGGAACACACTACCACACATCTTGAAGATCAGAGAATATCACTCCCCTCAAAGGTTGAGAGATGCACTCAACATGACACCTATGTATAAGCAATCAATGCAAAGGTTGAAGGTCAACTTGATAGGCCTAAAAATGGGTCCACCACTACTCCTAGGGATGCTAGAAGGGAGGAAAGAAGAAGAAGAAAAGAGGCAGTGGGAAGAGGTAGAAAAGAAAGAAATATTCTATGAACAAGAAAAAGAGACCACAACAAATGCATGGGATATCATAGAGGCTACCAGAGCCATGAAGGACATGGAAATTGACTAAGTTGCTCAAAGGATGAGCGACACTTTCAATAGGGGGTGATGATGAGCATCATCATTGGGTAATTATATGGGCCTTAATTCACCTCTTAGCTTATTCAAACCAACTATTCTCACAACTTATTGCATACTTTTGATTATATTTTGTTTATGAGATGAGTTAGAGTTGGATATTTTGCTTTGTGGTCTAATGATCATTTAATGCAGGAGTAAAGGGTAAAAGCAAGGAATTTTGGCAAATACCTTGGTTAAAAATTGAATGGGACAAGGGAGAGGAATTATAAGAGGTAAATCCTCCTCATTTACTACCCCTCCATTTGAATATTCCTCCATCAGCTCGGAGTGCAAATAGCCAAATCATGAGGACTAGAAGGTAGCTGAGAAAGTGAAAGAAAAAACGCCAGTTTATCTCGATTTTGGGAGGTAAGCCTCCCTAATTTTAAGGATGTAATTGGAGAATTCATATGTATAAGTAGAGAGGCCTAGGACCTCAGTAGGATTCAGATTTTTGATTGTAAAACTCTACTCTATTTTCAAGTTGCAAGACTTGTGACAATTTTTTATGTAATCCATTGTTTTGATAATAAGAATGAGTTTTGTTTTGAGCTAGCACTGAGTTAACTCATAAGGTTGAAGCTCTTGGGTTAGGGCCCAACCCTAGCAGCAAGGCGCCTCTTTATTGTACATGTATGTTAGCATAGATTCATAGCTTAATTGTTCATTTGCTTAAGTAGCTGCATTTCCATTATAACATTATAGAGTAGCTTGGTTGTATGTTAGTTTGCTTCCATTTGTGCCTTCTTTCAACTAGCAGGTTATTGAGGAGAAAAAGGATCACCATAAGGTTGTCAGTAGGTGTCTTGGCCTCACTTCCTCCCTCTGGGACCATGACTTGAGGAAGAGACACTTCAACAGCCCCAAAAATACATATTTCTAGTTCTTGCATGAGCTTTAGAGTTTTTTGTCTCGAGTCATCATTTGGTTCTTTTCATTGTCATATTTTTCATTACTCCATTTCTGAAATAAGATCTCACTCATGCTTTCATTCCCTTTAGCACTCTCTTCATGCATAATATAGGCAATTGGTTCATGCTTTTCTAGTTTATGCAAATGTATCTTGTTCCATAGTTCTTGGAAAACACATATGTTTTAAGCACAACAGGTACTTCAGGAGGAGACCCAGACTTCATCACCAGAAGCCACCTTCCACTTCATCAATCCTAACCATCTATTGTTCCACCATCACCCTCACTAGTTTTTTTGTCATTTTTCATTGAAATTCCCCTAGATACATTGAGTGAATCTAGCCATCTATGATCTTGCATATTGACTCCTGAGTGTTCCTAGACCTTATAACACCCCATCCCAATCATCACACACCTTTTACAAGCTTCCCAACACCTCACAATTAGCTCTTGGCCATATCTTGTAGGTTTTCTATAATTCCTACAGGATCATCCTGTAGGTTTCTAGTACATCTTGTAGGTTTTCCTGAAACATCCTATTTTGAGGCAGAATTGATGGGGAACCTCTAGGAAGATGGAAAAAGCCTCATAGGACCCTTCCACACCATCCAACCACTCCATAAGCCTTTTAGCCATCCTCAATCACCCTCCATCCACCTGTCACATCCATAAGAACAATTAATTTGCATACTTGATTTTTCGTAGAAAAACCAAAAAGTGAAAACAGATTTAGTTTAGTTTTCTTGCTCACACATTAGTATGGCTTGATGTTCTTTACTTCTATAGCTTACATATCATCATTAGGTTAGTGATGATTTAGCAATTATGCTGAGCATAGTTGTTTAGATGGTTAATCAGGATATGGTGTGATTTAGCATTTCATGTTGTTTTCTTCATTACGCAGTAGAGTAGCTCTCTTAGAATAGATTTTCTCTTCTTCCATCAAAGAATCAAGCTTCTTCTAACTCTATAGAAGTTTGGCTTGGAACCCCTAGGGTCTCTTTCAGGATGAACAGTGACAACAGGATATGGTGTGATTTAGCATTTCATGTTTTTTTCATCATTACTGCAGTAGAGTAGCTCTCTTAGAATAGATTTGCTCTTCTTCCATCAAAGAATCAAGATTCTTCTGACTCTATAGAAGTCTAGCTTGGAACCCTTGGGGTCTCTCATCGAATGAACAATGACAACAGGCAGGACCTTCACTTTTACTTGTGCATATAGCACTATCACGTCCAAGTTTGTACGAACCCTGGGTTGATAAGTAAAGCTGGTAGCCCAGGAGTTGCAGCATCATTGCTGCAATACTGGTGCTCATCATCCATATAAGGATGCAATAGACTATTCATCAAACACATAACTATAGCTCAGGCATTATTCAAACCAAATGGAACTACAACAAACTCATAATGCCCATACCTGGTCCTAAAGGCAGTGTTGTAGATATCCTCTTCCTTGATGCATACGTGATGGTATCCTAATCTCAATTTGATCTTATAGAACATTGTTTCTCCATTCAACTTATCAAACAAATCATCAATCCTCAGAACTGGGTACATGTTCTTGATTGTTACCTTGTTCAACTACTTATATTCAATGCATACTCTAAGAGTACCATCCTTCTTCTTCACAAACAATACCTGTGCACCCTAAGGTGATCCACTTGGACTAATGTATGCTTTGTGAAGCATCTCTTTCAGCAGCAACTTTAACTCTACAACCTCAAGTTTTCTCATCTTGTAAGGTGCTTTCGATGTTGATGCTACCCCTCTCACCAACTCAATAGAGAAATCTACTTCCCTGTGAAGATGTAACTTTGGAATCTCTTCTGGAAACACATCCTGATACTGCTGCAATACAGGGTACCTCCTGAATATTTTTTCATCCTCAAAATCTTTACCCTTGTCACTAGATATTGAACTTTGAACATCACACAAAATTTTCTACAGCTACACTTAGCCTGCATAATGGTAACCATCCTTACTAATGTAGGCTTCTTCTTTCCCTACAAACTCTATTTTCCCCATTATCATCTAGACACTCGATGGCCGTGTCAAGGTAATCCACTTTGGTCCTATGAAGGTACAACCAATCCATACCCAAAATCATACTATACAATCCCAATGGAAGTACATTCAAATGTGTTGTTGTAGGTATACCATGTAAATCAAATGCACAAGCTCTTACCCAATGGTGAAATCTCTTCTTTGTACCTATGGCCAACTCTACCAACCAAGATTCTGCATGCACTTCTTTTATCAAACCACACTAATCCACTAGGCCATGATTAATATAACTATAATTAGATATAGGATCAATCAAAATAGTAAAACTTGATCACAAAGCTTACCATCCATCTCAATGATAAATTTCTGATGATCTGCCTCTTTGTTGTCCATAACTGCATAAATCTGAGGAATGTTATGACCAACATCCCCAACTGTATGTCCCTCCTAAGCACTATAGATCTGGGGTCTACCACCCTGATATTATGGACAATCTCTCTTACGATGATCCTTGCCACATATCCAATAGTGAAACATTGTTCTACCATTTCCCCTAGTCTGTTTCTCTCCACATCCCTTCTCAGCTAGATTGAACTTCTTGTAAGGGACTACATTTTGTTTCTCACCTACATCTTGATGTCTTCCTCGATTTGGTGGCCATTTTCCTTTAACTTTCTCATTTCCTTTCAAATCACGCTTAGGATCAACTTTGTGCTTTAGCTACTCATAACAATGTTTCAGATTTCGGATGGTCTCCTCCAATGATCTAGGCTCATCGAGCTCATTCTGATCTCTGTATCCTATTAGAAGTCCACTAATGAATCTTTGAACCTTAACCTTATCCTTGTTGAGGTAAGGCACATATCATAACAACTCCAAGAACCTACTAGTATACTCATAATTTCTCATGGAACCCATCTACAACTCATAAAATTCCTTAGCTCTGTCATCATAGTACCTTTCCAAAATATACTTCTTTTTGAAGAGCATATAGAACTCATTACAAGTCAAGTCATTCTCCCAAATACATTTAACATTATTCACATCCTCCCACTGGATATCTACTTTCCCTTTAAGACTAAAAGTGGCTATCCTTTCATTCATGTTCTCTGGATAATCGTGCAATTTGGAGAACTTCCTCATACCAAGAAACCATGCCTCTACATCATGTGATTTATTCATCTCTCCATCAAATGTAGGTGGCTTTGATTTCTTAAAATCATCTGGAAAATATCCCTTGTCACTCCTCTTGTAAGGATGATAACAATGACGATCATAATCCCTATCAGAACTAAAACTAGAATAGTGCCTATGTCCATCACCCCTCCTATCCAGAGTATCCAAGGATCTGGCATCTCTTATTGTGTCCTCTCTATCCAACTTGTACTCACCATAAGACCTATTTCCATATGTGTCATTAGTTTTGTCCTTCTGCTCATGGCAGGTTCGAAGTGCTCCCTGTCACTACAATTCTAACAAACTCTAAAGTGTCACTGCATTTACCTCTGCTTATTTCTCCTGTGCCTATATGATTCTATCATTGTCTTCCTTATGAATCCTTATTTCTTCCTCTAAACTTCTCATTGTGTCTGCCAAATCAAAAGAGTTCCCAACACCATGTTGCTCATCTGATCCATAGGGAGAGTCATGGGAATTGTAGTCTACCATATTGCTAGTCATATTTGATATTATTCCTACAAGGTATATGTTGGGTGTGACCCAACTTGCTCTAGTTTTGGTCAAAGACTTCGCATTTTGAGGAGTGGAGTGCATGAAGTTTGTGAAGTTATATTTATCACACAAATGTCTAGGGGCTTCAGGGTGTGTTGAAGCCCTTCATTTTGTAATAGGTATCGATGTTTTAGTTCATTTTTTTGTTTATTCCAAGGTATGTGGACCATGGTTTTGTAGCAATGAAATGTATTTAAGGACATGTAATGCTTTGTTGAAGATAGAGAATAATTAGATCAACTAGAAAGAACACAAGTGTTCGAGTCTTTTGTTCTTAGGGAAAGACTCTACAACTAAGTGTGCGGAGTCCTTGGAAGAGTCTAGTTGAATGTGTAGATAGCCTATAGTTGGGTGCACAGGTCAAGGAGTTGTATCTCCTGAAGGATATATCTTAATAAAGAAGAAGAACTTTTGGAAATTTTTTTTGTATTTGTATCTGTATTCATAATATCTCTTCATATGTACTGTTATGCTTTCATTTTCCTTATTTATGTGAAAGAATACGTGTTATATTATTCTGTGATATGTTTATATAATAAGTGCAAATCTACAAATTAAAGCATCAATGAGAAGTATTTTATGTATGAGAAGTTGTAGATAAGTATAAAACATAAGAGAATATATGGATTCCATAATTAAATATCTGTATGGATGCAGAAACCTAGTTTTGCAACCTCCCATAAGCACAGCGGGTGAGACTGTGATCTGCTTATAGGTCTTTGCCAAAAGGGCCAGTGGTTGAGGGTGTTATTGGTGCACAATACACACGAAACCTAGGTCAAGTCCTATTTAAGCTAATAGATGGTTCAATTGCTGGGACCGGGATCTGTTTGAGGGATATGTTTTGGCATTCGACGAAGAAGAAAATACAAGAGTGGGTTGAACAAAAAGAGCGAAAATTTGTAGTTTAGGAAAACGGAAATCTGCGATTGTCGACTGAAGCCTGGTTGTAGAAGTATCTCTTTATAGAACAACATGATATATTATTTGTGATGTTTTATAATGAATGGTATGAATGGGTATCAAAGTTGACAGAGCATAAGACTTGTTTCAAACAAGACGAGACTACCGCATGGAAACCTTAATTGACACAATGACTCAGGAATACTAACAACAACATCTCAAGAGTGGTTGATTTTTGGATTGATAGTATCTTGGGAGGATTTATTACTGATTTTGCAATAGAAACAAAGCTGAGTGAAGATTTTTCAAGGGTCCACAAGGTAAGTACCTAATTCTTTGAGGTTGTTGATTACAATTCTTTTGTGAGAAAAGGGTGTACTATGAATGTAGTCAGATTAATGTTTGGATGAAGAGGGAATAAGTCTGAACCAGGACCAAGGTCTATGTAAAGTAGAAAGTGATATAGAATAGAATGTGAACAAAGGAAATTTATTGAGGCTGACTATATTCCCTTGTTAGGTCGGTCTGAGAATGAAGAAGGAAGTAAACCTGCAACCCCACGATATTTCCCCTCCCATCCCGAAGGTGTGTCGAAGTTAGGAATTGAGAAAAATTAGGGAATATTTTGGATTCCACATCCATTTACTCCCCTTACCCTCCATCCCCTTCCCCATAATTCCCCTACGACCCCTCCCCCTCCCCCTAATTAACGTCCTCCCCCTCCCCCTAACCCCACAAGAAGAAAAATGGTTAATGACATTAAGCTGCCTATCTTTAGAGGAATTGAATCGGAGGATCCTGAGCAGTTCTGGTTTATAGCTAACAAACTATGGAAAGAAAGATAGATTACTAAAGAATATGTAAAGAAGGCGTATCTCATCACGACACTGTGAAAAAGAGCGTTGAAATGGTACATGAAGTATTTTGCGACTAATTAGGCTGCTTCGTTGGATGATATTAAGGAAGTGCTGGTATTAGAATTCAAGAAGTTGAAATCAGAATCACAGTGCATTACAGAGCTAAAGGAAATCAAACAGATGACTACTAAGTCTGTGTGGGAGGTAGATCAACAATTCAAGTTGTTAATGGGAATAACAACTTGAATAACCTAAAGAATGGTTTATAGCTGCATTGTTGCTACATATCAGGTTACCCTTGATGCAAAAAAGATAGTGACTCAAGCTGAAGCATTCGAGATTGCAATGAAGTTGGGAGCCTTGCTAATCGGAGATGCTCATGCAAGAGTACCACAAATTGAAATTCAGCTAGCAATTTTGACCTTGGAGTTGCAAGATCTCAAGCAAAGTAAACAAACTAGATCAGAAGTGTGGTGTACAAAATGCAAAATAGAGGGCCATTATAAGGATAAATGCCCTGTGTTCAGAGATTACTTGGAAAGTGGAGCACCTAATCCAATAAACCCGAGATCGATTTTGTGGTGCAGTATTTGTATAACAAGAGGCCAACATCAATTTGAAGATTTCTATTAATGAAAAAAGTATGTGTAGATCCCAAAACAACTATTTTGCAACTTTTGTAAATTAGTAGGCCATGATGAGAGAAATTGTTGAAGTTATGACTTGACGTCGAAGGGCACTGTTGATGCTCATAGACTCCAAGCTAAAGGACATACACATGAGGATCCAGGCCATCGTGCTGGTCAAGGAGGTTTTGAATGACAAGGACGAGGATGAGGACGAGGAGCTAGTCGAGGACATGACCAAATTATCTGTTATAACTGTGGACAGACAAGACACTTTGCAAGAGACTATCAGAAACCTACTACAACCTGCAGCTACTACAAATATTTTGATAATGTAATAAAAGAATGTCCCATCCTTATCACAAAGATTTAGGAGAAAAGGAACCAGCAGCCCGTGGAAAATATTCAAATGATGACCATTGTTGGGTCTCCAAAATGTCATCCACTTACCCAGATTTCCATCATTTTACCCTCATTATGTAACTCTATAGCACCATAACCTTACATTAAGTAACCATTTTCATAATCAAATGGGTTTATCATTATTTTTTTCCAAGTCATTGATTTTGAGTATTTTAAGTTAATTTCTGATTAAATATTATTAAATTAACATGTTTTCATATATATCTAAAAGTGTTATGAGATTTTTGATACTGTAGGCCTACTTGGAGATTCTATAAGAGTCATACTTGGCCACCCAACCACAAATTCGAATTTCAAATTCCAACTCATGAATATTTGTGGAATAATTGTGGAATATGTGGATAATTCACTACGCACATAATTTCAAAGGAGAAAAATCATGGATGAGAATTTTGAGAGAATTTGTATCTTACATTTTTAGGTGATTGGTTGTAACCACAAGAGATAAATGTGGATTTAAGAGACATCTAAGGATCTATATTTATTATATAGTTATCCTCAATTTTTGTATAAATAGGAGTGCACCCTTCATACAAAGGGTTGTTAGATGCAAACTAGTTAGTGTTGTTTCTAGTTGTTAAGTGTTAATTGTAAAAGTTGTTAGATGTTAGAGGTAGCTAGTTGCTATTTGTTAGTTGGAGGTTCCAAGTTCCATCCAAGATGTGATTTGTAAAGTGAATAGAGAGAATTATTGTAATATATTTTAACTTCATTTTATGAAATATGTATTGCCACTTTGATCTCCAAGATGTGAGAGTTTTTCAATGTGCTTGTTGAGGAATCGAGGGCCCCCATCAACCACAGTTTGCACACCTTTGTACATATTGGTAACATAGTGTAGTTGTTTTATTAAATTTATTTTCAGCAAGTGTGTTTTCATTTTATGCAAGTGTGCTTTTCCTTTCAGCATGTGTGATTTCATTTCAATAGGTGTGAGTGTGATTTCCTTTCAACAAGTGTGAATTTAATTCTGCATGTGTGATTTCATTTATGCGAGTGTGGTGTGATTTCATTTATGCAAGTGTAGTTTGATTTCAATTCTACAAGTGTGATTTCATTTATGCAAGTGTGGTGTGATTTCAATTATGCAAGTGTGCAAGTGTGATTTCAATTTTTTATGTTTGGTTTGGTTTGGATTAGATTGATTTAATTTGATTTGTAATTAGTTTTAATTGTGTCAGATTAATCTATTATGATAAATAACCATCTAGTACATATAGTACAGGTATACCTCGTCAGTTCTATGAACCCCCAATTGACAATTAATGAGAAGGATTTAACTCACAATTAAATCACCCAACATTTTGGCGTCATTGTCTGGGAGGTATACATAGGTTTTTATTTTTAAGTTTAGACAACTCATTATAGTTTCATTCATTTCTATATGCATGGTTAAAATCATATTAAAATAATTTCGCATATTTAATTTTAAAACAAATTCAAAACTTTGTACTAATTTGTGTGCACGATAGGAATTATCAACTAGTTGGAGTAATTCACAGACCATTAAGAGTTTTAATAATGTTCTTCCAAGAACTTTCTCGAATCTTAGCAATAAATAGGATATCTTCCTCTCAGGAAGAGTTTATTTTAACTACATGCAGAAACTTATCTGTCTCTCCACCTACGCAAGAACATCTTCAAGTTTCTTTTGATTCCTCTTGTCAATCAGTTGAAGACACTGAAGGATCATGCTATAATTTTGATGAGGAGAAACCAATAGAATCTAAGATCAAGGAATGCATAATAAACGAGGACATTCAATGTGACCTAAACCAAGAAAGGAATCAAGAATGTAATGACCTTATTAAAAGATGGTTCCAATCAAGGATCAAGTCACATCAATCTTCCATTTTTCCTTACTTCTTAATTGCATTATCAAAACAACTAGTTTTTCATGCTTTGATGTAATTTAATACATATTTTTCATAAATGAGCATGAATATAATTTTACTCTTGTTACACACATGGTTACACTGGAAATATGTGTATACTTGAAACAATTTTTCTATTTCAAGTAGAGTAGAGTAGAATAGAATCAATGAATAAAACCAAGTTTGGTGATGTGTTTTTTTTAAGTTTTAAAGTTAGATTTTATTTGATTTGCAATTTAATTTGGTGTGAAGTAGGAGCCACCCAACTCACTAATCATTTGCAAGAGGATTTAGAAATAGAATTTATATTTGAGAAGAAAGAGACAAATAGAGTTTTGAGAGCCACAATTTGAAGTTACAAATTGAATCCTTTTGATTTTTTTTTGAATATATAGTTTCAATATTGCTAAGTATGATCTCTTATTGTTCTCTCTATGACCTAGAAGATCAAAAAAAAAAATTGAACCAAGTTAGTTTTAAAATTTTGCAATAAAAATTGGATAAGAGATCTAAATTCATAATCAAAAGTATAATTATAGGCATTTAGAAAGCTCAAACAACAAAACTAATGTCTCCATTGGATCCAACATTGTCGAAAACCACTTTTTCGACTCTTTTTTCACCTTATTTGGAAAAAAAATTGAGTAAAATATCATAGTTTTAAGTTTCTACCCAATTCTCCTTTTAATAATCCTACAATTCAAGCCAAACCCAACCTATGCACCATGAATGCAGAAACTAAACAAAAACTTGGCCTATATTCTCGATATGTGGTCAAAATTGTAGGACAGTTAAAATCTACATTTAACCCCCAGTTCCAAATATCACGGTCATGTGGCGCCATGCCACCACATTAGGTGCTGAAAATGAGGGGCTAATCCCCATTTCTTCATCACACCCCTTTCATTGTAGCGATGGTCATATATAGTGGCATGGGACCATGGGCCAGGCTAAGGCCTAGCCCTTGGCCCCTGCCCATGGTTCTATGGCGTTGGAGGGCTAGGGACTAGGGCTTAGCTCCAACCCATTTCTCCAAATGTGCACCCATCAAACTTAAAAACGTATTCATAAAATATTTTAATCAAGAAATACATGTAGGTGGATTGGTAAAGGCACTTTATTGTTAGTCAAGAGGTTGTGGGTTCGATTCATAAGGAGGTTGTTCTGCCTTACAAAAATTTTATTCCACCACAAGGATACCATGTGGTGACCAATGGTTCGCCCACATGGCACTTCCTCTTTGGCCCACCGCAACAACCATGACCCAATAAAAAGAATCCACATGTCAGCCAATAAAATAGTTCCAAGTGTCCACCATATATTGGCTGATGAGAACCAATAAAAACTTGGCACATCATGACCTAGTCAGCATACGGACTGCTGCCTAGGAATTCTTGTAACTCAAAATTCATATTTTAGCTATCCTAAAACAAATAGAATGCAATTCTGGGAGCATCCGAAGTTAGATTTCAATGAAATGAATTGTGTTGAATTCAGAGTTACGAGATCTAAGATTTTGCACTGGTTTCAATATAATCCAAGAATTTTGAATTTTGAACATTTTCTTGATCCATGGGATCATGCACAAGGGTGGAGCTCTAGAAAATATAAAAAATGCAGTTATGGACTTAGAATTTCATAATAACCTGCAAATATTAAAAAACCAACTGCAATAATTGACAAACCACCATCCAAGTCCAAATGCAAGTTGTAAAAGCGGCAAGGCAAATCAACAATCCATATTTTTGGTAGTTGCAGAATCGACACAATTTAGTAGCTTATGCAAATTTGGTTTATGGTCTATTGATGAAGCACTAAGTGTGTGGAGAAGAGGTCTCAAGCTCAAAATTGGTTAGAATCACAATGAAGAAGTCGCCAACAAAACAATCACAGGTGATTCATGGTACTGCTTTCTAAACAGGTAAAAGTGCATTTAATTTTTCGTCCTTAAATTTGTTTTATTAGTACTATTTCTGAGTTTCTTGTGTATATGTCAGATGAGGAGAGACTAATCTTCTCTCTCTCTTGATAGTCTTATATTTTATTGCAGAAAAATTGCTAAGTTTTTGTAGGTTTAAGGATGACAAAAGATAACCACTATATGCACGGGTGCCTTTTTAAAGACCAAGTTTCTTTCAAAAGAGAATGATCATTCCATGTCAAATTAGATCAAGTACACCATTGCTACTAAACAGATACCAATTTTTCCATTGCTAGACATTTTAATCTCACAGTCGATCCATAACTGTCCATCTCCCTACTACCAAAAACTCATTTCCCTTTGCAATATTCATATTTTCCTACCCCATTTTCAGTCACCCTTAACCCAAAAATAAAGTCATTCAGGTCCCTTAGAAAGCTGAGTCACCCATTTTCCTTTACCTTTCTGTTAAATAAACATTTCTTCAATGAAAATTTCCATCTATAGTCCTTCAAATTATTATTCTATACTCACGTTAGATGATGGAGGATTCATTAAGGCCTCCCTTCTAATAAGTTTGACCCATAGACTTTGACACATCATCTGGGATCAAGACAAGAGATCTTTCAAGTACCTTGAGGCTTGCATTCCTTAATGGCAAGCTCTCTTACCAATAAACAGTGGGAATAAATCAATGTTGCCTATTTGTTGGATCATCTAGGTGACTTGACTATGAAACATCTATTCATACCTAGTAAGATGTACTTAGGCATCTTGACTCTCATTAACATCAATGGTGATTAGTCTCACATTGGTTAATGGTATTCATTAATGGCCAATAATCCAACAATTTCTTTTCTATGTTCAACATCGACACATTTATTCACATAGATAAGAATTATGCTAATGAGTGGGAATTAATCAAGACTACATGATTTCAACATCTTGCAACAAGACACAATTCATAATTTAGTAGCCATAGCAATAAAGATTCTAATCTCATCCTCAAATCATTCAACCAAGAGAAAGAAGAAGCAAGATTAGATTCTTTTACTTCATATTCCATGATCCAACAACAACAACCACATTCTTCGATATACATAGCTTGTCCACTTTTCAGGTAAGTGAAGGTATGTTGTTTTATAATATTTAATCATGCAATTACTTAAATACTAAAATTGTGATTTTGGAAAATAACTCACTTCATTTATGTTACATTTCTCATTTTCCAAAAACTGAAAACAACTCTAGTTGGGGGCAAGGGATATCAATTCATATTTACATTTCATGGCACATGTCACATTTCATTTCATCCTAACCAACATATTTTTCCCAAATCAACTATTATTGCATTTTGATTCCAAAAGTTTATATGCTTTGCAATGATCAATTAATGAGCACATTAAATGGTTGTGATTAGATATTGATCCATGACCTAAATGATAGTTCAATTTTCAAAGTGTTCAGAAGAGTGTCAAACCTAAGCGATCAGATAGATTTTGTCTTCCTGATTCTGGTGCTATGAACGGTTCAAAAAGCTGATACTGTATGAAGGAGTTATCACAATTTGAAAAGTCCAGTAAACTGCAATTTTTGGACATTTGACCAAGATTAATTTGGTTTTTGGAAATATAAAAAAGTACATTCTTTGGAATATTCCCTTTCGGGGTAAGTGCTAAACCTTTCCTTAAACGTCTTTCTTTAAGTTATGTATTGAGCATGTGGGTAGTATTTAGAAAGTGGGAAATGATATCTCACGTGGACAAAAATCTTTAAATGGTATTCTACGATTTCATGCGATTAACCTTAGCGGTCGACACATAGCACGGGAAAACTACTTTTCTCGCGCACTTTCGACCTGATATCGGTCATGCAAGAATCTACATGAGATTGCGCGACAACCGTTTGATTGGACAGGTCACATTAACGGTGGAGATCTTCCAGGTTAGTTGGTGAGCGGACGATGCGATATCATTGGATCGAGCAGGATAGATCGACGATGGAGATTCCACTATTTGAAATGCTTATGGTGAGGATTATCCCTAACTGCCGAGATTATACCATCTCATATGTGCGCCTAAATATTTATTGTAATGGCTCACCTCTGACGGCCAGCTTGGCGAAGCGGCTAAACTTAGGTGGATATGCCAAATTTAATTCGAGCTAAGTGAAATTCACCAAATTTGGTGGAATATCCCTAGGGGATATTGATTAAATGTACTCCAGGAGCAGTTTCCAACCACAGAGAGAGAGTGAAACAAGAGGCTAGCTAGGCTAATTGGAGCCTTCTAAAGCCAATGGAATAGTCCAAAGAAGCTGAGGAAGTCATCTTCATAGAGATTTTCATCTAGGGAGATTTTGGAGCTTAGGGCCACCAAGAGTTGGAGGCAGTTGTAGGAGCTACCAGTACTCATTCTCAGCAAACCAATAGTCATTCCTGATTGTAATGAGCCTTATGAATCCATTTTAGGGATTTGCAGAAGCATTTGAAGACTTCTAAAGGACGAGATGCTACAGGGAAGTTTTAGGCAGCTTAGTGCCAACTGTGGAGGAAGGCCTAGTTTGGGGATGCAGTGCTCATTTTGAGCAAATGTTTAGTCTATTTTCAATGTATGATATGTGATGGAGACATGAGATTAGGTTTCTATGTTAGTTAAATAATTCTAAAGGAGTTATTGCCATTAAGAAGCTCAAGGTAGCTCACAGCACTGATTGAAGGAATCAAGTCTAAGAGAGCTTAAATCTATTTGCAGAGTGATGACAGCGATGACAGGCATATAGATGGTATTCTAAGCCCATTGGCTCAGTTCAGTAACCTTTGGAGTTAAGTGTGGAACTTGTAAAATAAACTTTTCCATAATCCCAAAGAGCCAAGTCAAGATGACAAAAGCTCAAGGAGACGTAGCCCACGATATTCGGGTGAACTCCTAGATTAAATTTGTTGTTACGTGTAGATGTTTATTTTATTCATTATATGGCTGTTATATGTGTATAATATTAGTATAAAAAAATGGACTTAAAGAACTTAAATAGTTAAAAACAAAAGACATACACTTGTTTCAAGTATTTCATTCCGCAAATGTCATATATAAGCTAGATCATTTATTTGTTAAGCTGAGTGGGAGGTTGTTGTAGGCATAACAAGTTATCAAAACCCCATTTCATATTAGGTGGTATTAGAGTAGGTTGCTTGATTGATAGAGCATGGTTGCTTGATTGACATAGCATGGTTTCTTGATTGACAAAGCAATAGGTTTCTTGTTTGACTTGAAAGGTGTTTGAATAGTACAAAGAATTTGATTTTTGTAAACTGACTATTGCTTGAGTTTAAAAAGGAAGAAGAGTTGAAAGCATTCACCTTACCCAAAGGACCTCAAGGAAACCCTTGAAGCACAAGAGGGTTTGTTTGCAAAAGGTTGCTTAAATAAGATTTTGACTCTACAACCATTAGTTCTTTGAAAGTTTTTTGAATTTCGTTGAAGTTCTTTTGTTCATTTCTATAATGACAACTTCTACAAGTGAGTTTTCAAAATCCTCCTCCTTCACAAGATTCTTTGTTGAAGACATGAAGTGAACCTTGTTCATCATGATGGATATGGTGAAACAAATGTATGAAGATGAAAGGAAGATCACTAAACTTTGAGAGTAGTTGAATTCCATGAAGGAAGAGAAGCAATTTCTTTTTGACAAATTGCAAGAAATGCATAACCAACTTCATATTGCAAATATGAACCTAGAAATGATGCATGAGTTGGAGACACAGTTCCTTGTTGCCAAAGAAGCCTTAGTCAAGCATAAGTTTGAAGAAGAGGTAAACAATCCTAATTTATCTTCAATTTCCTCTAAGAATGTTTATGTTGGTTCTTTTGAAAAACATACAAGAGGTATACAATCAAAGTTGATGTCAAAAATGGGCTATAAAGGAAAAGGATTGGGAAAACATGCACAAGGCATAGTTGAGCCAATAATGGTTGAGGAAAGGACTAAGTGTTTGGGTCTTGGCTATGGACAATCTTATGGAGAAAGTTCCAAAGCAGCCATGAAGGCAATTGAAATAGTTCCTAGAAGGAGTTTCATTTTAGGTTCTCTACCTCAAGTTTGTAAAGATTGTATTAATGGGGAATACAATTGTTCGAAACATACTTTGCAAGAAGAAGGTGTTCATAAGCATGCACTTGAATAAGGGAGTTGTGAAATTATTGAAGAGATTGATGGTGTTATGAAGGGAGCCACTTCTTCATTCAATTCACCTTCTCATGAAGGCAACAAAGGTGAAAGAGAAAGGTATAAATCAGATTTCAATCACATTTATTTTGATTATGTTAAGCATGGTAAATTTCCACATAAGCATTGGAAAAAAATTTCATGTTCCTTTTGTGCTTTGGTTAACCATAGTGTTTCTAGATGTTGGAAGAAAATGGCCACATACAGGAAACTTTTGAAGAAAAGGAGGCAAGAAGCCAAAGGTCCATTCGACAAGGAAAATTATGTTGTAAAGAGGATGAACATGTCTTGCAATTATTGCCATAAGCAAGGACATGCTACTGAAAAGTGTTGGATTTTGAATCCAACAATGCTTCCAAGAAATTTGAAGAAGGTGGAAAAAGAAAATGGCAAGAACAGAAAGGAAGTTTCCATAATTGATGTGTTTCAAGATGACTCACATGTTGATGTCGATGTGCAGCTAAAGGAAGTGCCTTTGATGTGGATTGGTAAGAAATGGTTAGAGTTCTTATCCAATTAAAGGAGTGCATGCCTTTTGATTTGATACATTCCTTTGCCAATGGAATGCAAGTTGCAAGATTTTACCAAAAAGGTGAATGAAAAATTTGAGTATGAGACTCACTTTATTGCAACAAAATTATATTCATTTCAGCTTTGTAAGTACATTTACATATGATTGAGGATCTTGCACTTATTATTGTGCTTGAGAGAAAGTTGAAAAATGGAATACATACATCAGAATGGTATGTACGAACAAAGGAATGTTGACGGTTTCATTGTATTTGAACATGTAACTGTAAGTGAGTTGATGGTCGATTGCTTTGTTTAAACATGTATGAAATTTCATATAGACTTGGAAAAGTTGGTTTTGTCTCCAAGATTGAAAAAGGGAGATAATGATAAAGTCTTTCACAAGAGGTGGAATTATTTCTACTTTGAAAAAAAATCGTTAAGTTCTTTTTGTACATGCTTGAATTAGAGAGTCAGTTGTTTGGAAAAGGTATGTTTTTTCGGCTTGTGGTTTAGTCGATCATTTCTAAACAAGATGTAACAGACATGATGATGATTCACATGATGTGAATTTATGTCGTCAAGTGTTTTTTTGCATTATGTTATTTTTGACAAGATGTCAAAAGAAGATTTACAGCAGCGAAAGTCACCATATAAGTGGCTTGGTAAGAAGTGGTTTGACTTCTTGACACAATAAAACATAATTTCATTGGTACATATGCAAATTTTTGTTAAGTATGCATATATTATGATGTAATCTCACATTTGTTTGAGCCACCTTGGGTCGATGATCAAGGAAGCAATGTTCAACTACCTTCTGTAGACTTCTCAATAGAAATTCTGAATGAATTCAAGGAAGATAGTTCTTAACAAGAGGACAAGAGCATCTAGGAAGAGAAGTGTTGAATACCTTCGAGTTTTGGTTCAAAGGCACTATCCATGCAAGGCAATTGTATGGAGGCTGAAAGAAGAGGGTGTTGTACTCTCATCTACTGTACAGATCAGTATATCAGTCTTTTGGGGTCCAAAAGATTCCTAATGGGGAGGAGTGATCAGATATTGATCCATGACCTAAATGATAGCTCAAATTTCAAAGTGTTTGAAAGAGTATTGAACCTAAGTGACCGAATAGATCTCTTCTTTCTGATTCTGATGCCGTGAATGGTTCAAAAAACTGATACCGTATGAAGGAGTTATCGCAATTTGAAAAGTCCAGTAAACTAGAATTTTTGGACATTTGACCAAGATTAATTTGGTTTTTGGAAGTATAAAAAAAAGTAAATTCCTTGGAATATTTCCTTTTGGGGTAAGCGCTAAATCTTTCCTTAACCGTCTTTATTTAAGTTTCGCATTGAGCATGTGGGCAGTATTCGGAAAGTGGGAAACGTATCTCACACGGACAGAAAGTTGTAAATGGTATTCTATGATTTCCTGTGATTAACCTTAGCAGTTGAACGTAGCACGGGAAAACTACTTTTATCACGCGCTCTTGACCTAATATCGATCGTGCCAGAATATACGCGAGATTGTGTGACAGTCATTCGATTGGACGGGTCACATCAACAGTGGAGATCATCCCAGTTAGTTGGTGAGCAGATGACATGATATCCGTTGGATCGAGCGGGATAGATTGACGATGGAGATTCCACTATTTGAAATGCTTATGGTGAGGATTATCCCTAACCGTCGGGATTATACCATCTCATATGTGTGCCTAGATAGTTATTGTAACATCTCACCTCCGAGGGTCAGCTTGGCAGAGTGGCTAAACTTAGGCATATATGCCAAATTTAACTGGAGTTAAGTGCAGTTCACCAAATTTGGTGGAGTATCCCGAGGGGATATTGATTAAATGCAGTCCAGGAGCAGTTTTTGACCAGAGAGAGAGAGTGAAACAAAAGGCTAGCTAGGCCAATTGGAGCCTTGTGAAGCCAATGGAAAAGTCCAAAGAAGCTGAGGAAGTCATCTTCATAGAGATTTTCATCTAGGGAAATTTTGGAGCTCAGGGCCACCAGGAGTTGGAGGCAGTTGTAGGAGCTACCAATACTCATTCTTAGCAAACCAATAGTAATTCCTGACTGTAATGAGCCTTCTGAATCCATTGTAGGGATTTTCAAAATAATTTGAATACTTCGAATGGCCGAGATGCTACAGGGAAGTTTGAGGCAACCAAGTGCCAACTGTGGAGGAAGGCCTAGTTTGGGGATGCAGTGCTCATTTTGAGCAAATGTTCAGTCTATTTTCAGTAGCTAATATGTGTTGGAGATAGGAGATGAGGTTTCAGTGATAGTTAAAGAATTCTGAGGGAGTTAGTGCCATCAAGAAGCTCAGGGTAGCTTAGAGCACTGATTGAAGGAATCAAGTCTAAGAGATCTTAGATCTGTTTGCAAAGTGATGAAAACCATCACAGGGATATAGATGGTATTGTAAGCCCATTGGTTTAGTTTAGTAACCTTTGGAGTTAAGTGTAGAACTTTTAAAAGAAACGTTTCCATAATCCCAAAGAGCCAAGTCAAGATGACAAAAGCTCAAGGAGACATAGCCCAGGATATTCGGGTGAACTCCTAGATTAAATTTGTTGTTATGTGTAGATTTTTATTTGCTACATTATATGGATATTATATGTGTTTAATATCAGTAGAAACAAATGGACTTAAAGCACTTAAACATTTAAAAAAAAAAGACATACACCTGTTTCAAGTATTTCATTCCACAACTGTCATATATAAGCTAGATCATTTATTTGTTAAGCTGAGTAGGAGGTTCTTGTAAGCATAACAAGTTATCAAATCCCCATTTCAAATCAGGTTGACATTCACTATGGAACTTAAAAAAGGAATTATCAATGTTTTCAAATATTTTTATGCAACAAAAATAACAAAAGTTTTGTTAGATAAGAACCAATATTCATAAAATTTTGGTTGTCACACAAGAGCCAACCATAAAAATATATGTTGCAATCAAATGTATTTCAAGGTACACTTTCAAAATATTTTCCTGGGGTAGCTCAAGTGGTAATGGCTTTGGAAATGAAGTCTCACTGAACCGAAAGTCTTGGGTTCAAATCTTGTGCTACCCTCCCCCCATTGCGGGGTGAATAATGGACATGTAAACACGAAAATCGGAGAGTCCTACGAAGCTTAGAAAAAAAAAGTACACTTTGAAAAAAAAATAAAGTTGTCAAATGATATGATTATGAAAAGTTAAAAGAGAATCAATACAAAGCCAAAGCTCATATAGAAGAAAAATATTTCAAGAAGATTAACTTATCATTAAGGGAATCAATACAATAGTTGTATGAGGACATGTAACATCTTCAGTTGGGGGGTATGTTGGGCCTCCAGAATGTCATCCACTTTCACCCACATTTCCATTATTTTTCCCTCATTCTGTAACTCTATAGCCCAATAACCTTACATTAAGTAACCATTTTCATAATCACATGGGTTTATCATTATTATTTTTCGAGTCATTGATTTTAAGTATTTTAAGTGAATTTGTGATTTGTATCTTACATTTTTAGGTGATTGGTTGTAACCACAAGAGATAAACATGGATGTAGGAGAGATCTAAGGATCTATATGTATTGTATATTTATACTCAATTTTTGTATAAATAGGAGTGCACCCTTCATACAAAGGGTTGATAGATGCAAACAAGCTAGTGTTTTTGTTAGTTGTTAAGTGTTAGTTGTAAAATTTGTTAGAGGTTAGAGGTAGCTAGTTTCTAGTTGTTAGTTGGAGATTCCAAGTTCCATCCAAGATGTGATTCGTAAAGTGAGGAGAGACAATTCTTGTCATATCTTGTAACTTCATTTTATGAAATACATATTGCCACTTTGATCTCCAAGATGTGATAATTTTTCAATGTGCTTGTTGAGGAATGGAGGGCCCCCATCAACCATAGTTTGCACACCTTTGTACATATTGGAAACATAGTGTACTTGTTTTATTTCATTTATTTTCAGCAAGTGTGCTTTTCCTTTTAGCAAGTGTGATTTCATTTCAGCAGGTGTGAGTGTGATTTCCTTTCAGAAAGTGTGAATTCAATTCTGAAAGTGTCATTTCATTTATGCAAGTGTGGTGTCATTTCAATTCTGCAAGTATGATTTCATTTATGAAAGTGTGGTGTGATTTCAATTATGTAAGTGTGATTTCAATTTCATTATTGGTTTGGTTTGGATTAGATTGATTTAATTTTCTTTGTAATTAGTTTTAATTGCATTAGATTAATCTATTCTAATAAAAAACCATCTGGTACATATAGTATAGGTATACCTCTTCAATTCTACGAACCTCGGGTTAACAATTAATGACAGGGATTTAACTCACAATTAAATCACCCAACAACCATTAAGCCAAGGTAGGATGAACCACACATCAACATTGTAACAAGGAGTGGAGCTGCGGTGAGAGACAATAAAAGTTAGAAGAAAGTGGAAGAGAAATGGGTAAGAAAGACTGCAAAAAAGGCCCCTAGGTTTAGTATACTAAAGGAAAAAGAAACGTTCATGGGAGTGAAGCGAAGATTCATCAATGTTGGGGCTCCAACATCTAGTACACAACTGAATTTGATGCCAAATAAGCACCACGACAAAGTGTCTACTTTGATGCAATAATTAGATCCAAGTGTTTTGAATTAATTTTTACAGACTTGCATAAAGTTGTTAGGGAATCAGAGGGCTATCAAAGGACTCCAGGAGTTTATAGATTCCTACGTTGATAAAGATATACTGCGAAGTGATCATGCGTGGTGAACAATTTACATTGATACAAGAAGAGAACGGGGAAGGAAATGAGGTTAACTGCGCAAATCGGAGAATATGATATGGATAAGGTAATCCTATATTTAGGATCTGACACCAACGTATTATCTAAGAAAACTTGGGAGTCAATGGGAAGAACTAAGTTACAATGGTCGCCAATAAAATTGAGGATGCCTAACGAATAAGTGATCATCCCTATGGGAAGGTTACCTAGCGTCATAGTAGACATTGAAGGAGTCTAGACCATTACAGACTTCGAAGTGATTGAAATTATAGATGATAGCAACCCTTATCCATCATTTCTTGGATTGGATTGGGCTTTCAATAATTTGACCATAATAAATTTGAAGAAGAGACAAATGGTGTTCGAAAAAGACGATATGAGGGTCATTGTCCCTCTAAACCCCTTAGAAGGAGTGCTCTATACAGATAGTGCCTGTCTGGGATGAGTACTGGGACCCAGATGATGTAACATTTATCAGATAATAGATAAGGACTGATATTGGATTAATCCCACTACAGATGGAAAATTGGGCTGGGAACAAGACAGTTCTTGTACTTGAGATTCCAAGGAAGAATTGGAAAATTGGTAGAACATGTTATATGAAGTTTCTACCACAAAATCACTTTGTTACATAACTTCTGAGGTATGTGATATGCTTTATTATGATGGGATCAAATATGTAAGCCTATTTATTGATGAATATGAGAGAGAAATACCAGAAGAACATAGCTTGCAATCTTTGGATGTAGCCCTGAAGGCTACACCTACTAGATGGTGGGGTACTCATAAAAGAAATATAGCAGATTGGCAGCAGTGTCAAAGATTAATGTGGATTAGGTTTGGCTCAGATGACATACAAATCGTAGTAAAGTATGATGTTAAGGTTGATCCCTAGGAGCATATTCATCTCTCCACTTCGGTTTGGGAAGAAAGAAAAGAAAGGGTGGGTACATGGGTTTATCAACACACTAGAAATGATTCCTATGAATTGGTATCTTGAAACAAAACTGCGACATGGAACTATGAACTAGACAGATTTGGTTGAAGGGTTCATGCTAACATTCAATTTTGAAGATGATTATCTGTGTATAGACTCGACTCTTTAGTTAATCAAAGAAAAAGTTTTTGAGAATGAAGCTCCATTAACCTGGAATCATGATTGGGTTGTGTTAGGTTCCTATACCAATAGGAGTCATAATTTTGAATGACTAAGGTTAAGCCTTGTAATATTGTACATACCTTTGCTTTCTGCAAATGTTTTCCATATTAAAAAATTAAAAAATGTAAAGAGGGTATGTCCTAAAAGAAAATTCAAAGGACAAAAAGAATAAGGGAAGGTCAAAAAATGAAAATATATGAACCCCAGAAAACAAAAAGAGACCATGAAAGTGTGCAAGTCTAAATGTCACTACTATTTACTTGATGCATAATAATGATTGTGTGCAGCTTGTTATTCGTGCCACAACCCATGGTAGTCAAACTACTTAATCTTGACTATTTCATGCTTTGAATTTTATGTTTATATTTAGAGAATAAAATCTGAACAAATGGCTTAGTCTTGGAAAATCATTAGATAGGTAGAGAAAATAAAAGGAGATCATCAGTTTAATCTAAGCACTTGGATGATATAAGGTTAGAATTACATAGGTTACTTTTCAAAAGAAAAATGGATGATAAGGGTTTGTTAGTCTAAATGCGCCCACATAAAATGAAGAAAAAATGGTAGGGAAAGTAATGGGTAAGTAGAAGAAAGGTTGTTGAAGTATAAGATTGGTTGGATCAAAACACATTCATCATGCTTAGACATATGTGCTAATATGTATGATCAATTATGAAGGAAAAAGTAAAGGTTTACAAGTTAACGTGATTAACTCCCCCTTATTCATTTTTCCCTTTAATTACTAATTTCCTATCCATAAGTATGTTCTAAGTACTTTAAATCCTTCAAGTCAGAGAGGCTCAGAACATTTCTCTAACTTTTGGTGGGACCGGACCCTTGGCTTAATGACTTATGGACATCAAGTGTTAGAATCCCCTTCATAAAAGTCATCCCCCTTCATTTCCCTAATAAAACTCTTTTTCCCAAGGTGAAACTCCACTAGCCTATGAAAAGTTAGAAATACCATGTTAAATCCCATCTCCTTCGAAAACCCACAAAATATTTTATCCTAAGTTAAGTGTATGTTAAGGAAATGTACAAATATTACATTACACTTAATACTATTTTCATCTCTTCTCATTTCATTCCATATTAATTTTTAATATAATTATATAGCTCCCATAATCCCTTGTTTATCCTATATAAATAAATCCTTGTGTATTATCCCCACACATATTTAACTATAAACTATAGTTTTATTCTATTCCCCCCAATGAAACCCACTTAACCCATCAATTCTTCGTGGAGTTAACTTAAACCTTTATTAAAACCTGTCTGATCCCCTAAACCATGATTAAATCTTAAATAATCACAATCTGCCATGATCAAAGTCCTGCCACCCCCCCCGACACCTCAGTTCATATCACATGCGCGCTTTGCTCGCCTGATTACTGTTTGATCACCATCCCCCTCATCTGACGGTCCACAGCCATATCGACTGTGCCTGATGGTTGATCGTTACCCGCTCGATAAAGTGGTTTTCCCCCGAACCCCAAATGCTACATGTTAGGCACTGGAGTAGATCAAGTGACCCATCCCAAATACCACCTTCGCCACAAAAGCAATGCGATGGCTTGGAAAACTACCTCCCCACTCAACCCGAGAAACCATCACTGTTCTCTTAACTAATCCTGCACCAAATTTAAAAAATTGCAAAACCTTGAAACCCCTCATTTTCATTCCCTTTTCCCTGTCTCACAGTAAAACCTATCAAACCCTTTTGACGCCACCCTGAACCTCTACAACACAATTCAACCTCTGATTACTTTCAAAACATTGCCATGACTCATTCCTGAGACATCTCTTTGCAATAAAGCCATCAATTTCCTTTCCCACCAACCTATGTTTTCTTAATGATTATTGTATTGCAAGTAATTAGTAGAAGACCAGAGCTTGGATAAACAATTTTGATACTAGTCACAAAACTTGTTTACTCCAAGGCTCGAAAGGAAATCTATTTAAAACCCTTGATTTAGAAGAAGAAAACAGTTATACACAAAACAAAGAAAGAAATCATTCGCACAGAGACATTGACTGTTAAAACAAAGGAACCAGACAGAGCATACAGTCAAAGGACAAAAAGATCAAACATATAGAAATTTGATCAACTAAAAGACAAGATATTTCAAAGGATTCATGTGTTGAGCGAAGTGCAGACAAGTATTTTCTCATGTTTTTGTTATCTTTATTAAAGTTTCTCCACAATCTTTAATGTATATATGAATCTGAATGCTATAAATGGAGTATTATCTCAGATATTATTTAATTACACTCAGTTTTAACAGTTAGGCATATAAATGTTTTCTACTGATATCTAAGTTAAGTAGTTCTTAATTTCTTCTTAGTTTGGGTTGTCCCTTTATAATCTATATAAAAGGATTCTTAATTTCCATTTGTTTCTGATTACCCTTTGTTCCTTGTTTAAGTCTCGGTCTGAGAATTCTTGATTGCTCTCTCACCCTGATTCAAACTGTTTCACCCCTCTAGCCCAAAGACTTGCACTCTACTTTGCTAGAACACTCCCTTTAGTGAGTTGATCCAATTCTGCTACCCTTCTATTGACTCCATAGCCCAATGGTATAGAGGCATCATTCTATCCATCTGTTTAAAGAATCCCACCACCCAATCTAAAATACAAATAAAAAACCCCTTGAACAATCATAACTAGCCTAAAATTCAAACAAACAAAGCTAGATCATATAGAGACTGCCCTCTCTGAGTCGAGGTTGGCTAGAGATTATGCTCCAATGTTGGTTTGTGGTTACCTTGGTGATTTCTTTCTTTAACCTTGAGAAATTTCTGAGTGATAACATAGTGGCGACCATACTGTGGAAAACTAACATTTTCTTCAGAAATATTTTACAGGTTTAGATCTAATCTATGATGGTGGATAGTGATTAGACACACAAAGGTTAAAATCATCCACCTGGTGACTCCAAATCAATTTCACAATAAAGACTCCACTGGATTGTTATCCAAGACATTATGTTCTTTCTCATCAAGAAAGTTTTTCAATGTATAGTGTATTTTAGAGAAGATCTTAGATTAATTTTTTATCATTTTCCTTTTAAGATTGTAAATATATATGCTCCTTATCCATTTGAGGATCTCTCTCCTGAATATTATGAAGATCATTTTCCAATTGAGAAGCCTCAAGCAATCAAGACTAATCTTACAATCCCTGTTCATATTCATGTACCTTGTAAAGTTCCTGATAGATATAAGTCACTCATCTTACCTCCTACACTCCATGCTTTCCCTAGCAATTATTACAAGTATCTCCCTAGGTTTGATGGATAAGTTGGTAAAATCATTGCCCAAAAACATATTCAAGGTTTTGAGAATTTGAGATTGATGAAGATGGTGTTAGAATTAAACTTTTTTCTCTCTCTCTTTGCAAAGTAGAGTAAAGAGTTGGTTCAAGAATTTACCTATTGCGAGCATCTCAAATTTCCAATAGTTTGTCAATTTTTTCCTTGATAGATGGAAAATCAAGGTTAATCTTTTTGTGATCATAGAAGAATATAATCAGTTAAAAAGATAGCCAAATGAAACAATACAACAATTTTCTGACAGATTTAATCAAGTCTATTATTCAATGCCATCAAATATAAGACCTCCTCCTGATTCAACTCTCTTGCATTATCCAAAAGCATTTGATCTAGAGATAGAACTTTAGCTAAGAGAAAGAAACCCCTCAACACTGGAAAAGATGCATAACATTACAGTAGATGTAGAAGTTAATCTGCAAATTAGAAGAGAAAAGTTGAAAGCAGGAGCAGAGAAGAACAACATTGCAGAGGTAAAACTTGACATTTTGGTAAGAAAAATAGAGTAAAGGATACAAAAGATCATCATGAAAGATAATTTTTTGTTCAAAATCACCATGAAACATTTATTTCACAAAATGAAGAGGTTGATAGCCATGAACAAATTCCTACTAATTCCAGCTACCATAGATCAGAAGGTAGATTTATAGAGAAATATGGGGAGAAGCAATTTGTTGATCTAATGTTTATGTTTGATGACATTACTTATTTTAATGCTTTGCCTAAATATGATCAGTATGATGATAATTATGTTCTTCAAATACAAAAAAAACTTTACAGAGCAATAAAAAACTAGTTTGAGAAATAAAGAAATTCAGTTTCAGTAGCTTGAAAATAGTGATCATCTTATTCATATCGGCTATAAAAGTGAGGAAAAAGGTGCAAAAAATTTGGAAATAAGTGAACCTTCGTTGCCTCTTTTCTTTGCTTCATTTCAATTCATCAAAGAAAACTTTAAAGAAATAAAAAATTAGCAGTCTTTAGACATTGACATTAACAACAAGGAAGACAATAAAATTCCTGATCAAGATCCTTCAGTTTCACAGTTACAGTTGTCAAATTCCATTGAAATACCTGATCAAATAATACAGGAAAGTTCTATACCACTATGTTTCAAATCATTTCAATTTTTAAAGGAAATGTGATATGAAAAATCTAAAGAAAAGGATGAGCAGCTTGTAGAAATTTGTGAAGTCCCATTCGAACCTATGAGTAATAAGTTGCAGAAATCCTTCCAAGTTCTTCATGATCCCATAAATAATGGGTTGGATAGTGAATGCAATCAGAATTTTTCTTCATTAACTAACAATTAGATTCAGGATCAAAATGATAAAGGTTTCACTAGTCAAACATTTCAATCAGAAGAAATATCATCACAAAGCTTGTTTGAAAATATGCAGGGTGATAAAGGTGAAAGTGATATTTTAGTTTCATGGCCTGGAGGCCATCCAGAACAGATGTACAATTGCTTAAATCAATTCAAAAATAGTGTATATATTTTGGAATATCCTTTTGTATAGTTTTTAGAGTCCACAAAGGAAATCAAGTATTTCCTTATCTTCTCATTGGTTGACAAGGTTATATTGGGCTGTAGAACTTTAGTTTTAATCACAAACAAGCAAAAGCAGCAAAATCCACCAATGTGTATGATTCTTGAATGGTTGCATTGGCTATTTCATTTTACCTAACCAATAGTTGGACAACTAATTAGAGTAAGTAGATAGGATTTCAGTTTGATTAAATATAGTTTTTTAGCAGAAAGTTTATTTCAGTGTCAGGTTTTAATTTGCAGAAAAGGCTATGATTTCAGTTCAATATTTTTAGTCACAGAGATTACACAATAAGGCACAAATCACAGAAGCATAGTTACAAGGTAACCACAATCTTAAGTCAAACGCCACTGATCTTCATTAGTTCTTGACATCTTTTAAGAAGATTCCATCCCCATGTGGAGCCACTGTTAGGTTCCTATACCAATAAGAGTCATAATTTTGAATGACTAAGGTTAAGCCTTGTAATATTGTACATACCTTTGCTTTCTGCAAATGTTTTCCACATTAAAAAATTAAAAAATGTAAATAGGGTATGTCCTAAAAGAAAAATAAAAGGACAAAAAGAATAAGAGAAGGTCAAAAAATGAAAATATATGAACCCCAAAAAACAAAAAGAGACTATGAAAGTGTGCAAGTCTAAATGCCACTACTATTTACTTGATGCATAATAATGATTGTGTGCAGCTTGTTATTCATGCCACAACCCATGGTAGTCAAACTACTTAATCTTGACTATTTCATGCTTTGAATTTTATGTTTATAGTTAGAGAATAAAATATGACCAAGTAGCTTAATCTTGGTAGATCATTAGATAGGTAGAGAAAATAAAAGGAGCTCATCAGTTTAATCTGAGCCCTTGGATGATATAAGGTTAGAATTAGATAGATTACTTTTCAAAAGAAAAGAGGATGATAAGGGTTTGCTAGTCTAAATGCACCCACATAAAATGAAGAAAAAATGGTAGGGTAAGTAATGGGTAAGTGGAAGAAAGGTTGCTAAAGTATAAGATTGGTTGGAACAAAACAAATTCATCATGCTTAGACATATGTGCTAATATGTATAATCAATTATGAAGGCAAAAGCAAAGATTTACAAGTTAACGTGATTAACTCCCCCTCATTCATTTTTCCCTTTACTTATGAATTTCCTATGCACAAGTATGTTCTAAGTACTTTAAATCCTTCAAGTCAAAGAGGCTCAGAGCATTTCTCTGACTTTTGGTGGGACCAGACCCTTGACTCAATGACATATGGACATCAAGTGTTAAAATCCCCTTCATAAAAGTCATCCCCCTTCATTTCCCTAATAAAACTCTTTTTCCAAAGGTTAAACTCCACTAGCCTATGAAAAGTGAGAAATACCATGTTAAATCCCATCTCCTTCGAAAACCCACAAAATATTTTATCCTAAGTTAAGTGTATGTTAAGGAAATGTACAAATATTACATTACACTTAATACTATTTTCATCTCCACTCATTTCATTTCATATTAATTTTTAATTTAATTATATAGCTCCTATAATCCCCTATTTCTCCTATATAAATAAATCCCTATGTATTATCCCCACCCATAATTTAACTATAAACTATAGTTTTATTTTATTCCCCCCGATGAAACCTACTTAACCCATCAATTCTTTGTGGAGTTAAGTTAAACCTTCATTAAAACCCATTTGATTTCCTAACCCGTGATTAAATCTTAAATAATCACAATCTGCTGTGATCAAAGTCCTGCCCCCCCCGGCACCTCAGTTCATATCACCCATGCGTTTTCCTCACTCGATTACCGTCTGATCACTATCCCCCTCATCCGACGTCCACAGCCATATCAGTCGCGCTCGATGGCCAATCGTTACCCTTCTGATAAAAAAGTTTTCCCTCGAACCCAAAATGCTATGTGTCAGGCACTAGAGTAGATCGGATGACCCCTCCCAAATACCACCTTCGCCACAAAAGTAGTGCGATGGCTTGGAAAACTACCTCCCCACTCAACCCGAGAAACCATCACTATTCTCTTAACTAATCTCGCGCCAAATTTTAAAAGTTTCCCGTTAAAACCTTGAAAACCCTCATTTTCATTCCTTTTGCCTTGTCTCACAGTAAAACCTATCAAACCCTTCCAACGCCACCCTGAACCTCTGCAACACAATTCGACCTTGGATTACTTTCAAAATATTGCCATGACTCCTTCCCCAGACATCCCTATGCAATAAAGCCATCAATTTCCTTTCCTGCCAACCTATGTTTTCTTAATGATTGTTGTATTTTTCAGTTAATTAGCACAAGACCAGAGCTTGGATAAATAGTTTTGATACTAGTCACAAAACTTGTTTACTCCAAGGCTCGAAAGGAAATCTATTTAAAAACCTTCATTCAGAAGAAGAAAACAGTTATACACAAAACAGAGAAAGAAATCATTCACACAGAGACATCGACTGTTAAGACAAAGGAACCAGACAGAGCATATAGTCAAAAGACAAACAGATCAAACATATAGAAAGTTGATCAATATCCATTACCATATGATGATACATATAAAAAACTAAATTATTTACTGTTGAAATACCCAGTAAAAAGTTAAAATGTATAGTAAAAGTAAAAACACAGTAAAGGATATTAACAGGTCATCAAAGTAAAAGTGTATCAGATGAAAGAATATTAGTAAAAGTGCATCGGATTGAAAAATAAAAGTGAAGATAGATGAAAAAAACAGAGAAGAAATGGTACATCTTCCCGAAATTTCCTGTTTAAGTCATAATTGTGCGGAAACAATTGTGGCCAATCTATTATGCATTTTGAGAAATTGGAGGAGGTATGTGTTCCTAAAAGTCCAATATACAAAAACCTATCTCACATTTTACAGAGGTATTACAAAAAGGGAGATAAATTCATATCTTCATGATCTGAAAATCACTCGTGAGTGATCACAGTTAATTAATTAATGAATGAATGTATTACAGACTCATGTGCTGGTGTGTGTCTATGTTATCTTAGGAAACGGATCGATAATATTGAAAAATACACAAACAATGGAAAATAGTAAGAGAAACACAACAAGCAAAACAGAACACAACAAAATTTAACAAGGAGTTCACCCAATCCTCTTGGGCTACGTCTTCGGTCCAGATTTCAGTGGTGGCCTTCTTTTATTGTGTATTTGACCAAAGTTTCTACAATGAGGAGCTTGAATTGAGTCTCCTGGAACAGATGATGCTTAGTAGGGTGGTTCTTGGATTCCCCAAGCCACTAGAGTGCATAGACTCCCCCTTACCAAGTCTTGACCTCAACTGATCTTAATGGGACAAGTCCGACTTGGTACTCCATTCCCGATAGACATCCTCATAAGGATTGCTTGAACCTTTCAAGCTTGGTTCTGTCTGCTCGATCCTGCCTTAACTCTGCAGGTCAGCTCAACTCTCTATTCTCTGCTTCTATTTCTCTATCGACTATCTTCTCTTTTTCCATCGTCTTCGCTTTTCGCTTCACTCGTCTTTTGTTCTCTGTCTGTTCATGGCTTAAAGCCAATCTGTATCATGATTGTTCGCTTCCTCTTCCATCTCTTCGAATCGCCTGCTACTATTTGCTTGGAGTTCCTTGCCTCTGCATCATCACCACTGTGTAATGTCTTACAGGGAAGTGGCCACTTGTCCTCTTACGAACTATGCCAGCTCTTTGCTCAAATGGTTTGGTATTTCGGTTACTCTGTGTAATGATTCATTTGCCAACTCAGTGGTCAAATCGGACTTCAATCCTTTATATGCTACAACTTAATTCTCCCTCCAAATCCGGTCATACATCGAGTGCAATCTTTGCCATTAGATCTTGAGCCCCCATATCCTATGGTGTTCGCTCTTATCATGCGGTTGACTTGCTCAGACGTTAGCCCGCGATGAGAGGCGGTTTTCTCTCTCATTCGCCAGACACGCATTGTTTTTTGTATGGCATCGCTGGGTCTCTTGAAAATTTTTCTTACTACTCAAAACACCGCTGATATTCTGCTGGTTTTGGAGCGTGAGACCCGCCTGTCATTTTAGCGCTTTTCCCAAGGTTTTTGGCTTTCCTTATGACCGCGCACTCGGGGCTATTTCCTTCTCGAGGGGTTTTGCCCAGGTGCTAATCGTGCATCATAAACAACCTCCATTTTCTGATCCGGACTTCCCAATTACTAGTTTGCAACCTGTGCGGTCTCCATGGGCCTTGGTCAGTGTGCTTTGACCAAGGTCCTCATCGTTCCTTGCTGGCTACAAACTGCCACCATCCAGAGGTCTTCCTGATGGCTCATTGTTCACAAGTTTCTTGAAGTCTGTCATGATTTGATACAGTCATAGAACTCTGATAATCTTTCTTGGATCCAATTCGGATCATGGCCTTCCCACTGAAAAAGCTTTTGGACCACCAAAAGTTGGTTTTCAAGCATCGACTAAGTGAGGGTACAATTGTCTCACTTGTCCAATCTCTATCCATTTTGCACTGCTTGGATTTGAACCCTTGAGCCCCACTCTAAGGTACTCAACATCTCCCCTACGCGTCGTTCTCACCTTCCTATCTAGAATTGTGTCTTCCTGCAATTCATTAAGATATTCAGGTAATAGGTCATCAATAGAAGGCAATTGACTCTGCTCTTCGGGATCCTCAATTAATGAAGGTTCAAATAGTCTCAAGCTATCCGCATTTACGACTAAGTAGATGTGCATGTAAGCTAGTAAATCAAGGCAAAAAGCATTCTCTCCAATTTTCTCAAGTATCTTGAAAGGTCCATACCTAATAGGTTTTAGATTTTTACCTTCACCTTGCATTCTTTCCTTGCTAATATACAACCAGACTTGATCACCAACTTGGAAACTATGCTCCATCCGATGCTTGTCATGCCTTGCCTTGTATTTGGCTTGGCTCTTTTCCACTTGTTCCTGTACTGCCTGGTGGATCTCTTGGATTTGTTCAATGAACCTAGTTTCCTTGTCCACATCACTGTGTCCATCAACTGTTGCGTCCTTACCAAAGACAAAATCCAAAGGAGACCTTGGTGTGAAACCAAAACAGGTCTCAAAAGGAGATCTTTGTGTAGAAGAATGTTTTGCTCAGTTGTAAGCATGCTGCACATAACACAAATGTTCATCCCAAATCTTAGAATGCTTGCTGCAATATCCTCTGAGTAACTGGATTACTGTCCTATTTACCACTTCTGTCTAGCCATCAGTTTGTGGATGGAAAGCTGTGCTTTTCTTCAGTTTGGTGTCCATCAGTTCCAACATATTTGACCAAAACTTCCCCACAAATCGGGTGTCTCAATCAGATACAATGGAAGTGGGTAATCCAAAATGAACCCATATATGTTGAAAGAAAAGTTTTGCAGTTTGTTCAGCTGTAATTTGTTTACTACAAGGTGTCAAAATACACATTTTGATGAACCTATCCACAACAACATATAGATAATCATGACATTTCCTAGATTTAGGCAGTCCTCCAACAAAATCCATGGAAACACTTTCCCAAGGATGAGAAGGTACTGTTGATGGAGTGTACAAGCCTAGTTTCCTGTTGTTGGGCTTTCTTTTACCACAAATAGTACACCCTTTTACATATCTAGAAACTGTCTCATTCATTTTTGGCCAATAACAAAATCCTTACACTTATGCAACTATTTTACTTACCCCAAAGTGACCTGCTATTAGAGAAGTGTGTGCTTCTCGAATTATGTTTACTCTTTTAGTTTGTGAAATGCATAGCTTCCCACAATGATATAAGAGTCGGTCCTTTACATGATATTCTAATTCTTCTATTCGTTTGCCTTAACTTAAAGTTGCATATACATCTTTGAAATCTATATCTTGAGCATATTTTTCAATGTAGCTCTCATGTAACATAGAATTATGCTTAAGTATAGTAGATGCATTTATAATGGGTCTAGATAACGTATCTGCAACTTTATTGTGTATTCCCCTTTTATATCTGATGACTAAATGAAACTGTTGTAGAAAACCCATCCATCTATAGTGTCTTGATTGTTGCAACTTAGTTTGGGAGTGTAGATATTGAAGTGGTTGATGATCAATATGTATTACAGTCTCTTTGCCCATTAAGTAATGTTTCCACTTTTTCACACTCTGTACTAATGCATACAGTTCTTTATCATATGTAGGATAGTTAACTACTGTAGAATTAAATGTCTCAGAATGATAACATATGGGTTTACTGTGCTGTGTCAACACTGCTCCCATGGCATAGTCACTGGCATCCGTTTAGATCTCAAATGGTCTTTGAAGATTAGGTAATGTTAGTACTGGTGCTGTACTAATCTTTTCTTTCAAGGTTTCGAAGGCTTTCTGTTGTTTGCCTCCCCACTGAAACACCTTGTTCAATCCTGTTAAAGCATGTAAGGGAGCTGCAATTAAGGAAAAGTTAGAAATGAACTTTCTCCAATATTGTGCTGCTCCTAAGAAGCTCCTAACTTCTGTAGAAGATTTGGGTTTAGGCCAGTTTACAATGACTGCCACCTTAGAGGGATCAATCTTCAATTCACCACCCCCTACTATATGTCCCAAATAATTCAAAGATGTTTTTCCAAATTCACATTTTGAGAGTTTAACATAAAGTTTTTCTCTTTTCAAAACATCTAGTGTCTGCTTAACATGCTTTAAATGTTCTTCCCATGTTTTGCTAAATATCAGAATGTCATCCAGATACATAATAACAAAATCATCAAGAAAAGGTCTGAGTACATCATTCATTATTCTCATCAAAGTAGCAGGAGCATTAGCTAAGACAAAAGGCATAACTAGCCACTCATACAATCCCCGCTTTGTTTTGAAAGCAGTCTTCCATGCATCTTGTTCTGCAACTTTGACCTGATGATATCCACTATGCAAGTCTAACTTGGAAAAATAAACAACTTCTTTCAGTTGATCCAACAGATCATCTATGCGAGGAAGGGGATAATGATTTTTGATTGTTATATTATTCAATGCTCGGTAATCAATGCACTTTCTCCACGAGCCATCTTTCTTTCTCACCAAAATGATTGGAAATCCACATGGTGATGTGCTAGGTCTGATGAACCCCTTCTCGAGCAACTCCTGCACCTGCTTCTTGATTTCAGCATTCTCTAAAGTGGACAACTTATACATTCCAATGTTAGGCAATGGAGCATCTTGTAGCAAAATAATATCATGTACTATTTCCTTTTTGGGTGGCAGACCTTTAGGTTCTTGAAACAAGATATCATACTCTGAAATAACTTTTTCTAAATCAGCTTGTTGTTTAGCATCACAACCCTCGAATACATTGGTTTTATCAAGTTTCTTTTCCTTTACAACCATCAGTAAGAATTGTTTGCATGAATTTATCATTTGTTTCATCTACCCTAAGTTTACGATAGTATAATTATTCTTGAGCTTATGAGCTCTTACGAAGTATTCGATTCCATCTTTAACAAGTAGATACTTGTTCTCAGCTCTATAGAAAATAGCTTTTCTGTCATACAAGTAAGGACTTCCTAAAACAATTCCACATATATCCAAAGGAATTATGTCTAACTCAACCTCATCTACAAAACTGACCCAAAAGAAAACTTGAGTTGGCATTGTCTAGTCACTTGTAGTTGTGCTTTATCATTTAACCATTCTAATGGGTATGGTTTCTTGTGAGGTGTGCTCAGTAGTCCAAACTTCTTTACAATTGCTTCAGAAATTAAATTTACTTGTGAGCCACTATCAAACAAAGTATCAATCTTTTGATATTTGGACATAACTCGAATATGAAAAAGCTCATGTCTTTTTCTCTCATTTTCTTCATCAATAGTAGATTGTGTAGAATTACTAGTAGATGCTTCAGAATTATTACCTTTTATACCTATGACTACAATAGTTGTTTCATCTCCTGAGTCTGACCCCAAATCTTTTTGAATAGTTGCAACAGTCTTCTTCTTCTTTGCCTAGAACTTCTTAGGCCTCAGCTCCAGATGCGGAATCCAATAGTGCTCATCATCACGCCCATCCTTCTTATAGTGAGTGCATGAAGACTTGCTCTTCTGTGTAGTGTTAGCCTTCCTTTCTTTCCATTTCTGTTTTCTTTTCTCCTTATTTTTGCTTGTAGTGGGTTGGGATGATCCCCCAACTTCTGGATTTCCATTCTTTCCTCTAGCTTCTAGATGAGTAGCTTGTACAGATACCTCATCTATACTGGTGGGATTAAACATGAGGATAGTATGCCTCATGTAGCTGTGTAGACCATCGATGTACTTCAACAGAGTCTCAGGTGAGTCTAATGAGATTCCTAGAATCAATGCTCTCTTCCTAAATTCTTGGGTGTATCCTTGTACACTTTGCCCTTTCAACTGTCGAAGAGTTTTCCAGCTCATCATGGCTTGCTGCATGTAGGCCAATGGATAGAACTACTTTTTGATTGCAGAAACAAATTCACTCTAGACAGAAATAGTCTTACCATGTATCTTCATGTCAGCTTGGGTCCTGCCTTCCCACCAAACCAAGGCAGTGCCTCCAAGGCGTAGGCTTGCCAGCTGAATCTTTCTCTTGTCTGAATCGATACTCTCCACTCTGTAATAAACATCAATTTTTCTGATCCAATTCTCCAGCTTTTCTGCATTCAACTCTCCATCATATATAGGTAAATCAAATTTAACATCTAGATTAATCAAAGATGCCTTCTTTTTATGTTTAGGGCTATTAGGAGGTGTGAGAAAGCTTTCTTCTTTCCCTTTGCCTTTTGAGTGGTCATGGAGGAAAGGCTCATCTTCTCTTTCGTCTTGTTTGGAGCCTGATGCATCTTCATCCTTCTGTTTTCTAAAATCCTTATACATTTCCTCTACCATGGACCTTATGGCTAGGAAACTATCTATGAATTGAGGATCTGGCCCCACATAACCTTCTTCTGACATTGTCTTCTGAAGATATACTCTCCCAATTTCAGGATTAGTTTTAACCAACTCTCCTTCTCCTAATTTAAGCTTTGACCTAGTTAGCATTCAACAGCTAAATCTAGCACAAGCTTGTCTAACCTTAAAAGACAAGAGCTCTGATACCACTTGATCTGAAAATCACCCGTGAGTGATCACAGTTAATTAATTAATGAATGAAGGTATTACAGACTCATGTTCTGGTGTGTGTCTATGTTATCTTAGGAAATGGATCGATAAGATTGAAAAATACACAGACACTGGAAAACAATAAGAGAAACACAACAAGAAAAATAGAACACAACAAAATTTAATAAGGAGTTCACCCAATGCTCTTGGGCTACGTCTCCGGTCCAGCTTTCAGTGGTGGCCTTCTTTTATTGTGTCTTTGAGCAGAGTTTTTACAATGAGGAGCTTGAATTGAGTCTCCTAGAATAGATGATGCTTAGTAGGGTGGTTCTTGGATTCCCCAAGCCACTAGAGTGCATAGACTCCCCCTTACCAAGTCTCGACCTCAACTAGTCTTAATGGGACAAGTCCAACTTGGTACTCCATTCCTGACAGATATCCTCACAGGGATTGCTTGAACCTCTCAAGCCTGGTTCTGTCTGCTCGATGCTGCCTTAACTCTACAGGTCAGCTCAGCTCTCTGTTCTCTACTTCTATTTCTCTCTCAACTGTCTTCTCTTTTTCCACCATCTTCACTTTTCACTTCACTTGTCTTTTGTTCTCTGTCTATTCATGGCTTAAAGCCAATTTGTATCATGACTATTTGCTTCCTCTTCCGTCTCTTTGGATCACCTACTACTGTTCGCTTGGAGTTCCCTGCCTCTGCGTCATTGCCACTGTGTAACGTCTTACAGGGAAGTGGCCACTTGTCCTCTTACGAATTGTGCCAACTCTTTCCTCAAATGGTTCGGTATTTCGGTTACTCTGTGTAATGATTCATCCACCAACTCAGCGGTCAAATCAGACTTCAATCTTTTATATGCCACAGCTTAATTCTCCCTCCAAATCCGGTCATACATCGGGTGCAATCTCCGTCGTTAGATCTGGAGCCCCCAGATCCTATGGTGTTCATTCTTATCATGCGGTTGACTTGCTTGGACGTTAGCCTACAATGAGAGGTGGTTTTCTCTCTCATCAACCATACATGCGTCGTTCACTATATGGCATCGCTAAGTCTCCTAACAATTCCGCTTACCACTCAAAATACCTCCGATATTTTGCCGGTTTTGGAGCACGGGACCCGCTTGTCATTTCAGTGCTTTTCCCATGGTTTTCGGCTTTCCTTGTGACCGAGAGCTTGGGGCTATTTCCTTCTCGAGTGTTTTTTCGCAGCGAAGCACAAATCGGACATCAGAAATGGCCTCCATTTTCTGATCCGGACTTCCCAACTGCTAGTTTACGTCCTGCGCGGTCTCCATGGGCCTCAGTTAACGCGCTTTGACCGAGGTCCTAGTCATTCCTTGCTGGCTACAAACCGTCACCGTCTACAAGTCTTCCTGATGGCTCATTGTTCACAATTTTCTTGAATTCTGTCATGATTTGATACAGTCATAGAACTCTAATAATCTTTCTTGGATCCAATTCGGATCACTTCACAAACTAGTTTTCAGACTATGCAAAATCCTGTTTTTGACATATTTTTATAGAGAATATTGTGAACCTCTAGAGCTAAATTTTGGGAAATGGAAAGAGGTTTATCTCAATAACATACTTAGATAAAATAACCTCTTTCACATTTTACATATCTATCTCAGATTGAGATATACAAAGGTATCACTGGACCCTAAGTTCGCAAAATGTCCAGGGCGGAATGCACAAAGGAAGGAGGTAGTTAGTGACTTAGAAGCGTCATCATCAATTAAGAGATACTATCAAATTCAAATTTCTCTTCTTTGTCACCCTCAATCCATAAATATAGTTCCAAATAGATTCATTAGTTTTGAGTGTCCTTTATTTAAGTTCTATTAATGTAAAACAATTTGAGATATTTGTAAAACCAATATTGATATTTTTCAAGCTATTTCAGTTTAGAATTTGTATAAATACATATTTATTTGAAGTATTTTATGGGGTGGATTCTTAGACATTTCTATAGACTTCTTGATCAAAAGACTATAAAATTGTTGTATCACTGACTGGACTAGCAAGCTGGATTGATGAATAAAGACAAGATATTTCCAAGGATTCATGTGTTGAGCGAAGTGCAGACAAGTATTTTCTCATGTTTTTGTTATCTTTATTAAAGGTTTTCCACAATATTTAATGTATATCTGAATCTGAATGCTATAAATGGAGTATTATCTAAGATATTATTTAATTACACTCAGTTTTAATAGTTAGGCATATAAATGTTTTCTACTGATATCTAAGCTAAGTAGTTCTTAATTTCTCCTTAGTTTAGGTTGTCCCTTTATAATCTATAGCAAAGGATTCTTAATTTCCCTTTGTTTCTGATTACCCTTTGTTCCTCGTTTAAGTCTCGGTCTGAGAATTGTTGATTGCTCTCTCACCCTGATTCAAACCATTTCACCCCTCTAGCCCAAAGACCTGCACTCTACTTTGCTAGCTTTCCCTTTGAACACTCCTTTAGTGAGTTGATCAAGTTATGCTGCCCTTCTATTGACTCCATAGCCCAATGGTTTAGAGACATCATTCTATCCATCTGTTTAAAGAATCCCACCACCCAATCTCAAATACAAATAAGAAAAAACCCCTGAACAATCATAACTAGCCTAAAATTGAAACAAACAAAGCTAAATCATATAGAGAGAGCTCTCTTTGACTCTAGGTTGGCTAGAGCCTATGCTCCAAAGTTGGTTTGTGGTTACCTCGGTGATTTCTTTTGTAGAACCTTGAGAAATTGCTGAGTGATAATAGGTTGGGTAGTTACAAAATGCATTGGAATGTTATAATATCATTGCCAAAGAAGATGAAGATCCATGCAATATCGATACCCCAGAATTGGAAGGACATAGTGAAGTTGTTGGATTAGAACCAGAAATACCAAATATAACACAAGTAGTGAAGTTCCCAGGAAAATTTGTGACACATTGGTTAGGACCGTATATCATCAAACTTGTCTCTGATGCTAGCATAGTTCAGCGCGTGAAGTTAATCAGTCAGCTAATTCCAGGATGAGTGAATGGTAATAGATTGAATGTATACAATGGCAACTTTGTCCCTGGAGCTTTGCACTGAAAGACGAAAGGAGAAGAGTCTTAGTGCCACCGTAGTTGAAAGTAGGCACTCTACTATAAACTACTCTTCAGAAGGGGACTTCGTTGAAGAAGGCTACTGTGTGATATTCAGGGATATGTTGAAGTTAGAAATAAGTGCGCCAAAGGAGGATTACTACATAATATTCAGAAGTATGTCTAAGTCTGAATGAACTATGGCAGAGGGTAGATTATTGCGTAGTTGTCAAAGATAACTAGAAAATTATGACCATTGGAAGGAAAAAGTTGTCGTTAAAATGAAGTTGTCATTAAAAGGTGTGAGAAAAACACATTTATGAAGTACAGCTGGTGGGATCTAGCACCATACCTACATTAAATGAATAATATCTAATCTAATCATGAGGTTCAAAATTTAAATTCTCTATATAAGCTATATCCTACTCTACATTTTACACTTTTCTATATGGAGAACTCAGTTTGAGAATTTGCCATCAAGAGTGAGTCAAGTGTGTTACTATATGTTTGAGAGAAGTTTTGAAGAAATTGCTCAAGAAGTTTTAAAGAAAGGGCTAGCAAGAGTCATGGAAGCCTAACTGGTCCATCTAGAGCACTGATTGTACCCCTGCCCCAAGGCACACCAGGTCACCATGAAAACAAGTTCTTACTGAAGAACAACCTAAGAAAAGACCTGAAAAGAGGTTATCTAAAGCCTCTGGAGTTGAGCTACGAATGTCCCCATGGATGAATAAAAGAAAAGAGAAGCAAACGAAGACCAAGAAAGATAAAAAAACTAAGGAGAATGTCAACAAGCTAGTATTGTAGGAAGAACTAGAAGAAATCCATGACAATGAGGAGGAAGAACCAGAGATGCACCAGATGGAGACAGAGGGTGCATAAATTCCATTTGTGTTGCCACCATATTTTCCACCAAGGAAACCAAGTTCCAAGGTAGTTAAGGACCTGAAAGACACAAATTTTGGAACTTTCACACCATTGCTACCAGAAAAAGTGTCATTTGAAGGCGAAATGTTGGGGAAAATACCGAAAGTTAAAATAGAGGATTGGGACTTTAATGATAGAATAAAATATCTGTAGTTCATGTTGTGCAAGTACCTACACCAAGTCCATTATCCAGAAAGTGGATTTAAGAGGTTAGAGTCACATCGGTGGCCTACAAGATTGTGGAGATCAAGCTTGTTAAACATGCTATATGTTCCACACTTCGGTAGAAGCACATCCAACATAGCCTGTTTGCGATAGTTACTAGCATTGGTGGATGGTGGAAGCTTTGGTTGTGGATGAGGATCCTAATAAATGAAATGTTAATACTGAGGATTATAGGACTACCTCACCAAGGAAGGGACCCTGCCGAAGAATTCGTTGATAAGAACCAAGACAAGGCAATGGAACAGACCATGAAGGAGAAATTTGGGATTATCAACAATTCACACAATTATGATATCAAATCTATTAGATACCAAGGGATGTGCTTCGCCACACACAATTTAGCATGTAAAATAACAAGGAAATGTAGAGAAAACAAAGTCCTCACAGCTGTGGTTTCTTTGGTTGAACAGTGCAGTGATGGGGTTCAGTTCAACTAGGTTAGGTACTTATGCAAGGAGTTTTTGGAGGATTACGGGGTAGCATAGGAGGAAGGAAAAACATTTCACTATATGTGGTTGATTTTGATCATCGCTCTATTAGCATGGAAGAAGCTGAAGGACTCACAATTCCTACAAGTCAAAATCGATGTTTGTGAAGCCACGTGTGTTATAGACATATTTGGGAACTGCAACCCCAATCACATATGTCCATAAACCAAGGGCTCTCAAACCCCTAAAAGAGTTGTTTCATACCCTAAAGGATCAAGGTCAACTGATTACATCATTTCCTAGAAGTTATCCTTGAAAAACTGCTCAGAACTGGTCAAAACTGGACCATACAGACTGCTCCATGCTGAGGGTGTGATGCATCTCACCTACTACACACAAAGGGTGTGATGCATACTGAAAAACCCTTCTGTAGGGTGCATTGAGTGAGAGTAGACAAATGGCAAAGGCTGTTTGCTAGGTGGAAACCCAAAGAATCTTCTAGAAACTGCTCATATGACACTTGCCTCTTTGAATTCGCCCAGGGATGAGTAAGAGGTCAAGAAAAATCCAAGTGGAACCAAGAACTATTAGTGAAATGACACTAATCAAAATCCTAGAAGCTGACTCACTCCCCTGCAGATATCTATATATGGATCCCTCATCCTAGAGATCTAGAGGCTGGAATTTTTTAATTTATAAGGAAGTGTTGTTGGTTTTCTCTTTGAGACATTGTATTTTTGGGTGATCTAGATTTTCATGAGGTGAAGAGGGCTTTCATGCTGGGATGATGATGCTGGATCAAACAGTTGGGTTGTAATCCTCTCTTCTACTACTTCTATCAAAATCTATTTGAGCTTTCCTCCATATACTTGTATATTTCTAAATCTTGTATTTGTGTATGCATTTGTATGGTTAATGTACATCTGATTCTACATTGTTTATGGTTAGAGATCTCTATGCTTTGATGGTATTTTGTTGCTTTGACTCTATAGGTGTTCTTTGAAGCGGGACAAGTGAGAAGTGAGTGGCGAAGCTCTATCAAAGGGGAGAGGAAACAAGAAAGGAGCCAAGCGAAAGACTGAGGTTGGTACTCTCTGCTTCTCTCTCATCTATCTCTCATGAAGGAAAACACAAGTTACTTTGAATTGTTTGTTTCTAAGATAGCTACCTGTCTTAGAGGGACTAGCAGATCTGAATGGACACTAGTTTTCCTGAAAACAAAATGGCAACTCCACTGGGGAGTCAATAGTTTGTTTTTTTGTTACTTTGTTTGCTTTATAAACTACATATGGAGCCTGAAGTTAAGCCAGCTAGCCTTCGAACTGATTTTTCTATGCAACTACAAAGTAGATCAATGTTGCTTCAGTCAATCTCTAGGTTGGTTTATGAACTGAACATCTGACTTGCAAACATCCTAAGTGCCTTGGTGGTAGCTCAATAACCTCATTATATTAGCCTCTATACTTTTTGTTTACTGTCTATCATTAGCTCGGCCTAAATACCTGAACTTAGCTACAAACTGTGGGTGAAAACCAAGTTCAGTCTCGTCCCTGGACCATCGCACTGTCTCTCATTGGCAGTCTGGATGCATTGCACCTCCTGTGTGCTGCAGATGAGATGCATCCCTATTTTCCTTAAGGACAGGTGCGATGATTGAATGAGACTGTTTCTGCCTCCAGATTTTGGTTTTTTCTTCATTGTTTTCAGCTCTATTCAGTAGTTTTGTTGTCTATTATCAATATATCATTGTTGAAACCTTCTTCCTTTACATTATTTCGCCTCCATTGATAAGGAATTGTGAATGTTTTTTATGTGTTTTTCATCATTTATAGTCCTCCTTCGCAAACAATAGCTTAATCGAACTATCTTCTTTTGATTCAAAAGTGTCGTAACTGTCGTTTTCAGTCAAGAAAAAGAGTGTCGTAAATTCTTCCTCTTTTATATAGTTGATTACACTTTTTCCATTGTATTTTATTTGAATTATCAATTCTTTGAAGTGTCGAAAACAGTTTTCCATTCGAAAAAGAAAGTGGCATCTTAGTCTTCCTTTCGGTTTTTGAAAAGAAATTGTTAAAAGTGTCACTTTGAAGAAAAGCAGTTCACATTTGTACTTAGTTTTCTTTTTGTCATTCTCACATTAAGGGAACTAGAAAAAAAATACATGCATGTTCATTTGCATTTAGACTGCATGTGGAAATTGATTTAGGAGAAGTGAATTTAGCGTGTGCTCTCTGCTCTATGTTGAAAGAACCATATTTTTCATTCCTTAGTAGCTAGGATTTTCATTGCTAAAAGAATGTAAATGACTATTTATCATTTTAGATTTCATATTTAGGAGTTGTACAACTACATCACGTCGTGAACCTTGAAAGGCAAACTTCTTAAGAAATATCAACTATAAAATAAACCTCAATGAACATAAAAATTCGTTGGAACCTAACACACAACATCTAGAAGTCTAGGCTAGAGACGTATTTCGGTGTTGTAAAGCCTGGTAACTATCGTTTTCATCGTAGGTTGGGTGATTCCTCCTCTTTGATACAACAAGTGCCAGTACGGACTTGTGCTCCCACCTACCGTCGAGTATATATTGGGAGACCACAATAGGTTGATATCCTTTATCCTTAGGAAGCCATGTCTGCCACCCTATCGATCGCAATGCACTGAACACAACATTCAAGAAGATTGATTGCCGTACATAAAGTCCTCGGTAATTTCTCTATAATTTACCACTGAGGTGTATATTACAGTTTTACGATTGGTTTGGTAATCCCTCTATCTAGATTTCCGGAGTAGTCACTTTCGTTCCTTTTTAGACTCCTTAAAAGAAAATTTCTATCTGAGCACTTGTCACTTCAGGCTCATTAAAAATTGAAGGGGACTAGAGTCATCTTTATCTTTTTCTTGACTCTTAAAAATTGAAAAAGAAAGTTTTGTCAAAGCGTCATAAAATTCATTTAATTCGGAATAAAACTTTCCCCTTTTTATCTTGAGTTGATCGAGTAATCCGCAATCGTGGAAGAAAGTCAATCAAAACCCCATCGTTCGCGAAGACAAATGAGTCAACCATCTTTGACTATGGAAACGAAACCATTCCTGGCCAAGCGATCACATTTAACTAGGTCAAAGTCTCCTGGTTTATTCGAAACTTATGTTTCAACATCCTTAGAGACTCCAGTTACTCTAATTATTTCTGGTACTCCTGCCTCTACAGAAGAAGTTGCGCAGTTACAAGAGGACATTAGAACTGATCCTAGTGTAATGGTAAACACTTCTATTCCTGAACCAGCATCATCTAGAGCTGATTCAGAAGGTGTCACCCCTCCAACATCTGTCACTGCAGAGTCTATACCTTCTTTGGCACTAGAAATATTTTATGAACCTGATGGTCTACCTCTTCCACCCGGACTGATTGCAATAGAAGAAATTGTGGAGGATCCTCCATCTAGTACCCCATTGCATTTTGGAACTGGGATCCACCTATATCCTTCTACCATAGAAGTTAGTTCTTTTGATCACCCTTCATCGCAAGTTCCTGTCGAATTGCTAGGAAATCTTTTGGATAGACTCAATATGTCTGAACAACCATCAACATCTAGGATTGTGTCCTCTGATACAGTAGCAGTAGAACTTCCTGCCACTACTCTGACAATGTTCACTGGTATACCATCTGTCCCAACTAGTTCTCAACCACTAGATGGAGTCCACCCAGGGACTATTTCGACAGCATGGTCTATTCCTATTTGTTCATTTGGAATCTTATCTGGAGTTTCTTATGTTGAGACTTAGCAAATTGATCCTTCACATCAATATCAATTTGGGCAGTCTAGTCTCCAAAGACTAATTTACCCTTTGAACACTGGATTACCGCCATATGTGGGGCAGTATGCCTTTTCATTGTTCCCTCTGGGGGAGCAACCATATGAGAGTTTACAACAAAATTCGGGTCAAGCTGGAATTACGTCCAGTGGTTGGGTGCCAATACTACCTTAACAGCCAAGAGTTGTATATTCAATACAAGAAAATCAACCTGTGTCGAACATTCCCACTATCCCAGCTATTGTGATGGTGTCGCAAGTACAAGCGCTACCTATTGTATGTCAACCTCAAGTCTCTCATGTCGTAATACAACAGCCTCTTGTCCCCATGACTCAATAACAACCGCCGATTAGTGGCTCCTTAATTGAAGCGACTCAGACTCAAACGGGTACTATCACCCCTCATCTTGGTCAAACATCCAATATTGGACAATAGGAAATGGTCTCACAGCTATGGTTGGTGCAATATCAACAAACCCAATTCCAGCAAGCTTACCGGGGACCTAAGCAACAAAGCTTTGCAGGTAATGAGCAGCTGTATATTCAAAACAGTTACAACAATAATATTATAATGGTTATGCCCATCAATCTTATCTAAGTTATCAGCATCAAATACATTATGTGGGTATGAAAAGACCCACTTCTCAGGTGATCCCATCTTATCCTAGGTATGCTTCGCTAAACCTAAATCAATAGTTGCCCTTCGTAGCAACTTTAGAATTACCAGATGTAAATCGGCTAACAAATGATCCAATTGCTTACGCCCCTTGGTGGCCAGTGATTCCTCATAAACTTCCATTAGATATTCCTAAATTCAATTGAAATCTAGGTGAAGATCCATCGAGTCATGTGATGACATTTCATCTATGGTGTTCGTCCAACACCCTCAATGATGATTCGATTAGGCTTCACCTTTTTCAGTGAATGCTAACTGGTCCGGCAGTGAAATGGTACATCGAATTGCCTAGAGCTTCAATAACTTCAGTGCCCTTGCCACCACCTTTTTGACCCATTTTCAGTTACCCATAAGGTATGAAACAAGAACAAAACTCCTTACCAATTTTATGCAGACAATAGCCACTCACATATCTGATCATATTCATGAGTGGTGACGTCATCGTCGAATGGTAAAGACATATGTTCCTGATTAGCTTATGGCTGAATGGTTTATTAAGTCATTGTTACCTTCTATTATAGAAGATGTGGCCAAGGGAGGAGTCGTCACTGAAGAGAAAGTCATTGCTCGTGCACAATATATAGACTTTATCTATACTCAGTCTGGCATGCTCTATGAGAAAATTCTTGATGCTCTTGGACCAGAATTTTCCATTCCTCCTCCTCCTAAATCGAACAAGGACTCTCATGCTGGTGATGGCGTGATTGGAACCTCAAGTATGCAAACTGCAAAGGCCCCATCTGGTAAAGCCCTTGTAGTTTCTAGTAAAAAGGAAAATGACAAACTTCCTTCCTTGGAGGTTAATGCCATGTCAACCAATAAAGGCAAAGAATCAAAGTAACCAGGGGCCAAGAAGAAAGGGAAAAACAAAAGGAAGAAACAGGAATATTCGACTCCTGAAAAATCTTCTAGAAACCCTTATGGGCAAAACAAACCTAATCAGCCATGTCTCATATGCGATGAGGACCATTAAATGAGAGATTGTCAACATAAATCTGAGATTAAGAAGTTCTTTAAGAGTTCAAATACCTCAGCGGTGTTGACTGATCCGTTTCCAAACCCAGAAACCAATCTAGTTGCTAGCGACAATGCTTCCCCATCCCAACTGCTTATGTTGTCCATTTCGAAACAGCAAAATGATGCTTTGATATCGACAAGGAATAAAGATTATGGGAATCCACAAATGTCGAACAACAAGGCTACAGATCAACCTGGTAGTTTGACAACAACTTCAACAGAAGTTGTGCCACCCATCATTCTTGAGCTAAAAATAAAGCCGCCAAAGGGAGTAGTACACAAATCAACATTTAATCCTCACGCTCGAGCAGCAAAAAATTATAATATAGTAGAGGATCTACCCCAATCGCCATCTGCTATGTCGACGCTTGAAGTACTACAAAATTGCCCCTCCCAAAAGTAGGCTCTATTATTAGCAATAGGTGGGATTGACCCAGCGGATTCCAATCTTATGGCCTTTAATCATAAAGGATACGAACCTCAGTTACCAGCTCAACTCGCTTTCCTCATACAAGTGAAAGCCCTCAACAAAACTGTTCATCGAACAATTATTGATGAGGGGGCATCTATCTGCATTATGTCGATGAGTTGCTGGAAATATTTAGGCTCACCACCCTTGTCAAGATCATCAATGACATTAAAAGCATCTGATGGATGAACGTACACCTTGTACGGGATTTTAAATAACTTACAAGTTGAAATGGGGGGCAAGACAGTAGAAATTGATGTCGAAGTTATCGATGGAAACCTTGATTACAATATCCTACTAGGAAGGCCCTGGATTTATGCTATTGTTGCTGTTGTGTCAACATACTTTAGAAAGATTGCATTTCCCTTTCAAGGAGGAATTACAATCATTGATCAGCAAACCTTCCTCCCCAACAGTCCACAAGTTACGGGAAGCATTCCAATGATCCATGGAAGCTCTCATTCGCTTCAAAATGTCGGAGTAGGCCTCCTAAAAGACCCTGCCTTAATGGGTACTTTTTCCCTACCACCTCTGAGTAATCTGGCGGAAGTGGCCACGGTGGAAACCTGCAATATGATATCTTCCACATATACACAGATTTAGAAGATTTCCAAACATTTTGTTAGCATGGATCATCAACAGATGTTGCCTCCAAGTGCAATATAAATTTTGTAGCAATCAATTTTCTTGGCCTAGGCAGTAAACCCAAATCAACGCTCATCGAGTGTTTGGATAGATAGGTCTAAGGAATATGGCACCTCTTTAGATCCTTGGTCACATGTACATTCAATAGACAAAGGAATTATTCATTCGATGATGATAGGAGAGGCACCATGGGAAGATTACCACCATCATTCCCATCTTCCAAATTACAATGAAGATTGATCCAGCAACCTTAATCATCCTTTAGTTTTTTATTTCCTATCAAGTACTGTAAATATGGTGGATTTCGAGTGAAATTTGTCAAATATTGAATAAATTATCGCCATAAATATCTCGACCAAACCTAATGTTGTAGAGAATATTCATGTCGACAAATCTTGTTCTTCTGCAGAACTGGAAATATATTGCACTCTATTTCGTGAATTCAGAGACGTCTTTGCATGGTCATATGAAGAAATGTCAAGCATAGACTCGAGTATAGTTGAACACGAAATCAAGATGTATCCAAATGTCAAACCAGTACGACAATGGTTTCGGCAGGTACAGCTGAAGAAAGCCACTGCCATCAAGGCAGAAGATGAAAAACTTTTACATGCTGGTTTCATTTACCTGGTTCCTCTAACTAATTGGGTATCGAATATTGTTCATGTGATGAAAAAGCAAGGAATGATTAGAGTGTATGTCAATTACAGGGATGTAAATCAAGCTTGTCCAAAGGACAACTAGCCTACACCCTTCATTGACCAGATAATTAATGAATGCGCTGGATGCAAAATATTTTCATTCATGGATGGATTTTCCAGGTATAATCAAATAAATATCCGTCCATAGGATCTGTCGAAGACTGCATTTATATGTCCGTGGGGCACATTCGCATACCACAAACTACCTTTCAGTTAAAGAATGTAGGGGAAACTTTTCAGAGGGCTATGAAATACGCCTTCCATGACATCAAGAACATCGTTCAACCATATCTCGACAATCTACCAGCTCATTTGTGAAAGTAGACTGACCATCTGCAGCATTTGAGAGCTATATTTCTACGTTGCTGACACTACAAGATACGACTCAACCTGCACAAGTGTGTGTTTTGTGTCGGTTCCAGTTGTTTACTTGATTTCATGGTTTCTAAGGACAGGATTCGACTCAACCCATGTAAGGTTCAGGCAATCATCGACATGCCTCCATCTTCAAATTCAGAAACTCCAAGGGAAAGCAAACTTTCTAGGGAGGTTCATTCCAAATTACGCTGAACTTGCTAAAGGTTATATGCATCTTTTGAAAAACGAAATGCCCTTTAACTGGGATCAGGTTGCACAAGCTTCCTTTGATGCTCTAAAGGAATCCCTAATAAAAGCATCATTAATGTATGCTCCTGACTATCAAAAAGAATTTAACCTGTATCTAGTTGCATCAGATACGACCATCACAATGGTTTTAGTTCAAGAAGACAATGGAATCGAACATCCTGTCTATTATTTAAGTCGAAACTTAAATGATACAGAAAGCAAGTACTCCTATGTTGAAAAGTGGGCTCTTGCAAATGTTCAAGCAGTACAAAGATTTCGACACTATATCCTCTATCGCAAAACTACCATTTTGTCAGATTGTGACCCTATGACTTACATTCTATCGCGTCAGTTACTTGGGGGCAAATATTCGAAATGGATAGCCATTTTTCAAGAGATTGATATGGAATTCATAAAATCCAAATCAAAGAAATCTCTAGTATTCACGGAGTTACTATGCGACTTGCCATCATCGTCCAATGATTCAACATCCAAAGCATCAATCGTGGATGAATCTTTGTTTTTGATATCATCAAGTGGTCTGTGGTATGGAGATATATTGATCTATCACCAAACCCAAACATTTAGGCCTAATACCTCTCACTCCAAACAACGACGTACTCAATACCAAGCAAAAGACTACATTATCGTCGGTGATACTCTTTACCGTCATGGTATCAATACAGTTCTGCGAAGGTGCCTCACCCATGAGGAGGCAAAAAAATTCCTAAATGATTTCCATTCAGGCGCATGTGGGGCGCATCAATCTAGTTACACTACGGCCCAAAAGATCTTATGAGTAGGTTACTTCTGGCCTACTATGTTCAAAGATTGCATAATCGCAGTCAGAAGTTGCCATGCTTGTCAAATCTTCGACGACAAAACCAGAAAACCACCCACACCTCTACATCCAGGAGTTTTTGTTGGGCCACTCACCAAATGGGGCATAGATTTCATGACATGTAACCCCACCTCGGCCGGGGGGCATGGGTATATCATAGTCGTAGTTGACTATTTTACAAAATGGGCCGAGGCGATGCCTACATTAAACAATAGCGGCGAAACGACTGCTATTTTCTCTTTCAATCATATAGTCTCTAGGTTCGGTGTTTCACAGGCTATAGTCATAGATCATGGATTGCATTTTCGCAATCACATGATGGTTGAATTGACTGCCAAATTAGGATTTTCCCACGATAGTTCTACTCCATATTATCCGCTGGCTAATGGACAAGTTGAAGCGATCAACAAAGTCCTCAAGAGCATGTTGCAGAGAATGATTGGAGCCCACAAACGAGATTGGAATTTAATCATGTACTCAGCTCTATGGGCATACAGAACCTCGATAAGAAATGCGCAACTGGGTTTACACCCTTTCAGTTGGTGTATGGCCTGGAAGCTGTCTTACCGATTCAGTGTGAGATTTCATCTCTCAAGCTCACAGTCAACCTTCTCCCAGGAACTTCAAAGGAAAAGGCTCATTTATTGGAACTAATCCAACTGCATGAAACCCATCGTGATGCCACCTTGGCTAACGAAGCTCATAAGAAATGAGTCAAGGCGCAATTTGACAAAAATGTCAAACCCCATGTCTTCTCAGAAGGTGACCTGGTCTTACTCTATGATCAGGAATCTGATAAATTGGGAGCAGGTAAGTTTCAATCATTCTGGATGGGTCCCTACATTGTTAAGCGAGTATTAGCAAAAGGAGCCTACGAGTTAGTAGATTACGATGGGATTCCACTGTCGCAACCTCGAAACAGGTTGTACCTTAAGTGTTACTATGCTTGACTAAGGGTAGTAATCTCTTTATATGCTTTTGTTACGTTTTTGTTTTCACCAAGAGTGATCGTTTTGGTTAGGTAATCCACTTATGCATTTGTTGCAGATGTCGAACCTATTGGAATCATTTGTTGGATATGCCGACGAATCTAGTCTTAGTACGCAGAACCTATCTTCTGCAGCCTGGGCCATTTTTTATCCATGCGGCGAGTTAGTGAGTTTCAGAGGGGTATGTATTGGTCGGTCAACGAAAAACATCACTGAATATAGCACGTTGATAGAGATTCTCTTTGATGGCATCGTACATGGCATACGCCGACTTGTTGTCAGGCTAGACTCACAACTCATCATCCTACAGCTTATCGGCATCTATTCCATTCGGAATCCAGCTATCTATCATATGTTCCTAAGGGTCAGGATTTTGGAAAGGCAGTTTGATTCTATTCAATATCAACACATTTCCAGAAAATTAAACACGTTAACTGATTCATTAGCAAATTATGTGTTAGATAGACATTTGCAATAGTTATAAAAGAAAAAACATGTCAATCAACATTTGCATCAGGATCATATAACTTAACCAAAATAAAGCTCCAAAAATAAAAAATATATATAACTGTTTATAGTCTTTTACAAAATGTTCTGTGTCTAGGACAAGATCGGTCATACGACCCAAAAACTCAAAAATGCAGGGAAGCACCCTAGACTAATGATGATGGTGATAACAAGTCACTGCCTATGCGATCATATGTAAGAGCATAGCCATCGACTCGGCACGCCAGTGGTATGGTGCTGTAATCTCATAGGTAACTCGTCGGTCCTCACATCCTGAATACCAAGGGTGAGACCCTCAATCTGATCCTGCAATACTGTAAGGCTCTCGGCTATGTCCAGATCGCGAAGGACAACCCTCCCTACAGCCTCTCCTACTGGAACAACAGCTGCTACCCTCAGGCGCACTGCTGGTCACACTGGTCCGATATCTGCACAAACATATGAGTTTGATTAGTCTTGATAACATTTAAAAAACACAAGAACATTATAAAAACAATAAACAGAGATATGGTCAGATCTTTTTACCTATAACACCCCACTACTCGCCAGCCAACAACACCAAATCTGGGTCACACCAGAAATCCAACCCATCATATGTGTACTTGGAAAATACCATCCCCTGATGGTCAAACACTCAAAGAAGGCATCAGAGAATGAAATATGTGACTGAACAGCGTGTCTGGCCATGAGATCCACCCATCTCTGCATCCGTGGTTCTGTCAGTGCTGGCAGTCCAAGTGAAATGTACTATGGTTGCATTAGTGGAATCCTCTCCAAGGCGAAAGCAACCAAAATAGAACCATAACCAAAGTTCTTGGATCTTCCATTCTTCACCTTGGTAAGCTATTCTTTTATAACTAGAAGTACTGCATCACACCAGTTGAATACCTTTAGTTCAAGGCATTCCAAGGCATACTGCATATAGGACCTATTTGCCAAATGAAGAGCCAAACTACCAGCCAATCTAGCAAAGGTGAATAAGATAGTCATCAAAGAGCAGTCAGCGACAGCTCGAATATTGATCTTGCCATCCCTGCTCGGCTGTGATCCATCTCTATAGAACTGGCGAATATAATCCCTCATGGATTCACCCCCACGGGTGGATCCTAATAGTGAGAGAGGGGCACCACGCCTCGATAAACCGGTCAAGAAGTAGATATCCTCAACTGTCAAAGGGATGGATTTACCTCAAATCTGGAACACTTGGTTGGTAGGATCCCATGCATCGAGAAAATATTGCAACAAATTGATTTGTTGTCTCATGCTGGATATGTGGAAGAATTTGAGCAAGCCACAATTCCGCAATGCGATCATCGTACCTGAATCATGTAAGGAAATCATATCCTCTTCTTCATGCTCGCGTTCTCACCATGTAACGACCATCTTGATCCGATGAATCTCTGAAAGATAAACAAGAGAAGAATTAGGATCCTGATTTGGGCAAAAATAGGAAAAATTTCCATGAAAAAATAGTGCATAAACTTTCCTCCTTGCACCCATTACACCCTAGCTATGTACTGGGTGGGATGCATACTAACTGGTTAATGGCCAGCTCAGTATGCATCACACCTTTTGATGTATACTAGGTGCGATGGGGAGAGAACGAATTGTTCAAACCCCTGAGGCCCAGAAAAATAGGAAAAGATGTTGAGAATCAGAAAAAGGAAAGAATGCAATTGAAGAGCTCAGGGTTAACTCCTACCTGGTCCAGACGGCGCTAAAAATAGTCCACCGAATCTCACGAAATCAGTTGATGAAAATCAAGGGGGAAAACACCTCCAGAGCTCCAACAATCCCAAATTTGAATGAAATGGTAAAAATGAGAGGTAAAAACTTTTATGTTGCTATTCACATAATTCAAGTAAGATGTTAGTGTTTAACTCATTTTTCAAGCATGTATTTACATTTCTAATCAATTTGATGGGGCAATTGAATAGGTAGTACGACCATCAAGAGAACATTGTGTTGATGGTGAATTGAACATCTCTAACTATTATCACGATCATGTTTCCGCGAAGTTCAAGCTCCTTAAAAAATAAACCTAGCAATGAGCATATGTTCCACCAAAGTTCAAGCTCATTAAAAAATGAACCCACCTTTGGTAAATAACCTTTGTGATCGCATTGCTATCAGCTTTTGAACCTTGGTCGTGTTCTTACAATCACCTCCACCTTTTTAGCCAATCATACGCCTCCACTTGATTGTTTACCCTTTTGAGGAACAACTGTGAGGAGTGATTCTATTAGCCACCTTCTTTACACTACCATGATTGAAAAGTTCCAAACCTTACCTAGAACCAGTTGCTATCCGAACATCACTCATTCCTCAAAAACAAGTCTCCTTTAAGCTCTTTCTAGACTCATAAAATATGAAAAGATTTCCAAGCAATTGGCATCTCCAGCTCATTAAAGTGATTGGAAGTGTCATCCTTCCTCCATATTTTAATCTTTTTGGACCTGAGGGATCATTACACAAAAAGATCGAGCACTTGTCTTTTTCTGCTCGCTAAAGTGATCGGAAAAGTCATCCCTTTCGTATTATTTTATACATTTTAGGACTTAAGGGATTATACTATGAAAAAGGACTACTGGAGTTTCCTTTCCATCTCTTTTCAGACTCTCTAAAACTAAAAAGGACCGAGTTATCTTTGTCATTAAACTCGTTAAAAAAATAGCGACAAACTTGTCCATATGGACAAGAGTGAGTTTCATTGTCGCTAGGCTCGCTAAAACATAGTGACAGGTTTGCCCAAAGGGAAACTTATAGAGCAAGCATATGTTATCCTCCTAAAGCTTGACAAAAATAAAGAGGTACTGGTCAGCAACGACTAGGGAAAAAGGGAAGAAAACTTGAAGAACTTCATTGGTAGAAGGTCGCTCTTGAACATGACACTTTCACTCCATCACCATGATTGAGTCAGGTTGGGTTATTCTGTTCACCAGTCATATCACCATTGGTCCTCTGTACCATCCATTTTGGGGTTAATGCTACCAATCCATTCTAGTGTCACTGATATGTTCAAGAGAAGTCACTCAGAGAATTCACCAACCCAGGTAACGCCTCATTTGCTGCAATACCTTCCTGCTCCTTTCTTTCATGACTGCCACCCTGAACCTTGTATCATCAGATCATTTTCATCTCCACAAAATCGTTTGCTCCGTTCCATGTCATAGATGTGGGATTCATTAAGGCCCTCCTATGATGGGTCACTTCTTGTCATCAGCTCATTATCCAAGAAGTTGACTTAGGAACAACCCTTTCAGTACTTTGAAGCTTTCATGCAATGGCAAGTTTCTCACTTCCGACGACAGGTTTACATCAATGGCCTTCGACCGAAAGATTTTGCGTGGTGCTCGACATCGACTCATGTATTCACACCACGTGAATTGTACTATAGTACCTTGAGGTTCATTATCATTATTGGTGATTCCTCTTGCACTTGTTAATAGCTTACATCATTGGCTGGTAATCAGGTGATGTCTTTCCATGTTCGACATCAGAACATCTTTTCACATGGATCGACTTGTACTTCGGGCAAAGATTGAAAAAATTTGAAGACCCTGGATGTAGTTTCATCCATCCAAGTTGTGATATATTCAGGAAAATAAAGACATAAAATGTACACCATAGCTGCACAGATAATCATCCAAGCTAAAGGATGATGGCTCTACCAGAGTCATCAGTGTGCCACATAGACAATTGTCTATCCTATGTACATAAAAATTAATTTATAAAGCTTAGCATGGAAATGCCCGCCTCAGCTAGATCATGAAAATATTATGAAGATAATATATTGTATTGTATCTTATTACAGGTCACCTTCCAGTTCGAAAAACCTCAGATCCTCATGATAAAGCATTTCACCTTACATCAGAAGATTTACAACCTCATGCTTTGCGGGGCAACTGTTATAGACATATTTTGGCACTGCAATCCCAATCACATATGTCCATAAACCAACGGCTCTCAAACCCCTAAAAGTGTTGTTTCATACCCTAAAGGATCAAGGTCAGCTAATTACATCATTTCCCAGAAGTTTTCCCTGAAAAACTGCTCCGAACTGGTCAAAACTGGACCATACAGACTGCTCCATGCTGAGGGTGTGATGCATCTCACTTGCTACACACAAAGGGTGAAATGCATATTGAAAAGCCATTCTCTAGGGTGCGATGAGCGAGAGCAGACAAATGGTAGAGGCAGTTTTCTAGATGGAAACCAAGAGAATCTTCTAGAAACTGCTCATATGACACTTGCCTCTCTAAATTCACCCAGGGATGAGTAAGAGATCATGAAATCTCCAAGTGGAACCAAAAACTATCAGTGAAATGACACTAATCAAAATCCCAGAAGCTGATTCACTCCCCTGCAGATATCTATATATGGATCTCTCATCCTAGAGATCCAGAGGTTGGAATTTTGTAATTTGTAAGGAAGTGTTGTTAATTTTCTCTTTGAGACATTGTATTGTTGGGTGACCTAGCTTTTCATGAGGTGAAGAGGGCTTTCATGCTGGGAGGATGATGTTGGATCAGACAGCTGGGTTGTAATCCTTTCTTCTACTACCTCTATCAATAAAGCTATTTGAGTTTTCCTCCATATACTTGTATATTTATGAATATTGTATTTGTGTATGCATTTTTATGGTTAATATACATCTAATTCTACATTGTTTATGGTTATAGATCTCTATGCTTTGATAGTATTTTGCTGCTTTGACTCTACAGGTGTTCTTTGAAGTGGGACAAGTGAGAAGTGAGTGGTGAATTTCTATCAAAGAGGAGAGGAAACAAGTAAGGAGCCAAGCGAAATACTAAGGTTGGTACTCTCTACTTCTCTCTCATCTATCTCTCATAAAGGAAAACACAAGTTACTTTGAATTGTTTGTTTCTAAGATAGCTACCTGTCTTAGTGGGACTAGCAGCTCTAAATGGACACTAGTTTTCCCGGAAACAATGTGGTATGCCTCACTGTGGCATACCAAGGAGCGGTTGCACACGCAGGAGAACCTAATTTTCTTTGTGTTATTGGACATGGATTTGCACATAGTGGTGAACTAGTATCATAGGTTATTGCCTAGCTTATATGAACAGTACCGCAATGTCGCAGCATTCAAGGATGATTTTCACAAAGTATATATCAAGGCATGGAAGGATATAAGGGATACATGGAACCCTCTGCCATACTTTGTCACTAAATATGACCTTCTCACAATAATACAATAATGGTCATCTAAATGGATGACCCCATCCATAGATGACACTGAAACAGCGGGGGCACCGCACATCATATGGGTCCAAGTGGGAAAGTTAAAGTGAAAGAAGCAGAGGAACTAGAGCCAGAGATAGATCTAGAGATAGAATAGGATATCGAGGACCCTCTCAGTGATGTAGATACAATAGAGGAATCACCATTCATTATAAAAAATAGGGTACCTATAGTAACTACGTCGAGCGTATGGAAGAAACAAAAGGCGAGAAAATCTAAGGGTGTGATACTTCTTGTCCTCCCTGATGGAGACATCGACGAGATTGGAAAAAATAGCCAGGAAGTAACAGTAGAGACATGGAGCAAGGTCAATGATTGCTGCAAAACTATCTTGACAGATGTGCAGCAAGGCATCGTGGAGTTAAAGGTATTATAGCAGACATCGAGACAACCAACATAAATAGGTCGACTACTACAACTATAGCTATAGATAGAGTTGACAATTGGATTGAGAACTTTGCAGATACTAGGTGGAGCATTACAATTTGAATCTACTGAGGAAAAAGAGAAAGCAATAGGGTGGGACCATGTTAACATGAACATTGTTGCACTACCAACTCAGTTATTAAACGAGTTCCATCAAGGTATTACAGATGAACTGAAGAAGCGAGAACAACGCACTTCGCTGTTGAGAATTCAAGTGGAAAAGGACAGAGATTTTCTGAAGAAGGAGCTCGGTCAATCGATAAAGGAAAGGGATGGAGCATGCCAACAACAAAAACAACTATAAAATGTCATCATATAAACTTGTAGCACAGTTCTAGACATGAAGGTCCGCGAAGAGGAATCGTCGATAGAAAAGGTCATGAAGCTTGGCCTCATGATAAAGGAGTCAAATAATAAGCTCGCAGAAATAAAATTTGAATATGAAGTGAAGATTTCTGAGCTATAAATAAGGTTGTAGCCAATAACACCACCAAAAGTATGTGAGCAGAGGGAAAAGGATCTAAAAACTGCAGTAAAAGGCATCTCTGACATAGTGGTGAATCATGGAAACTTACTAGATGAGACTATGAAGATTTGGACCTCACTTTAGGAGGATCCAAACATTCATAGGCTTGAAGAGGAGCTACAAGAAAAGCATAAGCGGTGGGAAGAGATCCTAGAAACTAAGAAGACTCTACCAGTCTCGTAGAGGCTTGTCAATATCATTGAAGGGAAGAATATCTAGAAAGAGATTGAAGATCTTCGAAGGAAAGAGAAGATTTTCACAGAGAGGACTTAGCCATGGTAGGATGAGTCCTACTAGCTTTCACAAGCAGTAGATGAAATCAGGGAGATATGACAGAGGGAGAAATAAGTGTTACAGAAGACTTTCGGACCAATCGCAGAGGCATTTCTGGAACAAGTGCGCCAACAGGGAAAGAAGGTAGCATAAATAGCCCAACAGCACAATCCCATCTACAATGGAATCACAAAAAAAATCAAGGGCACCACAGTTGAGTGAGTCGGGATGAGTCACATGTGAGTGTTGGGGGCCTATTGGTCATGACCCAACTTTTTCTAGTTTTGGTTAAAGACTCCACATTTTGAGGAGTGGAGTGCACGAAGTCCATGAAGTTTTATTTACCTTGCAAATGACTTGGGGCTTCAGGGTGGGTTGAAGCCGCTCATTTTGTAACGGGTATTGGGGTTTTAGTTCATTGTTTTGTTGAGTCTAGGGTATGTGGAGCATGGCTTTTGTAGCAATGAAATGTATTTAAGGACATGTAATGCTTTGTTGAAGACATAGAATCATTAGATCAGCCAGAGAGATAACAAGTGATCAAGTCTTTTTTTCCTAAGGAAAGTCTTCGCAGCTGAGTGCACAGAGGCCTTGGAAGAGTCTTCAACTGAGTGCACAGACCACCCACAACTGGGTAGGCAGATCGAGGAGTTGTATGTCCTGAAGGATCTATCTTAATAAATAAAAAGAAGTATTGTGAAGTCTTTTGTATTTGTATTTGTATTCATAATCTATGTTTGTATGTAATTTTATGTTTTCTTTTTACTTTTTATGCGAATGAATACGTGTTTTATTATTCTCTAATATGTTTATATAATAAGTGAAAATATGCGATGTAAAGCATCAGTGAAAATTATTTTATGTATGCGACGTTTTAGATAAGTATAAAAAATAAGAGAATGCACAGATTCCACATTACAATATCCCTCTAGCTACAGAAACCTAGTTATGCAACTTCCCATAACCACTTCGCGTGACACTGTGATCTTCTAGTCGGTCATTGCTGAAAGGGCTAGTGGTTGATGGTTTTGTTGATGCAGAGTACACATGGAACCTGGATCAAGCCCCCTTTAAGCCAACAGTATATCATCTTAGCTAAACCAAATGACAATGAACGAATGTACCTTAGCATAATTTTGGGAGGATACCTTGTCTATAGGATCAACATAATACATGTATAACATAATCATGAAAACATATATAAATATAACACATAAGCATATAAGCATATAGCCATCATTCTAGCTAGAGTCCAGTCATCAATGCATGACCATATCAACTACACGTACCATAACCTCATGCATGAAAAAAACCACCACATCACCGTACACTTGTCCACATGTGAATACTAATGTGCATAAACCATGCATAATCAACCATACACTCATGATGAAACACTCCACAACAACACCATCAACTTCCCATGGTGACCTCACAGCAACCATAACCCATACCATACAAATACAACAAGCCAATGGTATTACAACACAAGAAACACATGTGAAACTGACATGAATGCATGACCAACACACAAACCGTCATGTTTGAGGGGTGAACCATGATCTAATACCACTCTGTAAATCCCTCCTCCCACATCTACCCAAGTAATCAGCCAACCAGGGTAAACATGTGATGATAAGTTACAATGTTATGATTTGACTCCTTATGTGTTAGTTAAGGAAGTGGAATCGATGGAAACACACCATATCAGACCTTCTGCATCTGCTACAGGACCCCCAAAATTCATCCCAGTCATTCCCCTCACCAACCCATGGGTCCCACTGAGCTTTTAGACAACTAAACCACTAGACACACCCTTGATATGGAAAAGGGTGCATCTGAAAACATTCACAGACACGCTCAACATGGGTACGCATGCAGCTGGGGACTTTTCTCGTCAGACCTATGCTTGTGACTCCACGATTTGTGCCACTTTTCAAGCCTAGAATCCAAGTCACTACCCAAAAACCCTTGTAACTTTCTGAATCCATAATTTACATGAAAACAAGATATACAAGCCAAAAAATTACTGCAGAACTAGGCCTGACCATCCCCAAATGGGACTGACATTCTGTTAAACACTTGGCATCAATGAAATCTATAGGAAATGAATACAAGACAGAGCATACATAACTTATTACTCATATGAGACTTGACAACAAGGATCACCACCCTCTTCCCTTAGCTATTTTGACATCAATTAGGTCTTGCATCCATTATCCTTTCAGTTAAAAGTAAATACATGAAATAACCATGACTATAATCATTCATATAACCAAGATTATAACCAACATTAAACCATGTAAATAAAAATGAAATAAAACCATTAAAGCCACATATTAACAAGTACAAAAGCAAGATAAATTATCTTTTATTAAACATAGGCAAAGCCAAGTAGGTTCAGAACTTCCATGCACCACCCAACTGTAGACATGGCTGACCAAAATATTTCTTTCATCCAGTGACCCCCATGCCATATTCCAATCATGAATGTGGGATATCATGGATAAACCAATCCAAAAAAAACCAAGGGAATCCAGAGGTTAACCCAACTCCATGCTCATCAAACTGTGATCTCACCAAAACCGGCACCGAGATCACAAAACCAAACTGAGCTTGGAATGCCTTCGGACTCCATCACTATCCTTGACGAATTTTTTGTCTCCTTGTGTCTCAGTATTTACTAAAATCCACACCAAATCACTAAGTCCTAAACTGAGACACCAATTTCTACAGCTTTACCATAATCCACACCAGATCAGTAGGCTCTAAATTGAGACCCCACCCTCAGTATTTACCGTATATCCTACCAAAACCGGTTAAGGGATTCCTAAGCCTTTGGGAATTTTCCCAAGACCACCTCCACCCTAGATTCTGAAAGCATCCGGAAATTCCAAAGCTCAAAACCAAGAAGGAAACCCCATCACACCATGGCTATCTAGATAAAGGAAAGCCACAGCTAAAAACCACTATCATACCTGACAAAATCATGCCACCAACAACAAGAGAACCATATACAAACATGCAAGGCCATGCATGTCAAAACTGTTGGGCCATTAATATGCCATTATTATTATCACTTTTGAACACTTATTCCACCCATTTTTACCATTCTTCATCACGTCATTTATCATAATTTATCATATAATTCTATTTTACAATGATTTATGCTCTTATGTAAAAATATTATTTATTCTCCTTTATTTCTAATAAATTGATGATTATGCATGATTTTATCAATGATAGTTTTAATAAAGTGGTTGTAACATTATTCACCATTTTTATCCTCCAATACAATTTCCAGATTGAAGATTTGATCATTAAATATTCCAACTCAGAAATTCACTAGAATAAGAAGTGACAGTTTTGTGGTTGATATTTTGGCCAACTAAAGAAGAATTTGGAAAATCCGGAACATGGGTTTTGTCCAGAATGGACCAAATTAACTTTTTAAAAGAACGGTTTTCCCAAAGTCAGCTTTTATTGAGAGAAACACAGGGTTCTTTGAGCACGATTTTCTCAGATTTGCTGTGTGGCCGTTTCCCAAATCTCAGCTGCAAAGCCAAATTCCTGGAAATATATTTTTTTGTTGATCAATTGGTTAGAAACAATCCAATTTTGTAATAGAAATCATGTTGTAATTATCTCTATTGTAACTGCTCTCTGATCTCTCTTTATTTAAATGAAAACAAAGATCAGAGATGGGGATGGAAAAATGATGGAGAATTGAGGATTCAGAATTGGAGATTCAAGAATGATGATGGATTATTCATGATAGGATAGAATAGGAGGAAAAGGAGATTGTTGCATTACCATTGTAATTCTCAAGCTTCTGTTGATGTAATGGTTTCACAATTTGATGATTAATATATGATTTGGGAGTTGTTCATTCGCCTTATATGAAGTAGCCCAGCAGCATCCGCTGGTGGCTAAGGGCCCAGCCTCTGGTGGATTACGCTGCTGCTGTTGTATTATATCTTTCAAATTTCTGCCGTGTGATGGTTTGATTTAATTCCTATTTCTTTGAATCGTATTGCCTTGCAGTTTCATGTTTTTGCAACGAGCTGTTATAATATTTTATGAAATTGTTTTATTGCACAAGTTGAGATTGAATCGTGTGGCTGTTCTTTTCCAGCATAACAGAGATTATTATCCTTTTCTACTTATATTGTTATGTTGTTCATTTCAATTGTAAGGCTTCGCTGTTCATTTCAAACCTTGATATTCATTATAGACTATTGGTTATCCGATTCCTTTAATTACAGTTTGTTGTCCATTTACTTTGCTGTTCATTTCTGTTAGTTAATTGCAAGAGTTTTCTTTTAAAGAGTTTTCCTAATTTATTTTCAATAATAGCTTTAGTTCAATTTCTATTTCCTTTAATTGTTTTAAATCAGGACTGTCAACTGTAGAGAACATTGGTTACTGCTTCCTCGTTCTCAGATTGATTGTCTTGTTCTAGTTTGATTTCAATTGTATGAATCTCTAAAGGATTGAGTTATTGCTACTGTATCCTTGATTGATGTTTGCTGAGTGAATAGTTGGATTTCAGAGCATTTGAGTTTATGTTGTTGTAGTTAGATTTCTTTTCAAGCATCCATTTACTTTTAAGCACTATACTGCAAAACATTACTCTTGAGTAAATAGCCACCTCAAAATGAGTACACTCTTGAAATAAAAATTTGTCCCTGGGTTGACAATTAATGTGAAGATAATTAGGAGTTAAAAAGACACCTTTTTATTGCTCGACAAAAACCAACTAGGAAATGACACATTTAATATGTTACTTGCAAGCATTCCTGCTGAAGTTTCTTGATATTTCTCTTCCTTTCTTGATCTTTTCTTTCCTTCTTTTTCCTCGTCCTTCCTTTGCTTGTGTTTCCCTTCCTTTCTCGAAAGCTAGAGTGCTCCAAGAAAACTCTGAGTGTCCAAGAGTGTGCAAGAGAGAGAATAATGAGAGAGCTCCAAAACTAAACTAATCGAAGCCATAAACTGATCCTTAGAAGAATTTTTATTAATGAGGCCCCTATTTTCTTCATTTTCCATTACTTTCCTTCAATTTCCTCCTCGCATGCAACCTGTTACCTTTCACCTTCCTTTTCTCCTATTTTCCTTTATTTTCTTAAATAAATGTGCCAAAATACCTTTTTTCCTTTTTAATGCCTTAGACAATTCCTTTTCCAATTTCCCTTAGCCATAAACACATCCAATGATGCCAACTAGGATATATTTGCCAAACATTAAGCTTGGAATAAGTGTCCGTTAACCGTGGTCATATTTTTCCTTTATTGACTTTTATTACATGATCCTTTAACCAGGGGCTGTTACATTGAGAGAAACCACTTGCAACAAATCTTGCCTTGTATTTATCTATGATTCCATCAACAACATGTTTGATCTTGTAAATCCATTTATAAGTGACTACATATTTGTCACAGGTCTAAGAAATGTTTTTGAAATCCCATTCTTCATGATAGATTGATATTCTTCCTGCATTGTTTTCTTCCATTCTTGTTGATGAGTGGTTTCTTCAAAAGTAGTTGGTTCTGTTTCAATTAACGTTTTCATGTACATTGCATATCCTCAATATGTTTTAGGCTTCTTTCTTTCTCTAAAAGTGTACTTTGTTTCTTTGTATCCTTCTTCATCTCCAAGTGTAGTTTTTAACAAATTTGGACTCTTCCTTATTTCCGGAATGATTGTAAGTTGAATAGGTTCACTTGGTCCTTCTTTTGCAAGATTTGTAGGTGACTTTTTATGTTGCTCTTCTTCTTAAAATAGTGGTACATATTCTTCATTCCACTCAATCGGTATATCCTTGGATATTTTCTAGGCATGATCTTCATCAAATATAATAGTGTTGCTAACCTCAACTTGTCTATATTCTTTGATGTAGATTCTATATCCATTTGATGAAAGGATATAACCAACAAATATACCCTTTATACTTGTATAGTCTAACTTCTTTCGCTTGTATTTTGGAATATTATTGGTGGGAAATAACCCCTAGGGCTAGGTTGAAAAATTCAACAGAGAAGAATAGATCAATAAATAAAGAACACCCAATCCAATAGGCCAAACACTTGAATTATTAAAGTTGGACTTAGGAACGTACCCAGGGGTCCTATGTTTGAAGATGTTCCCATAGGGTCCAAACCCTCTACCTCCTCTAAGATGTGCATACTTTAAAATCAATCACATAAGCATACATAGAATATATAATTCAAAGTACATGCATAAGAATATGTTAGATCATCAAAAATAACAATTTAGACTATCATTCATACGATGACAACATATATCGAGAACAAGACATGAGCTTATCTATTGATGTATAGAAGTAAATATATGATAGATATAATGTGATCTAGGCCAAAGGTACTGAAAAATCCTTCCTTCGAATCCGTCCTGCCCAAGCCACAAAGACAACCTCTCTAATAGATGCAAAAAGATGTTAGATAAGGAGACTGAGCATCTCTACAAAGGAAACTAGGGTTTCCTTGAGACTGAGAGTGTAGGAGGCATGGGAAAATCAGTCTTTATCTTAGGGAAATCGAGTATAATATCGATGTCTCTCTTATTCTATGAATTAGGCCTACCCAAGGTGTTGGTATCGATGTTATGATGAGGTGATAGTTGGAATTCATGTCAACATGGTAGTGTGTGAATCTTAATGATTGTTGTAGTGATTGATGGTTGGCATTGATGTCAACCTAGGTTTGTGTTGATGCTTGATTTCTTGATGTTATTGGTTTCTATGGAAATTTTCTATGTTGTAGGTGTTTTGATGGCTTTGATGGTTGGTTGGTCATCTAGATCTCCATGGAGATGATGCTTGTGTTGAGATGACCTTGACAAACTAGGTCTCCATGTAGATGATGCATGTAGTGTTTCTTTTGAGGTGATCCTTATGATCCTTAGTTATGGTTTGGAATCTAGATGATGCCTGAAGATGTTGAAGAGGCTATCATGATCCCCTCTAGAGTTCAGCTCCATTTTTTATTCCCCTTGATACAGTTTCTGCACTCATGAGTTGATTCTTACACTTATGGTGACTACATCATGTATAATATCAAAAGGAGGTTGCAAATATGGTTTTGAGTCTTTTCATGGGGTGGAAAAGACTTACAGATGTCAAAGATGTTTAGAAATAAGTTGGAGGCAATTCTGAGCTAAAGATCTTGTGTTTTTCCTTCTTCCTCTACCCAGTCGCATGGATGATCAATCATCAGAGTGACCTGAAAACTCTAGTCATTAGGAGATAGTTCCATGCGAGTGGCCAACACTTCCAGTCAACTTTGTGCAAGCTTATGTAAGCTTTTGTGTTTTTAGGTCGAGTTTCTCTGGATTACTCGTGCTTCTCGAATAATTTATTTGGTTTTATGATGTTTCCTTTTCGGGAATTTGCATTAAAGGTTATAATTGACTAAATCAACATGACTAAATGAGTTTTGAAGTGTGAATTCCTTAATGAGGTGAGTAGTGGATATTGTGCCAAAAATTGTTTAAAATAAGAGTAGATCGACCATTGTTAGGGTGAAACTAAGCAAAGATTTGTGTAGAGAGCAAAGGGAAACCTCCTATAACAAATAATGATACATAGGTCGAATTTATAGAGAAGTTCAAATAGAGATATAATCTTCTAAGATCAAAGAGTGTAGATATTCATGGAGAGATCATCTATTGTTCATATAGACAAAGTTTGATCTATTAATTGTGACAGTGTTTGCAGGATCAACTGTGAAATGCATTGGCAGAATTATTTATGATTGCAAAGTAAAAAAATTTATCTACATGGTTGTAGTATTAATTCTATGATAGGCTCATAAATTGTTTGGATGAGTTTTTACTTTGAGAGTATGCCTTATAGAAGGTTGGAGGTTATTGTTACTATAGAATTCTTGCATATGCTGCATGTTGCATTTTAAGCATAATTGTTTGAGTAAGGTCTTGTGTGTTGAGTTGAGAGGTCCATAGATTATATATGTTTCTAGTTGGCTTGATTGAGATGTATTGGGTTTGTTTGATTGAGATGATGTATTGAGATTATCAAAGAGAGAAATTTTTTGTTGTCTTGTGTAGGGATCCAGTTTGAAACATTATGAAATGTGACCCTAGTTATCAATAGATCGAGATAGCTTGGTGAAGAAGGGATGGGCGTTCCTTTCTGATGGGTGTCAGTAGCTTCAGTAGGGAAAGTAGAATTATCATTGTCCAATGGGTGTTGGGAGAGGCTTGTTGAGGGTAGATACCTTTAGTGGATGGGTGTTAACAAAGTCGATGTCATATGAGATACTTCCTTGTTGGACATAGCAAGTTATGATGATGTAACTTTATTTTCTTGATTGAAAAAAATTAAAGGAGAGAAAAAACAAAAACAAAGGGTTTTTTTCCCTAGAGGGGGATTTTACACCAAATCCTTGTGTCCCTTGTGCATGTGATCATCTGATTGTATTATGGATTCATATGATGATCACAGTATTTGCTTTGTTGGCTAATACATTATATGAGATAATATATTAATGGTGTAATGTGTGATTGCGAATCAATAATCGAAAAGGAGTTTTAAAAGTATACATATAGACCTTGTCACTACTGATTCACCCCCCCTTTGAGTAGTGAGAAAATTTCCAACAAGGGGTGTATATATACCACCTCAAATTGGTTATTTCAGTTACACCATGGGCCCTTGTATGTGGGATCTCGGTAAAACCCATAAAATCCACTCAAAAAATAGAATTTTATTTCTTTTTTTTCATATTAAAAAATGTATATGCATGTATAGTGTTATGGGACCCACGTATGTGTGCGCTTTTGTGTGGGAAGAGTCACGTATGGAATTTCAAATATACTTTTTAAGATAAAATTAGGTCTGCAAGGGTAAAGGGACTACCTAAGGCCATGTAAGATCATCAGGTGTATAGGAGTTCTGAATGATGCTATACAAAATATGAATGTATGTAGGAAATCCAAAGATTCAAAGATAGTATACACATGGCTTCTTCCCTGAAAACGCTTCTTTCGGTGTCATGTTGTCAAGGATTCTGTGAGGACTTCTATTTTGTATGTATATTGTTGTCATGGCTGCTTCTTCCCATAGAAATTTTCGTAGGTCTTGATCAAATCTCATAGTCCTCATTCATTCTTTAATGGTTCTATTCTTACTTTTTGCTCCTCCATTTTGTTCAGGATTGTAGTGAACAATGAGCTCCCTCTTAATGCTTACTTCCTTGTGATAATATATGAGTCCTTTTGAAATATATTCACCCCCATTATTAGATCTAAGTTTTTTTATCTTTATTGGAGTCAACGTCTCAACTTTGGATCTAAACTCCTTGAAAGTTTCAAAATACTCCATCCTTTGTCTTGAGAATATAGAGTCATGTCCTTCTAGAGTGATCATTAATGAAGGTCACATAGTATTGGTGGCCACCAAGATATTTATTAGACATGGTGTTAGGATATTCCGACACATAGGAAATAGTTAAGTACAACTTGGTCTAGTATAGAGTTAGGTAAAGTGTGTTTCTTTACCTTGTACATTTTGTAACTTACAATCCGACGGTCACGATATGTAGTGATCCAACGGTTCATTCTCTCCTTGGTATTACTGACACTTGATCTGTGGCTTGACACCCAATTGGTCCATGATTTCTATTTAAAGCGCATGGAGGGTCATTTGTAGGGTAATCCGTCTATGAGAGAAGCTTATGTAAATTTTCATTCTTTTATTAATAAATTGCCTGAAGTGGCCGCATTGGCTCAGGCCATGGACTGTTTCCCTCTTTGAGGGTTTTAACCACGTCAAAAATACTGGTGTATTGATCTGAGATCTGGTTGTGAGCGGTGTCCTTTGGTGTTCTGTCTGAGGAACTTACCCTGTAAATTCCTACATGGTATTAGAGCTATTTGAGGGCCGCGTCCGTTGGTGATCCAAATCTGAAGCCGGTAGAACTGCATCCGACTGTCGTTTCCTAGATCTACTGTTTCTGACTACTTTCAGGCTGAGAGGACTACTCTGTTGTGTTGGGAGAATCTGTTCCAGTGAGGAACCCCTTTCGTTTCACGCGAAAAGGTTTCCGGTAGCCCTAGCTGCGTCATTTTTAAGATCTGGAGGTATACAGTGTTTATTTGCAGTTTCAATTATTTTCTCTCTGTTTATTTCGGTTTTGGTTTATTTAGCCTTTTCGTATTACTGGATCTATACCTTTCATTTCTGCGTATGCTCTTTTCCCTGCGACTCTGTGCGATCTGGGCAAATCAGAAACAGAAAGGAAGGATTTTTCTCATGTGTATGCTCTTTTCCCTGCGCCTTAGTGTGATCTCGGAAAATCAGAAACATTGAGGAAAATATTTAGTTTCTGGCTAAAGCTAACTTTGAGCCGCAAGGTTCATTTTTGAAAATATTTAGTTTTTCGGCTAAAGCTAACTTCGAGTCGCAAGGTTCGTTTTTTTTTGTATGTCCGTGTTGGGTTTTGTGTTTTTTGTTTTGTAGGGAAAAAGAGCCTTCTCAAAGCAAACACGCAACCCAAAGCATCAACCCCCCCCCCCCTCTCTCTCTCAAAATTTTTGTATAGATCAATTGGTTCAAAGCTATTCTAAGAGAGTAGAGGTCTTAGGTTCAAGTCTCCATTTTTTGGGGGCAGATTTTTTCATTTCCGCACATTCCCGCACTTCGTTGGTGACTTCATCAACTTTTTTTCAAAAAGCCATAACTTCTTCATCCGGAAGCCATTTTCATAGCCGTTTTTTTTTTAAACCAGCCTAATTTTTCGAGATCTATCCGTTGGAACACTTAGTTTCAACATCTTTAGCTTCAGTTTCCGTTGAAATGGAAAGTCAATACCAAGTTACCCTTGACAACACCGACTACTTCCAATGATTGTCCTACATTGAGGATTTACTTAGAAGTAAAGGTCTCTACAGAATAGCCTCAGGCCAAGAAAAGAAACCGAAGGATGAAGATAAGGCTACTAAATGGGAAAATAGGCAAGATCAAGCACGTGGATTGATAGGGATGTCTATTTCTCAAGATCTTAGATTCCATATTGCAGAACTTGATACTCCTGATGAAGCAATGAAACAAATCAATAAATTTTTGGGATTAAAAATGAACTTAGAGCCCATCAACTTGAAAATGAGTTGCTTACATTGGGCCCTAATAATTTTTCTTGCATTGAAGATTTCTTGTCCAAGTTCAAGACCTTAGATATCTCTTGGAAGGTGTTAAAGTTAAGAAAGAAGATAGTAACCTTATCTATTCCATTCTTACTAAGTTGGGACCAGCCTACTCTGTGTTTGTTTCCACCTTCCATTCTACAAGAGAAGCCTTCATTTCTCAAGGAACAGACTACAAGTCCCCTTCCTTTGACTCGTTTTGTGATTCTTTAATAAGAGAACAAGAAAAACTTTTACACCTTGGTCTTCTTAATCTTGGAAACTCTTCCAAGAAAGCGTTAGCTGCCCAGCAGCAACCTGTTGTGGCCAGCAACAACCCCCCCCTTTCGTTCAATCTAGTATCAGCCACGATGCTAGAATGAATGGGGACCCTTAGTTAATTTTTGAAAAAAACAAAGTTTTCTTTTGAAATTACAAGCATAAGCTTAAGAAAGGTTTCTTGAGTGACTTAAGCCTAAACCAGTGTTCATGGAAGCAAATCTTTAAGGTTGCATCACAAAAAGATAAGAAACGCCTTCGTTTCCCTCTAAAGGCCAATATGCACATCACCTCGGTGTTAGTGGACAACATTGCATCGCAATATGCTAGCATCCATGAACAAAAGCTTACAAGTTCGCCGATCTGCGATGTTGCGATCGCGCGATTGCACATCGCAGAAATGAGGCAGGGTACGTTGGCAAACATTGAATTATTGCGATCTGTGATGTTGCGATCACTAACACTTGCGATCGCACGACATGCAAGGGTACGTTGGCGAGTCATAAAAGCACCTTAGTACAACTCCTTCGGGCGCGCCACCCAAAGAAAAGCCACTTACTATAACCTGACTTGGAGTTATGCGCTTTTAATGATAGTAATAAATCGGTTGTCAGTTATTAAGTGGAATAAAGACGCGTGCCTTAATGTGGATTTGCTTCACGTAAGGTGGCGTATCTGATTTATCTCTTGCATTTAAAACTCTCCCATCACCTTTCTGATCAATCTTTCCATTTTACTCATAACCTGCAGGAGCAAAGTGTGAAGGCAAAATCAGATAGAAACGCTAAGTGAAATGGGGAAGAAGAACAAAGCTCAAAGCTCAGAAACAAGAGAGAAGACCAAGGAGATGGCGCCCCTGTACACAGATACTGCATGCAATAAATATGCAGGTATCTCAACATGGGAAGGCATGTATAGGATGTTAGAAGAAGAGAACCCTAGAATAGTCAAGGTAACTGCTGCTGTCGCGGGTGCATCACATCCTTCAGAGGCATCCCTGGAAGACCTGGCGTGTTTTTTCCTCCATAGAATAGCGGCAAGGCCGAAGATTCTACCGTATACATACATGATCAAATGGATTTTAGATGATGCGGAGTTACATCAAAGACAATTCAAAGTCCAGGGATATGGTCTCATGGGATCGTTTGCTGCCTCAGACTTGAAGCTCATGTATCATCTTCCTAAACCACAAGTGACCTATAATGCAGAGTTTGTTAGGAAGTTTGCAGTGGAGAATCCGGACCTATCAGACACTACTAAGGAATGGTCAAGAAGAGATGAGCCATTGAAAAAAGATAAGAATGGTATGTATAGCACTGGTTCCCTCACCTCTCCATATTGTTTTGCTGCAGCCATGCTCTGTAGGGTTTTTGGTAAGCCCAATATCAATAAGTTCTCATATGAATGGTTACCGTTAATTGATGCCGCGACTAGTTCTGAGATAGTGGATTGGGCCAAAATCCTTTCTGACACTCTATACACGGCAGTTCTACACTACCGTTCTAAGAGATCCTTCTCCCAAAGGACCTATCCTCCTTTTTATCTGTCTGCCTATATAATGGACTCTGTTTGTCTTGTATCGAAATTCCCTACTATGGGTTGGAAATGGACTACCCAAGACCCATTGCCCATTCACGTCTATCATAAAGTTTTGTGGGATTCCCAGTTTGCCTCCCATTTTTACCAGATTTGCCATGGGCTCATATTGCCCATACATAGAATGATATATGACAAGGACCCCCCAAGGTGCTCTCCCGAGGCCCAAGTTGACATCCTCCCCATCGCGAGATGGTGTGGGGAAGAATGGTTTACCTACATTCGAGTTTTTGGAAGCACTGCACCTCCGCATGTCCTACCCTTGTATATCCCAGATAAACTGTTGGCCCGAGAGATCGCTTATCAGACTTTTTCTGAAGGTGGTTTAACTAAGGACCTAAAGAACAAAAAGAAAGCCATTTGGCCTCAATTCCCCGTCACATGTGGGACCTTCTCTTTGTTCGATGTGGGACACGCTTTTGGCAAGGTGGAGAATGTGACGTGTCTCCAACTATTTAAGTTCTCACCAAGACCATTCGACCCAAATAAAGTGGCCCAGGAATTTACAACCAATGTCAAGATAAGTGTGTTATTTGGGAGGAAAGATCCATTTGATGATCTCTTTCAGAGCAAGAACTCGCTCAAAGAAGTTTTGCAAGAAGCTTAGTCGAGGTTGTCCCCAGACGACCTCCGGAAATTCACGTTGTATAGAGAAAGAAGGCTGGCTAACATTCCACTGGAAAGACTGCGAGTAGCTACCAGAGAACCGACTCGGAGCATCAGCCTTAGCGGAAACTCTGGCGGTTCGAGATCTAAGTCCAGCGCCGCAAAAGAAATATCTAAACATCCTGAAGAGTCTGTGCATAACAAAGAACTGAACGAAGAAACAATCAAAGACACAGCTCAATCAAGTGCGATGGCTCAGCAGCAAGTTATCGCCTCGCTACCAAGAGAAGTTCCCCCTCTCGTCGCCGAAACACCTCTTGTCACTGAAGAATTGGATAAAGAATGGGAGACCTTCAATGAACTCATAAATCTTGAAGGTCAAGTCCCGAAGACACCTGTGAGCAATACACAGGTGGTGCAAGAAGTCGCCTCGACCATGGTCAGTAGTGCCGCACGACTATGACCAGGCCAACAAAAGAGTAACAGAATATCTAACTTGCCAAAATGACGAGGAAGGGAAAAGAGCAGGAGCACCCAAGATTAATGAAAATCATAAGGAGCTTCTCTTTAACAAATGGGACGAACAAATCACACAGGCGGAGCAAGCAGCAGAGACAGCGGCGACACAGGCGAGCATACTTATCGACTGTGTAAATGAAAATTTACACAGGGCCAATTTGATTTCAGAGTCCACTCCAGGGTACCTACCAATCGCGTCGCAACTGGAGGTAGAATGGAAGCAGAAAGCACAGGCAAACGGAAAGACAATCCAGACATTGGCTAGACTAAACTGGGAAAGTTACTCGACTTACTTAGTTAAGCCCCACAGCCAATGCATGACAGTAAGATGCATCATGAATGCAGCCGAGAAAGTAGCGCCAACTCTTATGGATGCTGTTTTCGCAGCCCAGCTAAGAACAGAAATCAGCCAGCCTGCTCTTCTCAAGCCTATGCTTGACAGCTGCAACTTCAGAGACCAAATTAAGAAGTAATTTCATTTAGAATGTTGTTTTTTGCTTTTAACTAAATTAGAAAAAGGGCGGTCATTTGAGAACCGTATCATCAATTTTGTAAACATACTATTATTAAGATTAGGTAGTAGTATTTAAACCCTTCTCATTGCATTGGAGAAGGGTCCAGAAATTTGTCAAAAACTTGTCCTCAGAACATGCACTTCTGCACCTCAGAGGATGGTTTGATGAATGGAAGGATCGGATTTATTTATATTTGCATTTTAATGTCTGCTACTGATGTTGCATTTTTGTACTCTTAGTAGGCGTTCGAAGTAAGTAGAAGTAGATCATTATTGCTTGAAGTTTGTGAGTAGAAATTAGTCCTAAATGGTACTTTTATCTCTTGATGAATTTCTATTGATTTGCTTAAAGTGATATGCAGCTGATGTTATTTGTATGTTAATGTATAGATTTATGATTACCATTTGGCACTTTTGTACGGTGGAATCATCTGTTTATGTTTGACATATGAATGATTTATCATGAGATATGAAGTCCACAACTGTCCTGTTTAACTTCTTATGCAGAATGGTTTATATTAAATGGTTTATATTCTTATAGTAGCTGAATAATCTTTATTACCAGTTATTATATGAAATCTTTTTAGATCACATGATGGAAAAGATATATCCCGGGTTAGCGTAGGTCGTATATGTTATTTTTTATTCTGATTTTAGCAGCTTATAGCCAGATGATGAGTTAGATTAAAATTAGTTCTCAAAAGCTCTCTAGAAATAGCATAAATCAAAACTTACACACACACACACCCCTTGCATTGGGAAGCTGGTCCCGTTATCCCCAGTCGGACCCGCTACTCCAAACGGGCAAGGAGCCGCCAACCAGGCTCTGGACCGGGTGGGTATCCCCCTTGTTGTCGACCCGATTTCGGGCCCCTCAACATATTTGGCGCTAGAAGGAGGGCCTGAGTACATTGTCTGATTGGAATGATTTTAATTATAAATCTTGAAACGGGATGGCTACTCACAAAATTCCTATTTGGAGTTGCATCCATGTTCCTACCTCTTCCAACACTCCACCAGATGTGGTAAGGCTATTGTCTCAGGTAAAATTCAATGGTAATAATAATTCTTCTGCATTTCATCATGCCCTGCAATTCATTCAAAGAGTTTTGAGTTCTGATATTCAAAAAATTGACGAAGGCGTTTTGTGCAAGATTTTTACTCTTACAGTCACAGCGGAAGCTAGAAAATGGTGCAGAAGCCTCCCAGTTGCATCAGTTCACAGTTGAGACCAATTCATTAGGATTTTCATCTTGGAATTTGATTGCTATGAATACGACCAGGTATATGATGAAATCGACTATCTGCGGAAAGAAGACGAACCCGTAAGGGATTTCAATATGCGATTTCATCTTAAGTGTCTACAATATGACCTCAAGAACGAGCTCACATATGAAGAATCTTCCGATTATGATGAGTATTTCCTACCTCCTATACCTGACCAAACAGAATTCAGCCTAGGAGTATTGCATGCTCTGACACCAGAAAATAAAGGCGAAAATACCGAAAGGGAAAATACCTTAGCACCAGAAGATGACTTCGACATTGAGTCAGACAATATCATTTCAAATCAGCAAATGCTAATGCCAAGGTTAGATCCCCCTACTGTTTCTCTTCCGAAAAGTATCGGCACAAAAAGGTATGATCTAAAACCCGATGCTTATAGTGAATTTGATGAACGAGATTTAGTTGATTCTGTTAAATGCGTTGTTCCAGATTTACATTTTTCTCTTTACCCCAATGTTTTTAGTGATGACGATTTTTCCCCTCATAATATTAAGCATATTTCAACAGACACAGAGGGATATTCAAACGAACCATCATTGGGTTTTCAAAATAAAGAGACCACTTTAACACAGCCTTTGACCCATATTAAATGAGAGATGCCTCACCTCCCTCGTCTGAAAACATATAATGAAAAAGAGGAACCTAGGGGACACTGTAAGGTCTTTTGTGATAGTTGCTTTGCCGATCGTGATGATGATGAGTTATCACAAGTAACTCAACTAGGGTCAGACGATAAAAAACATCTTAGATCAGGAATTATACCAGCTGACCCTCACCTCAAAGCAAAAGCTCATTTGAATAATTTTACTATCCAAGACGATACTCCAATCTATGATTCATATCAAGAGGAAAGTTTTCATAACTCAGTTCCTGATTCACAAAACTTGGCCAGTTCTTGTGAAAAGCAAAAAATCAAAAATAACTCCTAGTTGTGCGATACCACAATTTGTATAGATACCCAATCGTTTCTTTCTCACTCAAGTTCATTTTGTACAAAATCGAATCTCTTTTTAAATTTTCAAATTTTTGATAGATTAGATTTCAGCGATTTACATATAAGAACTTTCATTTCAAACCAAATCGCTAAAAACTCAACGTCAACAAGCAATGGGTTACAAACCATCGAAACTGAAAAACCCATTTCACAATTTGACTTGTTATCCCTCCTATTGAAAGATCACCAAATCACAAAAGAAATCCATCCCGATTTTTATGATCCAATAGGTACTCAGTTAGAAGCAACCTCTCATGAGAAAATAAAATCAGACAGAATCCCAATTGAGGTTGTAAGTTCTTATTCCCTAGCCAACAAATTCAATCCAAGAGAAATTCGATTCTTTTTACCAATGCTTGGAAAAGCCATGCGGCTAGGGATAATAATGAATCGTTGGTTTCATTGGAAATATCATTTTACTTAGTTATTTCCTATATATAATTAGAATAGGAGTAGGAGTAATTTAGCTAGGTTATTAGTTTTGCTTTCAAGATAATTGATAGGCAAAGTTAGTTATATTCTCTACATGACCCTAGAGAATGTTTGCCTCTCTCAAATAAAGTTTGTTCTGACTAAACAATATTTGACATTTACTAAAGACGCCTCGTCTCTGTTTAAGATTATGAACTTCGGCTCCTATGAGCAGCAAGTCTTTTGAGAATTTGATCTTTATTATCAATAGAACTTTAACCCAGAAATGATGATAGTTTCGGCTCAGAAAAATTTAAAAAAAAAAGCTATCTTAGTAAAGAATTCGTTTTAGGTCAGCACAATGAAAGGTATCAATATTAAAATAAAGATTCTCTGTGAAAACAACCACTACCAAAAGCAGCCCCATCATTGTCGCCCAGAAATTTCTTAAGGAAAGAGAATTTGATTTCCTCCCTGCTAAAGGAAAACACGACATTCAGAAGAATGACCTAAAAAGATGCTATATCTCAAGGAATAAGAGGTCTCATCACGAGCCAACTTATCATGATCACAGATATTATAACTTGCTGACGTTGCCGAAACTGTCTACCAAAACAGGGCAATGACTCAAGATTGTTGCAATCAAAAGACAAGGGGTCTCATCGCGAGCCAGCTTGTTCAGCAAAAGTGTAAATCAAGTGAATGACTGTGTCATAATTTGGCCACCAAACCAAGACATTGTTCTTTAGAGAATAAAAAAGGAAAAGGCATCAAGAAAGGGATTTTTTCTGAAAGAGTTGTAAATAACCTTAAGTAGGATAAAGGATCATTCCTGGATAATAGGTAACCCTGTCGAGGCTATGGACACCTGCTGGCAGCAGTGGCTCTAGCTGCGACAAAGGGGCATTCTTAAAAAGAGGTTGATACATAGAGAACACTTTATTTTTATGTTTTACAAGACCAAGTAATAACTGATCTAAACTCGAAAACAACCTGGGAATGGAAGTAATTGGAATAGAATGGGGTTGAAACAAAACATCATTGACGCTTTGAAGTATCATTTGTTTTTATCTTTTTATAATAAAGTTCAAAATTCCCGAGAAAATATTTTTTAGGAGTCTGAAGACGTCAATAGAAGAGGAACAGAGATAACTGGTTCTCCCAAGTGAATCGCCAATTGTTATGGCCAACAACAACCCCCCCCTTTTCGTTCAATCTAGTATCAGCCACGATGCTAGAATGAATGGGGACCCTTAGTTAATTTTTGAAAAAAACAAAGTTTTCTTTTGAAATTACAAGCATAAGCTTAAGAAAGGTTTCTTGAGTGACTTAAGCCTAAACCAGTGTTCATGGAAGCAAATCTTTAAGGTTGCATCACAAAAAGATAAGAAACGCCTTCGTTTCCCCTCTAAAGGCCAATATGCACATCGCCTCGGTGTTAGTGGACAACATTGCATCGCAATATGCTAGCATCCATGAACAAAAGCTTACAAGTCCGCCGATCTGCGATGTTGCGATCGCGCGATCGCACATCGCAGAAATGAGGCAGGGTACGTTGGCAAACATTGAATTATTGCGATCTGCGATGTTGCGCTCACTAACACTTAGGATCACGCGACATGCAAGGGTACGTTGGCGAGTCATAAAAGCACTTTAGTACGACTCCTTCGGGCGCGCCACCCAAAGAAAAGCCACTTACTATAACCTGACTTGGAGTTATGCGCTTTTAATGATACTAATAAATCGGTTGTCAGTTATTAAGTGGAATAAAGACACGTGCCTTAATGCGGATTTGCTTCACGTAAGGTGGCGTATCTGATTTATCTCTTGCATTTAAAACTCTCCCATCACCTTTCTGATCAATCTTTCCATTTTACTCATAACCTGCAGGAGCAAAGTGTGAAGGCAAAATCAGATAGAAACGCTAAGTGAAATGGGGAAGAAGAACAAAGCTCAAAGCTCGGAAACAAGAGAGAAGACCAAGGAGATGGCGCCCCTGTACACAGATACTGCATGCAATAAAGATGCAGGTATCTCAACATGGGAAGGCATGTATAGGCTGTTAGAAGAAGAGAACCCTAGAATAGTCAAGGTAACTGCTGTTGTCGCGGGTGCATCACATCCTTCAGAGGCATCCCTGGAAGACCTGGCATGTTCTTTCCTCCATAGAATAGCGGCAAGGCCGAAGATTCTACCATATACAGACATGATCAAATGGATTTTAGATGATGCGGAGTTACATCATATACAATTCAAAGTCCAGGGATATGGTCTCGTGGGATCGTTTGCTGCCTCAGACTTGAAGCTCATGTATCATCTTCCTGAACCACAAGCGACCTATAATGCAGAGTTTGTTAGGAAGTTTGCAGTGGAGAATCTGGACCTATCAGACACTACTAAGGAATGGTCAAGAAGAGATGAGCCGTTGAAAAAAGATAAGAACGGTATGTATAGCACTGGTTCCCTCACCTCTCCATATTGTTTTGCTAACGCCATGCTCTGTAGGCTTTTTGGTAAGCCTGATATCAATAAGTTCTCATCTGAATGGTTACCGTTAATTGATGCCGCGACTAGTTCTGAGATAGTGGATTGGGCCAAAATCCTTTCTGACACTCTATACACGGTGGTTCTCCACTACCGTTCTAAGAGATCCTTCTCCCAAAGGACCTATCCTCCTTTTTATCTGTCTGCCTATATAATGGACTCTGTCTGTCTTGTATCGAAATTCCCTACTATGGGTTGGAAATGGACTACCCAAGACCCATTGCCCATTCACGTCTATCATAAAGTTTTGTGGGATTCCCAGTTTGCCCCCCATTTTTACCAGATTTTCCATGGGCTCATATTGCCCATACATAGAATGATATATGATAAGGACCCCCCAAGGTGCTCTCCCGAAGCCCAAGTTGACATCCTCCCCATCGCGAGATGGTTTGGGGAAGAATGGTTTACCTACATTCGAGTTTTTGGAAGCACTGCACCTCCGCATGTCCTACCCTTGTATATCCCAGATAAACTGTTGGCCCGAGAGATCGCTTATCAGATTTGTTCTGAAGGTGGTTTAACTAAGGACCTAAAGAACAAAAAGAAAGCCATTTGGCCGCAATTCCCCGTCACATGTGGGGCCTTCTCTTTGTTCGATGTGGGACACGCTTTTGGCGAGGTGGAGAATGTGACGTGTCTCCAACTATTTAAGTTCTCACCAAGACCATTCGACCCAAATAAAGTGGCCCAGGAATTTACAACCAATGTCAAGATAAGTGTGTTCTCTAGGAGGAAAGATCCGTTTGATGATCTCTTTCAGAGCAAGGACTCGCTCAAAGAAGTTTTGCAAGAAGCTCAGTCGAGGTTGTCCCCAGACGACCTCCGCAAATTCACGTTGTATAGAGAAAGAAGGCTGGCTAACATTCCACTAGAAAGACTGTGAGTAGCTACCAGAGAACCGACTCCGAGCATCAGCCTTGGCGGAAACTCCGGCGCTTCCAGATCTAAGTCCAGCGCCGCAAAAGAAATATCTAAACATCCTGAAGAGTCTGTGCATAACAAAGAACTGAACGAAGAAACAATCAAAGACACAGCTCAATCAAGTGCGATGGCTCAGCAGAAAGTTATCGCCTCGCCACCAAGAGAAGTTCCCCCTCCCATCGCCGAAACACCTCTTGTGCACAAAAGTAGGGTACCCAGTAATATAGTGTCTGAATTTATTAATGGCATAGATTACTGCAAGGAACTCTTTCTCGGTAACTGTATAGTTAAGCTCAGCAGAGGTCATGTTCTTACTGATAAAGTATATAGCATAAGGAAGATGATTTTCCTCTTGTCCCAGGACTGCTCCAATAGCAACATCTGAAGCATCAGAGGATATGTGAAATGGAAGATTCCAGTTAGGCCCCCTCAAAATAGGAGCAGTAGACAGTTGATGCTTCAATTCTTCAAAAGCTTTTTGACAAGAATTAGTCCACTTGAATTCAGCATTTTTCATAAGCAATACAAACAATGGAGAAGCTATTTTAGAGAAATCTTTAATAAATCTCCTATAATAACCAGCATGCCCTAGAAAACTTCTCACATCAGTTTGAGTTTTAGGAACAGAAAGATTCTGAATGACTAATATTTTAGATGGATCTACCTGAATACCTAGAGATGAAATAAAATGTCCAAGCACTATTCCCTCACTCATCATCATGTGGCATTTTTCGGTACTTAAGGAAAGGTGGGCTTGAATACATCTTTTAAGTACTTTCTCAAGGTTTTGTAATCCCTCTTCAAAAGACACACCATAGGGGGTAAAATCATCCATAAATATTTCCATACAGTCATTCAGCATATCTGAAAAAATTCCTATAACAGCTCTTTGAAAGGTTGCTGGTGCATTGCATAATCCAAATGGGAGAACTCTATAGGCGAAAGTTCCCCAAGGACTGGTGAAAGTGGTCTTGTCTTGATCCTGGGGTGCAATTTTTATCTGATTATAACCACTGAATCCATCTAGAAAAGAGAAGAATTTCTTCCCTGCAAGACTGTCCAACACCTGATCAATGAAGGGTAAGGGAAAATGATCCTTTTGGGTAGCTTTGTTTAAAGCTCTATAGTCAACACATACCCTCCATTTCCCGTTTTTCTTAGGGACAATTACTAACGGGGAAACCCATTCACTGTCAGATATGGGGTATATAAACCCTGCATTAAGCAATTTTTGAAGTTCTTCTTTAACAATTTCTCGTAAATTAGGATTCATTCGCCTTTGGGGTTGACAAACAGGTCGGCATCCCTCTTTAATGTAAATTCTGTGAGTACATAATTCAGAAGAAATACCTTTCATGTCCGTGTAATCCCAGGCAAATGCCTCCTTATATTCGTGTAATAACTTCATTAACTGCTGTGTTTCAGCATCTGTTAGATCAGGATTTATGTTTAATGTCTTACCGGGTTCAATTTCAACTGTTACGCTCTTAGATGGGATCGTGTTTAAAGTTTGAGATGAATCTTCAGGTTCAATCTTTTCTTGTATATCAGTTTCAAAAATTGTAGTTAATTGATTGTGTGTTTCAGCAATAACAGAAGAAGGTTCACAAATAAAATTATTGATTATTTCATCTTCTGTATTGTCTTTAAGGGTTAAAGCTTGTCCTATAGTTAGAATCGGCTGAACAGCATTATCATCATAATCCATCCATATAGAATCTTCATTATTAACTACTGGCGTAGCGTGAGGATAAAGAGTTAATTGTTTTGTTTCATAACCATTAGAAATTGTCATTGAACCAGATCTGAAACTTATAAATGCATCAGCTGTGGCCAACCATGGCCTTCCTAGAATTAAGGGATGTCCCCCCAGCTTTGTTTTAGTTTGCAATACAACGAAATCAGCTGGATATTTCCAGGATTCAACTGAAATGAGCAGGTCTTCAACAACCCCTTCTGGCTTAATTGTGGAACGGTCAGCTAACTCTAAAATGGTGGGTGTATCTCTGATTGTGTTATTCAGCTGTAACAATTGTGAAGTTTCCAGAGTCATTATATTAATTGCTGCACCTAAATCTACCAAAACTCGGGGGATTACTGCTTTACCAATCTGAACTGTGACAGTAGGATGGCCAGGATCACCATATTTTACAGGAGGGGCTTTTCCAGACATTAATGCAGACAAGTCTCCCATCACATGTACTGTAAGGGGATCCTTGGTTTTCCTACCAGGTTTCTTCACAAAATATCCCTTAATGTTTTGGCATAAATTGGTACATCTTTTAATGCTTGTAAAAGTGGAATTTTAATATACAAATTTTGCAATTCCCCCATAAAATTAAAAGCAGGTGTTTCAGCTGTTTTGGTTAAAACCAAACGCTCGGGGAATGGAGGTTCTGTTAATTCAGCATTTTTGTTAGAAGGTGGTTGAGCTTCTTTTTGCTTTTCGGTTTCATTTTTATCTGAATCAGTTATATCATCAATAATAGGCTCTACTACTCTTCCAGATCTCAAGTGAATATCATTACATTGCATAGTAGGAAATATAGACTGATTCTGAATATCAATGACTTGCACAGCTTTATTATTGGGGTTAGGATTTGGTTGCGCAGGTAGTTGGGGTCTCATTTGGTTGTTTGGTGGGGCATTTGATGGCAGAGAGAGTGATTGTTGGAATTGAGGCATCTGATTTGGGTATGGAAGTGATTGATTATTCCAACTTGGGTTCCAAGGATTGAAAGGAGGTGGTTGCTGTGGAGGCCAAGGAGTCCACATTGAAGGGTCAACAAAGGGAGGGTTTTGCATTTGCATGGGTGGGAAATTCATTTGACTGAAAAGTGGATATTGCATTTGGTTGAAGGGGGGGTAGCTTGTTTGGCCAAAAGCAGAATAATTGTTCCAACGATTAAATGGCATACCAGAGTTCGTACCTTGCCCTTTAGGTTGCCATTGTCTTCTTTGAGTTAACAGGTAGACTGCTTCAGCTTCTTCCTCTGTTGGCTGCATCGCTGCTTTTATCCCTGGTAGAGATGGACATTGTTCTGTCTCATGATCTTTCTCACAAAGGGTGCAAACTGGTACTTTATCTCTTGGACACTCCCTTAGTGGATGTTTATCTCTACATTTCGGGCAGTAAACAACCAGAGTTGCTTCTGCTTCAGCCTGCTTCTTCTTAACCTGCAAAGTGTCAATCTGCGAAGCAAAAGAACTTAGCATTTCGGTTTTAAATTCTTCAAGCAAATTACCTATCTCTGCTCTTGTTGCTCCTCCATTGGCTGATTTCTGTACCCTTGAATAGGTGGAATCTCTTATTCTGTTTCTTGCAGCTCCCCTAGAACATCTTTTAGCAAGTTCACAAATCTCATCATATGATTCTTTAGATATATCTCCCTTAGCAAGCATATTTAACATATTTAAACAATCAACCCTTAAACCTCTAAGTAATATTGTTTTACGAATTTCCTTACTTATATCTGGATGATCGGATCTCTGTATGTTGTATTGCAATCTTTCGATGTAGTCCTCCAAGCTTTCATCCGATTTTTGTGCCATATTGAATAATTCATCCTTCTTCTCTCTTGTCCGGCAGTAGTCCTGATATTTAAGCAGAAATTTTTGTTTCATTTGCTCCCATGTTGTGATTACCTGACTCCCAAGGCTCATGAAACATCTCAAGGCATTCCCTTTTAAGGTGGCTGGAAACAGTTTCAACTTTTGAGCATTAGTAACATAATCATAGCTTCTGCATAAAATATCAAATTCAAAAAGAAACTCGTCAGGATCCTCAGTAGATAAACCATGAAAGTTAGGTAGGCAGACAATGGGATATTTTTCATTGTTCCTGCAGGAAGATCACTGATGGGAAATCCCAAGGTAGAAAGAGAATTTTCATCCCTTCTTTCTTCTTCAGGACCTGTACGTCCTCCTCCAAAGAGGAGATTATCATTGTTGTCTTCCATTGTTGGTCCTCCTACTGCACTTTCTCGATCGTCAGAATCCTCTATTGGTTCTTCAATGTTTCCTACCAGTCGTCCAGCGCTTTCTACTATCTCCTCGATATGTTCTTCTATTCTGCTACTTTCCTCTGACTCTTCAGCGCTGACTGCTGGTTCTTCTGTATTTTCAGGACCCACAACTTCTTCTGTCTTGTAATCTGACTGAGGGGAACGCTGAAGTTTTGACTTCCGAGAACTCAATCTTTGTGATGATTCCGCCTTTGATACAATTTCGTCAATAAACGTTTTTCGTCCTCCCCAGCCCTTGCCACCTGCGCGATTATTTTTCTTCTGGTTTCCTCGTCCTCTCATACAATCTGCACATTAGGAAAAATAGATAAATGCTTTTTGAAATCTATAATTACCTTCCCCGACAACGGCGCCAAAATGTTGGTCGCTCTAATTGTTCTCACAATTCGAGCTCCACATAAATTGTCGACCCGAGAAGGTATTTTTATTCCAAAGGTAATAGCGCACTGGATATGCTCAATTTCAAAAGCAGTTCAATGTTGTAGTAAAAGAAAGTCACACACATTTGTTAAATTCATCAATCTATCAATTTTCAGTCTACTTAATTAGAGCTGAAGTCAATTAACTTATAGCAGACACGATTTCTCTGTTACAGCAAAGGGAAATAGATGTATGAGAAAAGAAATCATTCAACCATAGCAGGAACAGGACCCTATTCCTTGGTGGGAACTTCAGCACCTGCTGCCTGGCACTAATCACACTGTAAAAGAAGTAACCTCAAGAGGTCAAGACCCTATTCCCAGGAACAGGAATCTTCAGCACTTGGCCTCTCGTTTCTAATCACACTGCAAGTAAAAGAAAGCAATCAATGGGAGCAAGACCCTATCCCTCTGTACAGGGATCTTCAGCACATGCTCTCATCATCCACACGTGCAATCAATACATGTAGCGCTAAGAAACAGAGTATCACAAACCATGTAACTAGTGTTTCAGCAACAGAATTAAATACAATGCAAATACATAAGAAATAAACAACTACAGGAATAAAGGGGTGGATCTTGTGAGGAAGGCGGGCCCTTTCCTTCTCACAAGATTCCCCGGGAGAAAGAATTAAACTGGAACGCTCAAAACAAGTCTTTATTCATCTATCAAGAAACTGATACATTACAAAAAGGAGACTAGCTCTTGTCTCACACAATTCTGTTCTATGAATTACAGTTCGATCCCCCCTAATGATGATGTCTCCTCTTTTTAAAGAGGAGACATCATTTACAATTTTACACAAGAGCGAAGATCTCGATTCTGTTCTAAACAAAACTATTCTGTTCTTTCTTAAAAAGAGATATTGTTACAACCGAGACAACAGAAATGCTATCTTCAAGATAATCCAGGTAACCGTATCTTCTGGCTGCTGCTATTATCCACAAAAAGTTCTTCCAGAATCGCAAAAAACGCATAGCGGGAGTTGCGTGCTTTGACGGCTGTTTCAGCAACTGCGTTAGCTGTTTCAGCAACGGGACCAGCTGTTTCAGCAACGGGACCAGCTGTTTCAGCAACGGAGTTGGCTGTTTCAGCAATGAAGTTCAGCTGTTTCAGCAACGACCGCTCATTCCCAACAAGGCATATATTATCTGCGATCTTTGACTTGTGTTAGCAACAATGCACTTCAATAATTGATAAAATATAAGAGTATTATGGAATTAAATGTAAGACAGATTAACCATATAATAAAGAAGAGGTTTCCATATACCTTGGGATAAAGTGAATGAAAAAGACATTGAGGTTCATGGTTCTAAGGGTAAAGTGATGTCAAAATATATAACAAAAATGGTACATATTGGAGTCCTAACAAGCGGAAGCTAGAAAATGGTGCAGAAGCCTCCCAGTTGCATCAGTTCACAGTTGGGACCAATTCATTAGGATTTTCATCTTGGAATTTGATTGCTATGAATACGACCAGGTATATGATGAAATCAACTATCTGCGGAAAGAAGACGAACCCGTAAGGGATTTCAATATGCGATTTCATCTTAAGTGTCTACAATATGACCTCGAGAACGAGCTCACAGATGAAGAATCTTCCGATTATGATGAGTATTTCCTACCTCCTGTACCTGACCAAACAGAATTCAGCCTAGGAGTATTGCATGCTCTGACACCAGAAAATAAAGGCGAAAATACCGAAAGGGAAAATACCTTAGCACCAGAAGATGACTTCGACATCGAGTCAGACAATATCATTTAAAATCAGCAAATGCTAATGCCAAGGTTAGATCCCCCTACTGTTTCTCTTCCGAAAAGTATCGGCACAAAAAGGTATGATCTAAAACCCAATGCTTATAGTGAATCTGATGAACGAGATTTAGTTGATTCTGTTAAATGCGTTGTTCCAGATTTACATTTTTCTCTTTTCCCCAATGTTTTTAGTGATGACGATTTTTCCCCTCATAATATTAAGCATATTTCAACGGACACAGAGGGATATTCAAATGAACCATCATTGGGTTTTCAAAATAAAGAGACCACTTTAACACAGCCTTTGACCCATATTAAACGAGAGCTGCCTCACCTCCCTCGTCTGAAAACATATAATGAAAAAGAGGAACCTAGGGGACATTGTAAGGTCTTTTGTGATAGTTTCTTTGCCGATCGTGATGGTGATGAGTTATCACAAGTAACTCAACTAAGGTCAGACGATAAAAAACATCTTAGATCAGGAATTATACCAGCTGACCCTCACCTCAAAGCAAAAGCTCATTTGAATAATTTTACTATCCAAGATGATACTCCAATCTATGATTCATATCAAGAGGAAAGTTTTCATAACTCAGTTCCTGATTCACAAAACTTGGCCAGTTCTTGTGAAAAGCAAAAAATCACAAATAACTCCCAGTTGTGAGATACCACAATTTGTATAGATACCCAATCATTTCTTTCTCACTCAAGTTCATTTTGTACAAAATCGAATCTCTTTTTAAATTTTCAAAATTTTGATAGATTAGATTTCAGCGATTTACATATAAGAACTTTCATTTCAAACCAAATCGCTAAAAACTCAACGTCAACAAGCAATGGTTTACAAACCATCGAAACTGAAAAACCCATTTCACAATTTGACTTGTTATCCCTCCTATTGAAATATCACCAAATCACAAAAGAAATCCATCCCGATTTTTATGATCCAATAGGTACTCAGTTAGAAGCAACCTCTCATGAGAAAATAAAATCAGACAGAATCCCAATTGAGGTTGTAAGTTCTTATTCCCTAGCCAACAAATTCAATCCAAGAGAAATTCGATTCTTTTTACCAATGCTTGGAAAATTCATGCGGCTAGGGATAATAATGAATCGTTGGTTTCATTGGAAATATCATTTTACTTAGTTATTTCCTGTATATAATTAGAATAGGAGTAGGAGTAATTTAGCTAGGGTATTAGTTTTTCTTTCAAGATAATTGATAGGCAAAGTTAGTTATATTCTCTACATGACCCTAGAGAATGTTTGCCTCTCTCAAATAAAGTTTGTTCTGACTAAACAGTATTTGACATTTACTAAAGACGCCTCGTCTCTGTTTAAGATTATGAACTTCGGCTCCTATGAGCAGCAAGTCTTTTGAGAATTTGATCTTTATTATCAATAGAACTTTAACCCAGAAATGATGATAGTTTCGGCTCGAAAAAATTTAAAAAAAAAAGCTATCTTAGTAAAGAATTCGTTTTAGGTCAGCACAATGACAGGTATCAATATTAAAATAAAGATTCTCTGTGAAAACAACCACTACCAAAAGCAGCCCCATCATTGTCGCCCAGAAATTTCTTAAGGAAAGAGAATTTGATTTCCTCCCTGCTAAAGGAAAACACGACATTCAGAAGAATGACCTAAAAAGATGCTATATCTCAAGGAATAAGAGGTCTCATCACGAGCCGACTTATCATGATCACAGATATTATAACTTGCTGACGTTGCCGAAACTGTCTACCAAAACAGGGCAATGACTCAAGATTGTTGCAATCAAAAGACAAGGGGTCTCATCGCGAGCCAGCTTGTTCAGCAAAAGTGTAAATCAAGTGAATGACTGTGTCATAATTTGGCCACCAAACCAAGACATTGTTCTTTAGAGAATAAAAAAGGAAAAGGCATCAAGAAAGGGATTTTTTCTGAAAGAGTTGTAAATAACCTTAAGCAGGATAAAGGATCATTCCTGGATAATAAGTAACCCTGTCGAGGCTATGGACACCTGCTGGCAGCAGTGGCTCTACCTGCGACAAAGGGGCATTCTTAAAAAGAGGTTGATACATAGAGAACACTTTATTTTTATGTTTTACAAGACCAAGTAATAACTGATCTAAACTCGAAAACAACCTGGGAATGCAAGTAATTGGAATAGAATGGGGCTAAAACAAAACATCATTGACACTTTGAAGTATCATTTGTTTTTATCTTTTTATAATAAAGTTCAAAATTCCCGAGAAAATATTTTTTAGGAGTCTGAAGACGTCAATAGAAGAAGAACAGAGATAACTGGTTCTCCCAAGTGAATCGCCAATTGTTATGGCCAGCAACAACCCCCCCCTTTTCGTTCAATCTAGTATCAGCCACGATGCTAGAATGAATGGGGACCCTTAGTTAATTTTTGAAAAAAACAAAGTTTTCTTTTGAAATTACAAGCATAAGCTTAAGAAAGGTTTCTTGAGTGACTTAAGCCTAAACCAGTGTTCATGGAAGCAAATCTTTAAGGTTGCATCACAAAAAGATAAGAAACGCCTTCGTTTCCCCTCTAAAGGCCAATATGCACATCGCCTCGGTGTTAGTGGACAACATTGCATCGCAATATGCTAGCATCCATAAACAAAAGCTTACAAGTCCGCCGATCTGCGATGTTGCGATCGCGCGATCGCACATCGCAGAAATGAGGCAGGGTACGTTGGCAAACATTGAATTATTGCGATCTGTGATGTTGCGATCACTAACACTTAGTATCGCGCGACATGCAAGGGTACGTTGGCGAGTCATAAAAGCACTTTAGTACGACTCCTTCGAGCGTGCCACCAAAGAAAAGCCACTTACTATAACCTGACTTGGAGTTATGCGCTTTTAATGATAGTAATAAATCGGTTGTTAGTTATTAAGTGGAATAAAGACGCGTGCCTTAATGCGGATTTGCTTCATGTAAGGTGGCGTATCTGATTTATCTCTTGCATTTAAAACTCTCCCATCACCTTTCTGATCAATCTTTCCATTTTACTCATAACCTGTAGGAGCAAAGTGTGAAGGCAAAATCAGATAGAAACGCTAAGTGAAATGGGGAAGAAGAACAAAGCTCAAAGCTCAGAAACAAGAGAGAAGACCAAGGAGATGGTGCCCCTGTACACAGATACTGCATGCAATAAAGATGCAGGTATCTCAACATGGGAAGGCATGTATAGGCTGTTAGAAGAAGAGAACCCTAGAATAGTCAAGGTAACTGATGCTGTCGCGGGTGCATCACATCCTTCAGAGGCATCCCTGGAAGACCTGGCGTGTTCTTTCCTCCATAGAATAGCGGCAAGGCCGAAGATTCTACCGTATACAGACATGATCAAATGGATTTTAGATGATGCGGAGTTACATCATATACAATTCAAAGTCCAGGGATATGGTCTCGTGGGATCGTTTGCTGCCTCAGACTTGAAGCTCATGTATCATCTTCCTGAACCACAAGCGACCTATAATGCAGAGTTTGTTAGGAAGTTTGCAGTGGAGAATCCGGACCTATCAGACACTACTAAGGAGTGGTCAAGAAGAGATGAGCCGTTGAAAAAAGATTAGAACGGTATGTATAGCACTGGTTCCCTCACCTCTCCATATTGTTTTGCTGAAGCCATGCTCTGTAGGCTTTTTGGTAAGCCCGATATCAATAAGTTCTCATCTGAATGGTTACCGTTAATTGATGCCGCGACTAGTTCTGAGATAGTGGATTGGGCCAAAATCCTTTCTGACACTCTATACACGGCGGTTCTCCACTACCATTCTAAGAGATCCTTCTCCCAAAGGACCTATCCTCCTTTTTATCTGTCTGCCTATATAATGGACTCTGTCTGTCTTGTATCGAAATTCCCTAATATGGGTTGGAAATGGACTACCCAAGACCCATTGCCCATTCACGTCTATCATAAAGTTTTGTGGGATTCCCAGTTTGCCCCCCATTTTTACCAGATTTTCCATGGGCTCATATTGCCCATACATAGAATGATATATGATAAGGACCCCCCAAGGTGCTCTCCCGAGGCCCAAGTTGACATCCTCCCCATCGCGAGATGTTTTGGGGAAGAATGGTTTACCTACATTCCCGTTTTTGGAAGCACTGCACCTCTGCATGTCCTACCCTTGTATATCCCAGATAAACTGTTGGCCCGAGAGATCGCTTATCAGACTTGTTCTGAAGGTGGTTTAACTAAGGACCTAAAGAACAAAAAGAAATCCATTTGGCCTCAATTCCCCGTCACATGTGGGGCCTTCTCTTTGTTCGATGTGGGACACGCTTTTGGCGAGGTGGAGAATGTGACGTGTCTCCAACTATTTAAGTTCTCACCAAGACCATTCGACCCAAATAAAGTGGCCCAGGAATTTACAACCAATGTCAAGATAAGTGTGTTCTCTGGGAGGAAAGATCCGTTTGATGATCTCTTTCAGAGCAAGGACTCACTCAAAGAAGTTTTGCAAGAAGCTCAGTCGAGGTTGTCCCCAGACGACCTCCGGAAATTCACGTTGTATAGAGAAAGAAGGCTGGCTAACATTCCACTAGAAAGACTGCGAGTAGCTACCAGAGAACCGACTCCGAGCATCAGCCTTGGCGGAAACTCCGGCGCTTCCAGATCTAAGTCCAGCGCCGCAAAAGAAATATCTAAACATCCTGAAGATCTGTGCATAACAAAGAACTGAACGAAGAAATAATCAAAGACACATCTCAATCAAGTGCGATGGCTCAACAACAAGTTATCGCCTCGCCACTAAGAGAAGTTCCCCCTCCCATCACCGAAACACCTCTTGTCACTGAAGAATTGGATAAAGAATGGGAGACCTTCAATGAACTCATAAATCTTGAAGGTCAAGTCCCGAAGACACCTGTGAGCAATACACAGGTGGTGCAAGAAGTCGCCTCGACCATGGTCAGTAGTGCCGCACGACTATGACCACACCAACAAAAGAGTAACAGAATATCTAACTTGGCAAAATGACGAGGAAGGGAAAAGAGCAGGAGCACCCAAGATTAATGAAAATCATAAGGAGATTCTCTTTAACAAATGGGACGAACAAATCACACAGGCGGAGCAAGCAACAGAGACAGCGGCGACACAGGCGAGCATACTTATCGACTATGTAAATGAAAATTTACACAGGGCCAATTTGATTTCAGAGTCCACTCCGGGGTACCTACCAATCGCGTCGCAACTGGAGGCAGAATGGAAGCAGAAAGCACAGGCAAACGAAAAGACAATCCAGACATTGGCTAGACTAAACTGGGAAAGTTACTGGACTTACTTAGTTAAGCCCCACAACCAATGCATGACAGTAAGATGCATCATGAACGCAGCTGAGAAAGTAGCGCCAGCTCTTATGGATGCTGTTTTCACAGCCCAGCTAAGCACAGAAATCAGCCAGCCTGCTCTTCTCAAGCCTATGCTTGACAGCTGCAACTTCAGAGACCAAATTAAGAAGTAATTTCATTTAGAATGTTGTTTTTTTATTTTAACTAAATTAGAAAAAGGGCTGTCATTTGACAGCCGTATCCTCAATTTTGGAAACTATTATTAAGATTAGGTAGTAGTATTTCAACCCTTCTCATTGCATTGGAGAAGGGTCCAGAAATTTGTCAAAAACTTGTCCTCAGAACATGCACTTCTGCACCTCAGAGGGGGGTTTGATGAATGGAAGGATCGGATTTATTTATATTTGCATTTTAATGTCTGCTACTGATGTTGCATTTTTGTACTCTTAGTAGGCGTTCGAAGTAAGTAGAAGTAGATCATTATTGCTTGAAGTTTGTGAGTAGAAATTAGTCATAAATAGTACTTTTATCTCTTGACGAATTTCTATTGATTTGCTTAAAGTTATATGGAGCTGATGTTATTTGTATGTTAATGTATAGATTTATGATTACCATTTGGCACTTTTGTACGGTGGAATCATCTATTTATGTTTGACATATAAATGATTTATCATGTGATATGAAGTCCACAACTGTCCTGTTTAACTTCTTATGCAGAATGGTTTATCTTAAATGGTTTATATTCTTATAGTAGCTGAATAATATTTATTACCAGTTATTATATGAAATCTTTTTAGATCACATGATGGAAAAGATATATCCCGGGTTAGCGTAGGTCGTATATGTTATTTTTTATTCTGATTTTAGCAGCTTATAGCCAGATGATGAGTTAGATTAAAATTAGTTCTCAAAAGCTCTGTAGAAACAGCATAAATCAAAACTTACACACACACACACCCCTTGCATCGGGAAGCTGGTCCCGTTATCCCCAGTCGGACCCGCTACTCCAAACGGGCAAGGAGCCGCCAACTAGGGTCCGGACCGGGTAGGTATCCCCATTGTTGTCGACCCGATTTCGGGCCCTTCAACATATTTGGCGCTAGAAGGAGGGCCTGAGCACATTGTCTGATTGGAATGTTTTTAATTATAAATCTTGAAACGGGATGGCTACTCACAGAATTCCTATTTGGAGATGCATCCATGTTCCTGCCTCTTCCAACACTCCACCAGATGTGGTAAGGCTATTGTCTCAGGTAAAATTCAATGGTAATAATAATTCTTCTGCATTTCATCATTCCCTGCAATTCATTCAAAGAGTTTTGAGTTCTGATATTCAAAAAATTGACGAAGGCGTTTTGTGTAGGATTTTTACTCTTACACTCACAGCGGAAGCTAGAAAATGGTGCAGAAGCCTCCCAGTTGCATCAGTTCACAGTTGGGACCAATTCATTAGGATTTTCATCTTGGAATTTGATTGCTATGAATACGACTAGGTATATGATGAAATCGACTATCTGCGGAAAGAAGACGAACCCGTAAGGGATTTCAATATGCGATTTCATCTTAAGTGTCTACAATATGACCTCGAGAACGAGCTCACAGATGAAGAATCTTCCGATTATGATGAGTATTTCCTACCTCCTGTACCTGACCAAACAGAATTCAGCCTAGGAGTATTGCATGCTCTGACACCAGAAAATAAAGGCGAAAATACCGAAAGGGAAAATACCTTAGCACCAGAAGATGACTTCGACATCGAGTCAGACAATATCATTTAAAATCAGCAAATGCTAATGCCAAGGTTAGATCCCCCTACTGTTTCTCTTCCGAAAAGTATCGGCACAAAAAGGTATGATCTAAAACCCGATGCTTATAGTGAATCTAATGAACGAGATTTAGTTGATTCTGTTAAATGCGTTGTTCCAGATTTACATTTTTCTCTTTACCCCAATGTTTTTAGTGATGACGATTTTTCCCCTCATAATATTAAGCATATTTCAACGGACACAGAGGGATATTCAAACGAACCATCATTGGGTTTTCAAAATAAAGAGACCACTTTAACACAGCCTTTGACCCATATTAAATGAGAGCTGCCTCACCTCCCTCGTCTGAAAACATATAATGAAAAAGAGGAACCTAGGGGACATTGTAAGGTCTTTTGTGATAGTTTCTTTGCCGATCGTGATGATGATGAGTTATCACAAGTAACTCAACTAAGGTCAGACGATAAAAAACATCTTAGATCAGGAATTATACCAGCTGACCCTCACCTCAAAGCAAAAGCTCATTTGAATAATTTTACTATCCAAGACGATACTCCAATCTATGATTCATATCAAGAGGAAAGTTTTCATAACTCAGTTCCTGATTCACAAAACTTGGCCAGTTCTTGTGAAAAGCAAAAAATCACAAATAACTCCCAGTTGTGCGATACCACAATTTGTATAGATACCCAATCATTTCTTTCTCACTCAAGTTCATTTTGTACAAAATCGAATCTCTTTTTAAATTTTCAAATTTTTGATAGATTAGATTTCAGCGATTTACATATAAGAACTTTCATTTCAAACCAAATCGCTAAAAACTCAACGTCAACAAGCAATGGGTTACAAACCATCGAAACTGAAAAACCCATTTCACAATTTGACTTGTTATCCCTCCTATTGAAAGATCACCAAATCACAAAAGAAATCCATCCCGATTTTTATGATCCAATAGGTACTCAGTTAGAAGCAACCTCTCATGAGAAAATAAAATCAGACAGAATCCCAATTGAGGTTGTAAGTTCTTATTCCCTAGCCAACAAATTCAATCCAAGAGAAATTCGATTCTTTTTACCAATGCTTGGAAAAGTCATGCGGCTAGGGATAATAATGAATCGTTGGTTTCATTGGAAATATCATTTTACTTAGTTATTTCCTGTATATAATTAGAATAGGAGTAGGAGTAATTTAGCTAGGTTATTAGTTTTGCTTTCAAGATAATTGATAGGAAAAGTTAGTTATATTCTCTACATGACCCTAGAGAATGTTTGCCTCTCTCAAATAAAGTTTGTTCTGACTAAACAGTATTTGACATTTACTAAAGACGCCTCGTCTCTGTTTAATATTATGAACTTCGGCTCCTATGAGCAGCAAGTCTTTTGAGAATTTGATCTTTATTATCAATAGAACATTAACCCAGAAATGATGATAGTTTCGGCTCGAAAAAATTAAAAAAAAAAACTATCTCAGTAAAGAATTCGTTTTAGGTCAGCACAATGAAAGGTATCAATATTAAAATAAAGATTCTCTGTGAAAACAGCCACTACCAAAAGCAGCCCCATCATTGTCGCCCAGAAATTTCTTAGGGAAAGAGAATTTGATTTCCTCCCTGCTAAAGGAAAACACGACATTCAGAAGAATGACCTAAAAAGATGCTATATCTCAAGGAATAAGAGGTCTCATCACGAGCCGACTTATCATGATCACAGATATTATAACTTGCTGACGTTGCCGAAATTGTCTACCAAAACAGGGCAATGACTCAAGATTGTTGCAATCAAAAGACAAGGGGTCTCATCGCGAGCCAGCTTGTTCAGCAAAGTGTAAATCAAGTGAATGACTGTGTCATAATTTGGCCACCAAACCAAGACATTGTTCTTTAGAGAATAAAAAAGGAAAAGGCATCAAGAAAGGGATTTTTTCTGAAAGAGTTGTAAATAACCTTAAGCAGGATAAAGGATCATTCCTGGATAATAGGCAACCCTGTCGAGGCTATGGACGCCTGCTGGCAGCAGTGGCTCTACCTGCGACAAAGGGGCATTCTTAAAAAGAGGTTGATACATAGAGAACACTTTATTTTTATGTTTTACAAGACCAAGTAATAACTGATCTAAACTCGAAAACAACCTGGGAATGCAAGTAATTGGAATAGAATGGGGCTGAAACAAAACATCATTGACGCTTTGAAGTATCATTTGTTTTTATCTTTTTATAATAAAGTTCAAAATTCCTGAGAAAATATTTTTTAGGAGTCTGAAGACGTCAATAGAAGAAGAACAGAGATAACTGGTTCTCCCAAGTGAATCGCCAATTGTTATGGCCAGCAACAACCCCCCCCTTTTCGTTCAATCTAGTATCAGCCACGATGCTAGAATGAATGGGGACCCTTAGTTAATTTTTTAAAAAAACAAAGTTTTTTTTTGAAATTACAAGCATAAGCTTAAGAAAGGTTTCTTGAGTGACTTAAGCCTAAACCAGTGTTCATGGAAGCAAATCTTTAAGGTTGCATCACAAAAAGATAAGAAACGCCTTCCTTTCCCCTCTAAAGGCCAATATGCACATCGCCTCGGTGTTAGTGGACAACATTGCATCGCAATATGCTAGCATCCACGAAAAAAAGCTTACAAGTCCGTCGATCTGCGATGTTGTGATCGCACATCGCAGAAATGAGGCAGGGTACGTTGGCAAACATTGAATTATTGCTATCTGCGATGTTGCGATCACTAACACTTGCGATCACGCGACATGCAAGGGTACGTTGGCGAGTCATAAAAGCACCTTAGTACGACTCCTTCGGGCGCGCCACCCAAAGAAAAGCCACTTACTATAACCTGACTTGGAGTTATGCGCTTTTAATGATAGTAATAAATCGGTTGTCAGTTATTAAGTGGAATAAAGACGCGTGCCTTAATGCGGATTTGCTTCACGTAAGGTGGCGTATCTGATTTATCTCTTGCATTTAAAACTCTCCCATCACCTTTCTGATCAATATTTCCATTTTACTCATAACCTGCAGGAGCAAAGTGTGAAGGCAAAATCAGATAGAAACGCTAAGTGAAATGGGGAAGAAGAACAAAGCTCAAAGCTCAGAAACAAGAGAGAAGACCAAGGAGATGGCGCCCCTGTACACAGATACTGCATGCAATAAAGATGCAGGTATCTCAACATGGGAAGGCATGTATAGGCTGTTAGAAGAAGAGAACCCTAGAATAGTCAAGGTAACTGCTGCTGTCGCGGGTGCATCACATCCTTCAGAGGCATCCCTGGAAGACCTGGCGTGTTCTTTCCTCCATAGAATAGCGGCAAGGCCGAAGATTCTACTGTATACAGACATGATCAAATGGATTTTAGATGATGCGGAGTTACATCATAGACAATTCAAAGTCCAGGGATATGGTCTCGTGGGATCGTTTGCTGCCTCAGACTTGAAGCTCATGTATCATCTTCCTGAACCACAAGCGACCTATAATGCAGAGTTTGTTAGGAAGTTTGCAGTGGAGAATCCAGACCTATCAGACACTACTAAGGAATGGTCAAGAAGAGATGAGCCGTTGAAAAAAGATAAGAACGATATGTATAGCACTGGTTCCCTCACCTCTCCATATTGTTTTGTTGCAGCCATGCTCTGTAGGCTTTTTGGTAAGCCCGATATCAATAAGTTCTCATCTGAATGGTTACCGTTAATTGATGCCACGACTAGTTCTGAGATAGTGGATTGGGCCAAACTCCTTTCTGACACTCTATACACGGCGGTTCTCCACTACCGTTCTAAGAGATCCTTCTCCCAAAGGACCTATCCTCCTTTTTATCTGTCTGCCTATATAATGGACTCTATCTGTCTTGTATCGAAATTCCCTACTATGGGTTGGAAATGGACTACCCAAGACCCATTTCCCATTCACGTCTATCATAAAGTTTGTGGGATTCCCAGTTTGCCCCCCATTTTTACCAGATTTGCCATGGGCTCATATTGCCCATACATAGAATGATATATGATAAGGACCCCCCAAGGTGCTCTCCCGAGGCCCAAGTTGACATCCTCCCCATCGCGAGATGGTTTGGGGAAGAATGGTTTACCTACATTCGAGTTTTTGGAAGCACTGCACCTCCGCATGTCCTATCCTTGTATATCCCAGATAAACTATTGGCCTGAGAGATCGCTTATCAGACTTGTTCTGAAGGTGGTTTAACTAAGGACCTAAAGAACAAAAAGAAATCCATTTGGCCTCAATTCCCCGTCACATGTGGGGCCTTCTCTTTGTTCGATGTGGGACACGCTTTTGGCGAGGTGGAGAATGTGACGTGTCTCCAACTATTTAAGTTCTCACCAAGACCATTCGACCCAAATAAAGTGGCCCAGGAATTTACAACCAATGTCAAGATAAGTGTGTTCTCTGGGAGGAAAGATCCGTTTGATGATCTCTTTCATAGCAAGAACTCGCTCAAAGAAGTTTTGCAAGAAGCTCAGTCGAGGTTGTCCCCAGACGACCTCCGAAAATTCACGTTGTATAGAGAAAGAAGGCTGGCTAACATTCCACTGGAAAGACTGCGAGTAGCTACCAGAGAACCGACTCCGAGCATCAGCCTTAGCGGAAACTCCGGCACTTCCAGATCTAAGTCCAGTGCCGCAAAAGAAATATCTAAACATCCTGAAGAGTCTGTGCATAACAAAGAACTGAACGAAGAAACAATCAAAGACACAACTCAATCAAGTGCGATGGCTCAGCAACAAGTTATCGCCTCGCCATAAGTTATCGCCTCGCCACCAAGAGAAGTTCCCCCTCCCATCGCCGAAACACCTCTTGTCACTGAAGAATTGGATAAAGAATGGGAGACCTTCAATGAACTCATAAATCTTGAAGGTCAAGTCCCGAAGACACCTGTGAGCAATACACAGGTGGTGCAAGAAGTTGCCTCGACCATGGTCAGTAGTGCCGCATGACTATGACCAGGCAAACAAAAGAGTAATAGAATATCTAACTTGGCAAAATGACGAGGAAGGGAAAAGAGCAGGAGCACCCAAGATTAATGAAAATCATAAGGAGCTTCTCTTTAACAAATGGGATGAACAAATCACACAGGCGGAGCAAGCAGCAGAGACAGCGGAGACACAGGCGAGCATACTTATCGACTGTGTAAATGAAAATTTACACAGGGCCAATTTGATTTCAGAGTCCACTCCGGGGTACCTACCAATCGCATCGCAACTGGAGGCAGAATGGAAGCAGAAAGCACAGGCAAACGGAAAGACAATCCAGACATTGGCTAGACTAAACTGGGAAAGTTACTGGACTTACTTAGTTAAGCCCCACAGCCAATGCATGACAGTAAGATGCATCATGAATGCAGCCGAGAAAGTAGCGCCAGCTCTTATGGATGCTGTTTTCGCAGCCCAGCTAAGCACAGAAATCAGCCAGCCTGCTCTTCTCAAGCCTATGCTTGACAGCTGCAACTTCAGAGACCAAATTAAGAAGTAATTTGATTTAGAATGTTGTTTTTTGCTTTTAACTAAATTAGAAAAAGGGCGGTCATTTGAGAACCGTATCCTCAATTTTGTAAACATACTATTATTAAGATTAGGTAGTAGTATTTCAACCCTTCTCATTGCATTGGAGAAGGGTCCAGAAATTTGTCAAAAACTTGTCCTCAGAACATGCACTTCTGCACCTCAGAGGAGGGTTTGATGAATGGAAGGATCGGATTTATTTATATTTGCATTTTAATGTCTGCTACTAATGTTGCATTTTTGTACTCTTAGTAGGCGTTCGAAGTAAGTAGAAGTAGATCATTATTCCTTGAAGTTTGTGAGTAGAAATTAGTCATAAATGGTACTTTTATCTCTTGACGAATTTCTATTGATTTGCTTAAAGTGATATGCAGCTGATGTTATTTGTATGTTAATGTATAGATTTATGATTACCATTTGGCACTTTTGTACGGTGGAATCATCTGTTTATGTTTGACATATGAATGATTTATCATGTGATATGAAGTCCACAACTGTTCGATTTAACTTCTTATGCAGAATGGTTTATCTTAAATGGTTTATATTCTTATAATAGCTGAATAATCTTTATTACCAGTTATTATATGAAATCTTTTTAGATCACATGATGGAAAAGATATATCCCGGGTTAGCGTAGGTCGTATATGTTATTTTTTATTCTGATTTTAGCAGCTTATAGCCAGATGATGAGTTAGATTAAAATTAGTTCTCAAAATCTCTCTAGAAACAGCATAAATCAAAACTTACACACACACACACCCCTTGCATCAGGAAGCTGGTCCCGTTATCCCCAGTCGGACCCGCTACTCCAAACGGGCAAGGAGCCGCCAACCAGGCTCCGGACCGGGTCGGTATCCCCCTTGTTGTCGACCCGATTTCGGGCCCCTCAACACAACCAAATTCAAGAATCCTAAGAAGTCATATCCTAAAAAGAATGGTCCTAAACCAAACAAGGGTCCTAAGCAATCTCAGCCTCAAAATGAAAAATCATTTCAACAAAATGATAAGACAAATAAAAACAAATGGAAGAAGACTAATAGACATTGCGACTTTTGTAATCGAGATGGCCACTTAGAATCCAAATGCTTTAAGAAGATGGAAGCCTTGGAAGCAGCGATGAAGAAACATAACATCCATTTGGAGCAATCTTCAACTTCAACTTCATCTTCAGGAATGGCACTTTCTGCATGTGGTTGTCAAGCATCTCGGTCTGGCTATGCACTAAATGTATCTTCTTCTTCTCATTCTCATGAGTGGCTCATTCTGGAGCTTCTTATCACATGGCCAAAAACAAAGCCATGTTTTCTTCTTTAAATGATTGTAACACCAAAAACATATAAGTTGGTGATGATAGATCTCTTAGTGTTGTAGGGACTGGAACTGTTCATCTAGACAATGGTCAATTTAATGATGTATTATGTGTTCCAACCTTATCCTGCAACCTTCTGTCTTTATATCAGATAACTCATTCAGGTGAAGGTAAAATCATTGAATTTTCACCTCATGATGTTGTAATCAAGGACCTAAGAGATCCTAAAAATATTTTAGCTACTGGCATTACTGATGATTCTACAAGGTTGTATAAGTTTCACAACTTTGGGTCATCAAATCTTCCCTCAGTATTTGTTGTTCATAATGATGAAGTGAGCAAACTTTGGCATGAGCGATTTGGTCACTTAAACTATCGTTCCCTTCAGCACCTATGTAAAGAAAATATGGTGATAGGTCTTCCTATGGTATCTTGCAGAGATGGTGTTTGTTTTGGATGTGTACTCAGAAAACATCATCGGGACAGTTTTGAAAAGCGTGCCTCTTGCCACGCCTCAGCCCCTCTACAGCTTGTGCATAGTGATTTATGTGGTCCAGCTCCAGTTGTATCATTCTCTAGCTGCAAGTATTTCTTAACTTTCATTGATGATTTCTCCAGACGCACTTGGATATACTTCTTAAAACTCAAGAGTGAAGTATTTAACACATTTTTGGCCTTCAAGGCCTTTGTTGAAAAACAATCTGGACATCAAATTCTTAAGCTAAGATCTGATAATGGCAGAGAATATGTTAAAAACACATTCATCAACTTTTACACTGAGAATGGAATTCAAATGCAACATATTGTTCCATATACTCCACAACAAAATGGTGTAGCTGAAAGGAAGAATCGCACCTTAAAGGAAATGGCTAATTGTATGCTACATCTAAAGGACTTGGTCTTAGTTTTTGGGCAGAAGCAATTAACTGTGCAAATTACATAATAAATCACACTCCCACTAAGGCTTTAAAGAATATCACTCCAGAAGAAGCATGGAGCTCAATCAAACCAGATGTAACTCACTTTCGTGTTTTTGGAAGTGAAGCGTGGGCCCATATTCCAGATGAAAAGCATAAAGCTTTAGAACCCAAGAGTGAAAAATGTACTTTTGTTGGATATTCTGAAGATGTAAAAGGCTATAGACTTATTCCATTTAAGTCCAAAAATGTTATCATTAGAAGAGATGTAAAATTTGATGAAAATATATCAGCCTGCGAGCCTAGTCTGGTGGATGTGCCACCTCTCCCTATTTCTTCTACTTTTGAAAACATTTCTTCTTCAGATGATGAAAGTGAGGATGACAATCCTCCCCCACCATCTCGAGATCCTCCTTCAGCTCCTCAGCTTCCAAAATGGGTTCGTGCTACTCGAGATGCAGCAGGTGATCTTGCCGGTGAACCTACAGATCAGTGACGCACACGCTCTCAGTTTGATAGAGCCTCTTCTTTACTGGCTCAAGCTCCAGTAAATTATGATCCTAACACCTTTGCAGAAGCTTCAGGCCATCCAAATTGGGAAGCAGCTATGAATGAAGAATATCATTCATTATTGGCAAATGATACATGGGATCTTGTTCCTCTACCAAAGGGATGAAAACTTGTTAGATGCAAATGAGTTTACAGAACCAAGTATGGACCAGATGGGAAATTTGATAAACATAAAGCTCGTCTTGTTGCTAAAGGTTTTTCATAGGTTGAAGGCATTGACTACACTGAAACCTTCTCCCCTGTTGCCAAAATGAACTCTATCCACCTTATTCTTTCCCTTGCTGCCTCGTTCAAATGGGAAGTCCATCAGATGGATGTTAAATCTACCTTCTTGCATGGGGACTTGCATGAAGAAATCTACATGGAACAACCCATTGGCTTCATAAAAATAGACTCCAGCCTTGTATGTCGGCTTAAGAAATCCCTTTATGGTCTCAAACAAGCTCCTTGAGCTTGGTATGCCAAAATGGATATCTTTCTTTTAGAATCTGGCTTTTCTAGGTGTCATTCTGACAATACTGTCTACACCAAGAAAGTGGGCAAGTCTCTTATCATTCTTGTTCTTTATGTTGATGATCTTATCCTGACTGGTAGTGATCCCAACCTTATAAACCATGTGAAGTCTAGCCTTAAAAAGAAATTTGAAATGACAGACTTAGGACACTTACATTATTTTCTCGGTCTTCAAGTCTTGCAATCCAAGGAGGGTATTTCCCTTTCCCAGTCCAAGTATGCTTGTGATATTCTACGCCATTTTAACATGGAAGACTGTAAGCCAGCCCCTTCTCCCTTCCAGTCTGGAGTCAAACTTTTAGTCACTTGTACTTCTCCTGAAGTTGATGCTACCTTATATCGTCAACTTGTAGGAAAACTTTTGTATCTAACCCATACTCGTCCTGACCTTTCCTTTGCTGTTGGCCTTGTAGCTCGGTTTATGCAAAACCCCCGTGAAAATCATTGGAAAGCAGCTAAAAGAATACTTCATTATGTTCGAGGTACAGTTCAGTTTGGGATTCATTACAGTGCCGAAGCATCTCCTCTATTGGTTGGTTTCACTGATTCCGATTGGGCTGGTGACCTTGATGATCGGAAGTCTACTGCCGGTTATATGTTCACTCTTGGTTCAGGACCTATTACATGGGCTTGCAAGAAACAAGGTGCCATTTCTCTTTCATCAGCAGAAGCAGAGTATCATGGTGACGTAGAAGCTAGTAAGGAAGCCTTGTGGCTTCGTCAGATCCTGTTAGAGTTTGGCTTTCAGCAGCAGCATCCGACTATACTTTGGTGTGATAATCAAAATTCCATTCAACTATGCAAAGATCCAATCCAACATCAGCGCAGCAAACACATTGAACTGCACATGCACTTCATCAGAAAGCTCATTCACGACCATGTTCTTGAAGTGCAATATTGTTCAACAGATGATCAAGTTGTAGACATCTTCACAAAGGCTCTCATAGAGGCGAAGTTCACTAAACTTTGATTTATGGTTGGAGTTCAAGAAGTTTTCACTAAGGGGGGATAGGCTCTAGTGCCACCTTCCTTCTCCTATTGTGTCATATTTGTAAATCCTTCAATCCTATCCCAAGTTGTTCTTAAGGGGGGATGTTAGGATATTCCGACACATAGGAAATAGTTAAGTACAACTTGGTCTAGTATAGAGTTAGGTATAGAGTTAGGTAAAGTGTGTTTCTTTACCTTATACATTTTGTAACTTACAATCCGATGGTCACAATATGTAGTGATCCGATGGTTCATTCTCTCCTCGGTATTACCGACACTTGATCCGTGGCTTGACACCCGATTGGTCCATGATTTCTATTTAAAGCGCATGGAGGGTCATTTGTAGGGTAATCCGTCTATGAGAGAAGCTTATGTAAATTTTCATTATTTTATTCATAAATTGCCTGAAGTGGTCGCGTTGGCTTAGGCCGTGGACTGTTTCCCTCTTTGAGGGTTTTAACCACGTCAAAAATACTGGTCTATTGATCTGAGATCTGGTTGTGAGCGGTGTCCTTTGGTGTTTTGTCTGAGGAACTTACCCTGTAAATTCCTACACATGGGACCACATACATCATAATGAATGAGGTCTAATATTTCCATAGACCTTATGTCACTTCTTGTGAATGGTTTCCTAGTATTCTTTCCCAAGGCACATCCCTTACATACTCCTTCATGGTCCTCCTTGATGTTGGGGATTCCCTTCACCATTTGAATAGAGAGGGTATTACCTTGTAGTGAATGTGACCATATCTTCTATGCCAAAGTTTGATGGGAATAATTCTCATATGAAAAAGGGCTTGAGGAGATGGAGTTGTAACTGTATATAATCTTCCTTCACAAATCCCAATAACCATTGATTTTTCAAAACTATAATCCTTCCCCAAATCCTAACTTTAACATATACAAAAGAAACTCTATCTCCTTTATCTTCTAAACAAGAAATGGAAAGTAAATTCTTTTTAAAACCTGGGATATAGGGGATGTTATTTGGATTTAGATTTGCTCCATTTCTAGCTCTAATGATGTAGATCCAATGACCATGACTGCATAGCTATTGTTGTCTCCAAGTTCCACTGCATGTGATGAGGATCCATTTGATAGAGTATGAAGTTGTACGCTTTCTCCTATCATGCTTCTTGAAGCTCCACTATAAATAATACAATCATTGTCATCATTTAGTGCATGTGTAAGTGCAACCAAGAATCCTTCATTCTTGACTCTTATATATAGTTTGTAGATGATCCTTCGAATGATGTTTCCTGCAATTTTCAAGAGATTGAGACCCAATTTCAAATAGCTTTCCAGTGATAAAGTGATCCTTTCTTCCAAGATTCTTATTCTTCTTTCAAATGATAGACAACAAAAATTATCTTCAAATAGTCCTTCCTTCACCTTAGCTCTGATACCATGTTGAGAAATCAATGCATGTAGATATTAGGGTTTGATTCCTATTTTCTTAATAATTACTTGTGATGTATGTTGGATTATTTTTAATTATTTATTATATTATCTTTCATCAATCAATTACTAAATTAAAATGTATGAGTATCACAGGAACAAGGAACACAAGATATAGACACTCAACTAGGGCAAAAACCCTATCGAGGGGAAAACCTAGTCCAACTCTTCCACTAGTATAATAAATCAAATTTACACAATCCAAGACCCTTTTGACCTAAATGAAAACCTCCTCCAATCACCAAGTTAGCTCTTCCTCCAAGTAGATGAACTCTGTTAAAGTGTCCAAGTGTCAACTCCTCAAATATAGCTTCAATTCATAATTTCGGCCCCCCAAATATAGAATTTCATATCTACATCTACTTCAGAAATTTTGACCCTTGTAACTTTCCCATAAACGCTAGAAAACTGGTACCTGTGAGAGATAGATGCCCAAGAACTTCAATTTGGTCTTCCTCAACTTCAAAATTCATTCTCCTTGTCATCACTCTCCTTTTTCTTAATCTTGAATTGTAGATCGAACTTGTGAATGAGATGATCCCAAAAAGATTGAATTTCACTTCTATTTATATTGTTTCTATTGGGTCGAATAACCCTATTTCATGAACAATTCATCAGGACATGGTTGACTTGGTGTGGAGGTACCAAATGGAATTTTTGACTAAAAAATAAATACTTTTACATGATACAAAATCCCAAGAAGGGTCTAATAATTGTGACAATGACTCTTTTGACTCTTGAGAAAACCTAGAGGATTTTAATGGAGATTATGACCTAAAAAATAAATAAAAGAGTATGAACCCATTCTTCAAAAATATTTTTCTTTTATAATAATTTTTATTTTATTTTATTTTGAAAAATAATTATGAAAACCCACACTAGTTACATTTTTCAACAGTCTTCTCATCAAATTTAACATCAATACAATGAACTATCCTTATTAAGTTCTTTTTGTAACATTTGTAGCCTTTACTATTGTAAGAGTACCCAAGAAAAATACCTCCATCAACTCTTGCATCGAACTTTCCAAGATTCTCATCGTTGTCCTTGATGTAGCACTTGCTCACAACTACCTTGAAATGCTTGATGACACTGGTATACCCTACCATAATTCATATGGGATTTTATCTATGTTTGTTTTTAAGTGTACTTTTTTCAAAATTAGAACAACTCTATGTATTGATTCAACCCAAAATCTCTATGGTATGCTTCTTTCACTCATCATGGCTCTAGCCGGTTGTTGGACATATCTGTTGGCTCTCTTTGCCACGTCATTTTGCCATATGGAGTCTTAGGTATTGTAAATTGTCTCTTAATTCCTTGATCTTTGTAGTAAGCATCAAATTGTTGGATGTAAATTCCCCACCATTGTATGATATTATACATTTGATACTATGACCTATCTAATTCTTACACATAGCCTTAAAATTTTTGAATTTCTCAAAGGAATCTAGTTTTTCTCTTAGGAATGCTACCCAGATCATTTTGTTGAAGTCATCAATAATAAGCATAAATTATATAACTTACCTATATGTATCTGTGTACTTGAAGGTGAAAAAGGATCCATATGTGCCATCTGCAAGGACATGCTTGTATAATTTTCTTTGATTTGAAAGACACACGTACTTGTTTTCCAATTTGGCAACATTTACAAATAGTATTTTCAAGCTTAGAGGTCTTTGGAAGGTCCCTAACTACCTTTTTAATACCTAGCTTTATAATTTGATCAAAATTCAGATATTTGTTATAGACATATTTGGGCACTACAACCCCAATCACATACATATATAAACCAAGGGCTTCTAAACCCCTAAAAGTGTTGTTTCATACCCTAAAGGAACAAGGTCAGCTGATTACATCATCTTCCAGAAGTTCTCCATGAAAAACTACTCAGAACTGGTCAAAACTAGACCATACAGACTGCTCCATGCATAGGGTGCGATGCATCTCACCTATTACACATAGGGGGTGCAATGCATACTAGAAAGCCCTTCTGTAGGGTGCGATGAGTGAGAGTAGACAAATGGTAGAAGTAGTTTGCAAGGTGGAAACCCATAGAATCTTCTAGAAATTGCTCATATGACACTTGCCTCTCTGAATTCACCCAAGGATGAGTAAGAGATCTAAAATCTCCAAGTGGAACCAAGAACTATCAGTGAAATGAAACTAATCAAAATCCCAGAAGCTGACTCACTCTCCTGTAAACATCTATATATGGATCGCTCATCCTAGAGATCCAGAGGCTGGAATTTTGTAATTTGCAAGGAAGTGTTGTTGGTTTCTCTTTGAAGACATTGTTGGGTGATCTTGCTTTGTATGAGGTGAAGAGGGCTTTCATGATGGGAGGATGATGCTGGATCAGATAGCTTGGTTGTAATCCTCTCTTTTACTACTTCTATCAATAAAGCTATTTGAGTTTTCCTCCATATGTTTGTATATCTCTAAATCTTGTATTTGTATATGAATTTATATGGTTAATGTACATCTGATCCTACATTGTTTATGGTTATAGATCTCTATGCTTTGATGGTATTTTGCTGTCTTGACTCTACAAGTGTTCTTTAGGGTGATAGGTACTACCAGCACAAAAATCATGAAGGCTACATCTAAGAAAGCCCGTACGGTTTCTGGTCAAAATGTGAATGAAGAACTTCTTGCCTCAGAGGTTAATGCCGTGTCACCGACAAAGGGAAAGAACCGAAGCAACCAGGGGAAAGAAAAAAGGGAAAGGGAAAAAGAAGAAATAGGATGATTCGTCTCCTGAAAAATATTCTGCAAACCCTTATGGGCAAAAGAAACCTAATCAGCCATGTCTCATATGCGATGAGGACCACTAGATGAGTGATTGTCCGTATAGAGCTCAGATTAAGAAGTTCTTTAAGAGTTCAAAAAACTCAGCAGTCTTAACGGATCTGTTTCCAAACCCATAAACCAATTTGGTTGCTAGCGACAATGCTTCCCCATCCCAAGTGCTTATGTTTTCCATTTCGAAATAGCAAAATGATGGTTTGATATCGACAAGGAATAAAGATTACGGGAATCCACAACTGTCGAACAACAAGGCTACAGATCAACCTAGTAGTTCAACAACAACTTCAACAAAAGTTGTGCCACCCATCATTCCTGAGCTAAAAATAAAGCCGCCAAAGGGAGTAGTACACAAATCGACATTTAATCCTAGTGCCCGAGCAGCTTAGAATTATAATATAGTAGAGGATCTGGCCCAATTGTCGTCCGCTATGTCGACACTTGAAGTACTACAAAATTGCCCCTCCCAAAAGCAGGCTTTATTATCAGCAATAGTTGGGATTGACCCAGTGGATTCCAATCTTGTGGCCTTTAATCATAAAGGATTTGAACCTCATTTACCAGCTCAACTCGCTTTCCTCATCCAAGTGAAAATCCTCAACAAAACTGTTCATCGAACAATTATTGATGAGGGGGCATCTACCTGCATTATGTCAGTGAGTTGCTGGAAAACTTTAGGATCACCACCCTTGTCAAGATCATCAACAACATTAAAAGCATTCGATGGACAAACATACACCCCATACGGGATTTTAAGTAACTTACAAGTTGAACTGGGGGGCAAGACAGTAGAAAGTGACGTCGAAGTTATCGATGGAAACCTCAATTACAATATCTTACTAGGAAGGCCCTAGATTTATGCTATGGCTGATGTTGCATCAACTTACTTTAGAAAGATTGCATTTCCTTTCCAAGGAGGAATTACAATCATTGATCAACAAAACTTTCTCCCCAATAGTTCACAAGTTATAGGAAGCATTCCAATGATCCATGGAATCTCTCATTCGCTTCAAAATTTCGGAGTAGGCCTACTAAAAGACCCTACCTTGATGGGTACTTTTTCCCTACCGCCTCCGAGTAATTTGGCGGAAGTGGAAATAGTAGGAACCCACAATATGATATCTTCCATTCAGAAGATTTTCGAACATTTTGTTAGCATGGATCATCAACAAGTTTTGCCTCCAAGCCCAATAGATATTTTGTAGTAATCAATTTTCTCAGCCTAGGCAGCAAACCCAAATCAACAATCATCAAGTGTTTGGGTAGATAGGTCAAAGGAATATGGCACCTCTTTAGATCCTTGGTCACATGTACATTCTACAGACGAAGGAATTATTCAGTTGATGATGACAGGAGAGGCACCATGGGAAGATTACCACCATCGTTCCCATCTTCCGGATTACAACAAAGATTATTCCAATGACCTTGATCATCCTTCAGTTTTTGATTTTCTATCAAATACTGTAAATATGGTGGATTCCGAGCAAAATCTATCCAATATTGAAGAAACTATTGCCATAAATATCTCGATCAAACCTAATGTTGTTGAGAATATTCATGTCGGAAAATCTTGTTCTTCTTCAGAACTGGAAATATACTGTGCTCTCTTTCGCGAATTCAGAGATGTCCTTGCATGGTGATACGAAGAAATGCCAGGCATTGACTCGAGCATAGTTGAAAACGAAATCAAGATGTATCCAGATGTCAAACCGGTACGACAACGGCTTCGGCAGGTGCACCCGAAAAAATCCGCTGCCATCAAGGCAGAAGTTGAAAAAATTTTACATGCTGGTTTCATTTACCTGGTTCCTCTAACTGATTGGGTATCGAATATTGTTCCTGTGATGAAAAATCAAGGAATGATTAGAGTGTGCGTTGATTACAAGGATGTAAATCAAGCTTGTCCAAAGGATAACTACCCTACACCCTTCATCGACTAGATAATTGATGAATGCGTTGGATGCGAAATCTTTTCATTTATGGATGGATTTTCCCGGTATAATCAAATAAATATCCACCCACAGGACTAGTCAAAGACTGCATTTATATGTTCGTGGGGCACATTAACATACCAAAAATTACCTTTTGGTTTAAAGAACGCAGGGGCAACCTTTCAGAGGGCTATGAAGTATGCCTTCCATGACATCAAGAACATCGTTCAACCATATCTTGACGATCTACCGGCTCATTCGCGAAAGTGGACTGATCATCTGCAGCATTTGAGAGCTATATTTCTACGTTACTGTTACTACAAGATATGACTCAATCCACACAAGTGTGTGTTTTGTGTCGGTTCTGGTCACTTACTTGGCTTCGTGGTTTCTAAGGACGGAATTTGACTCGACCCATGTAAGGTTCAGGCAATCATCAATATGCCTCCACCTTCAAATTTGTTCAGATTTAGAAACTCCAAGGGAAAGCAAACTTTCTAAGAAGGTTCATTTCAAATTACGCCAAACTTGCTAAAGGTTATATGCGTCTTTTGAAAAAAGAAGTACCCTTCAACTGGGATCAAGTTGCGCAAGCTTCCTTTGATGCTCTAAAGGAATCCCTAATAAAAGCATCATTAATGTACGCTCCTGATTATCAAAAAGTCTTTAACATGTATCTAGCTGCAGCAGATACAACCATCGCAATGGTTTTAGTTCAAGAAGAAAATGGAATCGAACATCCTGTCTATTATTTAAGACAAAACTTAAATGATACAGAAAGCAAGTATTCCTATGTTGAAAAGTTGGCTCTTGCAGTTGTTCAAGCAGTACAAAGATTTCGACACTATATCCTCTTTCACAAAACTACCATTTTGTCAGATTGCAACCCTATGACTTACATTCTGTCACATCAGTTACATGGGGGAAAATATCCGAAACGGATAGCTATTTTGCAAGAGTTTGATCTGGAATTCGTAAAATCCAAATCAAAGAAATCTTTAGTTTTTGCGGAGTTACTATGCGACTTCCCATCGTCGTCCAACAATTCAACATCCAAAGCAACAATCGTGGATGAATCTTTGTTTCTAATATCATCAAGCAATCCATTGTATGGAGATATAATCATCTATCTCCAAACCCAAACATACAGGCCTAATACCTCTCACTCTGTACAATGACATAATCGATACTAAGCAAAAGACTACATGATCGTCGGTGATACGCTTTACCGTCGCGGTATCGATATAGTTCTGCAAAGGTGCCTCACCCATGAGGAGGCCGAAAAATTCCTGAATGATTTTCATTTAGGCACATGTGGGGAGCATCAATCTGGTTACGCTACAACACAAAATATTTTACGAGCAGGTTCCTTCTGGCCAACAATGTTCAAAGATTGCATAACCACAGTCAGAAGTTACCATGCTTGTCAAATCTTCAACCGCAAAACCAGAATACCACCCACACCTCTGCATCTAGTAGTTGTTGTTGGGCCATTCGCCAAATGTGGCATAGATTTCATGACATGTAACCCCACCTCGGCCGGTGGGCATGGGTATATCATAGTCACAGTTGACTATTTTATGAAATGGGCTGAGGCGATGCCTACATTAAACAACAGTGGCGAAATAGCTACTCTTTTATTTTTCAATCATGTAGTCTCTAGGTTCGGTGTTCCACAAGCTATAGTCACAGATCACGGATCGCATTTTTGCAATCACATGATGGTCGAATTGGCTACCAAACTAGGATTGTCCCATGACAGTTCTACTCTGTATTGTCCGCAAGCTAATAGACAAGTTGAGGCCATCAAAAAAGTCCTGAAGTGCATGTTGCAAAGGATGATTGGAGTCCACAAATGGAGTTGACACCTAATCATGTACTCAGCCTTGTGGGCATATAGAACCTCGGTAAGAAATGCGATCGGGTTTACACCCTTTCAGTTGGTGTATGGCCTGGAAACTGTCTTACCAATTCAATGTGAGATTTCATCTCTCAAGCTCGCAATCGACCTTCTCCCCAGAACTTCAGAGGCAGAGGCTCATTTCTTCGAACTAATCCAATTGGATGAAACCTGTCATGATGCCGCCTTGGCTAACAAAGCCCATAAGAAACCAGTTAAGGTGCAGTTTGACAAAAATGTCAAACCCCGTGTCTTCTCAGAAGGTGACTTGGTCTTGCTTTACGATCAGGAATCCGATAAATTGGGAGCAGGTAAGTTCCAATCTTTGTGGATGGGTCCCTACATTGTTAAACGAGTGTTAGCAAAGGGAGCCTACGAGCTAGTAGATTATGATGGAATTCCACTGGCGCAACCCTGAAACGGGTTGTACCTTAAGCGTTATTATGCTTGACTAAGTGTAGTAATCTCTTTATATGCTTTTATTACTTTTTTGTTTTCATCAAGAGTGATCATTTTGGTTAGGTAATCCACTTTTACATTTTTTGCAAATGTCTAACCTATTGGAATCATTTGTTCGATATTCCGACAAAGCTAGTCGTAGTACGTGAAACCTATCTTCTATGGCCTGGGCCATTTTTGATCCACGCAGTGAGTTAGTGAGTTTCAGAGGAGTATGTATTGGTCGATCAATGAACAACATCGATGAGTATAGCGCATTGATAGAACTTCTCTCTGATGCCAACGCACATGGCATACACCGACTTTTTGTCAAGCTAGACTCGCAACTTGTCATCCTATAGCTTACTGGCATATATTCTGTTCGAAATCCAACTATCTATTGTATGTTCTTAAGGGTCAAGATTTTGGAAAGGCAGTTTGATTCTATTCAATATCAACACATTTCCAGAAACTTAAACACATTAACTGATTCATTAGCAAATTATGTGTTAGATAGACATTTGCAACATTTATAAAAGAAAGCATTTCAATCAACATTTGCATCAGGATCATATCACTTAACCAAAATAAAGCTCTGAAAATAAAAATATATATATAATTGTTTATAGCTTGTCAAAGATGTTCTGTGTCCAAGAAAAAATCGGTCACATGACCCAAAAACTCAAAAATGTAGAAAATCACCCTAGACTAATGGTGCTGGTGATAACAAGTCACTGCTTGTTCTATCATATGTCAGAGCCTAGTCCATTGACTCGGCACGCCAGTAGTATGACGCTGTAATCTCAAAGGTAACTCATCGGTCCTCACATCCTAGATACCAAGGGTGAGACCCTCAATCTGATCCTGCAATACTGCAAGGGTCTCCGCTATGTCCAGATCACGAAGGACAGCCCGCCCTAGAGCCTCTCCTGCTGGAACGCTAGTTGCTACCCTCGGGCGCACTGCTGGTCGCACTGGTCCAATATCTGCAAAAATATATGGGTTTGATTAGTCTTGAGAACATTTAAAAGACAGAAGAACATTATAAAAACAATAAACAGAGATGAGGTTAGATCTTTTTACCTATAACACCTCACTGCTCGCCAGCCAGCAACACCAAATCTGGGTCACATAGAAATCCATCCCACCATATGGATACTCAGTAAAGACCATCTCCTAACGGTCAAACCACTCAAAGAAGGCATCATAGAATGAAATCTACGACTGACCAGCATGTCTGGCCATAAGATTGACCCATCTCTGCATCTGTGGTTTCGTCGGTACTGGCGGTCTAAGTGAAATGTACTGTGGCTGCATCAGTGGGATCTCCTCCAAGGCGAAAGCGGTCAAAAAAGAACCATAACCAAAGTTCTTGGATATTCCATTCTTCACCTTGGTAAGCTGTTCTTTTATAACTAGAAGTACTACATCACACCAGTTGAATACCTTTGGTTCAAGGCAGTCCAAGGCATACTGCATATAGGACCTGTTGGCCAAATGAAGAGCCACACTACCAGCCAATCTAGCAAAGGTGAATAAGATAGTCCTCAAGGACTAGTCAGTGACATCTCGAATACTGATCTTGCTGTACCTGCTCGGTTGAGATCCATCTCTACAGAATCGACGAATATAATCCCTCACGGATTCACCTCCACGGGCGGATCTTGATAGTGAGAGAGGGGCACCACGCCTTGATAAACTAGTCAAGAAGTAGATATCCTCAATTGTCAAAGGGATGGATTTACCTCGAATCTGGAACACTTGGTTGGTAGGATCCTATGCATCGAGAAAACATTGCAACAAATTGATTTTTTGCCTCATGATGGATATGCGGAAGAATTTGAGAAAACCATAGTTCTGCAAAGCAGTCACCATACCCGGATCATGTAAAGCAACCATGTCCTTTTCTTCATGCTCGTGTTCATGCCATGTAACGACCATCTTAATCCAATGAATCTCTGAAAAACAAGCAAGAGAAGAATTAGGATCCTAAATCAGGCAAAAAAAGGCAAAATTTCCATGAAAAAATAGTGCATAAACTTTCCCTTTTGCGCCCATCACACCCCAGCTGTGTACTAGGTGAGATGCATCCTGACTGGCCAATAGCCAGCTTAGTATGCATCGCACCTTTCAATGTACATTAGGTGCGATAGGGAGATAACAAATTGTTCAAACCCCAGAGGCCTAGAAGAACAGGGAAACATGCTCAGAATCAGAAAAGGAAAGAATTTAATTGAAGAGCTCAGGGTTAGCTCCTGCCTGGTCCAGACGGTGCCAAAAATAGTCCACAGAATCTCCCAGAATCAGCTAGTGAAAATCGAGGGGGAAAACACCTCTAGAGCTCCAAAAATACCAAATTTAAATGAAATGGTTAAAATGAGAGGTAAAAACTATTTTTATGTTACTATTCACGTAGTTCAAGTAAAATACTGTTGTTTAACTCATTTTTCAAGCATTTATTTACATTTCTAATCAATTTGATGGAGTAATTGAACAGGCAGTACGACCGTCAAACGAACCTAGTGTTAATGGTGAAATCAACATCTCTGACTATTATCACGAGTAGTTTTACGTGAAGTTCAAGCTCGTTAAAAAATAAACCTAGCAGTGAGAAAATGTTCCCACCAAAGTTTAAGCTCATTAAGAAATGAACCCACTTCCAGTAAATAATCTTTGCGATCGCATAATTATCAGCTTTTGAACCTTGGTCATGTTCTTACCATCACCTCCACTCTTTTTTAGCTGATCTTATGCCTCCATTTGATTGTTTACCCTTTTGAGGAACAACTGCGACGAGTGATTCTATTAGCCACCTTCTTTACACTACTGTGATTGAAAAGTTCCAAACCTTACCTAGAACCAGTTGCTATCCAAAAACATCACTTGTTCCTCAAAAAACGAGTCTCCTTTAAGCTCTTTTCATCTGACTCGTAAAATATGAAAAGATTGCCGAGCAATTGGCCTCTCGAGCTCGTTAAAGCGATTGGAAGTGCCATCCCTCCTCTAGATTTTAATATTTTTGGACCCGAGGGATTATTACACAAAACGATCGAGCACTTGTCTTGTTCGGCTCGTTAAAACTATCGAAAATTCATGCCTTTTGTATTATTTTATACTTTTTCAAAGTTAAGGGATTACATCACGAAAAAGGACTACTAGAGTTGCCTTTCCATCCCTTTTTAGACTCTCTAAAATTAAAAAGGACCGAGTTATCTTTGTCGTTAAACTCGTTAAAAAAATAGAGACAAACTTGTCCATGCAGACAAGAGCGAGTTTCACTATTGCTAAGCCCGTTAAAACATAGCGACAGGTTTTGCCCGAAGGGAAAATTATAGAACAAGCATATGTTATCCTCCTCAAGCTTGACAAAAATAAAGAGGTACTGGTCAGCAATGACTAGGGAAAAAGGGAAGAAAACTTGAATAGCTTCATTGCTAGCAGGTCGCTCTTGAACATGACACTTTCACTCTGTCACCATGATTGAGTCGGGTTGGGTTATTCCGTTTGTTAGAGCCTAGATTTGCCTCAGGCTGAAAAGACAAGTTTCTAGGTCCACATCAAACCATGCTCAGCCTCGTAGCTAGCCCTACGAGGATAGGAGAGGGCTCTCTCTGGGTCAATCTCAGCAAAAGATAATCAATAGGGTCTGAGATGACTTGAAATAAAAGCTAATTTTAGGCTAGGTATGAAATACAAGGTTTTGATTGAGTTTTTGGGGGTTTTGTTGGAAAAAAGGGACAGGCAAATTTTGGGTCTGGGGATGAGGCCAGATTTTTACAGAGTTCTGGTTGGAGCAAAGAAGGCAATCGATTTTATGCTTTGGATTGAATGAATGGGTGGATCAGACTGGTGAGGAGCCAAGAAGGGCAAGAGGGTCTCAAGAGTCCTCCTCAAACAGATGAAAACATGAAGAATTAAACAAAATATCCAAGCAAAGCATAGCAGTCCATGAATTCTACCTTAATCATTCATTTGTTTAATTTCAAAAGATAAGAGAAGGGAAAATGATACACAATAGCATCAATGAACTTACAAATACATAGAGAAACACACCATCAAAACATAAAGCCACATGGATCCCAACAAGTGCTGCAAAACCCTGGTCTTTCCTTTGCCAAAATTGCAGAAATGAAATGTACAATGAAGTGCTAAGCAATCCCAAGTATCCAAACTCTATCAAACTCCAACCCCTACATTATGAAATTCATAAAATATATACATTTTCTCATCCTTGTACTAAGGGATTGAGCTCAACCATTTTCTTCAAAATAGAATTAGTTACATTAAACTTGGTCCGAATTTCTGAAAATAGGTGTTGAAGATGAACTCGTATCTCCTAAACCATAGCACCTAATACAAAACTCAAAGATTTTTTTGTACATAAGGTCATTTTTTAGAAAAACCTCTCTCAAATTTTGTACATTCGTTTCCAGTAGCTCACAATCTGTTCCACAAAATCATCTCTAAAACAGAAAATCATTAAAAATTTAAATCTGTGAAAATGAGTTGTAAATATCTAGTCACATATCCCAATCCATGACACCTGTGAAAAAATTGAAAGATGTTTTTGTTATATGGCTCGTTCTTAACAAAATACTCCTTGGGTTTTGCAAAATTACTTTGCATCTGTTGTAAAATTTCCCTGCACTAAAATGACTAAAACAGTAAAAAATATGAAAAATTTGCTTTGTTTTACTCTAGGCTCCAAATATCACTGTATATCTCCCATATAGTAGCACTTGTGAATAAACTGAAGGAGGTTTTTGTTATTTGGTATGTGATGAATAAAAATCTCGTTCACTTTTAAAAAATTCCTTACCATTATTTCAAAAACTTATTTTGTACTAAACTTGTCATTGTGTGCAGCAACTGACCTCAAAACATGCATAACCAAGAATCACTCATTCATTTCTTCTAATCCAGGAACCGGTTATGGGAGTGTGATATACCATTGGAAATATTTTTCTGAGCTTCTTTTGATGGACACACTTGTGACATGTTTTTTTCTAAACATCATGTGAAAAACTTCTAACAAAACCAAACATAGTAAGAGCTCATGTTGATCCCTGGTGACAGGCTGCGAAGACTGGAACTAACACCATTCACTGGTCATATCACCATTGGTCCGTCATACCATCCACCTTGGGGTTAATGCTACCAATCCATTTGAGTGTCGCCGATATGATCAAGAGAAGTCACCAACCTAGCTAACGCCTCATCCTCTGCAATACCTTCACTCTCCATTTTTCATGACTGCCACCTTGAACCTTATATCATCAGATCGTTTTCACCTCCACAAAATCATTTTCTCCGCTCCGTGTCATAGATGTGGGATTCATTAAGGCCCTCATTGTTGGCATTATGATGCATGTGTTGTACTTGATGGCAACCCTCTCATAGAAGATCATCTCACTTATATACATAAGAGATATCAAATGTGACATAATACATAGATGCAGGACAGTTCAAAGGGATCAGATGACATTTCACAAGTAAGCTTTGCCATCAAGTCCAAAGGGGAAGATTTTTGGCATTATGGCTAAAGTGTTGTCCTTGATGGCAACTCATACAGGTGATGGATCAATGTACAACAGGTCAGTAGCAGAGATTGATGATCAGCTCTCAAATATTGAAGAAAATAAGGGGTACGCAGGTACACCGTACAAAAGGTGCGGACACGCAGGCATGTCTCAGATAAAGTGCGTACATACCCACACGTGCACCATGTAAAAGGTGCATACCCAAAGTGCACACACTTTCATGCAGAGAAAAGCACACGTGGGGTTTCTTATGTTTAACCCTTGGTATTTAGCCCGTCGGTATTGTGTTATTGTGGTTTTGGCCCGTGGTATTGTGAAAGGCCTAAGGCTATAAAAGAGGGAGGAAATCATTTGGCTAGGCACACTTTTGGGTTGAATATCTTATGAGAGATAGATCTGAAATACTATGATCTCTTGGTGAATAATATCTAGATCTACAAGGCGAATCTGCTAGACTGGGGTATGCTTGAAGTCTGAAAAACACCTATAACCTCAGGTACGTAGGCGCAACACGGTGAATGTGCGTAAGGAACGCAGGCAATCCATAGGCGCAGTGCATATGCACACAACGCACCGGAAGGCACAGGTGTGGAGATACGTGGCGGTACAGAAGCCGAAGCGCGGAGGAATCTTGGAGGCACGCGGCGCGACAGAAGCCGTAGGTGCGGAGGCGCGCGGTGCGATAGAAGCCGTAGGTGCGGAGGCACAGCAGGAGTACGCGGCGTAACAGAAGACTCGAGTGCGTATCTACACAGAGGTACGCAGAAAGACAGAAGGTACAGTGCGTATGCCCGCAGAAAATCAGATTGTTAGCTGCGGATACCCGCGGGTCGGTAGTTGGTGCAGGGGCGGACACCCGCAGGTTTTCGTTGGAGAAGCTGCGTACATTTCTTAGAATATGTCTTAACTGCTTCTGTTGTTTACTGAAGTATTCTGGGTTGTTAAGTGATTTCTGGTATTAAGTTCTGAAAACAGCAGTGATTGATTAAATGTTTATACATTGATGGATGAATGGATCAGGTTCTTATTGACTCATTTTATGTGATCTGATGGACTAGATCTGATTGATGACTCACTTGTATATGTATTGATCTAGTGCTTGGGTAATTCAGAAGGTTGTTTGATTATGAGCTTCAATGTTGTTGGGCCCAGTATGAAAATTGGATGAAATATGGCCTTTCAGATTATGTGTTGTGCTTCAGTGTATCCAGTCTGAAAATTGATGAAACGTGGTACCTGGAGGAGAGAAGATTGTAGGTCAGCACCTACGTACTAGTATCTAAGCTAGTACAAGAGCTAAAGGAAATCTTTGGAGCATTGTAGCAGGTAGTAGCCTGCGTACTAGTAAATGGATCGGCTAGTACAAGAGCAAAGGGGGTTGTAGCTCCCGTACTGGTATAAGACTGCACCAGTACAAAATATTGTAAAAGGATTTTCTTATTAAGAAGAAGATTGAGATGACTTGCAGCAGGTGGTTTTCTCCCGCATTGGGTTTCCACCTTATATCATGGTGTTCATGTGTGTGCCTTATGTGTGATGATCTACTCTATGTTACTGCATCTGTTAACTGATAGTATGATTGATAATGTTCTAATGCACTCATTGAAGATCAATTAACTTAATCATAAGAAGTTGTGGAAGTAGCATATATGAATCTGATTATGGAAATGAAAAAGTTTTATTAATGTGATAATACTGATTCACCCCCCCCCTCTCAGTATTATTTCCAACAATTGGTATCAGAGCAGGTCCTTTGGTAGAAGCTTGATCGCTTGAAGGAGATCCGTGGAACAATGGGAAAGAAGCTTAAGAAGAAAGCTCATAAGAAGAAGAAGACATCTCAGAAGAAATTTGACAGTGGGAGAATCGATTGGGGATTAGGTATAAGAAGCTCTTCAGATTCAGAATCATTATCAGGTATGAATATATTATCCTCTTATGTTCCAGTTATCTTTCCTTTTGGAAGAGATGAAAGTGATAGCGAAACTACTGAATTTTATCTTATGGGTGAACAAGAAAGATATCAAATAGAGGCATAATTTAAAAGGCTGACAGACAAAATTAGAGATCAACAAGATCTATTGAACAAAAGGGAATGTGACTTCAAAGAAGAAGCTACCAAACTAAAGGCCCAACTAGAAGAAGGAAACAAGGTAAGAAAACTACTCAAGGACAAGGAAGACAAATGTAAAAAATTGCAGCATGAAGTGACATCATTAAGAAAAGAAGTCAACGAAAGAAGCACAACCATCAAGAAACTCAAAGATAGATCCAACTACTATGAAAATCTTGAAGCTACAATCCTCTCACTAAAAGGATATCTTGAAGAATCAAAGAAGCAAAATGAAGATCTACATCAAGCAATTGAAAAGCAAGACAATGAAGTCATCAGCTTAAAATCTCAGCTGGAATGTGCATGCAGAATTCGTCAAATGCTGCAGGATCTGAATGAAGAACAAGAAAACGAGATTCTCAGACTAAGGGAACAAATGGAAGAAGGAAGGAAAGCTGAAGAAGACATGAAGAAGCAATGTCTAGAAAAGGAAGAACAACTTCAGGTTGAGGTAAATATCTTGAAAGGTAAATTAGAAGAAAAGGATAAGCTTTTACGATTTCAAGATAGTCCTAAAGTCTTGGATGATATTCTTAGCAGTCAAAGGTCTCCTGCTATAAATACTGGTCTTGGTTTCCATGAATCTGTTGAAGGTGAATCTAGTTCACAAGGTGAGGCAAGGAACTCTAAAGAGAAATCTAAAGTGATCAACGAAGAAATGAAAGATCAATCTCATCATCAACCAAGGAAAGAGATTCCTCAAAGAAAATTCTTTACTCCTCCTATGAATAATGTTGAATGTTATGTATGTCATAATCTTGGACATGTTGCAGCTAGATGTAGAAGAAGAAGGGTTCAAGACCATTATGCAGAAAGATCATCACATTCAAGGTACTTTAATGGATATTGCTTTGCTTGCAATATGTATGGTCACAAAGCTGTTGATTGCTACAAAAGGAACATGAAACATGTAAGATGTTATGCATGTAACAAGCTTGGACATGTAGCTAAGGAATGCAGGAACAAAGTATGGGAACCATATCAAAAGGAGAAAATGTCATCATCACGCTTGAAGATATGGAGGAAAAAGGAAGTGCAATCAGAAAAAGGCGACACAGCACAACGTACAGACATACCAGAATCAGAGGGAGCTGAAAGTACAAAACTTTAGTGTCCTGAATCTCATATGCAAACTCCATAAAGGGAAGTCGCGAGTTGGATACTGCACAATCGCGTATATGATTGTTTGAAGAAAGGCAGTAGGGACAGGTTCAGGAAAAGGATCAGTTATGATTTGCTCTAGTTGATATTGGTTGTATTTTGCTGATGATGTGTGGAAATGAGTTGATGTGTTGATATTGATGATATCTTGATATTTCTTACTATTATGCATGATCAGATCTGACAGTAAACATTATGGCACCGGTTTAGGGGGAGCATATGTTTTTAATGCATTGTTGGCATTATGGGTAATAGTCCTTGGTGATGATGCTTATATGGATAAATGATTCATCTTGCTATGATATGGTCATGAGTTGTTCAGATGATTCTTGGGGTTTACATAGTTGATTTTCAGATCAGATGCTACATATGTGGTGCTTGCATGGTGATCTTCATAAGGATAAGGAGCAGTACTTAACTTGAATTCACATCTTCTTGATGATGAGCCACTCATATGCTGCTATCGTCATATCTATAAAGATCATATATTACAGGATTCCTATTGTTCTTGGCACATATATGGATGAAGATTGTTGGCTGGACTCATGAATGATTGGAGACATGATGAGTTCTTACTTATATAGGTTGTTTCGTACACATGTGGATTGGTGCATATACTCCCAATTGATGATACTTGGTTCATGCAGATCTGGATGGCTATGGTGTGAAATTCTGTTGATGCGGACATCCTTGATGATTCATGCACTAATGCAAGTTGCTGATCTAGTTGTTGTTGATAGATACTATGGAGAAGATCATACAGTGTCGTTGTCGTTTATCTTAGGTGATTGGTCTCTGTTATAAATGTCATATCACGACTCATGATGTAATAGTATGTCTCTATCTATTGTAGTCATCTCTTCAGGTCATGTAACGACCTATGTTGGTTTCCCCACTATGCCTGGGATGAATGATGTTATTCTTTTATGTTATCATATGTAAACTTTTGGTATATCACCATTGTGATGGAAGATAGATGTATGTATGAGTCTTTTGGTGATAGGAAGGTCATTTATGATATATAGAGTCATTTTCTTCTTGTAGAACATCTTTTTGCAGACCTTGCTTACAGTCAAGGGGAGCTTGTGCATGAACAACACTATATAGCAGAGCAGATATTTCAGCTTGTTCTCAGAAAGAGCATTATCAGATTGGTGCACCATGGCATATACAAAGGGGGAGCACATTCAGAGACTTCAGCAGATCCGGTTTATAGTCAAGGGGAGCATTTTCTTAGAGGGAGCAAAACCCTTTGCCCTTGATGTCAAAGGGGGAGAGTGATTTGGTGTTGCCATCAAGTCCAAAGGGGGAGATTGTTGGCATTATGATGCATGTGTTGTACTTGATGGCAACCCTCTCATAGAAGATCATCTCACTTATATACAAAAGAGATATCAGATGTGACATAATACATAGATGCAGGACAATTCAAAGGGATCAGATGACAGTTCACAAGTAAGCTTTGCCATCAAGTCCAAAGGGGGAGATTGTTGGCATTATGGCTAAAGTGTTGTCCTTGATGGCAACTCATACAGGTGATGGATCACTGTACAACAGGTCAGTAGCAGATATTGATGATCAGCTCTCAAATATTGAAGAAAATAAGGGGTACGCAGGTACACCGTACAAAAGGTGCAGACACGTAGGCATGTCTCAGATAAAGTGCATACATACCCACACGTGCACCATGCAAAAGGTGCATACCCAAAGTGCACACACTTTCATGCAGAGAAAAGCACACGTGGGGTTTCTTATGTTTAACCCTTGGTATTTAGCCCGTCGGTATTGTGTTATTGTGGTTTTGGCCCGTGGTATTGTGAAAGGCCTAAGGCTATAAAAGAGGGAGGAAATCATTTGGCTAGGCACGCTTTTGGGTTGAATATCTTATGAGAGATAGATCTGAAATACTATGATCTCTTGGTGAATAATATCTAGATCTACAAGGCGAATCTGCTAGACTGGGGTATGCTTGAAGTCTGAAAAACACCTATAACCTCAAGTACGCAGGCGCAACACGGTGAATGTGCGTAAGGAATGCAGGTGATCCATAGGCGCAGTGCGTATGCACGCAGCACACCGGAAGGTGCAGGTGCGGAGATACGCGACGGTACAGAAGCCGAAGTGCGGAGGAATCTTGGAGGCACGCAGCGCGACAGAAGCCGTAGGTGCGGAGGTGTGCGGCGCGATAGAAGCCGTAGGTGCGGAGGCACAGCAGGAGTACGCGGCGTAACAGAAGACTCGAGTGCGTATCTACACAGAGGTACGTAGAAAGACAGAAGGTACAATGCGTATGCCCGCAGAAAATCAGATTGTTAGCTGTGGATACCCGCGGGTCGGTAGTTGGTGCAGGGGCGGACACCCGCAGGTTTTCGTTGGAGAAGCTGCGTACATTTCTTAGAATATGTCTTAACTGCTTCTGTTGTTTACTGAAGTATTCTGGGTTGTTAAGTGATTTCTAGTATTAAGTTCTGAAAACAACAGTGATTGATTAAATGTTTATACATTGATGGATGAATGGATCAGGTTCTTATTGACTCATTTTATGTGATCTGATGGACTAGATCTGATTGATGACTCACTTGTATATGTATTGATCTAGTGCTTGGGTAATTCAGAAGGTTGTTTTATTATGAGCTTCAATGTTGTTGGGCCCAGTATGAAAATTGGATGAAATGTGGCCTTTCAGATTATGTGTTGTGCTTCAGTGTATCCAGTCTGAAAATTGATGAAACGTGGTACCTGGAGGAGAGAAGATTGTAGGTCAGCACCTATGTATTAGTATCTAAGCTAGTACAAGAGCTAAAGGAAATCTTTGGAGCATTGTAACAGGTAGTAGCCTGCGTACTAATAAATGGATCGACTAGTACAAGAGCAAAGGGGGTTGTAGCTCCTGTACTGGTATAAGACTGCACCAGTACAAAATATTGTAAAAGGATTTTCTTATTAAGAAGAAGATTGAGATGACTTGCAACAGGTGGTTTTCTCCCGCATTGGGTTTCCACCTTATATCATGGTGTTCATGTGTGTGCCTTATGTGTGATGATCTACTCTATGTTACTGCATCTGTTAACTGATAGTATGATTGATAATGTTCTAATGCACTCATTGAAGATCAATTAACTTAATCATAAGAAGTTGTGGAAGTAGCATATATGAATCTGATTATGGAAATGAAAAAGTTTTATTAATGTGATAATACTGATTCACCCCCCCCTCTCTCAGTATTATTTCCAACACTCATACGACGGGTCAATTCTTGTCGATATCAACTCATTATCCAAGAAGTTGACTTAGGAACAACCCTTTCAGTACTTTGAAGCTTGCATGCCTCAATGGCAAGTTTCTCACTTCTGGCGACATGTTTACATCACTGGCCTTCGACCAAAAGTTTTTACGTGGTGTTTGACATCAACTCATGTATTCACACCACGTGAATTGTACTGTAGTACCTTGAGCGTCATCATCATTATCAGTGATTCCTCTCGCACCTATTAACAACTTACATCATTGGCTGGTAATCAAGTGATGTCTTTCCATGTTCGACATCAGAACATCTTTTCACATGGATCGGCTTGTACTTCGAGAAAAGATAGAACGAGTTTGAAGACCCTGGGTCTAGTTTCATCCATTCGGGCTGCAATATATTCAGGAAAATAAAGACATCAAACATACATCAGAGCTGCACAGATAATCATCCAAACTAAAGGATGATGGCTCTACCAGAATCATCAGTCTGCCACATAGAGGATTGTTTCTCTTATGTACATGAATATGAATTTATAAAGCTAAGCATGGGAATGCCTGCCTCAGCTAGATCATGAAAATATTATGAAGATAATGTATTGTATTGTATCTTATTATAGGTCACCTTCCAATTTGAAAAACCTCTGATCCTCATCATAAAGCATTTCACCCGACATCAAAAGATTTATGACCTCATGCTTTAGGGGGCAATTGTTATAGACATATTTGGGAACTGAAACCCCAATCACATATGTCCATAATCCAAGGGCTTTTAAACCCCTAAAAGTGTTGTTTCATACCCTAAAGGAACAAGGTCAGCTGATTACATCATCTCCCAGAAGTTCTCCATGAAAAACTACTCAGAACTAGTCAAAACTAGACCATACAAACTGCTCCATGCATAGGGTGTGATGCATCTCACCTATTACACACGGGGGGTGTGATGCATACTAGAAAGCCCTTCTGTAAGGTGTGATGAGTGAGAGTATACAAATGGAAGAAGTAGTTTTCTAGGTGGAAACCCAAAGAATCTTCTAGAAACTGCTCATATGACACTTGCCTCTCTGAATTCGCCTAGGGATGAGTAAGAGATCTGAAATCTCCAATTGGAACCAAGAACTATCAGTGAAATGACACTAATCAAAATCCCAGAAGCTGACTCACTCTCCTGTAAACACCTGTATATGGATCCCTCATCCTAGAGATCCAGAGGCTGGAATTTTGTAATTTGCAAGGAAGTGCTCTTGGTTTCTCTTTGAAGACATTGTTGGGTGATCTTGCTTTGTATGAGGTGCAGAGGGCTTTCATGCTGGGAGGATGATGTTGGATCAGACAGCTTGGTTGTAATCCTCTCTTCTACTACTTCTATCAATAAAGTTATTTGAGCTTTCCTCCATATGTTTGTATATCTCTTAATCCTGTATTTGTACATGCATTTATATGGTTAATGTACATCTGATCCTACATTGTTTATGGTTATAGATCTCTATGCTTTGATGGTATTTTTCTGCCTTGACTGTATAGGTGGTCTTTGAAGCGGGACAAGTGAGAAAGGAGTGGCAAAGGCTCTATCAAGGGGGAGAGGAAACGAGCAAGGAGACTAGCGAAAGACTGAGGTTGGTACTCTCTGCTTCTCTCTCATCTATCTCTCATAAAGGAAAACACAAGTGACTTTAGTTTGTTTGTTTCTAAGATAGCTACCCATCTTAGTGGGACTAGTAGCTCTGAATGGACACTAGTTTTCCTGATAACAAAATTCTAGCCTCCTATGCCATAGCCAACTCTCACCAAACTTGCTTAAATAAAAATAGTCAAATTTGTCTTTTAACAAATAAACATCAATGTCAATTCATATAGCTTCAAGTACAAGTTCACATGTGCTTACAAATTTGATTTGGAAACTTTTAAATATGAACAACACATCATAACCTTGGTCACACATTTGGGAAACACTAAGAAATTTATGCTTTAGGCCTTCAAGAAACAACACATTCTTAGCCTTTCCTCTTCCATTTTCTAGGAAAAAAACTCCTTTATCAACAATATTTCATAGTGCATTATTTCCAAAGGTCACATTACCTTTTCTAACTAGTTGTAGTGACAAAAAATTGTCTTTATCTCCTATTATGTGCTTAGAACAACCATTGTCAACATGCCAATTGTTGCCTTCATATTGAGCATATAGAACCAGGTCACAAATTTCTTCTTTTTTCTTTTATTTCCACACTTTGAGTTGCTGGTTTGATTGCCTGTATTCAAGGGCTATTATAGCTCCAAATCTCACTCTTATGGTTTGTGATGCTGCACTTATGGCCTAGGGCAACCCCTCCTTCCAGACCTGGTCCAAAAATTTAAAAAACAGTGTTTTATTCCCTATACGCGACTTTGCCCTGTGTTAAACGCGTGTACACGCGGGTCTGTCATACCCAACCCGCGTGTATATATTAAAACACTTAAAAAAATATAATTTCCTCTTTTTCGGGCGGTGATCGCGGGTTTACCTGCTGGATCACCTGTTAGTGCCCGTGGCCCAACTGTTCCCAACCAACTCCTAACTAAAAAACTACTTTGGAGAGGGTATAAAAAGACATCAAAGGGAAGGCCAAGGGGGAGAGAAAGGAGAGCAAGATTATTATGCTGAGATTTTTCCCTTAGACCAGGTCTGAAGTCCTTGGTGCATTCTGCACTTCCCCCATTTTGCATAGGAAACCCTTGTTTCCATGTGTATTGGTGATCATTCATCCTTGACATCATCATTGAGTAAGACTTGGAAGGAGCTCTTGTTGGAGGCTTGAGGCTGGAACGAATCCGGGAGGAAGCTTGCTTGGAGCCTGCTGAAGGTGTTCAGGTGATATCTTTCCGATATATGTACTTTATTTGCCTTTATATATAAAGAAACACGTCTTTGTTCCCGAATAATCTTTCTTTATGCTTATGAGATTCTTGTGTTGAATTCTTATGAAAGTGGTTACTTAAAGATTTTTTATAACTAACTTTATAGCATAAAGATGATTTATATATAAACTTCTATACATGTACTGTTGTGTTCTTTGATTTGTTTGTCTTGCAGGTCAAAGAAAGAAGAAGGGAACTCCAAGAAGGGTTTGCACCCTAACGGTCTTCTCGAACGTAGGACCTTAGGTATGTACCCTAAACATTAGAATTTGCTTAAAAGTAAAAAAGATGGCTGTGTGTGTGTGTTTCTTTGGATAAGCAATTTTCAGTCTGGTAGAGTCTTAGCCCAAAGGACCCTAGGGGTACTTTCCCTTCAACCAGAATTGGCGACTCCGCTGGGGACAACACTCTTGTTGTTCCTAGTTTGGGTAGTCCTCAAGCCAATCAAGGCTCAGTCCCTCTGTTTGTTGGTTCTGACTGTCTGATATTTTCTTGAACTCCAAGCTTTTCCAGTTTTTCAGTTTGTGTTTTTTTATTTTTCTTGAAAGACTTCAGATACGCACTTTTTCTGGATTACAGAAGCGTATGTACGCAAGTTGCACTAAGTAAACCCGCGTATATGCAGGTTTCCTTAGTTACAGTCGCGTATACACGCATCCTGCAAATAATTGCAGGCGCGTATATCACATAATTTTCAAGATTTATAATTTTTCTTTTGCTGAATGTTTGTCTGGTGGTTTGGGTCAGTTTAAAACAGTCAATTTCCAGTGACAGTTCTCTGTTTAACAGGGGGCATCTTGTTTCGAACTCTCTCTAGTTATAAGGAGTGCTAGTCTTGTTTTTCGTTGATTGCAAGCGTCATTGATTTTTGACACACAAGATTTCTGTTTAAGAATCTTGATTGCTCTGTTCTGGCAGAGTGGGAAGATTGTCTTCAAATCTTTGTGTCCATTTTGTTTTCATGACATTTGTGTTTGCTTAACGAAATCATTTTTATGACCATTTACTCCTTTGTTTCGGGAAATTTGTTTGTTACCAGTTTCTTGAAACTTGTCTTTTGATATTTTAGACTTTCATTGCTGCTTTTGATTGTCAAAAGCGTTTTCGAACACATTTTATTTTTGTTGAGTTTTCATCATTTGAAAGGTGTCAATTCACAAAAGTGTTTGGTGGCTTGTTTATCAATCATTAGTGTCAGTATTTTTGAGAGTTTTCCTTTGAAAAAGTCTTTTTGGTTTGATTGAAAGAAAATCTTTTGAAAGTTTTTTGAGTTTCGCTTTCTTAAACTTGCTTCTCATTTGATTTCCTTTTTTGCGAAGTGAAAGTGCTTTGTTTTTATCTTAAAACTTGTTTTTATTGTTTGGACGAAATGATTAGTAACAAATCATCTTCTATCTAAGCATTTCAGTGGCAAGACAAAATTTGGTAAAGCAGCAACTTTCCTTCTTTGTTTTTAGAGTAGTCTTTGAATCGTGCATCCACATTTAGTTCTTGCATTAGGGTAAGATTTGCATCTCTTTTTAGGCATATTTAGTTTTGTTAGTTTTTGTGAGTGTGGAGTCTGAAAAGAAAAAGGAAAAAATTTTGTTTATATTACAAGTGCCTTCTGAACCTCATAGAAATTGCTATTCATCGAAAACAAAAGTGCATATGCATGTAGCTAAGTTTTATTAATTTCTTTTGCGTCCATAAAACACCACAAGTTTCACCTCCATTACCTTTGACTTAAAGAACAGCCTAATAAAATCAAGCGCTTAATTAAAATCCACTAGAACTTTTTGTTTTAGTTATTACACCAACAAGTTTAGGATTTTAGGGCCTTGGATTAGGCGAGTGGAGAGTTAACTCTCCAAGGCCACACAAAACGTCAAACATAAGGGTCTGATTAAAGAGAGTAAATCCAATAGCGTTAGGAAGACCAGGAAAGCTCCGGATCTGGGAGTTAAGCACGAGGGTCTGTGAAGACAGGGAAGAGAGATACCCCCTCTCCTACTTGTCCGAACTTACCTCACGACTGTTCAGCCTGGCTTCTGCGACGAGTTGGTACCCATAGTTGCCTCTCCTAGGGATCTGCATAGGTGGCTGCGGAGGGGAATCCCGTGGCACCTGAGGTCGACGTTGTATCACTCTCGACAGTACTTCCGGAGGGCACCCTTGCGAAGCTTGGGGGCTTGCACCGGCGCAGGCTGTTGTTAGGAGGTCAGCGTAACTTCCTCTGATACCTTCGCTGATAGGACTGGGCCCTCATCATCCCAGACTATCCTCGGAAGGCCCTTTGATTCACTTTCTCGTATTTTGGTGTCGGTCTCAATCACCCGGAGCGGAAATACTTGAAAGTTGTTTGACTGGCTGTATCTTTAGGAACTTTATACTGTGTGCTCTGTGCTCCTAGTCGGCTTAGCTTTTAATTTTTTGAGTCTTTAGTTAGATCTTAACAAAAATTCAAAGTGGCTGACCGGTCTCCAAGACGGTCTCGAAGACTTCGTGGTCTCTCGCCACCTAGTTTAGAGCCTTCTCCTAGAAGGCGCAGAGGGAATACTACCGGTGGGGTCCGTCCCACGCCGGTTGATGCATCGGGGATTGATCCTCCTCTCGGGGATATTAGCGGCCAAGCAAGGCCTGGTACTTTTGAACAAGAGAGGGACACCCCAGTCTTTTCTCAAGTTCGCTTTCAAGCGGAGGATAACGTAGAGGTAGAAGAACTTTCAGAATCATTAGTGATTCCAAATTCTCCACTACCATCTAGTTATCCAGACGTATTGCAATACGTTGGGCCTCCATTATATAGACCAGCGAGTCCAGGTTACGCTACGCGCTTACCATTTATAATCACTACTGGAAGCATGGCTTCCACGAGTGCTGCGACTATGCAAACCCCAACATCGGTGCAAGGGGGAGGAACTATTTCCATCCCCTCCGCTTCCTTGTTCGGATCGTTTGCTAGCACATCTTTGGTTGGGTCTACCTCCATTCCGTCCACGAGTGGAAATGCCCAAACCAATGCTTTTAGTACTGGTTCCTTCCTTTTTGGCACCCAATCACAGGGTATTCCGTCAGTTCCGTTCAGTGCCGCTACGTCCATGATGGGCGGATCAGCTTCATTTCAGGGTTTTCCTTTTGGAAGTGGTCATATCCCACATTCCAACCCAACGGTAGGATCCATGCCTTTTTCTTCAATAGGACAAAGCAGCAATCCTTTCCAAGGTTGGAATAACCCTGGGGTTAGTAACGCAGGAACTGCGAATCCATTCATTGGCCAACAAGGAAGTAGGCCGTATTCCACGGTTAGCATGTTTCAAAGTATTCCTCCCCTCGCTTCGGCTTGGAACCCATATCAGGGGTTATCGACTCCTTACAATTCTTTAGGAGGAAACTTTGCAAGCTATGGAGCTTATACGGCAGGAGTTGGTCAAACTCCGAATTTTGCTGGACCACAAGGCTTGCCTTTTGGTTCAGCTGGTTCTACTGGTCACTTGGGGCAGCCTGGTGCCTTTCAAATCCCAGGACAATCTTTTCAGAACTTTGGGAATTCTGCCCAGTCTGGGTGGAATCCCCTAGGTCCTCCTAGGCTTCCATTTCTGGCAACGTTAAACTTGCCAGATCTCACTAAGCTAACGAACGACCCTATCAGATACAATCCGGCCTGGCCTCCGGTCCCAACCAAACTCCCTTCGGACATTCCAAAATTCGAAGGGAAGAGTGGTGAAGATCCGGGCGATCATGTAACCACGTTCCATTTGTGGTGCTCATCTAACTCCCTCATCGAGGATTCGGTTAGGTTGAGACTCTTTCAGCGCACCTTGACTGGTAATGCGGCTAAATGGTACATAGAGTTGCCAGGGGGCAGCTTTACATCGTTCGCTGACTTAGCCAATATCTTCTTGAATCACTTCCAGTTGCCTGTCCGCTATGATGCCGGAACTGAACTTCTGGCTACCTTTCGTCAGGATAAGGCAACCCACATTTCTGATCACATTCAGGAATGGAGACGGAGAAAAAGGCTCATTAAAGCCGAAATCCCTCCAGAGTACCGTCTAGAGTGGTTTTTGAAGTCTTTGCAACCCGAGATCTCCAAGGATGTCTCCATGTCTGGGGTCTATTCTGAGGAGCAAGCCATTTTCAGGGCCCAGCAGCTAGAACTGATTTACTCTCAGTCTGGGATCCTCCAAAAGTACTTGCCAGATGCTCCTGGATCTAAGGTTGATTTAGCTAAGCCAAAGCCAGGTCCGCACGCGGATGGTATCGTAGGGTCAGTAGACTCGACTACAGTGAACTTGTTGAATCAATTGCAGCAGTTGTCATTACAAACTGCTCCTAACAACCAAGTCACAATGTCTAATCCTCAAGCTTCCCAAAATTCTTCCATTAATGCCGTCCAATCCAATAACCCCAAAGGAAATCAAAATTCCGATGGAAAAAAGAAAGGACGTGGTAAGAAGAAGAATCAGGATGGGAAGCCCGATGCAAATAAATCCGGCAACAACGCTGGTGGTGGTGGAAATGAGTCGAGAAAGAAAGTTAAGTTTCCTTGCAAGTTATGCAAAGGAGACCATCTAACTCATCTCTGCCCTAGAATTGAAGACGCTCAGCGCTTGTTAGGACAGCAAGGGACTTCTAGTTCGCAAGCTGTGTTAACTAACCCGTTTCCCCAAGGGCAGCAACTTCTTGCTGGCGCAAGTTCGAACCCTGGTACCTCCGCAGGGGGCAACCAGGAAGGGGACAAGTCTTCAAATGTATTCATGATGGGTGCTCACGCTAATGTGGCCACACGGTCACGCGATTATGGTGAAGGTGAAAATTCTAAGGGTAAATCAGTTCCCGAAACTAACAACCCACTTCATATTGAGCGACCTTCTGTTGAGACTATACCTCGGGTGCCGAAAGGTTCAGCTAAACGCGCGACTATCAACCCTAATATTAGGGCAGCCCAGAATTACTCCATTGTCGAGGATCTGGCTCAGAGTCCATGTGCTATGTCCGCGTTAGAGGTTCTCCAGACATGTCCTGCTCAACGAAGTGCCTTGCTATCGGCAATGGGGGCAGTAGATCCAAGTAACTCCTTAGCTCTCACTTTTGATATGAGTAATGTCAAAAAGAGACTTCCTCATCATATGGCTTTCCAGATAAAGTCAACCTACCAGAAAACGAATATTTTTCGGACGGTTGTAGATGAGGGAGCTTCCACGTGTGTCATGTCTATGTCATGCTGGAAGGCCATTGGATCACCGTCGGTTGTTCCTTCACCTACCCTATTGACAGCATTTGATGGTCACTCTCATAGGCCATACGGGATTATCCCGGCCTTTCCTATATGTGTTGGAGGAAAGGTCGTTAATATTGAAGTAGAGGTCATAGACGCTAACCTGGATTATAATCTCCTATTAGGAAGGAACTGGGTATACGAGATGGATGCCGTTGTTTCGACTCTGTTTCGTGTCATTTGCTTTCCTCATGAGGGGAAAATCGTTAAGGTTGATCAGTTGGACTATTGCCCAGTTGATCCTCAAGCAAACTCTGACTCTGCTATTCCTTTAGTGGGTAACCCCCGTCCACCTATTGAGAGTCTAGGAGTCGGGATGTACTCTTCATTGATGGGTACGTTTAATCTTCCCCCTCCTACAGCTGGTATAGATACAATTTCATCCTCCAGGGATCCTTTACGGAGAGAGTTTGTCCAAACTCTTTATTCTTCAAATCCTGGAACCTTAGCTTCATCTGCGACCACATCAGGTGACGACAAGGTGGGTGGAATAGAATCTCTTATATCTACAGTAGAACCTAGATGTGAATCTATCGATAACTCTGTAGATAACCATTCTACTATTTCCTCTGGGAAAGAAATAGATGGTGATGTGGCTCATTTTCGGACCCTTGATTCCACCTCTGCATCGGATTGCTCGGATATTGTTTTTCCATCGGATGAAGCGATATTCGAAGCAATGACGGCCGTAGATCGACCTTTGGAAGATTTACATCGTCGGTTACACTTTCATTCCCCTGTGCATGAAGTAGAATCTCGGTCCTCCGATTCGACTAGTGATGTTTGTACGGTCCCTTTGGCTCCAACACATTTATTTGCCGAAGAGAGTATATTGATTGGTTCGATCGTCGTACCTATAAACATCCCTAGGAGTCAGTTGGCGGAGCCCCCTGACGGGCTCTACCTCAGGAAGTGCTTTGCTTAGCTTTGGCCAGGCAATGGCTTCTTTGTATTTTATGTATATTTGTACATATCTTATCGAGCGTTTTCTGATATCAGTACTTTTTGGTCTGCTTTGGCAGGTGTTGATGGATGATTTGGTTTATTTTGGATTCGCCGACGGTGCTAGTCGGCACACTCGGAATCTTGCTTCCGCAGCTTGGGTACTTTATTACCCAACTGGTCAGTTGATGATATCGAGAGGCGTGTGTATCGGTCCTGCTTCAAACAATATGGCCGAGTATACAGCTGTTATCAATTTATTATCCGAGGCAATCTCTCATGGGATCAACTCGTTGGTAGTATACCTTGATTCTCAATTGATAGTGTCTCAGTTAAATAACATTTATCGGGTTAGAGATCCATCATTATATCGCCAATATTTAAGGGTGAGGTTGTTGCAAAGATCATTTATTTACATTAATTATTTGCACATTCCAAGATCTCAAAATTGGTTAGCTGATTCTATCGCTAATCAAGCATTAGACTGGCATATCAATCATTCATCATCATAAAATCATGCATCAAAAAGTCAAACTGTATATATATATATATATATCGCAAAGCGTCTCGAGTGTACATATGTGTGTCCAAAATATACAAAATTGGGACTCAAATGCCCATAATCATGTCAGGCATATCTAATGCCTCGGCTCTGGATGAGCAGCTAAATAACTAACTATAGCAGTGGCCACGCGCCGAAAGACGCGAACCCAGTCACGTGGCATCCCAACCACATGACGCTGCATATCTGGAGGAAGGTCCTCTATCTCAGCCATCGGTACTTGGTAGCTCAATCTCGCCAAGTGTCGCTGGACGTTGTTGAGGGTCCTTTCCGCATTCGCAGCCTCCTCTTCGGCTCCTCGGCCACGCCGTCCATGCCGTGGGAATCCATCTGGTCGCACGGGCCCAATGTCTGGAACATGATCATCATATCAGTCATTTGAATCTCATCAAAAAAATATATATATATATATATATATTTTTCAAAGTTCATCATTATACTTGAAAAATCCTAAAAATCATAAAAATCAAAAAAAAAAAAAAATCTTACCGATCTCGCCCCATGCTGCATCTGGTGGCAACGCTAGGTCAGGATCTCCTCGGAAATCCAGTCCAGCATAGGGGTAGTCGTCTATGGCGATGATCTGTTGCTCCCACCAAGCAAAAAAGTCGTCGTCGAATGCATTCCTGGGCACTTCCCCACCCCCCAGACGTTTCATCAAGTCAGCCCACCGGCCCATACATGGATCACGTGGACTACTGATGGGAACTGCTACCCTGGGGCGGAGTGCAGGAACCTTCTCGAAGAAAAAAGTGCATAAAATGGTTCCGTACCCAAAGTTCTTGGTCTGTCCCCTCCTGATAGAAGCAAGCTGCTCCTTCATGTTGGCAAGTAGAGGAGTACACCAGTCAAACACCGTGGTGAGACAGTCCACTGCTACGCTCATGTTTACCCGTGATGCCTGATGTAGCGAAGATGATCCGTTCACTCGAGCTATGGTGAACAAGATTATCCGCAGTGACAAACTCGCCACGTGTGGGATCGAGATCTGACTCCCGACCTTCCGATGACCTGGGCAGTAAAGTTGTACATAGTCGTCTACACTGAGACTATTCCGGGTCCTGCCCCGGGAGTGTACTACCTCTCCCCTTCGGGAAAGGCCCGTGATGAAATATATATCTTCCACTTCTATCCTGAGTGGCATCTGATCAATCATAAAAGCTTCTTCCTCGACATCCCAATAATCAATGAGTCTCTCGAGCAGACGCACATTTGCTTTCATATTCGGCAACTTGAAGAATTTTAACAATCCGCATCCCCGTAAGGCATCTAATGCCTCATCATTGTCCATGACTTCATTATCTACAGCTGAGTGCTCTCTTTCACGCCATGTGAGAGTCATCCTGGAAGAAAAAATCATTTTCATCCATTAGTTTTATGTATAAAAAATTTTCGCTGCGCACACGCGGTTTACCCTATACACAGTCGCGTGTAGGGCCGTCGTATACGCGATTTATATACATCCAACCCGCGTGTACGCCGCAGAACGATTTTTTGCAAAAATCTAACGGTGAAACACTAATTAAACTTCCTAAAAACTATCACAATTGATTGCAAGACAAGTTTAGTGCTTACCTGGAAGTTTTCGGCAAGTTTGAACGGTTGAATAAGTCACGGGGAAAGTTTGCTCCTTTTGCTCCACAATTTGCTCTCCAAGTCAAACGGTGAAAATGGTAAGTCCAAAATTTCTTTTTATAAGTTTTGAAAATGCAAAATTTTTTCAAAATTTTATTTTGTTTGGTTTCATGTCACTTTTAACTTGGGAGCTTGGAATGTCGAGATTGAGTGGTTTTTCAGGACATTTTGGACATTTTTCGACGGTTCGAGACGGTTCCATGACTGCTGACCCGTCATGGCAGGTATCGTGTTCTCACTGGCATATAGGTTAGAGACACCATTTTTCCGTTGCATTATGCATACTAGCCTCCATTTGACCGATACATCTGCCGTAGGGTCGACCCCATCATGTTATGGTTCGCAAGCCATTTTCACTCGCCGATTCTTTAAATCATGACATGATGGTAGAGCCATCCTTTTACATGGGCATCCTAGTTAGCACCTCACTGACATTTGTTGCCCATGCTGCTTCGTTTTGAGTAGGCTCGGGAGTCCTCTGTAGTCCCGCCATGACTTATGCGTTGAAGACTCATTCTTCTTTGCTTCTTCGTTTCGTTCTGGCCTTATACCCTAGAGGCTCCTATGTGTGTTGAGTTGTACTTCTGCATTGCATGTTGACCATTTGCACCTTTTGGCCTATAGCCGGCTTCACTTGGACTCGTGTTTAAGCCCACTTTTGACCATGACGTCTGCAAAAAATCAACCTTGCATACCCTTGACCTCTGCAGCTTGACATACCCAGATCCGTGGAAGGGACATACCTCTGAGTGTCACTGACCAGTTTTTCACCTCCCTGCATTGAGCATAGGAACGTTCCTTTCCCAGGAACTAGATCATCTGTTTCACCGACACTCGTTCTTTCCACTGTACCATAGCATTCTTTTATTCTTTTTCCGGCTTATCAGAAAAAGACAAAAAAATTAAATATTCCAAAAAGAGCGGGAACAGGGACATTATTTCCATTTATTGTTGGCAGCTAGAGTCAGTCGTGTCGCCCTTGAACAAAGCACTCAAAACAAAGTCTCCTCCGCATGGGTGGGATTTAGTTTGACTTAGGTAAGCCATAACCTTGTTATCGAGTCAGTTCTCCCCCGATTGGTTATCTCTTCCAATCATATGGAGGGTTCGTTCGTGCCTCCTGCATGACGAACTTATACAGATTCATTATATGCTGCCACATAGTCACATTGAGTCGTGCTTTTGTTCAAGGGAAGTTAGCCTGAGTCGGCCTTTCTGCGGTGTCTCTTGACTCATTTTTCAGTCGGCCATCCCTGGTTGTCAGTGTCATGTCTATCATCACATCAGTTATATTGGTCCTTCACTCGTGCCGGTTTGAGAAGGTCCCCATTGACTTCTTGCTGGCGGGTCTTGTCCTTATCGACGACGACACATTGCTCTGAGGGCAGACCTAGAGACCGCACCCTGGCCCTATTTTCATTATTGATAGGTCACCTTGTGCTCAGCATCGATCAGTATCATGGGTCTTTGACTGAGTGGTTTCCCTTGTGTTCGACATTAGCATACATTATCACACATTGGGATTCGTGCAGTACCTTGGTTTCCATTTGACCCTATTGGTGGATACCTCGCCTCTGTGTCAGCTTTCATTATTGGTTGGTTCAGAGGGTTTCTGCCGTGCGCTAGCCACATTTTGTGTACGCCGGAAACGTACTTCGGTTGGGTTACTACATCTTTTTCGTCCGATTCCTTCCACATTATTGGCCTACGGGTTACACTCGCGCTAGATTGATGGAGGATGCCTTAATGCCTTCCTTCTAGCGGATTTTTCCCTATCGACTCCGACTCATTGCTCTGGGGCAAAGATCTAGAGTCCATTTGGCAGTACCTTGGGGTTTGCAGTCATTAGTGGCAGATTCCTCGCTATCGACAGTGGGAAATCATCATTGTCTCCTGATTGATAGATTCTTACAGGTGTTCGACTTCAGCTCATCTATTCACACTTGTTAGATTGTACTGGGTACCTTGACGCTCATTATCATTATCGGTGAGTAGTCTCGCGTTTGTTAACGGTATACATCAATGACCGGTAATCAAACGATTTCTCACATGGTCGACTTCAGATCATTTATTCCCATGGTGTAGAAATGTACCACGGCGGTCGGTGAAGACCTCAGGTTGTATCAGCATTCATTGGTTCACTTGACAGTTGCTCCTGTTGCTGCTAGTTGATACCACTCCACCTTATATGTTGCAGTCAGTCATGGCGACATTCTATATGCTGGCACCTGAGTTTGCAGTGTAGTACCATCCTATTCCATCATGTTCAGTTGGTACCTTATGGGATCAGTCTTTGATTTCAGTGATCCGTTGCATCTTTCAGCATCATTGACAGTTTGATATGTGATATTCAGACATGTACTTACTCATTATGATCAGATGATCCATTATGTATTTTACAGTCATTTATACTTGTATACTTAGTGGATCCGCTCGTACTTGATATGCGGACATGCTTTACTTTTCCTGAGCATGGGTATGCCCGCCTCAGACAGTGTTTCTTTCTGATCTCCTTTCGGTGGCTTGGCAGGCTGAATTCTGGTGAAGTCCTCCTCGGTTTTTCGGCAGAGTTCCTTTCCTTGTACTTACTTAATATATTTCGGCCATCATGTTCCCCTTCTGACCTCATACATTAGGGGGCATCTGTTATAGCTCCAAATCTCACTCTTATGGTTTGTGATGCTGCACTTATGGCCTAGGGCAACCCCTCCTTCCAGACCTGGTCCAAAAATTTAAAAAACAGTGTTTTATTCCCTATACGCGACTTTGCCCTGTGTTAAACGCGTGTACACGCGGGTCTGTCATACCCAACCCGCGTGTATATATTAAAACACTTAAAAAAATATAATTTCCTCTTTTTCGGGCGGTGATCGCGGGTTTACCTGCTGGATCACCTGTTAGTGCCCGTGGCCCAACTGTTCCCAACCAACTCCTAACTAAAAAACTACTTTGGAGAGGGTATAAAAAGACATCAAAGGGAAGGCCAAGGGGGAGAGAAAGGAGAGCAAGATTATTATGCTGAGATTTTTCCCTTAGACCAGGTCTGAAGTCCTTGGTGCATTCTGCACTTCCCCCATTTTGCATAGGAAACCCTTGTTTCCATGTGTATTGGTGATCATTCATCCTTGACATCATCATTGAGTAAGACTTGGAAGGAGCTCTTGTTGGAGGCTTGAGGCTGGAACGAATCCGGGAGGAAGCTTGCTTGGAGCCTGCTGAAGGTGTTCAGGTGATATCTTTCCGATATATGTACTTTATTTGCCTTTATATATAAAGAAACACGTCTTTGTTCCCGAATAATCTTTCTTTATGCTTATGAGATTCTTGTGTTGAATTCTTATGAAAGTGGTTACTTAAAGATTTTTTATAACTAACTTTATAGCATAAAGATGATTTATATATAAACTTCTATACATGTACTGTTGTGTTCTTTGATTTGTTTGTCTTGCAGGTCAAAGAAAGAAGAAGGGAACTCCAAGAAGGGTTTGCACCCTAACGGTCTTCTCGAACGTAGGACCTTAGGTATGTACCCTAAACATTAGAATTTGCTTAAAAGTAAAAAAGATGGCTGTGTGTGTGTGTTTCTTTGGATAAGCAATTTTCAGTCTGGTAGAGTCTTAGCCCAAAGGACCCTAGGGGTACTTTCCCTTCAACCAAGGGCTACTTTGAAATTTCTAATCCTGTAGGCAATTGTCTTATGCCCAAAATTATGGAAACTAAAATACTCTAGTATATTAATCAATAACAAAAAATAATTGTTATTCTTGGGAATTCCTTTCCTTTGCTTAATAAATCCATTAATTTACTAATAAAAAGTATTTCTCCTCTAATTTGTGATTTGTCTGAAAGTTAAAGTTACCCTACAATTAGAAACCTTATGCCCATAGTTTGTATAGGTAAAATAATAGCCTCAAAAAATTCTTTCATACATGGGAACATTTTGACTAATGAATTCTTGCTTAATTCTCCCTCCTAGAGGCTGAAAAGGTATTTCTTAATTTCTTCTTTGAGATACAACATATCTTTGTTGAACACATGGGTGATTGTGGATGTTTCTTACCTTAAATTTTTGCTACTACTATTGATAATTCTTCTTCCTTATAGCGATGCCCTTTTTCTTGGTTAAATAAATCTTTGTACTCTTACTCTTTTATTGTCATTATAAGTGGTTATTAGGTTTTTCTTAATTTTCTTACTGTTGGGCAGACATTTCTTTGGTTGTAACATTTTACAACTTCAATGAAACTATTAGGTTTCTTACACTTTTTTGTTGTTGAACTCATTTCTCCTTCAAAACCTAAACCAAATTTGATGTGAGGGGGTATTTGAGCACTTAATATTTCATTTAGACTGTTAGTACTTTTGGAATTTTTATTATTTAAACTCAGATGAGTCTTTGTCTTTTCCAACTCCTTTCTTAGAGTGACAACCTCTTGTTCAAGTATTTCACAAGATTTTTCTTTCTCTATTAGCTTCTCTTGAAGAGTGTGTTGGAAATAATGCCCTAAGACGGGGTGAATTAGTATTATCAAATCACTAATTTTTCATTTCCCAAACAGATTTTTATATGCTACGTTTGTGAAGTGAACTAGCGTGTACATGCTACTGTTATTAGTGAAACCAGTGTATACCGAGAGAAATTGTGATTTAGTTAATTTATCATGTGTTGATCTTTAACCAGTGCATCAATAACTTATTAAACATTGCAGTAAAAATAGAATAAACCATCACAGATAAGCAACACACATGAACACCAAGATTTAAGGTGGAAACCCAATGTGGGTGAAAACCACCTGCTATTTTCGTCTCTGTCTTCTTTTAATAATAAGAAAATATGTTTACAATCTTGTATTGGTGAAGACTCATACCATTACGCAGGAACCCACCTACAAAAGGCTATAACCTTCTCTCATTTCCCAGCATTTACTAGAAGGGAGATATAACCCCCTAGCTCTTGTACTAGCCAATGTGTTTACTAGTACATAGGTGCTAACCTACAGAAGGATATGACCTTCTCTCTTCCTCCAGGGACCACGTTTCATAAATTTTTAGACTAGATGCTCCTTGTACACAACAATACACATGAAGGTCTTGTTTCATCAAATTTTCATACTGTCACCAATAATCAGTTAATCTGAACAATCCGATCACTATCACCAGAACACTGTGCTCTACCCAGAAACCTACCTTATCATTCAGAACCAGTTGCAACCTCAAAAATCATGCATCAGAATGTATACGCTACTTTACTGAACCCAACCTGCGTGTATACACTACTTCCTTTAATCAAACCTACATATACCTTCAAAACTATTGAAACATAAAACTTCTAAATCAAGTCTATACCAACCAGCAACATATTGAACATCTATTGTCAATTTTCGTAGCTTTACAGAGGTAGTAGCAAAGATCACCCTTCTCACTTATACAATCAATCAATCAGATATCAAACTCCTTTATGCATTCAGTTTTATAGTCGGATCTAAGAAGACTTCATTGATAGACAATAGTAAAACAACATAATTAATCAGATAGATCAGTCATATCTTGAAGAATAACCTTTTCTTTTGTATACGCTACTTGGAATAGTAGAACCTACGTGTACACACGCTTTTACCGAGATGAACCAGCGTATAGATCTGAAAATATTAACTCATAACTTCGCTGCTATTCCAGCCTTCAAACAAACTCAAATCATGACATTTGAAGAATAAAACAGTTGTACACAATCAGATCTGGCCCAACCAATATCATATCATTCAATGATAATTCATTTCAGGTTTGATCCAACATTGAATTCAAGGTGCACAAAATATTTTAGATCAAATCACAAAAATAGTGCCTGTAACATAAAATATACTTTAGATTGAAGTATTCCTTAGAAACCCTTTTCACTTTCACACCTTGGCCTTATGATCTTCTCCTCCTTATATAGTTTTAGGCCTTTCTCAAAACCTCAGACCAAAACCACTTAGGACCCATGGTATTCTTGGACGGGATCAAATAGTCGTTACTCCACTCAATATTGTGGGCTAATACTATGGTATTGACCCTTGGTATTGTATCCTCTTGAATTTCCTTGATTTTCTAACATATATGCGCTTTTATTCTTGTGAAAGTTCATGTATACGTATACTCTCTTTTTGTTTTGTGAACCAGCGTGTATACACAATTTTGACTAAGTGGACCTACGAATATATCTTAAACTTCTTTTCACCATCCTTTACCTTCAAATTCTTCATTCTGATTAGTAGACTTTAGTTCCATCTTCTTGTTTTTCTGTACCAATGCCCAGTTACATCTGAATGAACTTGTTACACTATGGGTTGCCTTTCATCAAAATTGAACTGACCTGTGAGTGAGTTTCCATCAAGGACAGCACTTGTATCATAATGCCAACAATATCCCCTTTTGGACTTGATGGAAGCCATGCTAGTGTTGATTACTGCAGGCAATAGAAATTGTTAGAGGTAACAAACAACACCAAAATACTCTCCCCTTTGATATACATTATGTTGTCCATGCTCCCCATGAGTACATGGCGAGTCTGTAGAGATATTTTTCAAGAGAGTAACATTACTCTATAACTCAACTAAGTGAGTATGACCTCCCTATGACCAATGACTCATAAATACATCAATCACCCAACCAAGTGGGGATACAAAATATTTGAATCATCCACCCAACCATGTGGAGATTTACCAATTGTTTATACATGACAAAAATACATCAATTATTACATCATCCATCCCATGCAAAGTGGGGATACAAATTACATCATATGTCCAATACGTCTCATTCAAACATAGATGACGATAGAAGAAGTCATTTCACACCCTAGATATTTACATGACTTATGCAACAAAATGATATAAGTATCTGAAGCCATAGCTGAACTCAACAACCATGATGCCAACAATGTAGAATGTGTGTGAAGGCTAATGCTCCCCTAAACCTGTGCTACATGTGCATTGTCAACAAGTCATTCTTTAAGGCATCTTTGTCAATCAGATAAAAATCAATGAACAAAGCATATCTTCAGACTGTAATCATCAATATCAGACATAACACCCATATCAGAGTCTGACCTGTTGTTTTTCTATCAATAAAACATATACACTCCTTCAGCCACAGAAACCCACGTGTATACGTGACTATAATTCATGAAACCCATGTATAATAACCTTCCTCTAAAAACTGGATTTAACAGCAGGATGATGCAGCAACTACTCCCAACTTTTGTCTGAGATATTCAAATGTTTCTCTGGGAAGTAGTTTAGTGAATATATCAATAACCTATTCTTTGGAGGGAACATACTCCAATTTAACCTTTTGTTCAAGCAGTTGTTCTCGTAGAAAATGGTACTTAATGGGTATGTTCTTGGTCGTGGAGTGCATGACAGGATTTTTTGAAATATTGATGGCACTTATATTATCACATAGAATGGAGATGGGTGGAGTACATGTGATCTGAATGTCTTGCAATGTTTGCATCATCCAATGGGTGGAGTACATGTGATATGAATGTCTTGCAATGTTTGCATCATCCAAAGTAGTTGTGTACAAAAAGATGTTGTAGCCACATATTATGCTTCAGTTGTAGATAAGGCAATCGAACTTTGTTTCTTGTTGAACCAAGACACCAATCATGAACCCATATAGAATGCTCCTCCACTCATACTATTTCGATCATCCACATTTCCTGCCCAATCTGCATATGCATAAGCATGAAGAGTAAGATCTGTATCTTTAGGATACCATCGACCAAAGTCTTGAGTTCCTTGAAGATATTTGAAAATTATTTTTACTGCCTGAAGATGTGATTCCTTTGGATTTGCTTGGAACCTTCCAACAATTCCTACTGCATGCATGATATCAAGTCTGGTACCTGTTAGATAAAGTAGGCTTCTAATCATATATCTGTTAGTTGGTTGGTTCACTGTTGGTGATTCATCGTTAGAACTGAGACTGCATCCTATTACCATTGGAGTACATACTAGTTTAGAATCTTCCATTCCGTACTTCTTCAAGATCTTCTTGAGATATTTGGTTTGTGAAAGAAAGATACCATATTTTGTTTACTGTACTTGTAGACCAAGAAAATAATTAAGTTCACCAAGTAAGGACATTTCAAATTCCTTCTGCATTACTGAAGCAAAATTCTAACTCAAGGATTTTTCATTGCTACCAAAAATTATATCATCAGCATAAACAACAATAATTAGCAGTTTATCATTTTCAATATTTGTGTATAAATTGCTATCTGTAGAACCTTTTATGAAGACTTGTTGTTGTAGATATTTGTCAAGGCGGTAATTCCAAGCCCTTGGAGCCTGTTTCAGACCATAGAGAGCCTTTTTAAGCTTGCATATGATTTTTAGATCATTTCCAAGAATGAATCCTTCTGGCTATTCAATATAAACTTCTTCTTCTAAATCTCCATTAAGGAAGGTTGATTTTACATCCATTTGATATAATTTGATTTTTTGAAAACTAGAAAGAGAAAGAAACATCCTTATGGCTTCAAGTCTGGCAACAGGTGCAAACGTTTCTTAAAAATCTATACCTTCTTGTTGAGAATACCCTTTACAAACAAGTCTTGCCTTGTTTCTAATAAATTAGACATTTTCATTCAGCTTGTTCTGAAATATCCATTTTGTTCCTAGAACATTTTTATTATGAGGTCTAGGAACTAACTCGCAAGTATAATTCCTTCCAATTTGGTCAAGTTCTTCATCCATGGCCTTGACCCAACATTCATCTTTGCAAGCTTCATTTACATTCTGAGGTTCTATGGAGGATAGTAATGCTAGAAAACTTGAGGTCCCTATAAGAGTTCTTCGTGTCTGTACTCCAAACCCTTTTTCTCCTAAAATTTGAGATTCTAGACGATTCTTCTGAACATACCTGGATGGATTCTTTTCTGTGTCTATTGTATCTTCTTCTGGTGCTTCATTGGTTTCATATTCTATATCATTTTGATTTGATGCGGGAAAGAATTTCCCATCTTCCTCATTGTCATATTCCTCTGTTGATTTCATTTATTCTAGATTTTTGCATGGTTCATTAATTACAACATCAATGCTTTCAACAATTTTCCAAAGTATTTTATTATAACATTTGTATCCTTTACTTCTAGATGAATAACCAAGAAGAATTCCTTCGTTTGCTCTAGGTTCAAACTTACCAAGTTTTTCATCAATCCTTTTGATGAAACATTTGCTTCCAAAAACTCTAAAGTGTTTTACAGTAGGAGGCTTATCATACCAAAGTTCATATGGATTTTGATTTCTATTTACCCAAACATTCGCTTTGTTAAGAATAGTCACAGTAGTAAATGCAGCTTCACCCCAGAAGTTTGCAAGATTTCCAAATTCATCAAGCATAGCTCGAGCCATTTGTTGAACAATTCTATTCATTTTTTCCACCACGCCATTTTTTTGAGGAGTTCTTGTGACAGAGAATTGCCTTTTTATTCCATGTTGTTCACAAAAGTCAAATAATTCATCAGATATGAATTCTCCCCCTCAATCAGATCTGAGACATTTGATTTTTCTATCTGATTCATTTTCAGCTAAAGCTTTGAAGGCTTTAAACTTTTCAAATGCTTCATCTTTATGCTTTAGCAGACCTACCTAGCACATCTTGGAAAAATCATCAATAAATAAAATAAAGTATTCTTCTCCACAGGGTGACTTTTTCCTTGTTGGACCACATAAATCAGTATGGATGAGTTCAAGAGGCTTACTTGTTGATCCTTCTTTTTCACAAAAATGAACTTTGGTTTTCTTACTGACTTGACATGGTTTGCATATGGTGTTTTCTAGGATTCTGATATCTGGAAGATCATGAACTGCCTTAATCTTGCATGCTTTTCTTATCTGAGAAAAGCTTATATGTCCTAATCTTTTGTGCCATAGCCAGTTTTCGTCTGTTTTTCTTATATAGCATTGTTGTTGTCCTCCTATGAGTATGTATAAATTATTTGGAGTTCTTGTACCTTTGATCACCGTCTTTCTTGTATCAAGCTCAAGAACCACACATCTCTTTGATCGAAACACAACTTCATTTCCTTGATCACACATTTGATTGACAATCACAAGTTATGCTTTAAATCATCTACATACATGACATTTCTAGTTTCAACCTTTTCTTTCAAGAAAACAAAACCTTTACCTATAAAGACAGCTGGAGTGTCATTTCCAAATGAGACATTCTTTTCTTTTTCTGAAGAATTATATGAATGAAGTTTCTCTTTATCACCTGTCATGTGTTTGGAGCATCCGCTGTCGATGTACCACTGATTTTCTTATCCTCCTACATATAGAGCTATGCCACATCTTTCTCATTGAGATTCCTTCTTTCTCCATATCTTGGAATTTAATGATTTTTTCTCCTTTTGAAGTGTTGGTCGAAATTTTCTCCTGCATTCAGATTCTTCATGACCAATGTTGTTACAAATCAAACATTCTATTTCAATTTCAAGAGGAGAAAAGTTATTATAGAAACTTTTCTTGATTCTTGTTACACTCCTTTGATTTCGTGCTTCATCTTTTGGCATTGTTTACCTGTTGGTCGAAGCTTCTACTGATATTCATTCTTGGAGTAAATTGAGTATGATTTACTTGATGGTTAATTTTAGGCCTTTGAGGATGATTAACATAATGTTCACTAGTCTTTGATGCATCAAGATAGCTTCTGGTGGAGGTTGATGGCTTTTGTGATTGAGAGGATTCTTCAGTATATCCAAGACCCATCTTTATTATAGGAGAATGTTGAACTTTGATGATTTCATTTATAGTTTCAGATCCTTTAGCAAATCTAAGATTAAGATATTTTTTCTTCTCAAGCTCTTTTCTTAGTCCCACAATTTCACATTCCATATTTTCATTATGTTTTTCTCTTTCAGTGAGTTGGTGTGTCAATGTATCGATGATCATATTCTTTTCTTCTAAGTAGATTTTGAGTTTTTTGATTTCTTCAAGAAAGTCTTCCTCTTCTAAGGCATCCAAAAAATCATCAGTGTCATAATACATGAGTAGTCTATAATCTTGTTCAGTCTCATCTTCATCACTATTGGATAAAACGTCACTATCTTCATGCGTATAGTAACTCCTTTTATTGACAACCTGTTTTCTATTGCCTTTTGCATATTCCTTTCCCTTTTCATATTTATCTTTATGAGGACATGTGGCAGCATAATGGCCAACTCTACAACAAGAAAATCATTTGAATGGTAACTTACCTTTGAATCTTTCAGAACCCCATTGAAGCTTTTTGACAAAATTTACCTCTTCTTCTTCTTCTGAAATGTATCCTGGTTCATCATGCTCTTCCTTTTCTTTTCCTTTTGATGAAGCTTTAAAGGCGACTTCTTTCATATCTGATGGACCTCCTTTCCTCATCGCAAAGGAAGTTAGGATTCCATGGAGTTGAGTCACAGTAATAGTTTGAAGGTCTTGCTTTTCTTCTATAGCAGACACTTTTGACACAACTTTAGAAGACAAAGATCTCAAAATTTTCTCAACTAAAGTAGCTTCCTTTATCTCTTGTCAAGATTATTTATACAGTTAACAATCTCATCTATACATAAAAAGTAACTAGAAACACTCTCATCACTATGAATCTTAAGAGTTTCATATTGAATTCTAAGAGTTTGAAGCTTAGCATGTTTTACCTGAGAGACTCCTTCGAAGCTCTGAATGATTTTGTCCCATATCTCTTTGGTTGTCTTGGGCTGCATGACTTTGACAAATTTTGATTCTGACAGACTTTCCAATAACGTATTGACAACTTTTGCATTTGTTTCGTATAACTTCTTACTTGTAGAGTCTGTAGGTATTGTTGCTGGAAATTGATATCCTCCTTCCACAATTTCCCAAACATCAGCTCCAAGCAATTGAAGATAGGCATTGGTTCTTATTTTCCAATATACCAAGTTTCTCCCATTGAATTTTGGTGGTCTGATAAATCCCATGCCTTTGTGATTATTCATCTTGAAAGATCTTCCTTCAAGTGATGAAGCTTATTCTGAAAGACCTGCTCTGATACCAATTGTTGGAAATAATACTGAGAGGGGGGGTGAATCAGTATTATCAGATCAATAATTTTTCATTTCCCAAACAGATTTATATATGCTACTTCCATGAAGTGAACTAGCATGTACACGCTACTGTGATTAGTGAAACTAGTGTATACCCAGAGAAATTGTGATTTAGTTAATTTATCATGTGTTGATTTTTAACCAATGCATCAGTAGCTTATTAAAAATTGCAGTAAAAATAGAATAAACCATCACACATAAGCAACACACATGAAAACCAAGATTTAAGGTGGAAACCCAATGTGGGTGAAAACAACCTGCTATTGTCGTCTATGTCTTCTTTTAATAATAAGAAAATATGTTTACAATCTTGTACTGGTGAATACTCATACCAGTACGTAGGTACCCACCTACAAAAGGCTACAACCTTCTCTCATTTCCTAGCTTCTACTGGAAGGGAGCTACAACCCCCTATCTCTTGTACTATCCAATGTGTTTACTAGTATGTAGGAACTGACTTACAGAAGGCTACGACCTTCTCTCTTCCTCCAGGGACCACGTTTCATAAATTTTCAGACTGGGTGCTCCTCATACACAACAATACACATGAAGGCCTCGTTTCATCAAATTTTCATACTCGACCCATCAAAACTTTCAAATTGCATCAACCAATAATCAGTTAATCTGAATAATCAAATCACTGTCACCAGAACACTATGTTGAACCTAGAAACCTACATTATCATTCAGAACCAACTGCAACCTCAAAAATCATGCATCAGAATGTATACGCTACTTTACTAAACCCAACCTACTTGTATACACTACTTCCTTTAATCAAACCTATGTATACCTTCAAAACTACTAAAACATAAAACTTCTTAATCAAGTCTATACTAACCAGCAATACACTGAACATCTACTGTCAATTTTTAGAGATTTACATAGGAAGTATGAGATATCACCCTTCTCACTTATACAATCAATCAATCAGATATCAAACTCCTTATGCATTCAGTTTTACATTCAGATCTAAGAAGACTTCATTGACAAACAACAATAAAACAACAAAATTAATAAGATAGATTAGTCAGATCTTGAAGAATAGGCTTTCCTTTTGTATATGCTACGTGGAAGAGTAGAACCTGTGTGTACACACTCTTTTACTGAGACGAAACAACGTATAGATATACAAATATTAACTCATAACTTCGCAGCTATTCCAAACTTCAGACAAACTCAGATCATGACATTTAAAGAATAAAACAGGTTTACACAATCAGATCTAGCCCAACCAATATCATATCATTCAATGATAAGTCATTTTAGGTCTCATGATCCTGATCCAACATTGAATTCAAGGTGCACAAAATATTTTAGATCAAATCACAAACATAGTCCCAACAACATAAAATATACTTCAGATAGAAGTATTCCTTAGAAACCCTTTTCACTTTCACACCCTGGCCTTATGATATTCTCGTCCTTATATAGTTTTAGGGCTTTCTCAATACCTTAGACCAAAACCACTTATGACCCGTGGTATTCTTGGATGGGATCAAATAGTCATTACTCCGCTCAATATTATGGGCTAATACCATGGTATTGACTAAGTGGACCTGCGTATACATCGTAAAATTATTTTCACCATCCTTTACCTTCAACTTATTCATTCTAATTAGTATACTTTAGTTCCATATTCTTGTTCTTCTGTACCAATGCCATGTTACATCTGAATGGACCTGTTACACTATGGGTTGCCTCTCATCAAAACTGAATTGACCTGTGAGTGAGTTTCCATCAAGGACAACACTTGTATCATAATGCAAAAAACGTATGTTGGATCTTTTTACATTCTTCAATTTGTAGGAGCATTGGTTCCATAGGATGAACATTACCATTGGCCAACAATTCCTTTTTTTCTTTGTTCTTTTTCCTTAGTCTTTGAATCTCTTCTAGAGCACCAATCAACTCATCTTGTAAATAAAATTCAACTTCTTCTTCTTCATATTCATCATGGTTTCCTTATTGGGTTTCAATGGCCATAAGCACAAAATATTTTGATTTTTCATGAGCCATATCCCCATCTAAAGATTGGTTGTCTTCCCTTTTAGAAGAGCTAGTATCTTAAGTGTAAAAAGATTTTATTTTTAGCATTTTTCCCCTTTTGTATCTTTATGTATTTATTCTTTGGAATGTTCATTCTTCTTCTTATCTCGACACTTAAGATCATAGTGATCTATTTTACCACAATTGAATCACTTAAAAGGTAGGTTACCTTTGTACTTTCCTGAGCTTCTCACTTGAGCTTTCTCATGAACTTAACATCCTCTTCATTTGATTCATAGCATGAGTCATCATGGTCTTCCTTGGGCTTCTTGTCTTCCTTGAAGGCTAAACCCCTTGTTGTAGATTTTCCATTTGAAATCCTTATCCCATTGGAAATAAGAGTTCTGAGAAATTGATCCATTGTCAGAGAGGGGAGGTTTGTCATTTACTCAATGGATGAAACTTTGGAATTGAATCTCTCACAAAGAGGTCTAAGTAACTTTTGGAATACTATTGGCTTAAGGGGATTGGACCCAGTTCAAAGTGTATTGTGCACCAACAAAACCTTCAACCAGTGGCCCTTTTGGCAATGACCTACAAGCAAATCACAATCTCACCCGAAGCGGTTATGGGAGGTTGCATATCTAGGTTTCTAGAGCCAGAGGGATACTGTATGGTAGAATATGTGTATTCTATTATGCATTCTACTTATCTACAACTTTTTATACATAAAAAGACTTGACACTAATGCTTTACTTCACATATTTTCACTTATTACATAAACATTCAGAGAATAATATAACATGTTTTATTTCACATAAATAAGTAAAAATAATGCATATCAGTACATATGAACATAGATTAGAAATATAGATACACAAGACTTCACCAAAACTTATTCTTTATTAAGATATATCTTTCAGTAAATACAACTTCTTTACTTGTGCACCCAACTGTAGGTGGTGTGCACACTCAGATGCAAACTCTTCCAAGGCCTTTGCGCACTCAGCAGCGAAGCCTCCCCTTTAAGGCCCAAAATACAAATTAAAGACATAGAGTATGATCAATTCATCTAGATACAACTCTTCAAAAAAGCATTACATCTCCTTATATATATTTCAATATTACAAAATGATGGTCCATATACTATGGGTTCGACAAAACAATGAGCTAAAACCCCGATACCCATTACAAAATGAGGGGCTTTGACCCACCCCAAAGCCCCTAGACATTTAGCGGTGAATAGAACTTCACAGACTTTGTGTGCTCTTCTCCTCAAAAGGAAGATTATTTGACCAAAAGTAGACCAAGTTAGGCTGCATACAATAAGTCCCTAACACTCACATGTGACTCATCCTAAGTCACTCAGCTGTTGTGCCCCGAATATTCGTTACAATTCTCATGTAGGCGGTATTATACTGCTGAGGAATTTCTGCTACCTGCTTGTCCTCTTGATGCACTTCTTCTATCAATGCCTCTATGGTTGGTCTGAAATTATTCTCTATTACTTATTTCTCACTCTATCATAGCTTCATGAGCTTATTGTCGACTTCCTACGAAAGCTAGAAGGCCTCATCCTACCACGGTTGAGTCCTTTCTGTCAAAATATACTCCTTTCGCCGAAGGTCTTCAATCTGCTTTTGAAGAGTCTTTCCTTTAGTGATCCTTGCGAGCCTCTACGAGACTGGTAAGGCCTTCATAATTTCCTAGATTTTGTCCAACTGCTTTTGCTTTGTCTGGAGCTCCTTGTCAATCCTTTAAATTTTTGGATCCTCCTGCAGTGAGGTCCAAATCTGCATAGTTTCATCTAGTAGTTTGGCACAGCCCGCCACTATGTCAGAGATGCCTTCTAGTGCAGATTTAAAATCCTTTTCCTTATAGTCATGTCCTTCTAGTGGTGTGATTGGCTGCAGCCTCATTTGCAGCTCGGTAATCTTTACTTCATACTCAAACTTCATCTCTACGATATTATTCTTTTAGTCTCTTATCATGAGGGCCAACTTCGTGACCTTATCTACAAGTGACTCCTCTTCGCAGACCTTCACATCTAGAACTATGCTACAAGTATATGTAATGAATTTTTCCATATTCATCTATTGTTGGCGTGTTCCATCACTTCCCTTGATCAATTGATCGAGCTCCTTCTTCAGTGAAGCTCTGTCCTTTTCCACCTAAATGCTTAACATCAAAGTGCATTGTTCTCGCTCCTTCAATTCATCTACAATACTTTGATGGAACTAATGTAATCCCTGAATTGGTAGTGCGACAATGTTCATGTTGAATTTTTCTAAGGATTTTTCTTGTTCTCTATCCTTTGGTGATTCAAACTATAATGCTCCAGCTGGTACCTACAAAATCCTGACTCTAAATGTTGTTTCTATTCGTCGTTATGGTTGCAACAACTGACCCATATGTGATGGTTGTCTAGCTATCTGGGTCAGTACCTTTAACTCTGTGATTCCTTGCTGCGCATTTGCCAAGACCGTTTTGTAGTGATCATCGACCTTGCTTGAGGTCTTTGTTGTTACTTCCAGGATCTTTTTGCCAATCTCGTCAATGTCCCCATTAGTGAAGAAAAGCAGTATTATGCCCTTAGATTTGCTTGCATTCTATTTATTCCTTGGACCCAATGAAGTTACCGTAGTTACCCTCTTTTTGATGATGAGTGGTGATTCTTCTGTTGATCTACGTCACTGAGAAGGTCCTGGATATCCTGTTCTATATTTGGCTTTGTTTATGGCTCTAGTTCCTCTGCTTATTTTCCTTTGTCTGTCCCACTTGGACCCAACTAAGATCGGTGTAGTTACCATCTTCTCCTTCAGTATATCCACACTCTTCTGACATTGTTCATCCCATTTAAAAGTGACATCTTTCTTTAATAACTTTTTCATTGGCACAGTTATCTACGCATACCCTTTTATAAACTTTACATAAGATTCAGTGTGTCCAAGTGTCGTGCGTAGTTGTCTCACTATTTCTCATGCTGGAAAATTTAGAATAATTTCTATCTTTGCGGGATCCACCAGCAATCTCTGTTTGCACACAATATGCCCTAATAGTATGCCACAAGGCACATAAAATATACACTTTTTCAAGTTAAGTGAAATCTAATGATTCCTACATGTATCCAGCATATGCCTTAAGCTCGCAACATGCTTCTTTAATAGCTCAAACATTGTCCAACCATGAAAGTAAACTTCCAATAATTTGTGTATGTACTCCTTAAATGTTGCGACTACAACTCTAGAAAATATGGCAGGCACATTCTTCAAGCCAAAAGGCATCACCGTGTACTGAAATGAGCCCCACTTTGTTGCAAAAGTTGTCTTATGTCTATCTTCTGGCACAATTCTGAACTGACGGTAACCTGAAAAGCCATCTGTGAAAGAATAGGCCTCATGACCTCCTACATTGTCCAATACTTTGTCTGTAAATGGTGTAGGGAAAGGGTCATGCAAAAATGCATCATTTAGTTTCCTCAAATCAACACAAATTGTGATGTCTCCTTTAGTCTTCTTTTCTTGAACTATCATGGGACTTACCCATTCAAGCTCTTCGACATGTTCAATGATCCATGCTACTAGCATTTTATCTAATTCTTCCTTCACCTTTTCCTTGTATTTCAAATTCAACATATAGGGTCTTTGCTTCACCAGCTTTGCGTCAGATTTCAGAGGGATCCTCATAACTCCTAAGTCCCTTAATATTCCCTTCATTTATGAAAACTTCGTAGGGAATAGATCCTGGTATTCATGTTGTAGCTCTATGATTTTACTAACTGTATTTGTGTCCCAATAGTCTCTAATCATCGTGAACTTCAGATCTTCCTCTGTCCCAAAATTCACTTTCTGTGTTTTAACTAGCTGCATTATATTCAGTATTTCTGGTTTCGGTCCAACAAATTTTCGATGTCCTTCCGATTTTGGTATATCAATATTGTGTGGATCTTCATATTCTTTGGCAGTGATATTATAACATTCCAATGCATTTTGTAACTACACAGTCCAATCATGCTGCGAAGTTAATGGAGCTTCATTCTCAAAACCTTTGCTCTGATTACCTGAAGAGTTGATTCTATACACGGACAATCATCTTCAAAACTAAATGTTAGCATGAACCATTCAACTAAATCGTCCAATTTGTAGTTCCATGTCGCAATTCTGTTTCAAGATACAAATTCATATGAATCATTTCTAGTGTGTTGATAAACCCATGTACCCACTCTTGTTCTGGAATTTATTTCCAAACTGAATTGTAACGATGAATATGCTCCAAGGGATCAACCTTACCATCATATTTTACTTCTATTTCTATGTCGATTAAGCCAAACTTGATCCACATTAATATTTGACCATGCTGCCAATATGTTATATTTCTTTTATGAGTACTCCACGATCTAGTAGGTGTAGCCTTTAGGTCTACATGCAAAGCTTGCAGCCTCTGTTCTTCTGGTATTTATCTTTCATATTGTTCAAGAAATAGACTTACTTCTCCAATCCCATCACAATAAGGTAGATTACATACCTAGGAAGTTATGCAATGAAGTGGTTTTGTGGTTGAGACTTCATATAACCTGTTTTACCAATTCTCTAATTCTTCCTCAGAATGTGAAGTACAGGAACTCTCCTGATCCCAGCCCAATTTTCCATATGAAGTAAGATTAATCCAATCTTCCTCCTTAGCTGTTATCTTATAAATGTTGTCGACATCTGCATCATGGTACTCATCCCGAACGGGCTTTGTATAGTGGACTCCTTCTAAGGGGTCTAGAGGGACAGTGACCCTCATATCATCTTTTTCAAACACCATTTTTCTCTTCTTCAAATTGATTATCCCCAAATTATCTAAAGCCCAATCTAATCCAAGTAGCATCAGATAATGGTTTCTATCATATACAATTTCAATCACTTCGAAGTTTGCAATGATTCATACTCCTTCGATGTCTACTATGACGAGGGGTAACCTTCCCATAGGGATGATCTTGTGTTGGTTATCCATCCTAAACTGTATTGGCAACCATTGCAAATTTAGTCTTCCCATTGACTCCCAAGTTTTCTTAGGTAACATGTTGGCATCGAATCTTAAATCCAATATTACCTAATCCATATCATATTCCCCGATATACACAGTTAACCTCATTTTCTTCGTTGTTCTCTTCTTGTGTCGATGTAAATTGTTTACTGTGCGCAGATCACTTTGCGGTATCTCTTTGTCAGCACAGGAGTCTATCAAATCCTAGAGTCCTTCGAAAACCCTATGATTCCTTAAAAACTTGATGCAAATCTATAAAAAGGAATTCAAAATACTTGGATCTTATTCTTGTGTCAGAGTAGAGACTTTGTCGCAATCCTTCTTTGACATTAATTTCAGTTACGCATTAGATGTTGAAGCCCCAACATTCATGAAGATTTTCTTTGGTCCCATGAACCTTTATTTTTCCTTTTGGATACTGAACCTGGGGGCCTTTTCTGTGGTCGTTCTTACCCATGTCTCTTCTACTTCATTTTTACCTTTGTCGTCTCCCATCATAGCTCCACTCCTTGTTAAGATGTTGATGCATGGTTCATCCTCCCTTGGATCAACGTCATCATTTGAATATTTGATGTCGGTTATTAGTTCCTTTTCTCCTGCATCTTCGTGATAATGATGTGACATAATTCTATCACGTGATCAAAAGTTTTACAATAGCTACATGTTGTAGTAGCGTTTTGACAATCTCTTACAAAGTTTCCTTCCTATCCATAGTTATAACAGATAATCAGGTCGCGTCCTTGACCAACTCCTCGTCCTCATCCTCATCCTTGGAAGCCTCCTAAACAAACATGTTGGCTTGGCTCCTTGTGTGTATGTCCTTTAGCTTGGAGTCTATAAGCATCAGTAGTGTGCTCCATCATTAAGTCATAAATTTGACAATTTCTCTCATCATGGCCCACTGACTTACAAAAATTGAAAAACAACTACTTTGGGGTCTGCACGTACTTTTGTAATAAATATAAATCTTCAAAGCGATCTTTACCTCTCATTCTACAAATCTTGCACCAAAAAATTGATCATGGGTTTACTGGATTAGGTGCAACACTTGCCGAGTAATCTCTGAACAGAGGGCATTGATCCTTATAATGGCCCTCTTCTTTGCATTTTGTACACTAAAATTATGATCTACTTTCTTTACAATTCTTGAGATCTTTCAATTCTAAGGTCAAATTTGCTAGTTGACTCTGAATTCTTTGTACTCCTACATGAGCATCTCTGATTGGTGAGGCTTTCAGCTTCATTGTAATCTCCAATGCTTTGGCTTGAGTTGCAACCTTCTGTTGCATCAATGGTAACTTGATATGTGGGAGCAGCACAACTATAAACCATTCTTTATGTTTTTCTGGGGGTATGTTAAAGCTTACTTATCCCATTAACACCTTGAATCGTTGATTTAACTCCTACATAGACTTAATAGCTGTCTGTTTGATTTCCTTCAGCTATGTAATGCACTGTGATTCTAATTTCGACTTCTTGAATTCAGATATCAGTGCTTTCTTAATATCATCCAACGAAGCATCCTGATTATTCACAGAGTACTTCATTTATGTAATGTAAATGAGGTTTCCCCCTCGGAGAGGCTAAATTCTAAGGCGTTGATCTATCTTTTCTATCTTTTCTTGAGCTCATTTCATAACATCAAACTTACCAAGTTTTTCATCAATCCTTTTGATGAAACGTTTCCTTCCAAAAAATCTAAAGCGTCTTACAGTAGGAGGCTTAGCATACCAAATTTCATATGGAGTTTGATTGCTATTTACTCGAACATTCGCTTTGTTAAGAATAGTCACGGTAGCAAATGCAGCTTCACCCCAGAAGGTTGTAGGATTTCCAAATTCATCAAGCATAGCTCGAGCCATTTGTTGAACAATTATGTTCATTCTTTCCACCACGCCATTTTTTTGAGTTCTAGTGATGAAGAATTGCCTTTTTATTCCATGTTCACAAAAGTCAAATAATTCATCAGATATGAATTCTCCCCCTTGGTCAGATCTGAGACATTTGATTTTTCTATCTGATTCATTTTCAACTAAAGCTTTGAAGGCTTTAAAATTTTCAAATGCTTCATCTTTATGCTTTAGCAGACCTACCTAACACATCTTGAAAAAATCATCAATAAATAAAATAAAGTATTCTTCTCCACAAGGTGACTTTTTCCTTGTTGGACCACATAAATTAGTATGGATGAGTTCAAGAGGCTTACTTGTTGATCCTTCTTTTTCACTAAAGTGAACTTTGGTTTTCTTACCGACTTGACATGGTTTTCATATGGTGTTTCCTGGGATGCTGATATCAAGAAGATCATGAACTGCCTTAATCTTGCGTGCTTTTCTTATCTAAGAAAAGCTTATATGTCTTAATCTTTTGTGCCATAGCCAGTTTTCATCTGTTTTTCTTATATAGAATTGTTGTTGTCCTCCTATGAGTCTGTTTAAATTATTTGGAGTTCTTGTACCTTTGATCATCATATTTCCTATATCAAGCTCACAAACCACACATCCGTTTGATCGAAACACAACTTCATTTCCTTGATCACACATTTGACAGGTTATGCTTTAAATCATCTACATACATGACATTTCTAGTTTTAAACTTTTCTTTCAAGAAAACAAAACCTTTACCTGTAAAGACAGCTGGAGTGTCATTTCCAAATGAGACATTCTTTCCCTTTTCTAAAGAATTATATGAATGAAGTTTCTCTTTATCACCTGTCATGTGTTTAGAGCATCCGCTGTCGATGTACCACTGATTTTCTTATCCTTCTGCATACAGAGCTATGCCACATCTTTCTCATTGAGATACGTTCTTTCTCCATATCTTGGGATTTAATGATTTTTTCTCCTTTTGAAGTGTTGGTCGAAATTTTCTCCTACATTCAGATTCTTCATGACCAAAGTTGTTACAAATCAAACATTCTATTTCATTTTCAAGAGGAGAAAAGTTATTATAGGAACTTTTCTTGATTCTTGTTACACTCCTTTGATTTTGTGCTTCATCTTTTGGCATTGTTTACCTGTTGGTTGAAGCTTCTACTGATATTCATTCTTGGAGTAAATTGAGTGTGATTTACTTGATGGGTAATTTTAGGCCTTTGATGATGATTAACATACTGTTCACTTGTCTTTGTTGCATCAAGATAGCTTCTGGTGGAGCTTGGTGGCTTTTGTGATTGAGAGGATTCTTCAGTATATCCAAGACCCATCTTTATTAGAGGAGAATAATGAACTTTAATCATTTCATTTAAAGTTTCAGATCCTTTAGCAAATCTAAGATTAAGAGATTTTGTCTTCTCAAGTTCTTTTCTTAGACCCATGATTTCACATTCTATATTTTCATTACGTTTTTATCTTTCAGTGAGCTGGTGTGTCAACGTATCAATGATCATATTCCTTCTAAGCAGATTTTGAGTTTTGTGATTTCTTCAAGAAAGTCTTCCTCTTCTAAGGCATCCAAAAAATCATCAGTGTCATAATCCATGAGTAGTCTATAATCTTGTTCAGTCTCATCTTCATCACTATTGGATAAACCATCACTATCTTCATGCGTATAGTAACTCCTTTTATTAACAACCTGTTTTCTATTTCCTTTTGCATATTCCTTTCCCTTTTCATATTTATCTTTATGAGGACATGTGGCAGCATAATGGCCAACTCTACCACAAGAAAATCATTTTAATGGTAACTAACCTTTGAATCTTCCAGAACCTCGTTGAAGATTTTTGACAAAATTTACCTCTTCTTCTTCTTCTGAAATGTAGCCTGGTTCATCATGCTCTTCCTTTTCTTTTCCCTTTTATGAAGCTTTAACGGTGACTTCTTTCATATCTGAGGGACCGCCTTTCCTCATCGCAAAGGAAGTTAGGATTCCATGGAGTTGAGTCATAGTAATAGTTTGAAGGTATTGCTTTTCTTCTATAGCAGACACTTTTGACACAACTTTAGAAGACAAAGATCTCAATATTTTCTCAACTAAAGTAGCTTCCTTTATCTCTTTACCCAGATTCTTTATACAGTTAACAATCTCATCTATACGTAAAAGGTAACTAGAAACATTCTCATCACTATGAATCTTACGAGTTTCATATTGAATTCTGAGAGTTTGAAGCTTAGCATGTTTTACTTGAGAGACTCCTTTGAAGCTCTGAATGATTTTGTCCCATATCTCTTTGGTTGTCTTGAGCTACATGACTTTGACAAATTTTGATTCTGACAGACTTCCCAATAACTTATTGACAGCTTTGGCATTTGTTTCGTATAACTTCTTACTTGTAGAGTCTATAGGCATTGTTGCTGGAAATTGATATCCTCCTTCCACAATTCCCCAAACATCAGCTCCAAGAAATTGAAGATAGGCACTGGTGTACCAATCTAAGTCTCTGGTGAATAAACTGTTCCTGCGGAAAAATCTGTATAACCTGAGGATGAAAGATGGAGACTCGGTGACAGAGCATCTGAACACATTTAATACTGTGGTAAGTCAGTTAGCGTCTATTGATATTAAAATTTCAAATGAAGATAAGTGCATCAGTTTGTTGTGTTCTCTACCAGATTCGTGGGATAGTCTGGTTATTGCAATAGGTAGCAATGCAACTGCTTTGCAGTTTGATGAAATAGTCTCAGCCTTGCTGATGGAGGAGATGAGACAGAAAAATATGGAGAGCCAGAATGGTGATGCCTTTTCTGTACGAGGACGGTCCCAGAATAGAAACAAAAATAAGTCATCGAGTGGGAGATCTAAATATAGAGGGAGGTCTAAATCTCCAGGAAAACCTATAAAGGTGGTGTGCTGGAAATGCGGAAAGGAAGGGCACTTCAAAAGGGACTGTAAATATAAAGCCCCTGATAAAGGAAAGGGATCGGATGATGCTCCTTCTGCAGAGGCAAAAACCACCTGAAATGAAGGTGGAGATGTGTACTTGGCTTCTTCAAGTACACATGTAGATCATGAGGCATGGTTGATTGACTCAGGTGCATCCTTTCACTTCACTCCCCATAGAGAGTGGTTCTGTGAGTATGAGAAATACAATGGTGGTGATGTCTTCTTAGGAGATGATAGGAAGACTAGAATCATTGGTCGAGGAAAAGTAAAGTTTAAGTTGCAAGGTGGAAGGATTAGAACACTTCCAGGTGTTCTGCATATTCCTGCATTGGCCAAAAATCTGATTTCTGTAAGCAAGTTGGATGATGAAGGTGTAAAAACAGTGTTCGAGAAGGATACCTGCAAGATGGTTCGGGGAGCACTAGTATTGATGCGGGGAGTTTGGACTGGAACTCTGTACAAGCTGCAAGGTAGCACTGTTGTTGATAGGTGCAACAGTTCTGTAGTTCCTGAAAGTGGAGCTGAAAATCTAGTGGTCTCTGGAGAGAAGACCATGTTGTGGCATCAAAGGCTTGGACATATTGGAGAGAAGGGCCTTCGAATACTTCATGGTAAAGGTATGGTAGAAGGTATGAGTAATAGCTCTCTGGATTTTGATTTCTATGAAAATTGTGTATATGGGAAGTAGAATCAGGTGAGTTTCCCCTCTGGTGCTAAGAGGGTGAAACATATATTAGAGCTTGTGCACAGTGATGTGTTTGGACCTGTGAAGGTTCCATCACTGGGTAAGTTTGTGTACTATGTATCATTTATAGATGACTTCTTAAGGAATACATGGATATATTTCCTTAAGAAGAAATCTGAATTCTTTGACAAGTTTAAAGAATTTAAGGCTCTGGTGGAAAATCAGACAGAGAAGAAGATAAAGGTGCTGAGGACAAATAATGGTGGAGAGTTTTGCAGCAAGGAATTTGAAGAATTCTGTAAGAAGTGTGGTATAGCACGGCAAAAGACTACTCCATATACACCTCAGCAAAATGGAGTTGCAGAAAGAATGAACAAGACGTTGATGGAAAGAGCAAGAAGCATGCTCAGTGGTGCCGGGTTAGGACAGGAATTCTGGGTAGAGGCGATGGATACTGCATGTTACTTGGTCAACAGGTCACCTTCATCAGCGTTGGAGGATAAGACTCCACAAGAAGTATGGACTGCTAAGAAACCCTCTCTTTCACATCTGAGGGTATTTGGATGTGATGCATAGGTACATGTTCCAAAGGAAAAATGAACCAAGTTGGATAGTAAATCTGAAAAGTGCATCTTTATTGGGTATAAGGATGGTTTAAAGGGTTATAAGCTTTGGAACCTCCCACGGAAGGTTGTGTACTGCCAAGATGTGGTGTTCAGAGAGGTAAAATATGTTATTAAACATGAAGTCCAACGAAAGGAACCTGAGAATATAGAGTTTGAGCTAAAGGAGGAAGAATCAGACTCTGCAGCAGAGGAGGAATCAGAAGATGAAGAGCCACAAACTCCAGCTGTGAGAAGATCAATTTGAGAAAGAAGGTAGCCAGAAAGGTATAGTCCTTCTGCTTTCTATTAAAATTTTGCTTTGTCTATTACTGATGATGATCCCAGAACTGTGAAGGAAGCAGTAGATTTAGAGGATGGAAAACTCTGGAAAGAGGCCATGGTTGATGAAATGGCATCTTTGTACAAAAATGAGGCTTAGGATTTGGTGGAGTTGCCGGCTAGAAGGAAACCCATTGGCAACAAATGGGTGTTCAGAAAGAAGACAAATGCAGAAGGGAAGGTGGAGAAATACAAAGCTCGGTTGGTAGAAAAAGGTTTATCCCAGGTGCCGGGAATTGATTTTGGTGATATTTTTTTCTCCTGTTGCCAAGGTAACTTCTATTAGGTTACTTTTATCTGTTGCTGCTGCTTTTGATTTTGAGGTAGAATAGATGGATGTGAATATAGCATTTCTTCACAGGGATTTGGAAGAGGAAATCTACATGAAGCAACCTGAAGGCTTTGCGGTGAAGGTAAGAAAGAACTGGTATGCAAGTTAAAGAAGTCTCTGTATGGGTTAAAACAGTCACCAAGGATGTGGTATCAGAAATTTGATACATTTACACGGGGACTTGGCTTCACTAGAAGCAAAGCAGATCACTGTGTGTATTTTAAATTAATTGGTGACCGTGTTATTTATCTGGTCTTGTATGTGGATGATATGTTGCTGGTTGGAAATGACAAAGAAATTATCTAGGATTTGAAGACCCAATTGTCCTCCAAATTCGACATGAAAGATCTTGGTGCTACTAACTATATTTTGGGCATGGAAATTAAAAGAGATCAGGCAAAGAGGAAGCTTTGGTTAAACCAGAGGAAGTATGTCGAGACAATACTGCAGAGGTTTAATATGCAGGATAGTAAATCGGTGAAGGTTCTTATTCTTGTAGGTGTGAGGTTATCTGCTAAACAGTGTCCCAAGACACAAGAAGAGGAAGAGGACATGTCCCTTGTTCCATATGCGAGTGCAGTTGGTAGCCTGATGTATGCAATGGTCTGTACTAGACCAGACATTGCAGCAGTAGAGCACTGGAAGGAGCATTGGACAGCAATGAAGCGGGTTTTTAGGTATTTGCGTGGCACTAGTGATTATGGTTTGTGCTAACAAGGAAGACCAGGATTGGACAGAGTGTTGGATATTCGTGGCTTTGTTGATGCAGACTGGGTTGGAGATCTGGATCAGAGAAGATCTACAAGTGGGTATGTGTTTAACCTATTTTGAGGTGCAGTCAATTGGATGAGTAAGAAACAATCTGTAGTGGCACTATCAACTACAGAGGCAGAATACATGGCAGCCACTCATGCAAGCAAGGAAGCAGTTTGGTTGTAGAGATTGTGTTCAAGTATGGGGTTAGTACAAGGAGCTATAAGAATAGACTGTGACAGCCAAAGTGCAATTTTCTTGGCAAAGAACCCTGCTTATCATTCAAAGACAAAGCACATTGATGTTCAATATCACTTTGTGAGGGATATGATAGAAGACAAAAAGGTGTTGCTGGTAAAGGTGGAGACTTTGAAGAATACTGCAGATGCATTAACAAAATCTATGAGCTTTGAGAAGTTCTCTTGGTGTAGAGAAACAATGGGCATTTCAGGGCTAGAAGAATGACTAAGCTCTCCTGTGGCCCCATGTGGAAAGAAAACAACGAGTGGGAGATTGTTGGGTTGTGTTATATTCTTTCCACGACTAACCCACGTAGTGAACCGGGGGGTTAGAGGGGGGGCGGAGCCCCCCCTTCATTGCGTCGATTGCGCAGCGGGGGGGTCACAGGGGGAGCGACATCCCCCCCTGTCCGGGGGGTTTGAGGGGGGCAGGTAGCCCCCCTCTATGGGGTTTGAGGTAGCGCCCCGGGAAAAAAATTTTTGGACCCTATATTAGGTTGGGCAAACCTACCTATGGTTTTCGGTCCATGGTTTTGGATGCGATGGTTTTCGGTCCATGGTATTGGATGCTTCGGCATGTATAAATATGTATTGTAACATTGAAAGGAATATAATAAAAAATCAAGCTGGTAGTCTCGGTTTTGGGATCCAGGGGAAAATCTCTGTGTATATGTGTTTTATGTGTTCTGCTCTCGCATTATTTATTTTCTATGTTTTTAGAATTCGTATGCAGGTAATTTCTGTACGGGGTTAAAACCTACAGTTTATACCCAGAGAAATTGTGATTTAGTTAACTTATCATGTGTTGATCTTTAACCAGTGCATCAGTAACTTATTAAACATTGCAGTAAAAATAGAATAAACCATCACACATAAGCAACACACATGAACACCAAGATTTAAGGTGGAAACCCAATGTGGGTGAAAACCACCTGCTATTATCGTCTCTGTCTTCTTTTAATAATAAGAAAATATGTTTACAATCTTGTATTGGTGCAGACTCATACCAGTACGTAGGCACCCACCTACAAAAGGCTACAACCTTCTCTCATTCCCCACCTTCTACTGGAAGGGTGCTACAACCCCTTATCTCTTGTACTATCCAATGTGTTTACTAGTACATAGGAACCGACCTACAGAAGGCTACGACCTTCTCTCTTCCTCCAGGGACCACGTTTCATAAATTTTCAGACTAGATGCTCCTCATACACAACAATACACATGAAGGCCTCATTTCATCAAATTTTCATACTCGACCCATCAAAACTTTCAAATTGCATCAACCAATATTCAGTTAATCTGAACAATCAGATCACTATCACCAAAACATTATTTTGAACCCAGAAACCTACATTATCATTTAGAACCAACTGCAACCTCAAAAATCATGCATCGGAATGTATACGCTACTTTACTAAACCCAACCTGCATGTATACACTACTTCCTTTAATCAAACCTGTGTATACCTTACAAACTACTGAAACATAAAACTTCTTAATCAAGTCTATACTAACCAACAATATACTGAACATCTACTGTCAATTTTCAGAGCTTTACACAGGAAGTAGGAGATGTCACCCTTCTCACTTATAAAATTAATCAATCAGATATCAAACTCCTTATGCATTCAGTTTTACATTTAGATCTAAGAAAACTTCATTGAAAAACAACAGTAAAACAACAAAACGGATAAGATAGATTAGTCAGATCTTGAAGAATAGGCTTTCCTTTTGTATATGCTACTTGGAAGAGTAGAACCTGTGTGTACACACTCTTTTACTGAGACGAAACAACGTATAGATATACAAATATTAACTCATAACTTCGCATCTATTCCAAACTTCAGAAAAACTAAAATCATGAAATTTAAAGAATAAAACAGGTTTACACAATAAGATCTGGCCCAACCAATATCAGATCATTCAATGATAAGTCATTTTAGGTCTCATGATCCTGATCCAACATTGAATTCAAGGTGCACAAAATATTTTAGATCAAATCACAAACATAGCCCCTGCAACATAAAATATACTTCAAATAGAAGTATTCCTTAGAAACCCTTTTTACTTTCACACCCTGGCCTTATGATATTCTCCTCCTTATATAGTTTTATGCCTTTCTCAATAACTCAAACCAAAACCACTTATGTTAAATTGGAAACTAGGGCCAAACTCCATGTGGGTTTGCTTATTTCTGGCAGCTGATATTTTTATTGGATCCCTCTCGTCGAGAGGTGTAGGATTGATCCAAAGATCATCCGATTCCGATAAGTATTTATGGAGATATGAATTTATTTTGTTTATGTAATTATTACCAAGCCGACCAGCTCTTATGTAGGCTCTAGAAGCCCAACCAACGTGTCTATTCATCATCCTCGTTGTGGTATAAATAGATGAGGATTTGATATCATTTACACACTCATTCTTGAGTGATCTCTTCCTCTCCACGTCTTGGGTTTTGGGAGGAATGAGACACCAAGAGTGATACGCTAGTCTTCAAGTGATGCCCTGATGCCCTAGCTGTTGTATGTTGCCCTAAGCCATAGTCAACGTGAGAATCTGCTCATGGAAGAGCCGCAGTCATAGCGCTAGTCATTAAGACCTACACGCAGATTATGAAGACATCTACACTCTAGTCAGATTATGAAATACGCTGATCATGAAGACCAACAAAATTTCGTTTGCCTCTGAAATTTCACATATAGGAGCAGAGCCACAGTAGGGTTTGACTACACCTTGTTTCAGTTTTAGGTGCAGTTATGATCTCGGTTGTATGGAGCAGTAATGACTTCAATGAGGACGCAGCAGTGAGGCAAGTTCTGGGCTAAATACATTCTCAAATTGCAGGTGCAAATATCGGATAGATGGACCAGAAAAGATCTCAGATGAGGATGCAGTTTTGGCATGAAGTCTGGGCTAATCATATTCACGGCCTAATAGAGATCACAGTGATCCTGAAGATACTGTCTCAGTCTCGGCATATAATCTCGTTGAAGAGAATTTCAATGATGACTGTGTCTACTGCAATCTAAGCTGTGACAATCAAATCAAGAGTTGCAGTCTCGGTATACTCAAGGGAGCAATGATGGATCTACTCTCTCGGATCAACGAAGGTCATGTTGAATGTTATCTCTATTTCATATATATTACTGTCTCAGCATAACCAGATTAATGAATTATGTTTCGGTGATGACATTGATTCTCGGCATCCCTGAAAAAGGAGATATACCATATCAATAGTCTCCATTGTATTCGGATCTAGTGATCTCGACATGAATATGATCTCAGAAGCAGTCACAATGACAAGGATCACAAGAAGTAGTAACATGATTATTACAGTTTAAGTATAATGAAAGAAGCAGTACAATGAAGTGTTGTCGTGGTCTTTATGGTGCAGAGATCCTAAGGGCAACCATGGTGTAAAAATGATACACTAAATGATATTGCAACAACAATGAAGTTCTTGGTGATGCAATGATGTTAGAGGAGCAGCAAGATGATGATCTCAGCAGTGCTCAAGAAAGAGGATTGATGTCTTGGTCTTTGAGGATGTATAACAGTGACAAGGGTTGCATAGTCTCAACAAATATACAATGATGACAAAGATATATTGCAACAGTCCACATAATGATGACTTCCATAATAACTGTCTTAGTGCATCAATGACAGCATAGATATCACAATGAGTGGAACACGTTGATATGAAGCTAGAGTGAAGATCTTCGTAACAATGGCTCCAATGGTGCTGAAATAAGGAGGATCTCAGCTGTAATGAAAAAGAGGATTAGAGATCTGTTATATGGATCTCTGTGACATGCAATAGTGACTTGGAGTACAACATGATGTATGGGCAGCATAGTGATGAGATCATGAGCAGCATGATGATACATGCTACATGGTAAGGTGCAACAAATGAATGAAATGGATAGAAGCCATCATCTTGAGAATCAGTTGAAGAAAAATGTCTTCAACTGATCTCATCGTTATACGAAATGATCTAATGCTAGATCTAGATAAGTCAAAGTGTTGACTTATGTTGTAAATGTACTATCTCTCTCTCTCTCTTTCTCTGCTGAACTTTGAAGAAAATAAAAGAAGAATTGATCAAGGGTTTCCCCACGCATTGTGGGGTTTGTCCCTGTCTTGCGCCATATCTTGTGTCCTCTTGTCTTGGCTTGTCTTCTGCATATTATATTTATGCTCTATCTACAGTTTATCGTAATGCTTATGTGATTGCTAACTGTGAAAATTTAAATAAATTTCTCTAGCATAGAACATACCAAAATTAACATGGTATCAGAGCTGAGGTGAAGACAAAGCCCAAGCAGGAGTGAAAGAGCAATCACTGAAGACAGTTGGGACAAGATAGAAGGATCAATGGGTTCCTCATAATTCACCTAGGGTGAAGTCAAAGAAGAGAATGTTATCAGAATGGCGCAGCGGAAGATTCTGATGGTCCATCTTAGAATCACTTCATTGGGAAGTTCGGATCTAAGGGTGGAAGGAAAGTCGGATGCCTTGTTGAAATAAGTTCGGCCGTTATGCAAAGGAGTGTCCGAATGGTAGAGACACATCTCTTGATGAAGATAACAATCATTCCTGGGACATCTTCAATGATCAAAAGAATGACTGGTAATGCAGGTCATCAAGGAAATCGTTGACTCTTCCTTGAAAGCAAGGAACCCCAAAATCTCTTTTATGTACCTGATCGAACTAGATGTCCATCTCGGAAATGGGAGTCAAAGGTTACAAGGTGGCACTTGTTGATGGAAAGGTACGTGTTTGAACATAGATCTTTTAAAGATGTTTTTGAGTTCAGGGTTGTATCAAGTTGCAAGAATTCCACTGGGGACCATGTCCATTGACTCAACACCAGAGGTCTATGAGTCAGATGGTGACTAGGATGTCTGAATTCAAAAAGAAGCACGAAGGTACATATCTAAAAAGTACCGAAGGAAAATATTATAAGGGGACCATTCCCCTCATGCAGCAGGTTCACAGGTTTGGAACAACCCGAGGAGTTTGAGAATCATGATCAAGGAATCTCATGTATACAGGTGGAAGAAAGCCCTCTATGGCTTGAAGGAAAACACCTCGGGCATAGTATGAGAGGATTGATAGCTGTCTAATGCAGCTGAGATTCACTAGGAGTGAAACCGATCCAAACCATTACTCGAAGGTTGTGGATGATAAACCTCTCGTACCGGCACCTATGTCTGACAGGTGCAGACCCTATCATTTATAGAAGACAGAGGGAGTTGGATTCTAAATGTGAGAATATAAGCTGCAAGCTTGTGACTGCCTCGAGGATCTTAACTTTCAGAAGTTATATGATAATGATGTTGGACCAGATTTGGGAAATGCCTCTGAGTTTCATAAACTCATTCGCTTTGATGTTCTTGGAGAACCTCCGTCCGGACATCTGTGTTGCAGTTAGCATGGTGAGCTCATATTTGGTTGAGCCTCACTAGTTTGGTGCCAAGAATCTTCTAAGATATCTTCAGGGCACAATCTCTCATGAATTGAGATACACTGCCAGAAATATGAAACCACATGATTATTCGAATGATGAGTGGGCAGGAAGTATGGAGGATCACTAGAGCACTTCTCAGTGTTGTTTGGAATCTGCCTTGATATCCTGGATGAGTAGGAAGCAGAAGTCAGTGACTCTGAGCATCACCAAGGCAGAATACATTGCTGATAGTATGGGCTTCTGTGAGGCAGTCTGGTTGCTGAAGCTCTTCAATGAGCTGTTTGTACACATGATGAATACCACTGTGAATCTCTGTGACAACCAGAGATGGGATTCGATTATTGAGGAATCTCGTATTTGACAATTGCTCCAACAGATAGACATCAATTACTGCCTTATCTGGGATATGGTAAGTCGATGATCAAGGAGGCTCCATCACACTGAGATGATGTACAGGACAGAGCCCTGAGGAAAGATCAAATTTGTGATTTTCCCGAATGACTTGGAGTCGTCAAGAGACCTTTGTAAAAGGGTTCTGCATGCTGCATACATTGAGCTATAGGAGCTTTGGGGGGCTTGCAGTTCTATTGGAGCAACATACGACCATAGGGTGACTCACCCTCCCCTGGTGGTCTTCACTGAAACAAGATGATTCGCTCTCTTGTGAAACAAGATGATTCTCTCTCTTGTGGGACAAGATGATTCGCTCTCTTGTGGGACAAGATGATTCGCTCTCTTGTGTAGCAGGATGATTAGTTCTCCTACGAGGCCTGGATTGATGTGTTCTCCTGTGAGGCCTGGATTGATGTGTTCTCCATGGCGATTGTAGTAGGATTGATGTGTTCTCCTGTGAGGCCTAGATTGATGTGTTCTCCATGGCGATTGTAGCAGGATTGATGTGTTCTCCTGTGAGGACAGGATTGATTAAGTTCTCCTGTCGAGGCATCCTACCCATGCAGTCTGGGACTCATGGGAAGTACCTCTCATCTGATCAATGAGCAGGGAAATGAAGTTAGGGACCATAGTAGTACCGATGGATGCATTGTTGTATCTACCGTACTCCCTATGCTAGGATGTCCTCCATTGATTTGGGATCAATGATATTGGTCTGGGACTAGTGGTAGGAGTTGTACATGCTATGACGCTGACTTCGGGTCGGCTGAGACTGGTCTGGGACTAGTGGTACATACTCCAAGACTGACTTTGTGTCAGTGAAGTACTGGTCTGGGACCAGTGAGAGTGGTACATACTATGACGCTGACTTCGGGTCGGTTGAGACTGGTCTGGGACCAGTGGTACACTCTCTGAGACTGCGATACTGGTCTGGGACCAGTGGTAGGAGTGGTACTTACTATGAAGCTGACTTCGGGTCAGTTGAGACTGGTCTGGGACTAGTGGTATGCACTCTGAGACTGACTTCAGGTCAGTGGAGAATGATATGACTCATTCTCGATCAATTCTTCTTCTTCATAGTTCAGCGGAGATGAGCAGAGCAGAGCAGAGCCAGCAGAGCAAAGCTAGCAGAGCTGAGCTGAGCAGAGCAGAGCCAGTAGAGCTGAGCAGAGCAGAGCCAGCAGAGCCAGCAGCGCTGAGCAGAGCAGAGCCGAGCCAGCAGAGCTGAGCAGAGCAGAGCAAAGCCAGCAGAGCTGAGTAGAGCCAGCAGAGCTAGGCAGAGTAGTGCAAGGCACTAATGGCAGAGATAGTACAGTCGTACATATGGATCAGCGGATGGAGTTCTCCCTAGTTGAGAGGGAGTGTTAAATTGGCAACTAGGGCCAAACTCCATGTGGGTTAGCTTATTTCTGGCAGATGATATTTTTATTGGATCCCTCTCGTCGAGAGGTGTAGGATTGATCCAAAGATCATCCGATTCCGATAAGTATTTATGGAGATATGAATTTATTTTGTTTATGTAATTATTACCAAGCCGACCAGCTCTTATGTAGGCTCTAGAAGCCCAACCGACGTGTCTATTCATCATCCTCATTGTGGTATAAATAGATGAGGATTTGATATCATTTACACACTCATTCTTGAGTGATCTCTTCCTCTCCACGTCTTGGGTTTTGGGAGGAATGAGACACCAAGAGTGATACACTAGTCTTCAAGTGATGCCCTGATGCCCTAGCTGTTGTATGTTACCCTAAGCCACAGTCAATGTGAGAATCTGCTCATGGAAGAGCCGCAGTCATAGTGCTAGTCATTAAGACCTACACGCAAATTATGAAGACATCTACACGCTGGTCAGATTATGAAATACGCTGATCATGAAGACCAACAAAATTTCATTTGCCTCTGAAATTTCGCATATAGGAGCAGAGCCGCAGTAGGGTTTGACTGCACCTTGTTTCGGTTTTAGGTGCAATTATGATCTCAGCTGTATGGAGTAGTAATGACTTCGATGAGGACGCAGCAGTGAGGCAAGTTCTGGGCTAAATACATTCTCAAATTGCAGGTGCAAATCTCGGATAGATGGACCAAAAAAGATCTCAGATGAGGATGCAGTTTTGGCATGAAGTCTGGGCTAATCATATTCACGGCCTAATAGAGATCACAGTGATCCTGAAGATACTGTCTCAGTCTCAGCATATAATCTCGTTGAAGAGAATTTCAATGATGACTGTGTCTACTACAATCTAAGCTGTGACAATCAAATCAAGAGCTGCAGTCTCGGTATACTCAAAGGGAGTAGTGATGGATCTACTCTCTCGGATCAACGAAGGTCATGTTGAATGTTATCTCTATTTCATATATATTACTGTCTCAGCATAACCAGATTAATGAAGTATGTTTCGATGATGACATTGATTCTCAGCATCCCTGAAAAAGGAGATATACCATATCAATAGTCTCCATTGTATTCGGATCTAGTGATCTCGACATGAATATGATCTCAGAAGCAGTCACAATGACAAGGATCACAAGAAGTAGTAACATTTTTATTACAGTTTAAGTATAATGAAAGAAGTAGTATAGTGAAGTGTTGTCGTGGTCTTTATGGTGCAGAGATCCTAAGGGCAACCATGGCGTAACAATGATACACTAAATGATATTGCAACAACAATGAAGTTCTTGGTGATGCAATGATGTTAGAGGAGCAGCAAGATGATGATCTCAGCAGTGCTCAAGAAAGAGGATTGATGTCTTGGTCTTTGAGGATGTATAACAGTGACAAGGGTTGCATAGTCTCAACAAATATACAGTGATGACAAAGATATATTGCAACAGTCCACATAATGATGACTTCAATACTAACTGTCTTAGTGCATCAATGACAGCATAGATATCATAATGAGTGGAACACGTTGATATGAAGCTAGAGTGAAGATCCTTTGTAATAATGGCTCCAATGGTGCTGAAATAAGGAGGATCTCAACTGCAATGAAAAAGAGGATTAGAGATCTGTTATATGGATCTCTGTAACATGCAGTAGTGACTTGGAGTACAGCACGATGTATGGGCAGCATAGTGATGAGATCATGAGCAGCATGATGATACATGCTACACGGTAAGGTGCAACAAATGAATGAAATGGATAGAAGCCATCATCTTGAGAATTAGTTGAAGCAAAATGTCTTCAACTGATCTCATCGTTATACGAAATGATCTAATGCTAGATCTAGATAAGTCAAAGTGTTGACTTATGTTGTAAATGTACTATCTCCCTCTCTCTCTTTCTCTGCTAAACTTTGAAGAAAATAAAAGAAGAATTGATCAAGGGTTTCCCCACACATTATGGGGTTTGTCCCTGGCTTGTGCCATATCTTGTGTCCTCTTGTCTTGGCTTGTCTTCTGCATATTATATTTATGTTCTATCTGCAGTTTATCGTAATGCTGATGTGATTGCTAACTGTGAAAATTTAAATAAATTTCTCTAGCATAGAACATACCAAAATTAACAACTTACAACCCGTGGTATTCTTGGATGGGATCAAATAGTCATTACTCCACTCAATATTATGGGCTAATACCATGGTATAGACTAAGTGGACCTGCGTATACATCGTAAACTTCTTTTCGCCATCCTTTACCTTCAACTTATTCATTCTAATTAGTATACTTTAGTTCCATCTTCTTGTTCTTCTGTACCAATGCCATGTTACATCTGAATGGACCTGTTACACTGTGGGTTGCCTCTCATTAAAACTGAACTGACCTGTGAGTGAGTTTCCATCAAGGACAACACTTGTATCATAATGCAAACAAAGTATGTTGGATCTTTTTACATTCTCCAATCTGTAGGAGCATTGGTTCCATAGCATGAACATTACCATTGGCCAACAATTCCTTTTTTTCTTTGTTCTTTTTCCTTAGTCTTTGAATCTCTTCTAGAGCACTAATCAACTCATCTTGTAAATAAAATTCAACTTCTTCTTCTTCATATTCGTCATGGTACCCTTATTGGGTTTCAATGGCCATAAGCACAAAATATTTTGATTTTTCATGAGCCCTCTCCCCATCTGAAGATTGGATGTCTTCCCTTTTAGAAGAGCTAGTATTTTAAGTGTAAAAAGATTTTATTTTAGCATTTTTCCCCTTTTGTATCTTTATGTATTTATTCTTTGGCTTGTTCATTCTTCTTCTTATCTCGACACTTAAGATCATAGCGATCTATTTTACCACAATTGAATCACTTAAAAGGTAGTTTACCTTTGTACTTTCCTGAGCTACTCACTTGAGCTTTCTCATGAACTTAACATCCTCTTCATTTTATTCATAGCATGAGTCATCATGGTCTTCCTTGGGCTTATTGTCTCCCTTGAAGGCTAAACCCCTTGTTGTAGATTTTCCATTTGAAATCGTTATCCCATAGGAAATAAGAGTTCTAAGAAATTGATCCACTATCAGAGAGGGGAGCTTTGTCATTTACTCAATGGATGAAACTTTGGAATTGAATCTCTCACGAAGAGGTCTAAGTAACTTTTGGAATACTATTGGCTTAAGGGGCTTGGACCCAGTTCAAAGTGTATTGTGAACCAACAAAACCTTCAACCAGTGGCCCTTTTAGAAATGACCTACAAGTAGATCACAGTCTCACCCGAAGCAGTTATGGGAGGTTGCATAACTAGGTTTCTAGAGCCAAAGGGATACTGTACTGTAGCATATGTGTATTCTCTTATGTATTCTACTTATCTACAACTTTTGATACATAAAAAGACTTGACACTGATGCTTTACTTCACATATTTTCACTTATTACATAAACATTCAGAGAGCAATATAACATGTTTTATTTCACATAAATAAGTAAAAATAATGCATATCAGTACATATGAACATAGATTAGAAATATAGATACACAAGACTTCACCAGAACTTCTTCTTTATTAAGATATATCTTTCAGTACATACAACTTCTTTACTTGTGCACCCAACTGCAGGTGGTGTGCACACTCAGATGCAGACTCTTCCAAGGCCTTTGCGCACTCAGCGACGAAGCCTCCCCTTTAAGGCCCAAAATACAAATTAAAGACATAGAGTATGATCAATTCATCTAGATACGACTCTTCAAAAAAGCATTACATCTCCTTATATATATTTCAATATTACAAAACGATGGTCCATATACTATGGCTTCGACAAAACAATGAGCTAAAACCCCGATACCAATTACAAAATGAGGGGCTTTGACCCACCCCAAAGCCCCTAGACATTTAGCGGTCAATAGAACTTCACAGACTTTGTGTGCTCTGCTCCTCAAAAGGAAGATTATTTGACCAAAACTAGACCAAGTTAGGCTACGTACAATAGGCCCCTAACACTCACATGTGACTCATCCTGAGTCACTCAGCTGTTGTGCCCCAAATATTTGTTACGATTCTCATGTAAGCAGCATTATACTGCTGAGGTATTTCTGCTACCTACTTGTCCTCTTGATGCACTTCTTCTATCAATGCCTCTGTGGTTGGTCTAAAATTATTCTCTATTACTTATTTCTCACTCTTTCATAGCTTCATGAGCTTATTTTTGACTGCCTACGAAAGCTAGAAGCCCTCATCCTGCCATGGTTGAGTCCTTTCTGTCAAAATATACTCCTTTCGCCGAAGGTCTTCAATCTACTTTTGAAGAGTCTTTCCTTCAGTGATCCTTACAAGCCTCTGCGAGACTGGTAAGGCCTTCATAATTTCCTGGATTTTGTCCGACTGCTTCTGCTTTGTCTAGAGCTCCTTGTCAATCCTCTAAATTTTTGGATCCTCCTACAGTGAGGTCCAAATCTGCATAGTTTCATCTAGTAGTTTGGCATAGTCCGCCACTATGTCAAAGATGCCTTCTAGTGCAGATTTAAAATCCTTTTCCTGATAGTCATGTCCTTCTAGTGGTGTGGTTGGCTGTAGCCTCATTTGCAGCTCGGTAATCTTTACTTCATACTCAAACTTCATCTCTGCGATATTATTCTTTTAGTCTCTTATCACGAGGGCCAACTTCATGACCTTATCTACTGGTGACTCCTCTTCGTAAACCTTCATGTCTAGAACTGTGCTACAAGTATATGTAATGAATTTTTCCATATTCATCTATTGCTGGCCTGTTCCATCCCTTCCCTTGATCAATTGATCGAGCTCCTTCTTCAGCGAAGCTTTGTCCTTTTCCACCTAATTGCTTAACATCGAAGTGCATTGTTCTCGCTCCTTAAATTCATCTACAATACTTTGATGGAACTAATGTAATACCTGAATTGGTAGTGCGACAACGTTCATGTTGAAGTTTTCTCAATTTTTTTCTCATTCTCTATCCTTTGGTGTTTCAAACTACAATGCTCCAGCTGGTACCTACAAAATCCTGACTCTAAATGTTGTTTCTATTCGTCGTTATGGCTGCAACAACTAACCCATATGTGATGGTTGTCTAGTTGTCTGGGTCAGTACCTTTAACTCTGTGATGCCTTGCTGCACATCTGTCAGGACCGTTTTGTAGTGATCATCGACCTTGCTCGAGGTCTCTGTTGTTACTTCCAGGATCTTTTCGCCAATCTCGTCGATTTCCCCATTAGTGAGGAAAAGCAGTATTATGCCCTTAGATTTGCTTGCACTCTATTTCTTCCTTGCACCTAATGTAGTTACCGTAGTTACCCTCTTTTTGATGATCAGTGGTGATTCTTATGTTGGATCTATGTCACTGAGAGGGTCCTGGATATCCTGTTCTATATTTGGCTCTGTCTATGGCTCTAGTTCCTCTGCTTCTTTTCCTTTGTCTGTCCCACTTGGACCCACATGTTGCATGGTGCCCCTTGCTGCTTCAGTGTTGTCTCTGGTTGGGGTCATCCATTTGGTTGACCATTGTTGTATTATTGTGAGAAAGTTGTCTTCAATGACCAAGTATAGCAGAGGGTTCCATGTCTCCGCTAGATCCTTTCGTGCCTTGATGTAGACTCTATGAAAATCAGACTTGAATATTGCAATGTTGTGGTACTTCTCATACAAACTAAGTGATAACTCGAGATACTGATTCACCACCATGTGAAGATCCATGCTCAATAGCACAAACAAAATTATGTTCTCTGCACGCGCAATGGCCCATTAGCATAACATAGTGAGACATACCACGTGACTTCACATATATCTGTTTGAATGGGAGGAAACTATGAGTCCTTCGGCTTGTTCCATGTGATCAATGTGATGATCAAGATCAACCATGGATAATGAAATGTTTTCCCTTCCTTTTGCGCTTCCTGACAATCCTCCAAAAACTCCCTGCATAAATACCCGACCCACTTGAACAAGACCCCATCACTGCACTGTGGAGCCAAAGAAACCACGACTGTGGGGACTTCTCTTACTCTGCATTTCCTCATTATTTTTCCTGCTAAAATGTGTGCGACAAAGCACACCCCTTGGTCATTGATAGAGTTTATATTGTAACCACGTGAATTCTTGATAATCCCAAACTTCTCCTTTATGGTCTGTGTCATTGCCTTGTCTTGGTTCTTACCAACGAATTCTTTAGCGGGGTCCTTTCCTTGGTGAGGTAGCCTAGTAATCCCACGGGGAATTAACTGATTGAGAAATACCATACCATGTGCATTCATATTGGCAGATATATATTGAGGAAAAAATGGCATAATATATTGAGCATATAATAAGGGGTAAATGGTTTTTATATTGGCAAGTTTAAAAAATGGAGCTAAAAGTTAATGAAACATATAAAGGGGTATAAAAAATGTTAATGAAAAAACAAATACATACAATATCTAATGAAAGTAGGGGTTTTTTAAATTGGGAAGGTGTAATGGATCTGTATTGGTAGGAGGTTAGATAATGTGATTTTAGAGGTATTTTCTAATATATAGTCAAAGTAAGGGTATTGTTTAGTATGCCATGAATGCATGTGCTATGTCAAAGGTTCATTGGGTGATGCCCCCAAGATTAATCCTCCTTATCAGCATTTCGTCAATTGGGATCCTTGTCCCCATCCAGAGGCATCCATCATTCACCAATGCTAGTAACTTTTGCACACAAGCTATGTTTGATGTGCTTCTACCAAAGTGTGGCACATATAACATGTTTATCAAGCCCGATCTCTGCAATATTGCAGCGCACCTGTGTAGCTCCAACCTCATAACTCCACTTTCTGGATAATAAACCTGGTGTAGGTACTTGCTCAGCTTGAACTGCAAATATTTACTCCTATCATTAAAGTCCCAATCCTCCATTTTTAGTTGTGGGATTTCCCCATCACTTAGCCTTCAAATGGAACTTTCTCTGGTAGCAATGGTGTGAACATGCCGAACTTCACATCTTTTGGATCTTTGACTGGCTTGGCACTCAATTTCCTCAATGGAAAATATGGTGACAGTAGAGAGGGATTTTTTGCACCCTCTATCTCTATTTGGGACATCTCAGCTTCCTCCTTGCTGTCATGGATTTCCCTTGGTTCTTCCTGTTGTACTCACTTCTTCACCTTCTCCTTAGGTTCCTTATTTTGCTTGGGCTTCATCTGCTTCTCTTTTGCTTTCTTATTCCTTAGGGAAGTTATTAGCTCTATTCCTTCAGCTGGCCTCTTTTCAAGTATTTTCTTAGGCTATTCTCCTATAACTACTTATTTCTGTGGCGACCTCGCATGTCTTAGGGACAGGGGTACATTTGTTGCTCCAGATTGATCAGCCTAGGATTCCATGACTCCTGCTAGCCCTTTCTTTGCAAATGCTCTAGCAATTTAGTCAAAGCTTCTCTTAAACATACAACAACTTTCTTCTCTCCACATAGTTGCAAATTATCAAACTAAATTCTTTAGACTACAAAGTGTAAAATGTGGCATGGGACATGGCCTTTATAATGAATTTGAATTTTGAGCCTCATGATTGGCTTAGATTTTCTCATTTAATGCAGGTATGGCACTAGATTCGGCTAGTTGTGCTTCATAAATGCGTTTCTCCCATGCCTTTTAATGACAACTTTCTTTAACAATAGCTTTTTCCTTCCAACGATCATATTTTTCCAGTTATCTTCAATAATCGCACAGTAATATACCCTCCATAGCAGTTCTTATGAACTTCGACATACTTCTAAATATTGCACAATAATCCTTGTTTGGTGTAGTTCTTTCAAACTTTGACATACCCCTAAATATTTCGCAATATCTTTCTTTGATGTAGTCCTCTTCTGCAGAGTAGTTTAAAGTTTAGTTCCCACTTTCAACTGCGGGTGGTACTAAGAATCTTCTCCTTTTGTCTTTCAATGCAAAGCTCCAGGGACAGAGTTGTCCCTATATACCTTCAATATCCTACAATTAACTTGTCCTGGAATGAGCTAACCATTTAAATTCACGAGCTGAACTTCGCAACCATCAGAGACATGTTTGATGATATATGGTCCTAGCCAGTGTCTCTTCAATTTTCTTTTTCTTGATGTGCCTGTCATGCTAGGATTTCTCCCGTGATTTTTGGAGTTGTTGATGGAAACCTACTATAAACCTATCCTCTTCCAAAGAAATTAATTGTGCCATCCTCTCCTCCATTATATCAGAATCCTCCATGTCTATGAAGGTTGCAATTATTTTAATGGGCACAATGTATTCCATAGGCATGAGGAATTCTTGTCCATACACCAACTTAAAAGGTGTCTCGCTTTTCAATTTATTGCATGTTGTCCTATATGCCCACAACACCGCTGGAATCCGTAGATCCCAGTTATTTTTGTTCACATTGCACACCTTTGTGAGTGCATTCTCTAGAATTTTATTGAAAGGTTCACTATCCAATTCGCTTGAGGGTGATATGGGGTACGTTTCTGATGGTGTTCTTGAAACTCCTCAATCAACACCTCAATATTCTGATTCAAGAAATGTGATCTTGGGTCACTAATTAATATCTTCAAACACCCAAATCTGGACACGATGTATTCAAAAATGAACTTTGTGGTGGTATTTGCGTTGCAATCCTTCACTGGTTGTGCATCGGCCCACCTCATTAAATAATCAATTGCATTGATTATGTAAATTGCGCCAATCTTCTTTCTTGGTGGGTTAATAGGTGCAAAAAATTCAATAGCCCATTTTTCAAATGCTTGCAACGTCACCTACAGATTTAATGGCATTTTGTCTCTTGTAGATGGCCTTCCTGTTCTTTGAGATACATCACATGCTCGGAAAAACTCTTTTTTCATCCTTATGAACTGTGGGCCACCATAACACAAATCTCAATATTTTATGCACAGTGGCCTTTCCTCCATAATTTCCACCTACGAATCCTCCATGAGCTTCTGCTAGAATACTCTGCCTTTCATGTTATGGGATGTATCTTCGTAGTATTTCATCTGGTCCCATTTTGTACAAGTGCCCTACAATCAACGTGAAATCAAGTTCTTTTATTATCAAATCCTTCTTCTGCTATGTAGTGTACTTCGAGAGCACCATTCCTATGTCTAGAAACAGAATGATATCTATGAAGTGATAATCTGCAACCCTAATTATGAACAACTACACATCATATAGGTTATCTTTGATACTAGTGGGTTCTTCTCCTGTCTCCAATATTGACAGATGATGAAGTCTGACATTCCATCTTCCTGGCTTGACTACCACCTCAAAATCATACTCCTGGAACAACAATAACCATCGACATATTTTTCCGTCTAAAATAGGCTTCTTCACAAAATATTTCAACGCAGAGTGATCAATGAACATCTTGAAATATGCTCCCAACAAGTAGTGCATGAACTTCTATAATGCATAAACCATAGCTAACCCCTCTCTTTTTGTTGTAGTATAGTTATTTTTTGCCTTTGAAATTTTTCTGCTTGCAAAAGCTATGCAATGATCAATTTCACCTACTCCTGGCTATGCCAACACTATACCCGGCACTATGCAAGATGCATCGACATGTACATGAAATTCCTTCTGCCATCCTAGAAAAACTAAGATCGGTGTAGTTACCATCTTCTCCTTCAGTATATCCACACTCTTCTGACATTGTTCGTCCCATTTAAAAGTGACATCTTTCTTTAATAACTTCTTCATTGGCACAGTTATCTACGCATACCCTTTTATAAACTTTATGTAAGAGTCAGTGTGTCCAAGTGTCGTGCGCAGTTTTCTACGCATACCCTTTTATAAACTTTATGTAAGAGTCAGTGTGTCCAAGTGTCGTGCACAGTTTTCTCACTGTTTTTCATGCTGGAAAATTTAGAATAATTTCTATCTTTGCAGGATCCACCAGTAATCTCTGTTTGCACACAATATGCCCTAATAGTATGCCACAAGGCACATAAAATATACACTTTTTCAAGTTAAGTGAAATCTAATGCTTCCTACATGTATCCAGCATAAGCCTTAAGCTCGCAACATGCTTCTTTAATAGCCCAAAGACTGTCCAATCATCAAAGTAAACTTCCAATAATTTGTGTATGTACTCCTTAAATGTTGCGACTAAAACTCTAGAAAATATGGCAGGTGCATTCTTCAAGCCAAAAGGCATCACCGAGTACTGAAATGAGCCCCACTCTGTTGCAAAAGTTGTCTTATGTCTATCTGCTGGCACAATTCTGAACTGACGGTAACCTGAAAAGCCATCTGTGAAAGAATAGGCCTCATGACCTCCTACATTGTCCAATACTTCGTCTGTAAATGGTGTAGGGAAAGGGTCATGCAAAAATGCATCATTTAGTTTCCTCAAATCAACACAAATTGTGATGTCTCCTTTAGTCTTCTTTTCTTGAACTAACATGGGACTTACCCATTCAAGCTCTTCGACATGTTCAATGATCCATGTTGCTAGCATTTTATCTAATTCTTCCTTCACCTTTTCCTTGTATTTCAAATTCAACATATAGGGTATTTGCTTCACCAGCTTTGCGTCAGATTTCAGAGGGATCCTCATAACTCCTAAGTCCCCTAATATTCCCTTCATTTATGAAAACTTCGTAGGGAATAGATCCTGGTATTCATGTTGTATCTTTGTGGTTTTACTAACTATATTTGTGTCCCAATAGTCTCTAATTGTCGTGAACTTCATATCTTCCTCTATCCCAATATTCACTTTCTGTGTTTTAACTAGCTGCATTATATTTAGTATTTCTGGTTCTGGTCCAACAAATTTTTGATGTCCTTCCGATTTTGCTATATCAATATTGTGTGGATCTTCATATTCTTTGGCAGTGATATTATAACATTCCAATGCATTTTGTAACTACACAACCCAATCATGCTGCGAAGTTAATGGAGCTTCATTCTCAAAACCTTTGCTCTGATTACCTGAAGAGTTGATTCTATACATGGACAATAATCTTCAAAATTGAATGTTAGCATGAACCATTCAACTAAATCTTCCAATTTGCAGTTCCATGTCTCAATTCTATTTCAAGATACCAATTCATATGAATCATTTCTAGTGTGTTGATAAACCCATGTACCCACTCTTGTTCTAGAATTTCTTTCCAAACTGAATTGCAATGATGAATATGCTCCAAGGGATCAACCTTACCATCATATTTTACTTCTATTTCTATGTTGATTAAGCCAAACTTGATCCACATTAATATTCGACCATGCTGCCAATATGCTATATTTCTTTTATGAGTACTCCACGATCTAGTAGGTGTAGCCTTTAGGGCTACATGCAAAGCTTGCAACCTCTATTCTTCTGGTATTTATCTTTCATATTCTTCAAGAAACAGACTTAATTCTCCAATCCCATCATAATAAGGTAGATTACATACCTAGGAATTTATCCAATGAAGTGGTTTTGTGGTTGAGACTTCATATAACCTGTTTTGCCAATTCTCTAATTCTTCCTCAGAATCTGAAGTACAGGAACTCTCCTGATCCCAGCCCAATTTTCCATATGAAGTAGCATTAATCCAATCTTCCTCCTTAGCTGTTATCTGATAAATGTTGTCAACATCTGCATCATGGTACTCATCCTGGACGGGCTCTGTATAGTAGACTCCTTCTAAGGGGTCTAGAGGGACAGTGACCCTCATATCATATTTTTCAAACACCATTTTTCTCTTCTTCAAATTTATTATCGCCAAATTATCGAAGGCCCAATATAATCCAAGTAGCATCAAATAATGGTTGCTATCATATGCAATTTCAATCACTTCGAAGTTTGCAATGGTTCGTACTCCTTCGATGTCTACTATGACGAGGGTTAACCTTCCCATAGGGATGATCTTCTGTTAGTTAGCCATCCTAAACTGTATTGGCAACCATTGCAACTTTAGTCTTCCCATTGACTCCCAAGTTTTCTTAGGTAACATGTTGGCATCGGATCTTAAATCCAATATTACCTAATCCATATCATATTCCCTGATATACACAGTTAACCTCATTTTCTTTGTTGTTCTCTTCTTGTGTCGATGTAAATTGTTTACTGTGCACAGATCACTTTGCAGTATCTCTTTGTCAACGCAGGAGTCTATCAAATCCTGGAGTCCTTCAAAAACCCTATGATTCCTTAAAAACTTGATGCAAATCTGTAAAAAGGAATTCAAAATACTTGGATCTTATTCTTGTGTTGGAGTAGAGGCTTTGTTGCAATCCTTCTTTAACATTAATTTAAGTTGCACATTAGATATTGAAGCCCCAACATTCATGAAGATTTGCTTCGCTCCCATGAACCTTTATTTTTCCTTTTGGATATTGAACCCAGGGACCTTTTCTGTGGTCATTCTTACCCATGTCTCTTCTACTTCATTTTTACCTTTATCGTCTCCCATCACAGCTCCACTCCTTGTTAAGATGTTGATGCACGATTCATCCTCCCTTGGATCAACGTCATCATTTGAATATATGATGTGGGTTGTTAGTTCCTTTTCTCCTGCATCTTCATGATAATCATGTGACATAATTCTATCATGTGATCAAAAGTTTTACAATAGCTACATGTTGTAGTAGCGTTTTGACAATCTCTTACAAAGTTTCCTTCCTATCCATAGTTATAACAAATAATCTGGTCGCGTCCTTGACCAACTCCTCGTCCTCATCCTCGTCCTTGGAAGCCTCCTCGACCAACATGTTGCCTTGGCTCCTTGTGCGTATTGCCTTTAGCTTGTAGTCTATAAGCATCAGTAGTGTGCTCCATCATTAAGTCATAAATTTGACAATTTCTCTCATCATGGCCCACTGATTTACAAAAATTGAAAAACAATTGCTTTGGGGTCTGCACGTACTTTTGTCTTAGGGACAGGGGTACATTTGTTGCTCCAGATTGACCAGCCTAGGATTCCATGACTCCTGCTAGCCCTTTCTTTGCAAATTCTCTAGCAATTTAGTCAAAGCTTCTCTTAAACATACAACAACTTTCTTCTCTCCACATAGTTGCAAATTATCAAACTAAATTCTTTAGACTACAAAGTGTAAAATGTGGCATGGGACATGGCCTTTATAATGAATTTGAATTTTGAGCCTCATGATTGGCTTAGATTTTTCTCATTTAATGCAAGTATGGCACTAGATTCGGCTAGTTGTGCTTCATAAATGCGTTTCTCCCATGCCTTTTAATGACAACTTTCTTTAACAATAGCTTTTTCCTTCCAACAATCATATTTTTCCAGTTATCTTCAATAATCGCACAGTAATATACCCTCCATAGCAGTTCTTATGAACTTCGACATACTTCTAAATATTGCACAATAATCCTTGTTTGGTGTAGTTCTTTCAAACTTTGACATACCCCTAAATATTTCGCAATATCTTTCTTTGATGTAGTCCTCTTCTGCAGAGTAGTTTAAAGTTTAGTGCCCACTTTCAACTGCGGGTGGTACTAAGAATCTTCTCCTTTCGTCTTTCAATGCAAAGCTCCAGGGATAGAGTTGTCCCTATATACCTTCAATATCCTACAATTAACTTGTCCTGGAATGAGCTAACCATTTAAATTCACGAGCTGAACTTCGCAACCATCAGAGACATGTTTGATGATATATGGTCCTAGCCAGTGTCTCTTAAATTTTCTTTTTCTTGATGTGCCTGTCATGCTAGGATTTCTCCCGTGATTTTTGGAGTTGTTGATGGAAACCTACTATAAACCTATCCTCTTCCAAAGAAATTAATTGTGCCATCCTCTCCTCCATTATATCAGAATCCTCCATGTCTATGAAGGTTGCAATTATTTTAATGGGCACAATGTATTCCATAGGCATGAGGAATTCTTGTCCATACACCAACTTAAAAGGTGTCTCGCTTTTCAATTTATTGCATGTTGTCCTATATGCCCACAACACCGCTGGAATCCGTAGATCCCAGTTATTTTTGTTCACATTGCACACCTTTGTGAGTGCATTCTCTAGAATTTTATTGAAAGGTTCACTATCCAATTCGCTTGAGGGTGATATGGGGTACATTTCTGATGGTGTTCTTGAAACTCCTCAATCAACACCTCAATATTCTGATTCAAGAAATGTGATCTTGGGTCACTAATTAATATCTTCAAACACCCAAATCTGGACACGATGTATTCAAAAATGAACTTTGTGGTGGTATTTGCGTTGCAATCCTTCACTGGTTGTGCATCGGCCCACCTCATTAAATAATCAATTGCATTGATTATGTAAGTTGCGCCAATCTTCTTTCTTGGTGGGTTAATAGGTGTAAAAAATTCAATAGCCCATTTTTCAAATGCTTGCAACGTCACCTACAGATTTAATGGCATTTTGTCTCTTGTAGATGGCCTTCCTGTTCTTTGAGATACATCACATGCTCGGAAAAACTCTTTTTTCATCCTTATGAACTGTGGGCCACCATAACACAAATCTCAATATTTTATGCACAGTGGCCTTTCCTCCATAATTTCCACCTACGAATCCTCCATGAGCTTCTACTAGAATACTCTGCCTTTCATGTTATGGGATGTATCTTCGTAGTATTTCATCTGGTCCCATTTTGTACAAGTGCCCTACAATCAACGTGAAATCAAGTTCTTTTATTATCAAATCCTTCTTCTGCTATGTAGTGTACTTCGAGAGCACCATTCCTATGTCTAGAAACAGAATGATATCTATGAAGTGATAATCTGAAACCCTAATTATGAACAACTACACATCATATAGGTTATCTTTGATACTAGTGGGTTCTTCTCCTGTCTCCAATATTGACAAATGATGAAGTCTGACATTCCATCTTCCTGGCTTGACTACCACCTCAAAATCATACTCCTGGAACAACAATAACCATCGACATATTTTTCCTTCTAAAATAGGCTTCTTCACAAAATATTTCAACGCAGAGTGATCAATGAACATCTTGAAATATGCTCCCAACAAGTAGTGCATGAACTTCTATAATGCATAAACCATAGCTAACCCCTCTCTTTTTGTTGTAGTATAGTTATTTTTTGCCTTTGAAATTTTTCTGCTTGCAAAAGCTATGCAATGATCAATTTCACCTACTCCTGGCTATGCCAACACTATACCCGGCACTATGCAAGATGCATCGACATGTACATGAAATTCCTTCTGCCATCCTAGAAAAACTAAGATCGGTGTAGTTACCATCTTCTCCTTCAGTATATCCACACTCTTCTGACATTGTTCGTCCCATTTAAAAGTGACATCTTTCTTTAATAACTTCTTCATTGGCACAGTTATCTACGCATACCCTTTTATAAACTTTATGTAAGAGTCAGTGTGTCCAAGTGTCGTGCGCAGTTTTCTACGCATACCCTTTTATAAACTTTATGTAAGAGTCAGTGTGTCCAAGTGTCGTGCGCAGTTTTCTCACTGTTTTTCATGCTGGAAAATTTAGAATAATTTCTATCTTTGCAAGATCCACCAGTAATCTCTGTTTGCACACAATATGCCCTAATAGTATGCCACAAGGCACATAAAATATACACTTTTTCAAGTTAAGTGAAATCTAATGCTTCCTACATGTATCCAGCATAAGCCTTAAGCTCGCAACATGCTTCTTTAATAGCCCAAAGACTGTCCAATCATCAAAGTAAACTTCCAATAATTTGTGTATGTACTCCTTAAATGTTGCGACTAAAACTCTAGAAAATATGGCAGGTGCATTCTTCAAGCCAAAAGGCATCACCGAGTACTGAAATGAGCCCCACTCTGTTGCAAAAGTTGTCTTATGTCTATCTACTGGCACAATTCTGAACTGACGGTAACCTGAAAAGCCATCTGTGAAAGAATAGGCCTCATGACCTCCTACATTGTCCAATACTTCGTCTGTAAATGGTGTAGGGAAAGGGTCATGCAAAAATGCATCATTTAGTTTCCTCAAATCAACACAAATTGTGATGTCTCCTTTAGTCTTCTTTTCTTGAACTAACATGGGACTTACCCATTCAAGCTCTTCGACATGTTCAATGATCCATGTTGCTAGCATTTTATCTAATTCTTCCTTCACCTTTTCCTTGTATTTCAAATTCAACATATAGGGTATTTGCTTCACCAGCTTTGCGTCAGATTTCAGAGGGATCCTCATAACTCCTAAGTCCCCTAATATTCCCTTCATTTATGAAAACTTCGTAGGGAATAGATACTGGTATTCATGTTGTATCTTTGTGGTTTTACTAACTATATTTGTGTCCCAATAGTCTCTAATTGTCGTGAACTTCATATCTTCCTCTGTCCCAATATTCACTTTCTGTGTTTTAACTAGCTGCATTATATTTAGTATTTCTGGTTCTGGTCCAACAAATTTTTGATGTCCTTCCGATTTTGCTATATCAATATTGTGTGGATCTTCATATTCTTTGGCAGTGATATTATAACATTCCAATGCATTTTGTAACTACACAACCCAATCATGCTGCGAAGTTAATGGAGCTTCATTCTCAAAACCTTTGCTCTGATTACCTGAAGAGTTGATTCTATACATGGACAATAATCTTCAAAATTGAATGTTAGCATGAACCATTCAACTAAATCTTCCAATTTGCAGTTCCATGTCTCAATTCTATTTCAAGATACCAATTCATATGAATCATTTCTAGTGTGTTGATAAACCCATGTACCCACTCTTGTTCTAGAATTTCTTTCCAAACTGAATTGCAATGATGAATATGCTCCAAGGGATCAACCTTACCATCATATTTTACTTCTATTTCTATGTTGATTAAGCCAAACTTGATCCACATTAATATTCAACCATGCTGCCAATATGCTATATTTCTTTTATGAGTACTCCACGATCTAGTAGGTGTAGCCTTTAGGGCTACATGCAAAGCTTGCAACCTCTATTCTTCTGGTATTTATCTTTCATATTCTTCAAGAAACAGACTTAATTCTCCAATCCCATCATAATAAGGTAGATTACATACCTAGGAATTTATCCAATGAAGTGGTTTTGTGGTTGAGACTTCATATAACCTGTTTTGCCAATTCTCTAATTCTTCCTCAGAATCTGAAGTACAGGAACTCTCCTGATCCCAGCCCAATTTTCCATATGAAGTAGCATTAATCCAATCTTCCTCCTTAGCTGTTATCTGATAAATGTTGTCAACAACTGCATCATGGTACTCATCCTGGACGGGCTCTGTATAGTAGACTCCTTCTAAGGGGTCTAGAGGGACAGTGACCCTCATATCATATTTTTCAAACACCATTTTTTTCTTCTTCAAATTGATTATCGCCAAATTATCGAAAGCCCAATATAATCCAAGTAGCATCAGATAATGGTTGCTATCATATGCAATTTCAATCACTTCGAAGTTTGCAATGGTTCGTACTCCTTCGATGTCTACTATGACGAGGGTTAACCTTCCCATAGGGATGATCTTCTGTTAGTTAGCCATCCTAAACTGTATTGGCAACCATTGCAACTTTAGTCTTCCCATTGACTCCCAAGTTTTCTTAGGTAACATGTTTGCATCAGATCTTAAATCCAATATTACCTAATCCATATCATATTCCCTGATATACACAGTTAACCTCATTTTCTTTGTTGTTCTCTTCTTGTGTCGATGTAAATTGTTTACTGTGCACAGATCACTTTGCAGTATCTCTTTGTCAACGCAGGAGTCTATCAAATCCTGGAGTCCTTCAAAAACCCTATGATTCCTTAAAAACTTGATGCAAATATGTAAAAAGGACTTCAAAATACTTGGATCTTATTCTTGTGTTGGAGTAGAGGCTTTGTTGCAATCCTTCTTTAACATTAATTTAAGTTGCACATTAGATATTGAAGCCCCAACATTCATGAAGATTTGCTTCGCTCCCATGAACCTTTATTTTTCCTTTTGGATATTGAACCCAGGGACCTTTTCTGTGGTCATTCTTACCCATGTCTCTTCTACTTCATTTTTACCTTTATCGTCTCCCATCACAGCTCCACTCCTTGTTAAGATGTTGATGCACGGTTCATCCTCCCTTGGATCAACGTCATCATTTGAATATATGATGTGGGTTGTTAGTTCCTTTTCTCCTGCATCTTCGTGATAATCATGTGACATAATTCTATCATGTGATCAAAAGTTTTACAATAGCTACATGTTGTAGTAGCGTTTTGACAATCTCTTACAAAGTTTCCTTCCTATCCATAGTTATAACAAATAATCTGGTCGCGTCCTTGACCAACTCCTTGTCCTCATCCTCGTCCTTGGAAGCCTCCTCGACCAACATGTTGCCTTGGCTCCTTGTGCGTATTGCCTTTAGCTTGGAGTCTATAAGCATCAGTAGTGTGCTCCATCATTAAGTCATAAATTTGACAATTTCTCTCATCATGGCCCACTGATTTACAAAAATTGAAAAACAATTGCTTTGGGGTCTGCACGTACTTTTGTAATAAATATAAATCTTCAAAGCAATCTTTGCCTCTCATTCTACAAATCTTGCACCAAAAAATTGATCTTGGGTTTACTGGATTAGGTGCAACACTTGCCGAGTAATCTCTGAACACAGGGCATTGATCCTTATAATGGCCCTCTTCTTTGCATTTTGTACACTAAACTTATGATCTAGTTTCTTTACAATTCTTGAGATCTTTCAATTCTAAGGTTAAATTTGCTAGCTGACTCTAAATTTTTTGTACTCCTACATGAGTATCTTCGATTGGTGAGGCTTTCAGCTTCATTGCAATCTCCAATGCTTTGGCTTGAGTCACAACCTTCTGTTGCATCAGTGGTAACTTGATATGTGGGAGCAGCGCAACTATAAACCATTCTTTATGTTGTTCTAGGGGTATGTTAAAGCTTACTTATCCCATTAACACCTTGAATCATTGATTTAACTCCCACACAGACTTAATAGCTATCTGTTTGATTTCCTTCAGCTATGTAATGCACTGTGATTCTAATTTCGACTTATTGAATTCAGATACCAGTGCTTTCTTAATATCATCCAACGAAGCATCCTGATTATTCACAGAGTACTTCATGTACCATTTTTTCACTCTTTCTCACAGTGTCGTGATGAGCTACGACTTCTTTACATCTACGTCAGTGGTCTGTCTTGTTTTCCATACTGCATCAATTTCAAACTAGAACTACTCGGGATCCTTTGATCCAAGTCCTCTAAAGATAGGAAACTTAATGCCATCACCCATTCTTATTCTTGGGGGGTTAGGAGCAGGGAGGGGGAGGGGGCATAAGGGAATTATGGGGAGGGAGATGGGGTAAGGGGAGTAGATGGATGAGGAATCCTGACGATGCCTTGATTTTTCTCAATTGCTAACTTCGATGCACCTTCAGGATGGGAGGGGGAATACTGCGGGGTTTGGGGGTTACTTCCTTCTTATTCACTCTCAGACCCACCTAACAAGGGGCTATAGTCATTCTCAATAAAGTTTTTTCATCCGTGATCTACTCTATATCTCTTTCCACATCGCGTACACTCTCATCCTAGTTCAGACATATTCCATCTTTGTCCAAAAATTAATCTGATTACATTCGCAGTATGCCTTTTTCACAAAAAATAATTTTAATCCAAAACTTCAAAGAATTTAGGTACTTACCTCGTGCACCCTTTAAAATCCTTCGCTATAAGACACAATCGTGTCTATTGTGAATTCTATTCCTCCTAGGATATTATCAATCCAAAAATCAATTGCTCTTGAGATGTTGTTGTTAGTATTCCTAAGTCGCAGTATCAATTCAAGGCTCCACGTAGTAGGAAAATCATTTTTGAAATGATTTTTATGCTTGATCAACTTTGATATTCATTCATATAATTCATTACCGAACATTGCAAAGAAGATCTCTAGATGTTTGGTAAAGAGATACTTCTGCAACTAGACTTCAGTCAACAATCGTGGATTTTTGTTTTCCTGAACTGCAAATTCTTACTCTTTTTGTTCAACCCACTCCTCGATTTCCTTCTTTTATGGACGCCGAAACATATCCCTCAAATAGATCCTAGTCCCAGCCATAGAACCATTTGTTGACTTAAGGGTATTGGACCCAGATTCAAAGTCTACTCCGCGCCAACAAAACCCTCAACCATTGGCCCTTTCGGCAACGACCTGCAAACAGATCACAATCTCACTCTAAGTGGTTATGGGAGGTTGTAGAACTAGGTTTCTATAGCCAAAGGGATACTGTGTTGTGGCATCTGTGTACTCTCTTATGTATTATAATTAATCTACAACTTTGCATACATAAAAAGACTTCACACTGATGCTTTACTTAACAGATTTTCACTTATTGCATAAACATATCAAAAAACAACATAAAATGTATTATTTCACATAAATAAGTAAAAATCATGCATATCAGTAGATATGAACACATATTAGAAATAAATAAACAAAATACTTCGCCAAAACTTCTTTATTAAGATAGATCTTTTAGTACATACAACTTCTCGACTTGCACACCCAACTACTGTTGGTCTGCACACTCAGTTGTAGACTCTTCCAAGGCCTCTACGCACTCATCTACGAAGCATTCCCTTTAAGGCCCAAAATACATATTAAAGACAGAGAGTATGATCATTTCATCTATATCTGAGTCTTCGACAAAACATTACATCTCCTTATATATATATATATCAATTACTACAAAACCACGGTCCACATAGTATGAGTTTGAAAAAAAAATGAGCTAAAACCTTGATACCTGTTACAAAATGAGGGGGTTTTTCCCACCCCAAATCCCCTAGACATTGTGCGATGAATAGAACTTCGCAGACTCTATGTGCTATGCTCCTCAAAATGCGAAGTCTTTGATCAAACCTGGACCAATTTGGGTCATGCCCAATAACTACAACTAGCTCTTTCAGTTCTTCATCAAGTCCTCTTATGGTATTGGAAAATAAATAAAATATAAGAAATAACTTTACAATTTATTCATCATTGAGTCGTAAACTTCCATGGATACTCCACTCGACAGTTCGTCACAACAAATTTGATAATAATGTATTAAAATACTGAACTTTTACACTATTACAATTTTATTAAACTTTAAGATCTATATATTTAACTGTAATCAGTGATTTCATGTGAATGGAAATTATGCAGAAAAGTAGATAACGAAAAAATAAGTTCACACAAACACATAAGACACAAGATATTCTCTTTGGGAAACCCTTTCGAGAGAAAACCCACCTAGAAGGTGAGGTCGTTTCACTCTCTTTCTCTATCTGGAAATATGACTGCAGGTACAAAGAAGTAATTCCTGTGGCTCATGGGATGCTACAGTGCACAAATCCTCTCTATGTTCTCTACATCCTACCTCTCCTATTTATCTTTACTCAGCTATGGAATAAAATTCCCTTGAAAGAATGGACTGCCGCTTTCTCTTAGTGGCCCGGTTATAACACAACCCGATAGCCTAATAGTGGTTAATTTTGGCTACATCAACTCTTAACTAGAGTTACAATATAAAATCTTCTAGAGTCTTTTCCATCATAAAAACTTGGTTAGCCCCTTTTTCATAAATAATGGGGGTTAACGTGGAATCCTTCCAAAATATAGGTGTGAAAACAATAAGGTCAACTTCTGAGTGGCATAATGTTTGCATACAAATTCCAATTGGCATGCTTCTTGCATCATTGGAAAGATCTCTGCATGTAGAATAACATGAAAATGTGCTTCACTAAAGAGTCAAAGTTTTAGCCCCCCAGAAAACATCATTTGATGCTTCAAAATTCTCCCGGAATGTTTAAGACCCCATTTCGCCAAACTAGGTCCCACTAGTGAAAATGGTCCCATGAGCTGATTCCTCCACCTTTTCCACTCAAAATGCATCGAGATGGATGAAAAATAATATAATGATCCAATTCAGATCAATCATGCATTTTCAAATATTCAAATTTCATTCTAAAACCTTGAAGTTTATATTTCTTTACCTTGTTGTCACCTTCATAACAACTTCTCATCTTGTCCCATAATTTCTTTGTAGTAGTGAAATCCATGACCTTGAATAATTTTGATTCAAGAAGGCTAGAAAGAAGAGAATTCATAACCTTGGAATTATAGGTAAACTAAATCTTATGATCTCTAGTAGTTATGTATGGAGGCCTCTCATAATCATCTTGAAGGGTGTCTCAAACATCTACACCAAGAGATTGTATATATGAATTCATCCTTATCTTACAAAAAATATAGCTTGTTCCATTGAACATAGGTGCCCTTTTGGTGTATCATTCTTCTTGGTCTTCCATTTTCCCTCATCTTTCTTCCAACTATTAAATGTATCTTGAAGTAACTTGGATCTGATACCAATTATTAGAAACCAGGGGGATTAAATTAGTGTTGTGAGAATTTAAAATATTTTCTCAAATTAAATAATATTTGAAACAATACGCATAAGAAAACCAATCTATAAATTAGGACAAAATAATATAACGTGGAAACCCAATTGGGAAAACCACCAAAGTTTTTGTATTATGATGCAATTTATTAGCTAAAACTTTTATCACATCAATCTGGTAGGCTTCAACCTACTTGAAGGCTTCAACCCCCAATCTACTGCAAGATTCAACTTGTTGGTTTCTTAGGCTCCAACTTGAAGGAGGCTCCAACTCCCTGATATATCAACTACTACTAAAAGCAGTGTCAACCCCTAGAATGTGAGCTCCAACTTTCTTGGGCTTCTTGGTTCATCTTTCATCCAATTTCAAACTCAAATCATTAAGGCCTCTCTTTCAAAAAATTAAATCACTCACTACTCATAAAATCACCATGAAAACACCTTCAATGAAATATGCTTCTCTGAACTCTGATTCAAATCACACCCTGATGCAAAACTCCACTCAATCTCTCTTGCTTAAAATGAATTTGAGCTACTATTTTTAATGTTTAGCTTTAGCTACCTTCAACTCATAATTTACACTTAAATCAACATTAGGGGAATTTTTAGGTCTAAAATGGGCCTCTTAAGGAAATTATAAAATAATAGTGGAAATAGTAAAATAATATTAGATTACATCATCAAAGTTTAGAGGAAAAAAAAAAGAAAAAAACTACATTTTCAACTCGTATTTTCAACTTATCTCCCTATGGGTTTACTCAAATTTTGAGTGGAAACACTCGTTGGATGAAAAATTTGATTCCTCATCCAAGGAATACCCATGTTGCATACATTTGATGGACCCTACTATATGAAAAATGAGAAATACATGAAAAATGTGATTGTAATCACACTTTTTCATGTATTTCTCATTTTTTGTGTAGCAAGATCCATCGAAAGTATGAAACATGGGTACTCTTTGGATGAGGAATCGGATTTTTCATCCAATGATTACTTCCGCTTGAAATTTGAGTAAAACCTCAGGGAGAGAAGTTGAAAATATGAGTTGAAAATGTAGTTTTATTATTTTATTATTTTTTATCTTTTTACTTTTTCACTCCAAAAATGGTGAATCATCCCCCATGGTTGACATTAGCATCTTGAATCCTATTAGTTCTTATAAAGTTTATTTTGGTTGTACAATTTTCTTAGGAGGCCCATTTTAGACCTCAAAATTTCCCTAATGGAGGGATTACGGGATCACATTGTCTCAAATATCTATGGAATTGTGACATTCCCTATTTAATGTTAGATCCAAACACCATATTAACACTAAATTTGGATAACACCAAAGTAACGCCAAACTTTTGGAACACCAAATTAATGTCAAATTGGGACAACAAATATAAAAATATAATAGGGGTGGAAAGGTTCATCATCAAGGTGATAAGAATATACCTAGTAATTTCTCCCTTCCTCAAACAATTTTCTCCATTTTGAGCAAACTCTCCTACCACTTAGTCTCCCCATATCAAAGTTGTTGTTAACGCAATGTTGATGGTACTTTATAGGGTGATATAAGAGTCAATTACTAAATTTAATGACATCAAGAATGGACATGAGAATTAGTGAATTTAATGACGTCAAGAATCGACATAGGATGTTTCTTTGTATCTATGCTTTCATAGGATGCCATGATACAAACAATTTTGAGGAGATCCTACTAGTTTAACATGACATAAATGGAGTAATATGAACATTAACTACAATGTTGACTTGTGAACAAGAGCATACATTGGTAAGAAACGCATCAAAATAACTAATGTAATGGGCTCACCTTGATTCATTTTCCCATAATTGGTGATTGACAACAATCATCAAAATTGTATGGAACCTCATAAAAAATTTCAAGTCCCTTTTTCCTCCTCACTTATGAAGATAAACCAACAAAATAACCTGTATATGATCTAATGAATTGGGAAGGTTGAGGATCACATTTGAAGGGTAATGGAGAAATATCCACACAAGAAATCTCAGAAATGAATATCAAACTCTACTTCAAATAGACATGACTAATCATTTAAAAAAATAAACATACAAATTCCGAGATGATGTGTCCTGAAACAACCTTATAACAGCCTTAGGAGTGGATGCTTCCCATGCAACCATTAATGCAAATGATGACAACAATGGATCGTGAAGACTCTTTCCTTAGTCAAAGTCTTATGAATTCATGTAAAAGAAAGAAATATATGTAACTATCACTTTCATTTATAGCTTAGAATGGACTCAAAATTTAGAAGCGATAAGAGGAAAATTTTTAGCTTAGAATGGACTCAAAATTTAGAAGAGGTAAGAGGAAAATTTTTATTATGAAAAATATCGAACAAAAACAAAACAAAACAAAAAATAAAATTGAATGGACTCAAAATTTAAAAGAGGCAAGAGGAAAATTTTTATTATGAAAAATATCGACAAAAGCAAAATAAAAGGTTAGTCAATATCACTTCATCTTTATTTAGATCTAATTATCTTTATTTTAACCACTTTTCTTGTCATTTTTAATAGTGTCCAAAATGTTTATTATATAGAAAATGATCACTAATTTTTTTTACAAAATAGAATTGGTAAGAATTTGAATATTACCAATATTATTGTTTACATTTTCTAATAAAGAAAGTTAAACATGTAATCACCATGCTAATTTCCAATTTAAAATCCCTTGACAACTTCGTAATTCGAACTAATCAAACTTTGAAAAGTTATTCTCTTCACCTTTTTAAGATATTTTTTATCATTCCCCATTATAATCAAAATATAACCTATTTACTTACTGGAAAACAATAAGATAGGCCTGTCCTTTCATTACTACTATTCTAGGTAAGTCTAATCTACTCTCAGGTTAAATACAACTCCAACACATAGGCCTATCCTTTCATTACTACTATTCTAGTTAAGACTGATCTACTCTCATGTTAAATGCAACTCCAACACATACTAACCACTTGATATGACACTTTATCATTTCCTTCTTTTGCTTATGTGAAAGATTTGATGATTAAACATTATTTTACTAAATCAACAATCTATGGGGAACACAATTAAGATATTTTAAATGTACCTTAAAGTAATATAGTGAAATAATGGAATGACTATTCTTATTCTACATTTGATATTATTTTACTAAAAAAAATGTAGTTCTAAAATATTTTATGAATATGAGGATGTTGTTATTATTTATATAATATTTATTTATTTTATATTTATTCCTTTTAAAAGTTAAAAGCAAAAATCATATGAGACTTTAAGTCACCTTTTCGCATGTCTCGAAATATACCTTTAAAAAGTCCCCTTTGCTTAATGTTCAAGTAACTTGTTTGCCGTTCTATGGAGAGTATATTATATAAAATATATAAAAGAGAAGGAATATTTGGGGATTTTTATTTATGGGTTTTAAAGTTAATTTTTAATTTTTATTTATTTATTATATTTTATAAAAACATACATATATACATTCATTAGAATCGAAAATTATAAAATTAATTAAGTTTAATTTAAAAATTAAATATATATAAATATTTTTTCATTTCATTTATGTGTTAATTTTAATAATTTGTTTATAATTTATATGTATAGGAAATTTCTAGATTTTTTATTTTATTTTAATATTTATAATTTCAGTCACAAAACTTGAAGCCATTGCAATGATATTCATTAAACACAACGTATCATTTGCAAATAATAAATCTAATCACAAAACTGGAAGCCATTGCAATGATGTTCATTGAACTCAACCAATCATTTGCAAATAATAAATCTAAATAAAAAGGATAACAATTTTCCTCAACAACCAAAACCAAATTTAATTAATATTTATTAATATTTTATTTTATTATATTAAATTTATTAAAATTATATATATTCCCAAAGCATGTTCACCTTCCACCAACAATATTTATTTTTCTTCTAGCAAATGGGATACAGCTAACTTTTGTGTATGATACGGAAGTTATGTCCTTAAAGCAAAATATTATTTTATTTAAAAAAAACATCTTTACCCGGGGATAACTATAACTTTATAGATGTAACAACTTCAAAGGTTCCATAAATCAATGGACAACTTTTAGATGACAATAAATCATTTCGTAGAATGCAATTTGAAACCTTCTTTTCTAAAGTACTCTTAAAATATATTATTATAATAAACTTCATGGTCTTCCATGAAGTGGAGGTTCGATAAACATTTGAGATAAGGTTTCTTTTTGTGAAAAACACATTAGCATTGAATTTAATAAATAATATAATTTTAATTTTAATAATAATAATATTTAAAAGTTGTTAGTGGATAGAGTAATTATTGTTTTAAGTATTGTATTTTTAGTAATAATTTACTTTATTTTTAGAGTAATTATTATTTTAAGTATTGTATTTTTAGTAAAAAAAAATTCATAAGATTACATTTCATATATTTAGAGATGTATAAATTTTATATAAATAAAATTAATAATAAAATAAAATTTATAAAATATATTAAAAATAATTAGAATAAAATAAGTTTTCAAAATTGATTTAATCAAAATATAAGATAAATTTATTTTATTTTTAAAAATATTTATTTATTTTGTTCTTAGGTGTAGTTTAATTGGTGATTGTTGTTATATTAGGTATTGTGTAAATTAAGAGATTCAAAGTTCAAATTTCTCAGAAATAATCCAGTCTATGGAGAGGACATGTCATAGGCAATAAAGGTATAAAGGTAATGGCGGGAATCAACCCCGTGTCATGCGAGTATGAGCCCGACCCAGCTATTGATTCCTCTAGTTACTACACCCAAACACACAAAATTGATAATTATAAGTAATATATTTATAACAACAAAATTAATAATTATGGTGTTTAGAGCTTTGAAGCGAGGTGCTTTTAGCTTAAATATATTCTCAAACATTGGCTCAAGGCATCTACATGAGCACTTTAAAAATGGTAAGGAAATGGAAGTAAGCGACTAGGGTTTCCTAGCAACCACTACTGCTTCTCACTCGATGTAGATCTACATAGTGGGTTGTATGAAATTGTGGCAAATTTGGTGTTTTGTTGCAGATTTGGGGTTTTGTTTTCAGTTGTCACAACTTGCTTCGTCATTTGTAATAGTTGCATGAAAAGTGCTTCAATATGTGTGGAAGGTCAGGAGTTTATACTATTGATTTTGGGTTTTTGTTGCCTCGACTTACTATCTGATTGGCTAAACTATTCTCTCAGTGAGTTCTGTTAAGTTCACTGCTTGTAAAATAGGCAGTGTTTCCAACGCTGGTGTGAATGGTCATGGATCTATGGCCCATGGTAAATTTGCAAAAAGGGTGGATACAGTTCCTTCTCTTTATTTAGGGTTTGTTGCCTTTGCAAGGAAGAACATTGATGCCCTTAAGGAAAGAGGGTTGATTGGTAAGTTCATCAATATTTAGCCCAATTATAACTTTGTTTCAAATTGGACCTCTAAAAATTGGGTAGATCATGAGCCCATTGGTATTTTACATTGTGGAAATGGTTATTTTGCTTTTATTTTTTAAAGTAAAGAGGATAGGGATATGTATATAGATATGGGACCTATTTCATGGGATATAGGGGGATGTTTTCACCACTGGACTCTAGATTTTAATTCTACAATGGAAATTTCTCTTTCTCCTTTCTTGATTACATTGTCCCATCTTCACCTCCTTTGCTACAATGATGGAATTTTCAAAGCCATATGTGAAAAATAGGGTTGATACATTACTAGTTCTTAGGGAAAGGAAAATAACTTCTCTTGTGCTAGAATTTGAGTTCAAATGGATTTTGCAAAAGGACTCCTTCAAGTGATTAAGCTTGACTTCGAAGGCTAGTCCCATCTTTAGGTTATGGATTATGGGAATATTCTTTTTAAATGAAATTTTGTCCATGAGTATGGGAAATTTGCAAAAATATGTCCAAAATCTCCAATGTCTTAGTCTCCACCTATCCCTCTACCATCTTCTTGAAGTAATGATAAGCAAGGATCATTCAAAATAGTTTCAAGGAAGCAAAAGAATCATTTGTCTAAGATACCTTATTTCAGCTGGTCTAGATCTCATGGGCATCCTCCCTCTAGTTAAAGATATGAAGCTTTGAATTCCTTGAAGGCTGAATACATAGAAGCAAGGGTCATTCAAAATAATTTCAAGGAAGCAAAAGAATCATCTGTCTAAGATACCTTATTTCAACTAGTCTGGATCTCATGGGCATCCTCCCTCTAGTTAAAGATACGAAGCTTTGAATTCCTTGAAGGCTGAATACATAGATTAAGTAGATAAGTTAGATATATATCAAGTTCCTTCAGAGAACATTAGTTCACCCATCATGGAAGAGTCTTATTCTAAGGATATTTAAAAAATACCTCCTTGAGATAAGAAGGAAGAAGAGGCAAGTTAAGAGGAAGAGAAGGAGCTCAACCCCTCCTCTTCTTCTCCTTCCTATTCAGATGTTCTAAAAAGAAAACAATAATATTCCACTCCATTAACAAGAAGCTATAATATCAAAGTATGAAACCCCCAAAATATGGTACCTTCAGTGGTCTTTGTGGCAACCAGTTTCGATTAAATATTAGAAATGTTTTTCTTTTGTATCATCTTGCGCAAGCAATTTTTAAGAATCCACTCCTATTCTCAAGAAGAAGTAGGCTCAAGTATCAGAAGGTATAATATTGGACCCCCCCCCCCCCCCCCCCATTCTTTTGTTAGGAGGATGATTTTCTAGAATCATTGAAGAAAATTTTCCTACAATAGTCATTCTATTGTACTTTAGCTATGTGTTCCAACTGTAAGTTTTTGCTTAATACATAATTCTTTTTCAAATTAAAAAATAAACTAATATTTTTTAATCATGATAATAATAAAATTAATAATCATATATTTATATTTATAAAATTAATAGTTATAATAAAATAAATATTCCTAGAAATAATAATTTATATAAATAAATAAAATTTTGTTCAAAAGTAATATATATAAATTTATCTCTCTCTCTCTCTCTCTCTTTCTATATATATATATATATATATATATATATATATATATATATATATATATATATATATATATATATATATATATATATATACACATATACATATACATATACATATACATATACATATACATATACATATACATATATATATATATATCTATGTGTGTGTGTGTGTGTGTGTGTGTTAAATGGATCCTTTGATTAATTAGAAAAAATTACATATAACTTGGATTTTCAAAGGAGAACTAAATTCTAGGAGATTCTTGAGACTAGAAAGTTGCTTACCAATAACATGCAATCAAAAACTGACTACAAAATTGATGACTACATAGAAAATTCCTTGAATATTCAATATTTCAAGGGGGGAAATGCTTTTGGCATGCCACGATTTTCTCTGAGTTAATTAATTATTCACCGTCTTCTTGGATCAATGGCTTATTTGTCTTGCATCCTCATTTTTTTGGATTCTTTTTATTTCTTGGAGACTACCTTGAAATTCTTCATTTGAACCCCAATACCAGACTATGACGAACTTGATTCTAGTTGGTTTCTTTCCTTGTTTTGAAGATAGGTGTTGCATAGAATCCTAGCCTAATGATCTAATATTCCATTCATATCTTTTCCATGCCATTCTTCTGCAAGGGAAATCAATTATGGGTCATCCAACTCCATAGCTTCAAGTAGGGCTTCTGCTTTAGCTTGTTATGAGGGGGACCTAACCATTTCCTATGGTGATGGATTTTGTTGTTGCTCTTCAAGGGACTTTTGCACAAGCTCTATAGGATTTGATAGTGTTATAGGATTTTCCTTATGTTGTTTGCATGCTTGATTGAATTGTGTATTTCTCTAGAGATTCATTGAGAGAGGAGAGACACTTGAACCTATTTCCAGATCTAGGAATGTGGTTGGGGTTTAAGGTACCTTGAGGACTCAAATTTCTTCTTCTTTGGGGAAATTTATTCAAATAATATTTCTCTTTTGAAGAAGGGTGTTCTTAAGGTGATTCATTGGTATTCATTAGACAATCACTAATAATATGCTCATATTCATAAAAACATTTTCGTCTAAAGGGGGCATGTTCAAAATATAGAGTATGCTCTAAACACTATCATAATAATAATATCTATTGAGGTTGGGAGAGGTTGGGAGATATTCATGTAAACATAGATTCAAGCATGATGTTTACCTCCCTCTCTTAGTAGCCTCTAATACTTTGACAAAGTTGTTGATGGAATTTCCAATGCTTTCAAGAGTTTCCTCCTCCCAATATTCATTTAGAAGAGAAAAGAGACATACCCACACCAAGGCACCAAGGAAATCTTCCTTCTTTGGATTATACTACTCCTTCCAAAATTGCATTAACAACCATGCATTTTTTTTTTAAATATGGCTCTCCTTCAAAAACTCTTGATCTATATTCCATGCTGGAGAAGATCATTGTGAAGAATCCTTTTGCTCCTAATTCTAATTATATTTTACCCTGGAGGTTCAATTTATTTCAGATCTACCCAATCAGAGGATTTTCACTGGACCATAGTCCAATGAATTTGTATATCAGATCATGATCATGCATATATTGGATATTGTCTTTGATAGTTCTAGATTTAACCTCATATTTGGGTCATGCATTGTTTTTGTTAGGAAATTCCCTAGATTTCTAGCTTGCCAAAATGTACACAGTGGAGGTTTTGTTGCAAAACTAGAAATCCCACATCACTAAGATACTCTATGAAAAGGATGTGGAATATGAGGAGATTGAATGAGAATATCCATAGATACAAAATCGCTATAAACTATTAAAACAATCTACCTAAAGGAAGGGGGCATAGCTCTCTATTATGTAGTCAAAAATATATGGATATGTAGAAAAAACCCTAAAATTTGCATAGAAAAGTTATGTAAAAGAATCCCAAGAAAAATTTGTTATGGCATATGTATAAATTTATATTAAATTAATATAACATTATGTAGGTAATTTAATATTTTGTAAATTAGTTTTAAATGAAATTTACAATATGTTTATTAGAAAACAGGAGGCGAAAAAGGAGCGGCGAGGGAAGCGAGTTGAACTAGGTTTTGCATCAGGGTATCAGTGTTGGTCACCATGGAGGGGCGAGGAGGGGGGAGTTCCACTCCCTCCTATAGTCATGCAGTTTCGAACCACTTCAAGAAACCAATGGAGGCAAAAACTAAGAGTATCAACATAGAAAAATAGAAAAACATCATATCACATGAACAGGAAGAGAAGCATGAGGAAGTCAAAAGAGAGAAGAGAACAGGAGGAGTCAGTCAGAGAGCTAAGCACAAGAATATGACAAGACTCTATAAACCTAGGTCAACCATCACACCCCAGGTTGTATTAAGTGATCCAGCGCTATAGATGCACAGGGATCACATGGCGGCTTATGCAGTAATATGCAAATTTATGGGGATGTGGCCAATGAAGAAGGCTTTGCATGCATGGATAAAGAACCACTAGAAACCTAAGGGAGATATAAATCTTGACCTTGGGTCCAAGGGTTTCTTCACAGTAATGTTCGCAAACTTAGAGGACAAAGATATAGTGTTCGAAGGAGGACCATATTTTTATGCTACTGCAGGCCTCTACATGCGACCATGGGTGTTGAATTTTGTCCCGAAGCAAGAGACATTCACATCAGTGTCGGTATGGATAAGACTCTACTCCCTACCTTTAGATTATTGGCTTCCAGAATCCCTAAAAGCCATTGGCAATAAACTAGGTCATTTTTTTAAAAATATCAGATGTGACTCTGCAAGGAAAATACACCTCCTTTGACCGAATATGCATAGAAATGGACCTATTTGGAGCACTTTTGGACGAAATCATTCTAGAAGTATATGATGAAGAATGGGTGCAGGTGGTGGACTATGAACATGTCCCATTCATATGTCACAAATGTCATGAACACGGGAACCTCTTCAGAGACTGCCCATTAAACAAAATGGAGAATAATATTAAAACCAACACAGGAAAAGATACTGAAGGCTTTACCAAGGTGGGAGGCAGAGGGAAAGGAGGGAAAAAGAACCAAAAGAAAATAAACGAGAAGAAGCAACCAAGTCATAACAGCTTCAAGATATTAGAGGAAGAAGATGGGAACAATGGTACAAACTAGGTACTGGTGGATAGTCCTACAGAGAAGGAAAAATATGATAGCATGGAGGATATACTTGAAAACAACAAACTAAAGGAGGATATACCAAGCACTATGGAACTTGATAGGGACCATGAGATGACCCCAAGCGAGGTTGGAATGGAGAACCATGATCTATAGGAAATTCTTGAAAGGGAGAATCTCGATCTAGAAAATTTCCTAGAGCAGGGAACCACCAAAGGGGTTGATTCTCTACCACAAGAGGAGCTTGACAGAGTACAACAGCTCTTCCTTTGGAGATCTCAAGTAAAGGGTTCTGGAGTCAGAAGAAACCATGATAGCCAAGAAAACAGAGGGTTAAAAATGATGGAGGTGACATCGAGACACGCTCCTAAGAACCCAGGTAGGAAAAGAGGAAGAAAGAGACAGAATGAGCTGTTGATAGAGTATGGGAAACTCATGATCAACTCAGGTAAGATGAAATATCTTACTAGTTACTCATTTACAAACCTTTCTTAATGAATCTTACAACCTGGAATATTAGGGGTCTAGGAAGTAAAAGGAAACAAAGAAATCTTAACAATAGAATAAAGAAGAAAAACCAGATATGGTGTTTGTCTAGGAAACAAAATGTTCAATAGATAAAATAAGAGAGATACATAGCAAATGGCTCATCAAATATGAATATCTAGAAGTTAAAGCAGACAAAACAACGGGAGGGATTCTCACACTTTGGAACCCACAAAAACTTGGAATCCTAGATGCTGAAGCATCCAGGAACTACCTATCGATGGTGATCCAACCTTTGGGTGATAAAGAAGTCTATTTGATCAAAAATGTCTATGGTCCTCAAATAATTGAAGACGAACTCAAGCTTCTTATCTCACTGGAGGAGCTAAGAGAAAGATATCATGTTATGCCCTAGATTCTGGGAGGGTAATTTAATATGATCAGATCTCTTACAGAAAAAAAGGTGGGACCAGAACACTAGGCAGAGACTCCATAGCCTTTCAGAACTTCCTAAACAACATGAGGCTAGTGGATACGAAGAAAAAAAATGGTACCTTCACCTGGAACAATAAGTGGGGAGGGGCTTCTTAAGTTGCCTCTAAAATAGATAGATTCATAATCTCTGAGGACCTCATTCTCATAGGCCTTGACTTGTCTGCTTTAATCCTCCCTTTTAGAGGCTCGAATCACTAGCCTATCCAACTTGAAGCTTCTTTTATAGGAACGCTAAGAAACAGACCTTTTAGGTTTGAAAATATTTGGCTCACCCACCCTGACTTCATCAACAATATTGGAAAATGGTGGGCAGAAGATATGCCCGTTCAAGGAACTAACATGTTCCTTCTGCATCAGAGACTGAAACATATCAAACTTAGGCTTAAATATTGGAACAAAAATGATTTTGGCAATATATTCAAAGCCAAAAAGGAAGTTGAATAGAAACTACAGGGAATTAACCAGGTCCTCATCACAGATGGCTTTACCGAGGAAAGGAAAATACAAGCTGACTCTCTTCAACAGGAATGGGAAGACAAATGTAAGCAATAGGATATCTTCTGGAGATAGAAATCAAGAGTGCAATGGATAAAATAAGGAGCAAAAAACACAAAGTTTTTTCACAGGTCAACCATGGATCACAGGTCTCATAAGAGGATTTCAAAACTCAGAGATACTCAAGGAAAATATCTTAGCACCCACAAAGAAATAGGATCTGATCTAGTACAACATTTCCGAAGCATAGCAGAGGAGCCTCTCATAAACAGATCACAATTTGTCAATAACTTCACAAAGCACATTCCTAAGCTTGTAACTAGAGAAGACAATTACAATCTTAACAAGCCAGTGACTGAAGAGGAGGTCAGCAAAGTCATCAAAGAGATGCAAAATGGGAAAGCTCCAGGCTCGGATGGGTTCAGTGTAGACTTTTTCAAAGCATTTTGGGAAATATTCAAACAAGATATCCTTGATGTGGTGGAGGATTCAAGGAAATACAAAACTGTTTTGAGGGAGCTTAATACCTCTTTCATAACTTTGATTCCAAAGCAGGAAAAAGCTATGACACCAGATAGATTCACACCCATAGCTTTATGAAGTGTGGTGTACAAAATCATATCCAAAGTAATTGCAAACAGGCTCAAGCCCCTTCTTCCAACTCTTGTGTCTGAGGAGCAAACTGGATATGTGGAAGGAAGGAAAATTCTAAATAACATCATTCAAGCTCATGAGGTGGTACATTCTCTCAAGAGCAATAAGCAAGAAGGTATGATCATAAAACTTGACCTAGCGAAAGCTTATGATAAGCTAAGATGGGCATACATCAGGGAAGTACTAAAAGCGTATGGTTTTTACCACAACTGGATAAGATGGGTAATGGCACTTGTCACCAGAGCTAGTTTTTTAATCTTGCTTAATGGCTCACCATCCAGAACCTTTAGGCCTTTGAGAGGCCTCAAACAAGGAGATCCACTCTCCCCCTTCCTCTTTATTCTCATGATGGAAGGTTTAGGCAATGCGATCAAATCAGCCAAAGTAGAAGGAAAAATCCAGGGTCTCAAACTCACCCTGAATGGGGATGCCTTGACTCATCAACAATTTGTGGATGACACTATGCTGCAGGGTACACCCATGGTCAAGGAAGCTAAAGATTTCAAGCAAATCCTGAACGAATTTGCTATGGCTGCTGGTACAGAGGTAAGCCTTACCAAATCAAAGATTTTCTTTTTTAATACTGACATTGCTATTCAGAGAAACCTCACCAGAATTCTCGGCTTTCAAAGAGAACAGCTACCCTCCAAATATCTGGGAATACCTCTAATGGACAAACCTCTGAGCAAGGCAGTTTGGGAGCCAGTCACTAATAAACTCCAGGACAAAGTCCGGAAATGGACAAGTAGGTCTTTGAATTTAGCAGGACGGCTAGTGCTAACAAAAGTTGTCCTACAAATTGTTCCCATCTTCATGTTTTCAGCCCTTCCTGCTCCTAAAGGAGTTGTGCAACACATCAGAAATATCCAAAGAGACTTTCTTTGGGGAAAAAGGGAAGAGAAAAATAAATGGGCTTTGGTGGCATGGTATAAGATTTGTAAACCTAGGACAGATGGAGGTTTGGGACTTCATGACCCTGAAACCCTAAGCAAAGTTTTGGGGGAAAAATATGGTGGAGATGGCTAAAGGAATCGGTAGCCCCTTGGGCCAAGGTCTCAAAACAGAAGTATGCAAATAATTGGCAAGAAAGGGATCACATTAAAATGTTTGGGCTCATCAAAGGCTCCCACATTTGTAACAAAGCATGGGAGAATAGAGTCATTGTTTAGAAACACTGTTCCTGGGAGATCAAAGATGGAAACCTAGCTTGGTTTTGGGAGGACAACTGGCAACAGGAACCTAACCTGTTAAGAGAAGAACTAGCCAATCTCAAGAATGGCACTGACAATAAAGGTTTACTCAGGGTAAGTGACTTCTGGGATCAAGCCAGGAACAAGGGAAAAATGAGAATATGGAAGGACCTGGTATATAGTGAAGAGACCCCTTTGAAGGCCCAGGTAGAAGCTCTTGCAGTGATCTTGGAATAGAGAAAGATTTTGACATCAACAATGTCAGACCAACTGAGATGGGGAAGAAACAACGAAGGCAACATCAACCTCAAAGAAGCCAAGAGAATGGCCTTAGGGCTTGACTTTCCAAACCCTGATAATGTATAGAAGGACCTATGGTAGAACCCGCACTGGATGAAAATCAAACTGTTCATGTGGTTGATGCAACATAAAAAAATTCTGACTTGGGAAAACCTTCGGAAAAGAGATGTAGTTGGTCCATAAAGATGCCAGTTATGTGGATTACAAGAATAAACCCTGGAACACAGACTCAACCTCTACCCATTCACTTCCACCTTGTGGAATTGGGTGGCTTCAATCTTCAGACAAACAGATAGGGACAATTTCAGCATCACTGGCATTCTGAAGAATTGGATGAGAAACTTCTCTAAAAATGAAATAATCAACAAAGCTTGGACTCTGGTTCCAGGCTTTCTTATTTGGGATGTATGGAAAGATCAAAAAAATAGGATTTTCAAGAATAGAATTGGCTCATCCTAGAACATCATAGCTCAGATCATTAGACAGCTCAAAGAGACTGTAGGCACCCTTCTAAAGAAACCCCCCGAGAACCCACCTCAAGACCACGATGCACAAATACTATTGCATTTGGGTCTACAGATGCCTTTCCCCCAGGGCATAAGCAAGATTGTAAGTCATATAATAGCAGATAAGGACTTTTGGCAACCTCCTCCTCATGGTTTTTTGAAATTCAATATAGATGGAGCCTCTAAAGGAAACCCTGGGGTGGCTGGTTATGGCAGAGTCATAAGAGATGAGAAGGGATACATAAAAGTCATCTTTCATAGTCATTTGGGGAAGGCCACTAATAATATGGCGGAACTCATGGCCCTAGAGAAATGCCTAGAAATCTTGATTGAATCAAATTTACATAATACCATCATTGAAGCTGACTCTGAATTGATAATTAATTCGATCAAGAAAATATGCAATGGCACAGCACTAGAAAGAGTGTCGAAACACTGGCGGTTATTGCAGGTCTATCAATGTATACAATCCCACCTGAGAGCCCTCAGAACCCTCAATTTTGTTCATGTGCACAGAATAGCTAACAGGTTAGCGGATTGTTTGGTGAATGAAGGAGTACTCTGTTCAAAAAGTAATAGAAGATATGACTGGTTGTCGACTCCCACAGGAAAATTGTGTGAAGACTGTCACAGATAGGCTACCAAAGATAAGGAGTACTTTCAAAGCATGAGAAATAAGCAATGAAAAGACTAATGGAAACAACAAAAGGTGGACCAATCACAGAGAAGTAGCAAGTGGTAAACAGTGGGCAGGATGGTAGGCACCTGACTAAAGATTGCCCTGAACTCCATCATCCTATGGATTTCGGGCCGGAAGATGCTCGTAGGTTAATTCTACAAATGGACCCGAAAAATATAGAATAGTGGCCTATTTACTCTTCGGGTCCGTAAGAAAAGTTAAAGTATGAGCAAGTTGACGAGATCGCTTTTATCCTATGGATTTTGGGCGGAAAACTGCACGAACGTTAATTCTCCAAATGGACTTGAAAAACTATAGTGTGATGGCTTATTTATTCTTCAGGTCCATAAGGGAAGTTAAAGAGTGGGCATCTTGCCGAGATCTCTTCAGATCTCCTTCATCTGGTGGATTTCACGTGGAAAAAATGCACGATTGTTATTTGTTCAATCGGACCCGAAAATTTTTAGGGAGGTGGCCTATGTTTCTCTTCGGGTCCGTAAGAAGAGATAAAGTGTGGGCAAGGTGTCGTCTCGAAATCAACTCTTTACCATTGGATCATTGAGGGTTAGATCGCATGGTCTTCGGGTTATTAAGATAACTGAAGGTTAAGGTTGGTCATTTGATGTAGTTATGTGGGCCTTCGGATGGTCACATGTTGCAGTTTTGAGGGCCTTCGGTTTTGTGGGCCCCGTCATCAAAGGCGTTCCGATTTTTTTATGCTAGGCAGTTATTTGATGCACGACAAGGTACTTGATGCACGACAGTTTGGATAACAGGTTTCTAGTTCGCTGGTTGTCCAGAGTGACACCTTGAGGGTGGACTGTTCTTGAATGCTTTTTGGATTCTCTGCACTCTAGGTTGGGCGAATATTTTGTTAACAACTCCTTTGTAGTCTTGTTCGGGCTTTTCACAGATTTTGGAGTTAGGTTCAGGTTTTTGCCAGCCCAACTTCCTGTTGAATTTTCACAAAGCTGGTGCTACTCTATGTACATTATGTATTTTATCTAGATTAATAGAAGGTCCCACTCTTACTTGATCAAAAAAAAAAAGAAATTTACAATATGTTTATTGGTCATTTTCAATTTTCACTGATGATTTTTTTTCTTTCCATTCTCTGAGGAAAAGCTTATATATTATATTTATGGTTTTATAATACATAATTTATAAATGATTTCTAAAATATATTATTATTATTTTTTATTCTTTGTTAATCTTAATTATTTTGGCCATCATTTTATCATAGATTATAAAGAATAATTTTCATTTTATGTCTAGTTCGAAATTTTATTGAAATTGTATCAGAATTATTTTTACATACCATTTTGCTGCAGGCCTAGTTAGTGTCTTGAAATAGTCATAATATAATAGTATCATTGGTGATACTATTAGAGGAACACCATAGCTGAAAATTCATGACATGGTTTCCTCGGTCTTCATCCTATTTCCCTTCGAACTTTGGAATGTCTTAAGGGAGCTTCGTGGGCATCACTGGCCAATTTTGGCCATGGGAAATCAGATCAATGGTTATATTTCTTAAATCCAATCAGTTTAATGAAGCTAAAAATAGAATCTGTGAGTTTACTTCCATCGTAAAAAAAAATTGGACAGCTATATGCAAAGGGGTCCTCTATGCGGAAGTTCTAGGAGAACTACCTTGATGGGTGTCTCACGGACTATCCTGAGGAGTGGTGTGTGGGCTCCCAAAAGGGGTAGCACTTGGGGACCCTTTTGAGGTGGTGAAAGGTGTATTTTGATGTGGAGGGGTCCCGAGAAAATATGCACCAATAAAGGAAGATCCAATAATGGTGGCTGCGTGATGTCCCCTACATCTAAATGGTGGGAGTCTTGGCACACCTCCTAGTAATGGGGTGAGGTTTTAAAAACTCTTAGATCGATGGGGAGTCATGGTGTCCTCTATGGTGTTGATTAGAGTGTGTGCTACTATGTGTATGATGAGGGAAGGAGATAAGTATCAATGTAATAAGGTCACATACATAAAACAAAGCGAAAATATAAATGGTTATTTTCCTTTTATAATGAAGTTGTGATCAAGAAAACATGGAGAAAGGTTTTTTGTTTGTTGTGTATGATGTAATATCCTATGTAGAACTAATCTTCCTTACCACTCTTAAAGTAATTGGGCCTTGTGAAGATATCTTCTCATGGGTGTTGGGGCAATGTCCCGAAAGAATTGGCAATTCCTTCGAGCAGCTGAAGAATCAACCAAGGTAATGGTAATGAGGCTCAAGTGCTTCTTGCACCATCACCTATAGGGAAAGGATGCCCTAGATTTTCATCACTAAAGTACCTGCATCCCATGTGAGCATTCGAGTCTTTATCTTCTTGGTAGTCATTTACCAGTACCAAGCACTAGATGGCTAGGTAGCCTCAAAGAGTACCGCACGTACTGGACCTAAGCCGAACCCCCTCTGAATTGGGTCTCTACTATGCTTGGGTATTCTTTTTCCATGGGATGATTGAAGGATTTTAAACTCCCTAAAAATTAAACAAATATGTTTCAAAGGTGTAACATGACCATGGCGTCTTATGGGATGCCTACCCCCAATGGTCCTAACTTGAACTATAATTTTTTTGGTGGCCCTTGTTGGGAAACTTAGTTGTCTTAGGTTATGTTTGTTTTGAAGGAGTCTTAATTCACTTATGGAGTGGTTTTGTAAGAGAAAATAGACTAAGTACCCAAAGCTCTACAAAATGGATTCCCTTGAGTATAGAGTGTATGGAAGCTTAGTGTGTGATGCAAGTGAGCATACAAAGTGTGATAATATGCAGATATGTGGCGATCCTTTACAATATCCTTCTAATTACATGAAGTATCGATTTGTTCCTTACATTGAAAAGGAAATATATTGTGGATTACGAGCCACTTACTCTTTTTCTATTAAACTATGTGGAATTTAACAAGGGAGATGGAAATTCAAATGCTTTTAAGAAAGTTTTCATATGCAAGGCCAGGTTTTTCTAAGAGACACAAGCACAACAAAGATTATTTACTTTCTCTAATAACATTTTCTCCTAGTCCTGAAAAATTGAAGAAATAAATGCTTTTGTTAGTAGTAAGATTCGTGGATGATGGGCCACTTTCTTCTTTACTAATTAAGCTATGTGATTTGCAGAACATTTTAGAAAAATAGTTTAAAAAACATATGTGGAATTTGGCCACTTACTTTTCTCCCTAATTAAGCTATGTGTGAATTGCAAATGCAAAATGAAAACTACTCTAATTGCTCCGCTAATTGAGGTTAGTAAAGAAACCAAAGATACTAAATAGAAAATATAGAATGCAGAGGTAAAGGAAATTCCTAAAGGTTGATAATCACCTAATAAAAGAGGAAATGCAAGGCTCCTTTTTCTTTCTAGTGACTGCGTGATTTTAGTTGCACACAGACGCACGTGCATGTCTGTTAGAGAAAACGTCACGTGGATTAGAAAATAAAAAGAAATTTTCACTTATGTGGGCTCAGAACAAGTCCCTAAGGTCTGTAAAAATTCCAGAGAGGTGTTTAGTGCCTTGTAGGATGTTTGTGCAGAGAGAAGGTCCTACAAAAACAATATTTAGATTAATGAAATGACAACGATATGGTCGACATTCCTGTGGTAGTGTTTTTGTGGCAATGTTGTACCAAAAGACACCTCCTTAGCAGTTGATTGTTCCCTCCAAAGGATCACAAGGAAATTTTTTGTTGTTAGTGAACAAACTTAAATAAACACAACATTGTAAATAGTGGAAACTGTTGTGTGTGGAGCATGATTGTTTAGAGGTCTTTTTTTTTCAGCCGGATGTATACCCCAGGAAGTTTGTACACCCCTCCACGCGGGGGGGTGCGGGGGGGACTTGTCCCCCCCGCGGGGGTCCGGGGGGGTTGATCCCCCCCGGTTGGGGGGTCCGAGGGCCAGCGGTCCCCCGACGGGGGCTCGGGGGCAGCGCCCCCGAAGCTAAAAACAAATGTAAAATTGCCTTGTAAAAGTATAGTAATTTCTAGTCAATCTGGGCCTTTCATTAAGCAGATGATCTGACGGTAGAACTTATGTTCAGTTTAGGGTTTTTTGCCCTAGAAGGCAACCCCTCTCTTTGTATGAGGGTATTGTATTGGAGGTTGAGATATAGATGTGTATTCTGTGAGCGAGAAACAGAGAGGTGAGACTGTGAGAGAAAACAGAGGATATTACAGCGGATTTGCTATAGGTTGTGTCTCTTCATTTTGCTAGATAATAGAAAGGAAGGACTGGCTGTTCGGGGTGGACGTAGCCCAAACTGGGTGAACCACGTATATCTGTGTCTCTCTTTTTGTGTGCGTTTTCTGTGTTTATATTTCTACAATATTTTATGTGTTCCATTGCTCCGTAATATATAATTTTCTAAAAGAAACAATGCATACATAAACTAAAACTAAACAAAGAGGTAAATACACAAACAATGCTTAATGAAGCAAACAAGTCAACAAAATAATGGACAAAACTCCCATTATTGACTATTGGTAGTAGAGTTTGAATACAATAGATGAATCTTAAACACTTGAAGAGAATTATTTGAGCTATGGTGCTACAAAAGCCTCCGCAAGGGGGTTTATTTTCCTCAATCTCTTTGAAAATTTCTCCTCTCTCTCAAAGAAGTATGAAGACTCTTGAATGGTGGATTCCTCTTTTCTCACAAGGATGATGGATTGCTTATAAGAAATATGGCTAACATGCTAATGCTCTTCCCTTCTTTGGCTTCAACAATGGAACGGTGGTTTGGTATGATAGAAATTTGGTCAGCATAACAATGTTTCATATTTTGTCTCCCCCATGTCCGGTTTATATAGAAATTTTTAAATCCATCTTCCCCCTCTTGGTTCATGAGTGATAATGAAACATGAATAGGACAAGATGACTCCATTAAGGGTTGCATATCTTCAAGGAAACTTGAAGTCAGTTGTACCAGACTAAGCTCATGTCAAAGAATTGGCCCCAAGTGTGTGTAGTGGTCCCGAATCGCTGAGTCATCCATTTTCGCAACCGCATGAATTTTGAAGGATATTCTACGCATGCACATTTATCGAAGAAATAATCGCACAACATCATTTTTTTCTATCTTTATAAACTTTGGACCTTTGGATAAATTTAATTATTTAAACTTCATGATGTATTTAGGTAGAAAATATCCACTTGTACATTCTTTTGGACACCTTTTAGTGTCTTTTGGATTGTGTCAACATGTGTACGATTTTCTGGTGTTGACAGTCATAATCTAGAGCATGCTTCTAAACACTGTCCTAATAATAATATCTATTGAGGTTGGTGTTATGCTCTTATACCAATAGGTGTCATATTTCATGATTGACTTGACGAGCTATGAATGTGTTCATACCTTTTCTTGTTGCAAAGGTTTTCCATATTTTCAAAAAATCAAAAAATTTTAAAAAATGTAAAGAGGGTATACCCTAAAAGAAAAATCAAAGGGTGAAAAGAAATAAAATGGTCAAGAAAGTGAAGAGAAATGAACCCCAAACAAAGAAAGACCAAGGAAAGTGTGCAAGTCTAAATGCCACTACTTTTTACTCTTATGTAATAATCAAATTGTGTGCAACTTGTTAAACTTATGCCACAATTGATGAAGAGTCAAACTGTTTAAACTTGACTTATTCATTTTTCAATTTCATGCTATAGAGATAGAGAATAAAATCTAACCAAACTGTTTAATCTTGGCAGATAAGTAGATAGGTAGAGTGAATAAAAGGAGCTCAACAGTTTAATCTGAGCCCTTGGATGTAATAAGGTTAGACTTAGATAGATTTCTATATGTAAAAGAAAAAGTGTGATAAGGGTTTGCCAGTCCAAGTGCACCCAAATAAAGAAGAAAAAATGCTAGGTTAAAGTAGGTAGGGTAGGTAGATGGTGTTGCAGAATTACTTGTGATGGATAATGTCTCTGAAATGTGTCAATTTTCACTTTTATCACAAGTGCAAGGCAGACATTTTACTTGATGCAGTACAAGCAAAACAAGGTTAAATAATTAACTTCCCTTCACATTTTTCCCTAAATATTTCACTAATTCCCCCTAAAGTATTAAGGTCTTTGAAAATCAAAGGGGCTCAGAGCATTTCTATGACTTCTGGAGGGACTGAACCCTTGGCTCAATGATTTAAAAGCCTAAATACTTAGACTCATCCATAAACCATTCATTTCATTTCATAAAGTTTCCTATGTAAAACCCTATTTTACGTAGGAATAATGCACAATATCACCTAAAAACCCCCTTTTTCTTTAGCCTAAGTTGAATATACTCTTTAAATGTTTTACTTGGTGCTTTTACACTTCATATGTCATATTAACCTTTTAACCTATATTATATAAATCCCAAAAAGACATTCCCCTTCCTGTATTATTTAATTATATACAAATCCCAAAATTATTATATAATTCCGCCCTTGGTTGAATACAACCATAATCATCTTTTAGTAGAGGATTAACGAGTTAATCTATAATTCGTTAAGAGACTTAATTCCCCACCGCTCAATACGAGATTAATTAACCCTTTAGGTTAATTAATAACCACCCCCGACCAATCATATTGACCTCAATATGATTAAAACATTGTTAATTACATCAGGCCCGCCACAAATAACGTTCCACCGTCTCCAACGCCCGTCGACCATCCGATCACTCCCTTTTCATCCAACAGTTGACGATGATATCGTGCCCCCCTGGTGACTACGCTTTAACTCGTGATCACCAGGCGTTTTCTGCCCATACTCCCACCACGCATCGCGCTGTCTATATGCTCACTCGGCCCCGGCCCAAAACTGCCCAGCCTCAAAAGTGGTGTGATACAAACTGCTTACTACCCTCTGCAAGCGACAAAACGCCACATCCCGCTTACATCATACGCCCGATAAAACCAAAAAAGACCCGCCAACCTTAGTTTTGTTAAATAAACGAGCAAAGTGTCATTTTCACTGTAATACGCTGCGACCCGTACTCCCATGCGAAACAACGTCTGAGTCAACTGTTCTAGTTTCCCAGCCGCCACCTGACCAGAAAATCTATAGCGATGCACTACGGAGCCTGTCATCCAACCTACCATTGTACATTTTACCTCATAAACATAGGTATTTATCCAGTTTACCCTGCAACCCTGTAATTTTAGTTTTCTACTGAAAATTCTACCAAAGAGGGCCAAATTCAAGTCGAAAAACAGTCTGTGTTGCCATAAAAAGTCCCCAAACCTGCTGTTTGGTCTATTTTCCCACAAAAAATCTAAATTTCATTTTGAATCCACAAGAACCAAAATGGAAACCCCTATATCCCTGAATGTACCACCCATGAACACTCCTCACAAAGACTTATATTATCTACCTCTGGCTAATAAAGATTTTAAGATAAAAGACCTATCTGGTGCTAAAAACAATCTTAAAGTCTTCTGCCATGCCAGAGATAGTTATCTAAATAAATCTGACATTTTTGAACTGTGGGAATCTCACCTTCCCATGTATTTCCTCCCCTCAGTCCATGTTTTCCTAGAAATAATTCATCATTGCTGTGCTAATTATGATCCCAACCATAGAGCTGTTATGTCCCCAAGCCAGACAGTCATTTTTCCCATAACTACTAAATCCATCAATGAAATGCTACAATTCCACTCTATTCAGCCCCTCACTCCTATTTCCATGGGATATTTACTTGAAAAAGCATCTCAGTTGTCCAAATCAGAAGTGACTCATATTGCTCAAACCTTCATGTTGCCAAAGCACCAGCCCAAAGGTCCACCTCCTTATCTGCAGACTTTCTTCACTGAAACTGGAAGACTCATTGTTGATATGATAGCCCTAATTATGGGGTTTAATTCTAGTGAATATGTGGATGATATCACCCTAGTCTTATTATCAATCTTTACTCCAGGACAGCCCCCTGCTGTCAGATATGACTATGCCACCTTTATTGCCAACAAGATCCATGATCAATTCTTGAATTTAGAAAGGGAAGGAGTTTTCAAATACACCTCTTTCATATACCATCTTATGTTATATTATCAGTCAGATAACTTTCCTTTCCCTATCAAGAAATTGGACACCAAAGGAAATCCTAGATCTGTTATCTTTTGGAGTTCAATCTTTCATAATACCAGTGAGTCCCCTTATACTTATAATGAGTTCATTGACTTATTTGTACATCCAGCAACCACTCTGTTGATAGGAGTTTCCCCTCCTAGGATTAATGGTGACATGAAGAAAATTCTCCAGCTCTCTAAGCAGTACAAGACAGGTGACTAGTACCTATATGAAAATCACACAGAAATCAGGATGTATGGATGTGAACTGTGCCCTTTTAAGTTTCCCAAGTATGTTACCATGAGATTATTTTCATTGGAATATTTCAGGCAGATCATAAATGTAGATTTGGTCCATTTTTGTGGTGCCAAGAAGAAAGCTCAGCTCAGAATTAAGAACCAACTAGGCCCTTTTGTCATCAACAATAGGGATGCATGGAAAGAAGCTGAAAAAATATTAGAAGACCATGTTAGATTAAAAAAGAGTTTAAGGTGGGTTCCATATGACCCCTGTAGTTTTATATGTGACATAAGGATAAAGAACAGTTTATCCCCTTATATACATCATAGGATCCTAGAAATTGAACAATTTGCAAATGTGGATGAATGGATAGAGGGGACCCTAGTAGAAGAGGTTAATGAGCAAGTCAATATGGAAAATGTTACGAGAGATCTAGAGAAAACCCTTGACTTAGATTCTTTTGGGCAGGTACCATTCAATTTGTCTCAAAAATCAACAATTAGTACATCCACTGCTGGAACTTCTCAATAGCCTACACAAGAAGTCAACATACCAGCCACAGGAACATCCAAAGGAAAGGAAGTAGAGACCACAGAACATCCTACAGTGACAGATCAACCTGGAATTTCCAAATAACAGGGTCGAGTAGCAACTCCTCCAACTCAAACTAAAGTGGCAGAAAGTCCAATTTTGCAAACTCCTCTAAATGAGGAAAGAAATAAAAAGAGGGATAGGGAAACCACTACCCCCATTAACGGACCTACAAGATAGCCTGGGACAAAGAGGCAAAGACTGAATCCTCTTTCAAAAGAGGAAATTATTGAAGAAACTATAGACAGTCAAAGAGTAGAAAGGGTAGTTAGTCAGCAAACTTCCCCATTGGGGGAGACATCCACTAGCTCACAGAGGTAGGAGCTAGAAAGACAACACAATATAGAAGTATCATCCACCAAGCCACAAAGTAAAGAGGACTTGGATATCAAGAAGACATTCACAGAAATAAAAGCAAAAAATAATCAAGTAAGACTTCAAATTTACAATCAGTATTTGAGAATGGCCCCCACAAACTAGCAGAGGTTGATGTCAGCCTATGACATTCAAGAGGGCAAGACGATAATGAGCTACTTCAAGCCAAAGGCTCAACAACCTCAAACAACAACAGATTATATCAGGACAAATATGGAAGTATTGGCTAAGGATATTAATCCTTTAGATCAGATTGAACTTCACAAGCAAACTGGGGAAATGGTCTATTCAACCTTAACCAGTAAAGCATTGATGGCTCACAGGCTACAAAATTCTTTGGATAACACAACTGCCCAGCTGAACTTAGAAAAAGCCTCCTCTCTGGCCAAGGATAATCGAATAAAATCATTAGAATAAATCATCATTGGATTGGGACATGATCCCAAAGATGTAAAAGGTGTAGAAGCTCTAATAAAGAAGAAAGAAGAAGACATTGCTGCCTTGAGGAAGCAGCTAAAGCTGCCTCCTTCAAGGCATCCACAGACTGCTGAGGTTATAAAGTAGAAATCTGAAGAAGAGATGATGGATCTCCTCTTGAAACTCAATGAAAGATTGAATGACACATAGTAGGCATTAGAAAAAGCACTGAAGGACAAGCAGGGAGAGTCGACCTCTGAGCCTCCTGATGTAATCCCCATAGTCTCAACAGTAGTCCCTTCTACACTTGGAACAGCATTAGCTCCAAACATCCCAGCAGCCACAATAGAGGTGGTCACAGGTACAGCAACAGCAGGAATAGGACAAAGTGTCAATGCTAATTTGAGCACTGAAGAGTTGATAAAGGCCATGGAAGAGATGAGACTACAAGTTTTAGAATTAAAACAAGTAAAAGAGTAGTTGGCTAAGGTAGAAAGAAATTATGATATCTCCAAAATAAATGTTGTGGAAAAAACAAGGGAGATCAAAGCATTAGAAAATAAAGTGAAAACGTTAGAAAAAGATCTCACTTTTGACAAGCTTCTTGCAGAGATCAAGAACATTCTTTGGGCCAACATCACACAGTCCATAAATGATGTTTGGCCATCCATCCAAGTGATCTATGAACAAATTGATCTAGTGAAAGCAACACAGGGAGAAATTCAAAAGACAAAAGCTCTATTAGGACAAATGCTTGATCAAGCCAACCAGCTCATACATCTTTTGAATAACAGAACTAAGGAACATCTGGAAGAACTTGGCATCACAAACAAGATAGACACTATTTTGGAAATCAAAAGGGTGCTAATCAAGAAAACTTTGATGCATAATTTGGAGAGAAGATGTCAAGATATGCAGGTGGAAATTAATTCTTTTATGGATAAGTTCACTATTTTGCATAATAAAGGGCTGCCAAGTCCTTTAGTGATTGATGACAGATTAATGAAGCATATAGATTATGTAAGCAAATTGAATAAGTATGCTGGAAATCAAGCTAGTTCATCAACGAGTGCATCAGGAATAAAAGCACTCTCCATAGGCCGAGTTCTCTATGATAGCTTAGATAACTTATTCTATGTTGAGCACGAGATTAAACACTTATTCCCAATCCAGCCTAATTTTTTCAGATATACAGAGACTGATGAAACTCTGAGGAAACTTTAGAAACACAGATTGCCAGAGAAAAAATGGTGGGAAGACATGTTGGAAATTTTTTAATTTCATCTCTCGTAAAATGTAAATTTTGGGCTATTTACTATGGTAAAATGAATAAAGGTGAACAGAGATGAACAAAGGTCAAATAGGTCGAAGTGTATTAGAACAGGTAAAAGGTATCAGTCAAAACAGGGCAGCCAGCACAGAGTTACTAAAGAAGACAACAACAAACCAAATCATAGGGCCTGCCTCTAGCACACTCAGCAAGAAAAGGAATGGCACAACATCAGTTTACTTTTCTCCTATCTTTGAGACTAGTTGTCTCTGTTTTCTTGTAACCTACTCTTAGTCATCCTAGAATATATCTCACTCTGTTAAGAGATATTTTTTGTAAAGATTTTTTGTATAAATACCTCCTCAATTGGAGTATTGGGGGTGGATTCTTAGACATTGCTATAACATTGACTATTTTGGAATAAAGTGTTGTTGGACCAACTTTTGTATGGCTTGTTGGATGAAGAATTGAAGCAAAGGACTTTTCACAGATTTCTTGAAGCAAACAACGGATCAATAAGTCGTCTATACCTTATGTTTTGAAGTTTTCCTTGTTTATTATATCATCTATGTTTCACATCTGAATGGTAAATGAAAAATAATAATTCAGAATATTCTTGATTGCACTCTGTTTTCAATCATTATTATTCTCCATGTTTTCTTCTGAATTAGTATAAACAGTGAAATCTTAATTGCTCCTGCTTTCTAGTTCATCAATTTTGATTATTTATTAAAGAATTCTTAACTACTCTTTAGTAGTAATCATTCAAGTTCCATATATAAATGTGTTGAAGGATTCTTAACTTCCCTTCACCCATTTTAAACCCATTCCATTTATCTCAAGTTGCCATTTGTTCCTTGTTTGACCATATTGTCTGGTGAAACCATCTTTTGCTAAGAAACCAAGTCCAGTTAAGCCATCTTCTTTGACTCCATTAGCCCAGTGGCCTAAGCTACTTAGTTTTACCCCTCTACTATTGAATCTCACCACCCAACTCAAACAAAAATCCTAAACTTCACAACTAGCCTAATATCTTTCAAAACCAAGCTAAATCATAAAGAGAGAGCCCTCTCTGAGTGCAGATTTGCTAGAATCTGTATTTAAAAGTTGGTTTGTAGTTACCTCAGACCCCTTTCCTCTTCCCAACAAATTCTAGGAAAATCTGACTGGTAACATAGTGGTGAATCCGCTGGGGATCTGAATAATTTGTTTGTTACTATTGTTTATTTTATATGCTACAGATGGAGCCTGAAGTTAGCCAAGTAGCCTTTGAAATGCTCTTTCTTTACAATTGCAGAAGTAAATGAATGTTGCTTCAATCTATCTCTGGTCTAGCTTATGGATTGAACATCCGGTTTCAAATTCTTGATCAGTTCCTCTTATCAAATAAGTCTTTAAGAAAGTTCAAATCCCATTCCTTAAGGCTCTTAAAGAAACTATAAGAAGTTGTATTGTTCAACCCATTTAGAGAAAAACCCAAAACATACCTAGAAACCTGGCTTCAAAAAGTACTCGTTACACCAGAGCTAACCCTGATCCAAATCCACCACCTGTGTTCAAAAACCCTAATCTGATCCCCAGGATTCTTGGGAGACAAGATAGCCAAGAGAGTTCTGCTAGTTCTCAGCCTTTATACAGATAAAGATCATGTCCAGTGAAGTGGATTTACCTTGAGGATGAACCTTTTGATGAGTCTTTTGAGACCTCTTTATTTGTAACTTTTTCTGAATCTGGTTTAGCCCACACAGTTCATGATCCATTATTTATCGAAAATTTACAACTTGAGATTGTCACTTCACATCTTGACAGACATTTGCAGAATTCCATTCAATCTGAACTTGCCTCTGTAGGAACACCAAGCCTTTCCATAATTACTTTAGCCTCTCCAAGTTCAACAAAAGCACCTCAGACATCTAAACCCAAAACCACTTCTTCCACCCCTCCATCCACCACTCCAAGACCAACCCTAACTATTGTTTCAACCCAAACTACTGCAATGGCAAATAGGTATACTCCCCTCAATTTACCTGCCAATCTAGGGGCTATGCCCCAAGACTATTAAAGTAAGATCACTCCTTTCGATGGCTCGGGTACTTACACTGCACAACAACATACTAAAAAGATGACAGACTACCTTGAGATATATGAGGTTGATGCTAATGATGTTAGAATGACGGTATTTGTTCAAAGCCTAACTGATGATGTTAGAACATGGTTTAGAGCCCTCCCTGCAAATAGTATCAATGACCTACAAGCCCTTTATACAACATTCTTGAATAGATGGGAAAAGAGAAAAGATCCTCTCCATATTTTGTTAGAATATGAAAACTTGAAGAGGGGAACATAAGAAACTGTACAAGATTACTGTACTAGGTTCAATAATGTTTACAATGCTATCCCTCAAAACCTGAGACCTCCTCTAGATTTGGCATTAATCAAATTCCATGATGGGTTTGATTTTGATATGGCATACCAACTTAGGGAAAGAGCTCCTCGAACCTTAGAAGAGATGCAAAGTATAGCCGTCAGCGTTGAAGCCAACCTAATATCCAAACGAGCTAGAGCTAGAGCTGAAAGGAGGATACCTTTGAAAGAAGAACCCTCAGCCTTTGAACAAAAACTGGATGCTATTATTAAAGGTATGTAGAGGTTAGGAGATAGAGTAGAAACAATTGAAAGGAAATCCCCTTGGGATGGTTAACCAAGCAACACTGGGAGAAATCCAAATTTCAGGAAGAACCAGAACACTGGAAAGACCAGCCCTGATCAAACCTTAGTCCCCCATTTCAGGAAAATTATGCTGAAGCCTCAACTTATGATGAACCAACAGAAGATACCCAAATCAATTTAATGGGACTCAATAATGAGCAACAAGTTTTCTTGACCCAAGAGGATCAAGAAGCTCACATTATGAAACAATTCCAAACTCAGTCAGATGAATCATTTGACTTTAGGGAGGGATATGATACAGCCATTTATGAAGTCCACAAACAATATAACTTGAGGAGCAGAAGAATAGATATTCCTGAAACCAATAAATAAAAATCCACAAAGCAGCCTAACAAAGGTAAAACCAATACCACCCCTGTACATATTCTTTCCAGAATAGACCCTAACCCTGCTAATCCAATTATTGAAGATGTATCTGATAATCAACCCAATAATAGACAACTTTCCACTTCTATTCCCTCTAAAGGAAACGTGGAAGAACCTCCAGAAGTTGATGTGGAAACAACTTCAACCCATAATCCCACTCTTGAAAAGGAGAGAAACACAGAAAATACAGATGAAAAAGAGAATCCAACTATTCGAAATGCTAGAACTCAGACTGAAAAGCCTTTTAATCTGGAAGCTGAAGTAGGCAAATTAAAAATAGTTGTTCCATTGTCTGAACTAGCTAAACATGATGTCTACAAAAGCCAAATCAACAAGTCACTCAAAATCTCGGTTAATGAAGATTCAGTAAATGTTTTTGATGATCAGCCTGAATTAATTTTTGGCCCTGAAGTGAATGGAAAATCGGTAGATGGAGGAATCCCTCCTTCCTATGTAAGTCTGAACATACATGATAAAATACTTCATACTGCCATGTTGGATTCTGGTGCATCTCAGAACTTAATGCCTAAATCGGTAATGGAGAAATTGGACCTAAATATCACTAGGCAATATAAGGACCTTTTTTCTTTCGATTCAAGTCAGGTCAGATGTTTAGGATTAATCAAAGACTTGTGTGTATCATTAGTTCAATATCCTGCCAAAACAATCTTAATGGACATAGTAGTAGCTGACATTCCACAAAAGTATGGCATGTTATTGTCTAGGTCTTGGGGTGCAAAAATTCAAGGATCTCTACAATTGGACATGTCTTATGCTACTATTTCAATATTCGATCAACCCAAGAAACTATACAGAGAAACCTTAATGAAATACGTTGTAAGTAGCCAGGAGAAACCCTAAAATTTCCCTATCTACTCAGTACACTCTGATATGGATTCTTTCATTCTTTATAATGTTGAAAGTGATTCCTCAAATGAATTGGAACTTTTAGCAGCAGAACCAAAAGAAATTACAAATGAAAAATCTAGTGTTCAAATACAAGAAATTTCTGAGAACAAGGACACATCAAACACCCAAGAGGAACTGGAAAAAACTAAAAAACTAGATCTCCCAATTAAACAGATTTTTGAGACTCCTGACACCAATTATGAACATGAAATTCTCTGGCACTTAGAATTTGATGGTTCAGTTAACAAATTAGGGGCAGGAGTAGGAGTTTGGGTGCACAATCTTGAAAATTATCATGCTGAAGGCCATGCCTACAGATTAAACTTTAGATGCACCAATAATATGGCAGAATATGAAGCTCTGTTGCTAGGTCTTAAATTGGTTAAGAAATTAGGAGCAATTAGGGTGTCTGTCTTAGGAGATTTTGAGTAAATAGTTCAACAGATTAAAGGACAATATTCAACAAATGATCCAATACTAAAGTATTACAGAGATACAGTGATAGAGATTCTCAATACATTTCTGGAAACTAAGCTTGCAAAAATCCCAAGAAAACATAACTTGCAAGCTCATAGTTTGGCAATGTTTGCCAGCACCTATAGATTATCATTCAAACCTAATCATCAGTTCATAGCTGAGATTAGACATAGGCCAGCTATACCTGACAATTTGAAGAACTGGCAAGTGTTTGATAGTGATAAGTAGATTAATAATTTCTTGACCTTAGATGGAGAATTTTGTAACATGAACATAAATGTAGATAAAGTTAGTGAGTTTGATCAAACAAATAAGATAGAAACAGACATTTCAGCAGAAAGTGCAACTCAAATGCTTCATCCAACAAAATTTACCAACAAAGAAATGCAGGATCTTAAAGAAATGGATATTGATGAAATTATTGAAGGAGAATCAGAAATAATCAATTTAAAAGACAATCATTTGCCTCAGGGATTAACTCCTTTGGAAGATCTCTTTGATTTCAATGATATTCCAAAGAAACCTAAAATGGAACCCTTGAAAGCAAATAATGAGGACTATAATTTGGGAACCAAGGATGATCCTAAAATGGTAAAGTTATCTAAATCTTTGCCCCCTGACCAAAAACTCAAATATGTTGAACTAATGAGAGAGTTCCAGGATGTCTTTGCCTGGAGTTATGAAGACCTGAAATCTTATGACACCTCCATAATTCAACATACAATACCTCTGAAGGAAAACCAGAAACCATTCAACCAAAAGCTTAGAAGAATTAACCATGTACTGCTGCCCTTAATTGAAAAAGAAATCAAACGAATGTATGAAGTAGGGATAATCGCTCCTATCAGGTTTTCAGAGTGGGTGTCTAATTTAGTACCTACTAGGAAGAAAACTAGAGAAATCAGATTATGTGTCGATTTAAGGAATGTTAATAAGGTTTCCCTGAAGGACAATTACCCTCTGCCTAAGATGGATCACATTTTATAGAGGGTGGTAGGGGTTTCTAGGATTTCATTCTTGGATGGGTTTTCGAGCTATAACCAGATTCTGGTTCATCCTGATGACCAGCAAAAGACTACTTTTACAACACCATGGAGCACATTCAAATATGTTAAAATGCCATTTGGACTTAAAAATGCAGGGGAAACCTTCAAAAGAGCCATGGACATAGCATTTGCCAAAGAAATTCATGATTTTCTGGTTATTTATCTAGATGACCTGACTATCTTTTCTCAATCTGATCAGCAACATTTGGATCATCTGAGACAAGTATTTTTGAAATGTATAAAATATGGTATTTCTTTAAATCCTAAAAAGTCCTTATTCGGTCTAGAGGAAGGCAAACTTTTAGGCCACATTATCTCCAAAGAAGGCATCAGAATTGATCCTGCTAGAATTGAAGGCATTCTGCAAATACCCCACCCTAGAAATGTCAAAGAACTTCAAGCTTTCCTAGGAAAGATCAATTTTTTGAGAAGATTTATCTCTAATTTAGCTGAATTAATTAGATTGCTTAATAATATGTTGAAAAAGGATTCTAGTATTAGATGGATAATTGAAGCCAAGCAAGCCTTTAAAGAAATTAAAATGGCTTTAACCAGAACGCCGGTCCTTATAAGTCCAAAGTTTGATAGAGACTTTATAATATTTTCCTTTGCATCAGAACACACCATAGTTGTTGTTTTACTACAAAAGGACGATCAAGGGTGTGAAAAACCTATAGCCTTTTTTAGTAAAGCACTTAGGGATGCACCTCTAAAATACAAAATCATGGAAAAGCAAGCTTTTGCACTGGTAAAAGCTATTAAAGACTTTAGAGTCTACATATTTTATTCCCATGTAATAGCCTATGTACCAAATGCTGTTGTCAAAGACATCTTAACTCAGGATGGAATTGAGAGCAAAAGAGGTAAATGGATCGCTACTATATTGGAGTATGATATTGAAATAAAACCCACAAAGCTTATAAAAGGACAGGGATTGGCCAAACTTATGACTGAAACAAATTATCAAGCCCTAGACATTAATGAATTGGATAATGAACAGGAGATGGCAACTCCACAAATCAGCCAGGCCTTCTTAGATTCACCTTGGTATGCTGATATAACTTATGTATTATTAAACATGCAGGCTCCTCTAGGGTTATCCAGAACAAAGAAAAGGTTTTTAAAGATGAAAGCTTCAAAATTTTGTATTTTAGATAATGCTCTCTTTTGGAAAAATCATGAAGGTATTCTATTAAATTGTTTATTAAAAGAAAAAGCTGACAAGGTTCTCAAAGAATTTCATGCAGGAGACTGTGGTGGACACCTTTACTGGAAGGCAACTGCAGACAAGATCCTGAGGGCTGGATTTTATTGGCCAACCTTGTTCACTGATGTAAAGAAATTTGTCATTGCTTGCCATAAATGCCAAATTTTTGAAGGCAAGAGAAAACTATTACCTTTACCCCTGAGACCAATTTCCATCGAAAAACCCTTCCAACAATGGGGCCTAGACTTCATTAGAGAAATTCATCCTCCCTCTTCTGGCCAACATAAATGGATTCTCACTACCACAGATTATTTCACCAAATGGATAGAAGCCATTTCTTCCAGACAAGCCAATGACACAGTGATTATAGGATTCTTGGAAACCAACATATTGTCCAGATTTGGTTGTCCCGAAAAAATAATAACTGATAATGTTGTTGCCTTTAAATCCAAGAAAATGATAAGTTTCTGTAATAAATACCATATCACTTTAGGCCAATCCACAGCCTATTACCCTCAAGGTAATGGTCTAGCTGAGTCTTCCAACAAAAGCCTAATTAATATTATTAAGAAATTATTGGAAGAAAATAAGAAAAATTGGAACAAGAAACTTACCAATGCACTATAGGCAAATAGACTCACTACAAAGAAATCTATTGGAGCTAGTCCTTATGAATTAGTCTATGGCATGGAGGCTATATTTCCTTCATCTTTAGGTGTGTTACACTAAAAAATGTCACCTCGACTACTTACAGTTAGTATGGCTCAAATCAACAGTCATGCTACCCTCTTAGGCAAGTCTCATGCCTCTGTTATCCATCTCAAACTCAAAGAAGAGAGAAAGTCTTGTAAAAACTATGTTTATCTCTGGGGTCGCAGGTTCTCTCTAGCCTTACCTGCGGGGACGCTGACCTTGTTCACAAAATATGCGTCCATGGACGCTCTGTATGTTAAGGGACAGGTGCGTCCCTCTGTAAAAGGCAAAATGCGCGAGTTTTATCTTGAAAAAGTTACTTGTGGTTACTTCTAGAACATTCTAGAGGTCGGTTTGATGAAATGGATGCGCCTCCAGTTGGTTCATGTATCTCTATTAAGGGGGAACTTATCCCATCAATAAGGGAGCTATCCCACCCATAGAGGGGGATGATCCCATTGATAGTGGACCTGAATAACCTCTTTACAGCACTATAAATAAAGGCATTGAGCCAGAAGGAGAAGAGGTTGGAGCTATACATTTTCTTTGGGTAAATGCTGCAGGATTTAGGTCTTCCATTAGAGCCTTTGTGAGGAGAGATTGTCTTCACTTGATTCTACTTGGGAGAGGGTGAGCTTTGTCAAAGTAGAGGAAAACCCTTGATGGACCCTGGGAGGAACTTGCACAACACCAAGGCCAGGTTGTAAGAGTTTCTTTGTTTCGTTATTAATACAAACTGGTTTATTTTTCTCAATAGCTTGTGTTAATGAGTTATTTCATGTGTTCCTTGGTCTGCATGTTGAATATATGTTTTATTATATGAAATGCAAGTGCTTGGTAATTGTTTGATTGTTTGTGGTTGCAGGAATTGACTTGAAGGAGGAGCTCATCCGGATCGTCAAGAACGGACTTCAACAACAGCGTTTTGGAATAAGGTAAGCCTAAACACTTGTAGTTTTCATGTTGTAAAAGGTGTATTTAGAGAAAGATCACTCCATTTTGTCTTGTTTGTCATTAGAATGTCTTAGACTTCTAGGAAGGTCAGTCGTGTCCGCACCCTTGACAGATTCCGTGTGACAAATTGGCGACTCCACTGGGGAATCCATTAATGAGAGAGTCTTTTCCTTTATATGAACTTTGCTTTGAGAAAATCATTTTTATTTTCTGGTTTTTGACTGTGAGAATTAGTATTTGGGTGGCTTAGCTTTAGATTTAGTTAGATTTGGTTTTTCTTCATTTTTCCAGAAGGACGCACCCTCTTAGTACTGCACAGTGCGTCTTTGGACGCGCTGTTGCCGTCTGCACAGAGCGGGGCCGCACCTGTGACAACGGGTTGCCTGCGTCTTCCTGTAAAACTTAAGAAAATTCCATTTTTGCTTTAAATTGCTTTTAGATTTTGTTTTTCCTTAGTGTTTTCTGCCCAGATCCTTTAGTACCCTGTCAAGAATTTTCACCTGAACTAGTTTTGTGAGCTTTGAGTGTTTTAGTGGTTTTCAACGAAGTTTAGACCTAGGGTTTGATTTTTGGAAAGGCTTTGTAGTGACTTTGATAGTAGAAAGTTGTCCAGCCTTAGATCTCTCTGGTTAGTCAACCTTCTTAGAAGTCGGGCCTGTCGTAAAGTCTCCTTTTGTGAGCAACTTGCCATTTGAGTTGTTTTGGGTCAAATTTCGAATTACTTGTTTATAAAGTATTGATTTCCATTTTACAAAAAGAACAAAAAGATTAGAGTTTTGTTTTGGCTAGTTTTTGATTCTGCAATAAGCTAGTCCTTGATTTGATTGTGATCAAGTAAAACACCTTAGAAATAATCATTGTTAGTTTTGGCCTCGTTAAGATTGCTTAGAGTAAATTTGCCTTTAGTTTGCTTATGAGTGCATTTTCATAGATTTTAAGAGTTGTTAAGATTGATTTTTGGTTACATTAGATTTACTTGCTTTATTAAAAGAAAAATACAAAAACATCTTCTTAAAAAGTCTTGTTTCAAGTAGCTTTTTGTTTTCAAAAGAAGAAAAGAGTTTTTTCGTGCATGTAAAGAGAAGTTATGTTTTTATGCTTGGAAAAGAAAAACGAATTGTTTCTTTGATTGTCTTCAATTAAGAAGTTGCTTTTATAAAGATTGCATTCTCTCAACTTTTTAGTTAAGCAATTCATCGAAAAAGTAAAGTAGTGGATAAATCATTCTAGGTGCATTTTGTAGTGGTTTCGAGTCGAGTCAACACACCACTGGTTTCACTTCCATCACCTTTTGACTTAAGAAACAACCTTAAAAGTAACGCTTAAATTAAAATCAATCTAGTAATCTTTATTTTTCTAGGGCTCTGAAGCACCAACATAGCTTAGGCTAGGGTCTTGGAGTAGGTGAGTACTTAACTCTCCAAGACTACAAAACCAAACAGATAGTCTATCTTGAGTAGAACAAATCCAATTGTTTCAGTTACATTCTGGGAAAGCTCCTCTTAAAGGAGAAGCACGAGCTCGTGTCCGAACCAGTGAGGGGATCATTCCTCCCTCGTTGGGAACGACGCCAGGCAGTACGTATTACAAACGGTAAACCTCGGATTAACCATTGTCGAGGAGCCAGGGGTCACTTATCGGTAAACCTTGGATTGTTGTCAAGGAGCCGGTAAGGGGATTGGAGCTTGCTACTCTGCCCTTGCGTGCTGTCGGAGTTTAGACTGTTCCCCCAGGTGTAATTGTTGTGATTGGTAACCTTAGTGGCCATAATATCTAGGATTCTACCCAAGGTGACGGTGGAGGGAAGGTCCCACTGTACCTGGAGCAGACGTCGGTTATACTCACTTGGATTTTCTGGGGGGTTCGCTTCACTTCGAGACGGTTAAAGTGGAGGAACTTGGTCCAGTCTATTCATTAAGCAGGTTGCCGGGGTAACTGTTCCACCCACTATTTCTGTACTGAATCCTGCGAGGTTGGGCCTAATCACCAACTAGCGCTTTTGGTCCGGAAGACTACTGTTTGTGTGTGGTTTGACGCTCTAGATTATTTAGGCGTGTGCTTCAAATTTGATTGGTTCTTTAGAAGACTTTAGGTGGTTTGATTTGAAATTTTTTACTTTGTTTTCGTGTGTTGTAGTTAAAATCTTTAACTGTGGCGGAATTACCGAGAAGGTCCCGTCGAATTGCGGGCCAGTCTCCTGAAGTTGTTTCTGTGGCCGAATTGTTGAGAAGATCCCGTAGACTTAGGGGATCCCCTCCTCGAGACGACCCAGGTAATTTAGAAGGGTTAAAAGTCCTTGTAACTCCTCCTAGTGGCAGTAGAGTAGGATCACCTGAAGAAGGAGAATCTTCCTTGGTAGTCCATCCAGATTACCAAAGTTTAGAAACAGGTTACAATCCCGAAGCTGTTACAGTTTCCGAGCTTGCTGGTAGTTTTTCATCTGCCAGTGAAACAGGCGAAGAACCTGAAATTTCAGAACCTGTTACTCCAACTCCTAGTGTTCCTGATTCACCAAGAATAGAAAGAATTATCACCGAAAATCTTCCTGTTGGATTAATTGCTATAGAAGAACTTGTTCCAGAGGAAGAAATAGGCGTTTCTGATTCTGAAGATCTAATTACCCTTGATCTAAGGGAGCGTGAATCCATCTTTTACAGTCCTCCTAGAAGTGAATCTTGGTACCTTGCATTAACCAATTTTTTAGACAACTCAGTAGGTTTTTCTACACCTCGTACTCCGGTTCCACCTAGAGGAATTCATTCTCCTGTAAATATGTCTGGTCAGTCATCTGTGTTTTCACAAAGTCCTGAATCATTTTTACATGGCGGTCCTTCTGTTCCTACTGGGTATCAATCACTTTCTGGTACCTTTGCGGGAGCATCTCCTCAACCTGTTGATCATGGGTTATTAGTTGGAAACAGTGGTAATGTACCATTGAGTATAGGTGACGTTTATATGATGTCAGGTTCAACTCCCATTAACCAACCTCAAGGTGGCCAATTACCGCCTGGGGGGCAACCTTCGTTAATGCCTGGGGGGCAACCTCAAGGTACTTCATTCGTGACTGGGGGGCAACCTCAAGGGTATCAACCCCAAGGGTATCAACCCCAGCCTCAATATGTACCCCAAAGTCAACCTCAGTATCAATATCAACCTCAAGGATGGCAACCTCAAGGATGGCAACCCCAAGGGTATCAACCCCAAGGGTATCAACCTCAAGGATACCAACCTCAAGGTCAAGGTCAACCCCAGTATTCGTATTTACCTCAAGGTTATCAACCTACGGGTCAATACCCTGGTCAAGGTTATCAACCACCTCAAGGGCAATCATATGGGACTGCACCTTACAGTTATCAACCCTATCCTCAATACGGCTATGGATCTCAGTATCCTCAACCTGTTACGAGTCAATACCCTGGAATGTTAACATGGGATCCGTCACAGGGTCAACAGATGTCGCAACCAAGTATACAGTCGGTACCTCAAGCAGGACAACCTGCAGTTCCTGGTCCACCCCAGCAACCGCAACCTGTCCAGTCAAGTGTTCAGACCCCTGTAACTTCTGTAGTTACTCAGCCGCCAATTGCACCTGGTACTCCACCTCACACGGCTGCAGCAACTACCGCTTCATCTACCATGCTTACTTCTGGAGTATCGGCAGCTCCGGTTTCTACTGTCCCTGTAACCACTCCTCAGACATCTGTACCGTTGTCTGGACCCACGGTTCAAACCACAGTCCAGATGCCTGCAGGCCAACCTGGTACAAGTACGGTTGTTACTACTCAACCTCAATTTGTTCAACCTCCGTACCAGGGACAGTATCAACCTGGGCAAGCTGCCCAACAACCGGTTTACCAGTATCAACCGTATCCTGGGTACACTTATCAACCACCTCAGCAACCCCAGTACGGTCCGGTTAATCCTGGTTTTCCAGGAGGATATAATATCCCAAATGCGACTCCTGTTCCTAGTTATCCTGGATATCCTCCTCCTGGGGCTGGTATTGTGACTCAGAGTTTTAGAGATCCTAACCGGCAGTTACCGTTTATTGCGACTTTAGATTTACCCGACTTGACGCGCCTAACGAACGATCCAATTCAATATCTTCAGTTCTGGCCGCCAATGCCAAATAAGTTGCCCAGCGATATACCCAAGTTCGAAGGTAAGTCTGGAGAGGATCCGTCTAATCACGTGATGACTTACCACCTCTGGTGTGCATCAAATTCCATCTCAGATGATTCCATCCGCTTACGTCTTTTCCAGCGTACACTCATTGGTCTCGCAGCCAAGTGGTACATTGAGTTACCACGGGCCTCTTTTTACAACTTTAGCCAGTTAGCTACCTCGTTCTTAACTCATTTTCAGTTACCAGTCAGATACGATAATGGTACAGAATTATTAACTTCGCTAAAACAATCGACATCCACGTACATTTCTGATCACATTCATGAGTGGAGACGTCGAAGGAGATTAGTGAAAGTTTTTATCCCGGACCAAATCTTAGCTGAATGGTTTGTCAAATCATTATTACCAAGAATTACTGAAGATGTAGCTAAGGCCGGAGTAGTTACTGAGGAGCAAGTCATTGCTCAGGCACAATACCTTGACTTAGTTTACACTCAGTCGGGTACGTTACACGAGAAAATTCCGGATCTTCCAAAGTCAAACCAAATCGCTGCTGCTCCTTCGGGATCTCATGCCGCTGATGGTATGATTGGTATCGTGACTACGAAGAGTAAGAAGAAGTCTTCCAAGCCTCCAATACTCCAATTATCACTTTGCCTGATTCTCCGACAGGAGAGTCTTCTCCTCCTGAACTTACCGCCGACATTCACGCTGTAGAGTCATCTACGGCCAAATCCAAAAACGGTGGAAAGAAGAAAGGAAAGAAGAAGGCTAAAGCAGACAAGGCTCCAAAGGAGAAAACGGAAAAGTCGGAAACCAATGACGAAAAGCGCAAACCTCGATATCCTTGTCTTATTTGTGAAGAAGATCATTTTACGAGAGACTGCCCTCATCGGGCCGAGGTAGTGAAAATAGTCAAAGGTTCTCCCACTCCTGCTGTGTTAAAAAATCCATTTCCAGAGCAGGAGAATAAGATGATAGGTTCTTCTTCGAATGCCAGTGAAGAACCCATTTTGATGATGTCTCATGTCAGGATTGCGACTCGATCGCAAGATTATGGTAGTAAGGCTCCTGTTGATGGTAAAGAAGCAGAATCTTCTCACTCTAACCCATCAACCTCAGCTCCTGGTTCCGATCCACTACAGATCGAAAAACCTAACCCAGACTTAGTGATTAAGCCGCCCGCCAAGGGTGTACTTCGAAGGTCTGCTTTCAATCCACATGCGAGAGCAGCCCAGAATTACAACATTGTTGAAGACTTAGCTGTTTCACCTTCAGCAATGTCGGCACTCGAAGTGCTGCAATCATGTCCAGCGCAACGAAAATTGCTTTTGTCGGCTATCGGAGCTGTCGATGTTCAGGACCCGAACCTAATGATCTTTGATCTAGAAAATAGTACACCGCGTCTCCCCCATCAAATGGCTTTCCAAATTCCAGTGATAGTCAAAAACAGGCCTATTCATCGGACTGTGATTGATGAGGGAGCTTCTACGTGTATTATGTCGATTCAATGTTGGAGATCGCTTGGTTCTCCTTCGTTGAACCAATCCCCCACCATCCTTAAGGCCTTTGATGGCCGTGGGTTCCGTCCGTTTGGTATTCTACAAGAATTGCCTATAGGGGTCGAAGGTAAAACCGTTAGTCTGGATGTGGAAGTGGTTGATGCCCCTCTAGACTACAACCTTCTTTTGGGTCGAAGTTGGTCATATGCTATGACAGCGGTCGTTTCATCGGTCTTCAGAGTCATTAAGTTTCCACATAACGGTAAGATCGTGACTATTGATCAGCTGACATACTTTTCATCCGACCCAACCTCTTTAGAAACTATCCAGCATGTTGGTAAAACGACAATCCCTTATAGGGACATTGGTGTAGGTTTAGTTAAGGATTCCGGTTTACTGGGAACTTTTCCTCTCCCTCCACTCAATGCAGACCCTTCGTTTGCAACAATTCATATGATCACGTCAGAAAACATTATTTATGATGATCCTTGGTATGTTCCCTCTGACTCTGAGCTAGACTCACTCGGTGATGTTATGCCGTTGAGTCCGTATGAGATTGCTTATGAAGCTCTTATGTCTTTTACCGACTTTCATTCAACCGAAACCGACCAAATGAATGTGGTCAGTGAAGAGTCACTTTTCACCTCACCCTTAGAACGGATAACGTTTCCCGAAGAAGTGTCATCTGACGAACAACTTCGCGAAATCCTAAGTGTAGATGATCTACCATGGGAAGATCTCCATCACAGATCTTCGTTTTTACCTAAGGATGATGCATTTGAAAATGATTTTTCATCTATCTTTACCGCTGAATATGTCAAAGACGCTCAGGATCCAACGAAACATTCTGATTCAGAGCTGAATTTAGGGAATATTTCTCGTACTATTCCCATTGATATTTCAGTGAAGCCCGGAATCGAGGAGAACATTCATATAGGTGCCGCATGTACTGAAGAAGAAATCCAAACTTACAAGGCCCTATTCCAAGAATTCCGCGACGTGTTTGCCTGGTCTTACGAGGAAATGCCGGGAATTGATCCTGCCATTGTTGTTCATGAAATCAAAACCTACCCGGATGCTAAACCCATTCGGCAACGGTTGCGTCAGATTCACCCTCGAAAAGCGGCTGCGATTAAAGCAGAAGTCGAAAAGCTGTTGAAAGCAGGTTTCATTTATCCGATCCCGTTAACGGATTGGGTATCGAATATTGTTCCCGTCAATAAAAAACAAGGAACAATAAGAATCTGTATCGACTATAGGGATATCAATCGAGCTTGTCCAAAAGACAACTATCCTACGCCTTATATCGATCAAATTATTGATGATTGTGCCGGAAGTGAGATGTTTTCCTTCATGGATGGTTTCTCAGGCTATAATCAAATCAATATTCTACCTGCCGATCAACCAAAAACGGCATTCATTTGTCCATGGGGGACATTTGCTTATTGCAAATTACCTTTTGGGCTTAAGAATGCCGGTGCTACTTTTCAACGGGCAATGTCTTATGCATTTCATGACATCAAGCACATTGTGCAACCCTATCTCGATGATTTGCCTGCTCATTCTTTACAACGAGCTGATCACCTTGTCCACCTACGAGCAATCTTTATGAGGTGTAGGCATTATCGAATTCGGTTGAATCCCCACAAGTGTGTTTTCTGTATAGAAACAGGTCGATTGCTGGGATTTGTTGTTTCAAAAGCCGGCATTCGCGTCGATCCCTCGAAAGTCGAGGCTATCATCAAATTGCCTCCTCCTTCGAGTTTGCGCCAACTCCAAAGTTTGCAAGGGAAAGCGAACTTTTTACGCCGATTCATCCCAAACTACGCCGAGGTCACTAAAGGTTTTACACGGTTGTTGAAACAGAACGCACAATTCTTTTGGGACGAGATTGCCCAACAATCTTTTGATGCACTGAAACACGCGTTGACCCATGCACCGTTATTGCATCCTCCCAACTACAACCAGGACTACTTCTTATACCTCGCAGCTTCGCATTCCACCATTGGAATGGTGTTAGTTCAAGAAGATGAATTCAAAGCAGAGCATGTGATATATTATCTTAGTAGAACCTTAAATCCCACTGAGTTAAAATATTCGCATGTGGAGAAATTGGCCCTGGCAGCCGTTCAAGCTGTCCAGCGTTTTCGTCACTACATTCTTCTCCGCAAGACTACAGTTATTTCGGATTGCAACCCTATGATTTATATTTTGACAAAACAACTGCTAGGGGGCAAGTACTCTAAATGGATTGTTATCCTGCAAGAGTTCGACTTGGAGTTCGAGAAGTCCAAGTCTAAGAAATCTTTAGTTTTTGCGGAATTGATGTGTGATTTCCCGAGTGCTGACACAGAGACTGTGGCAGAGGAGTCCATTGCGGACGAATCTTTGTTTCTTATTAGCACTTTAGATCCGTGGTATGGGGATATAATCATCTATCTCCAAACCCAAACCTTTCGGCCTGAAGCTTCCAAGGAAGACCGTCGAAAAATTCGGTTTCGATCCCAGCAATACAGAATTATTGGAGATACACTTTATCGCCGGGGGGCAGACTTAGTTTTTCGACGTTGTTTAACTCACGAAGAGGCTGAGAGAGTTTTGAATGATTGTCACTCTGGAGCATGTGGCGGTCATATGTCTGGGTATGCCACAGCTCAGAAGGTGTTGCGCGCTGGCTATTTCTGGCCGTCTATGTTTAAAGATTGTATCCTTGCTGTCAGAACATGCCACAACTGTCAAGTGTTTGATCGAAAGATGCGCGCTCCACCTGCTCCTCTCCACCCTATAATTGCCGCTGGTCCATTCGCCAAATGGGGCATTGACTTTATTACTTGTAACCCTCACTCGGCCGGGGGGCATGCGTATATCATCCTCGCGGTTGATTATTTTACAAAATGGGCCGAGGCGATGCCTACATTCGACGCAAGCGGCAAGACAGCTGCAGTTTTCGTATTCAATCATATCATAACTAGGTTTGGTGTCCCACAAGCAATCATTACTGACCATGGGAGCCATTTTCGAAACGTCATGATGACTGAGCTTACAAGCCAGCTTGGTTTGCGCCACGATAGCTCTACTCCTTATTATCCGCAAGCCAACGGTTTGGTTGAGTCAATCAACAAAGTTCTAGTCATCATGATTCGACGGATCATTGGTATCCATCGAACGAATTGGCATAACATGTTATTTTCGGCGCTATGGGCATATCGAACTTCAGTGAAAAATTCAACAGGTTTCACCCCTTTCCAGCTAGTTTATGGCTTAGAAGCTGTGTTACCTATTGAATGCGAAATCCCATCACTTCAAATGGCTGTCGAATTACTTCCAGCTACTTCCGAAGAGGAGAAACGGTTATTATACTTGGCTAAATTAGATGAGACTCGACGTGACGCTACTTTAGCTATCGAGACTCACGCGAAACGAATGAAAGCTCAGTACGATAAAAATGTAACCCCTCGAAGTTTTTCGGAAGGAGACCTAGTACTATTATATGATCAAGCTAACGATAAGCTAGGTGCCGGAAAATTCGTTCCCATGTGGCATGGGCCCTACATTGTAAAGCGAAAGCTAGCAAAAGGGGCTTATGAGTTAGTTGATTTTGATGGGGACTCTTTGGGTAAACCCAGAAATGGACTTTACCTAAAGAGGTATTATGCTTAAAATGATGGGTATGGAGAAATTTTTAGATAGGTTAGATTTTCTTTCTAGCTAGCAAGTGTGTTAGTTTAGTCAGTGTGCTTAGCTTAGCAAGTGTGGTTTTTCGTCATTATTCTGGCTTATCTTGGTTTTACTCTTGATATTGTAGATGTCGACGCCTCTCCAAACATACATTGGATTTGCTGATGGTGCTTGTCGTAATACACGGAATATCTCTTCCGCAGCTTGGGTTATCTATTCGCCCTCTGACGAGTTAGTTTCTATGCATGGGGTAAGCCTCGGTCAAACAACGAATAACATTGCAGAATACAGTGCAGTGGTTGAATTATTATCCGAATCTATTTCATTTGGAATTCGACGTTTGATAGTGAGGTTAGATTCTGAACTTGTTGTATTACAGCTTAATAGAGTTTATGCCATTAGAAATCCTGTGTTATTAAGGTTGTTTTTGAGAGTGCGTCTCTTGGAACGTGAATTTGATTACATTGAATATCAACATATTCCAAGGTCTTTGAATACATTAGCAGATGCAATTGCTTCTCGAATGTTGGACAGACATTTACGATAATCATGCAAGTAAATTTAAAAACATTTCATCACATATGTTAAACAAGATAAGCCGGTAATAGTGATATATATAGATAGAAGTGTGTCAAAAAATATATACATCGTCTTCGATCATAGGTTTAAAACACCTTATGATCGGCAAAATGATAGTACAAAAAGTCAAAAATGTCACATGTGACTACAAAAGTGACTAGTCAATCACTGGTGGTGCTCTCTGTACGACACCACTGCGCGGGCTACCTTACGCAAAAATCTCCTAAACGGTCCAGGGACCGCGACTACGAAGCGCTGAAGCCTGATAGGAATGTCGTCCATAGTAGTCTCAGGTATATCTGCCGTGAGACGCTCTAGATCATGCTCCAACTCAGCTAGTACTTCTGCTGTCGCATCCTGTGGGGCCGGTACCGGTGCAGCTGGATGTAGTCTATCATAAGGCCGGAGGTTGGCTGGACGCTGTGGACCAACATCTGCATTTTGAAAAAGTTTACTATTAGTTTTGAGACGATATATATAAAAAAAATACAAAAAATACATAACTAGAAAACTTGTGAAAATAAAAAGTACCTCTGTCATCCCATTGTTCTCCCTGTGGAAGAACCATGTCCGGATCACCTCTGAAATCCATTCCGGCATACGGAAAGTCCTGTATCACAAAAAGCTGGCCCTCTAACCAGTCAAAATAACTATCTGAGAATCGAACTACTGTCGCGCCCTCGTCAGGATGCCGGGCCATCACCGCAACCCATCGTATCAGCTTTGGCTGCTGGGGACCCAAGATATCAACAGTGAGTTGCTGAGGGATCAGCATTGGAATTCTCTCCAAGGCAAAGCTCACGACTATAGGCCCATATCCAAAAGTCTTTAGTCGTCCGTTCTTTGCCTTGGTCAGTTGGCTCTTCATATGAGCCGACACAGCTTCACACCAGTTGAAAATGGTGCCTTGGTAACAGTCAATTGCCATCCGCATTTGGGATCCGGAAGCAATGTGTAAAGCGGCCGCGCCGCAAATTCTGGTAACCGTGAATGCTATGACTTTGAGTTCCGGCAGAGTGATGTGTTTTATCTCTATGCCTTTTGAATGGTGAGCCCCAGGTGTGCACCAATCCTCGCGGAGACTATCAAGGGATTGGCCACCCGGCCTAGTCCCCGCAAGACTGAGTTGCTCACCTCTGTTTGGCAAGCCAGTGAGAAAGTATACATCCGAGGGCTCTATCTCGAGCTGGTGCCCTCCTATGTAAAAGCATTGTTCTTGTACGTTCCATCGCTCAACCAGCCATTCCAAGAATCTTACCTGGCCCCTCATGCCCGGTATGGTCCAATATTTGTATAATCCGCATGCTCTTAGGGCATCCAGGGAAGGTTGATGATTTATTGCAGCTTCATCTTCCTCTACATGCTCTCTTTCTCTCCAGTCTAACATGATTAATGCCCTGCATATCAAAAATAACAATTAGAAATTAATTTGGGAATTTTTGGTGGTTTTTTGAGAGAGTTGGGGTTTTGAAATGCGCGTTTCTCGGAGGACGCACCCCGGCTTTGTAGCACAGGGCGCCCGGACGCAGCTGGCCTGAAGGCGGGCTGCGTCTTCCGACCGTTTTCCCGTATGAGAAAAAGTCGGGGGACGCAGGTCACCCGAAGGGCACCTGCGTCCGCCGAGAGGCGCATTCCAAAACCAAAACCCCCCCAAAAAATGAAACTAAAACCTAAAAATTGATTCTAAACGGATAGAAATGCAGAGTAGGATGTGTAAAATACCTGGATGAGACGGCGTTCGATTCCGACGGTCAGATTTTCCGCAGCAACCACGGGAAGTTTCTTGTCAAAAGCTCCTTTTTCAACCTCAACAGTGAAACGGTAAAAATGACATGGTAAAAGGTCTTTTTATAGGTTTTTTGGATGAATTAGTTCATTTTTTACCATGAAAAGATGTTTTTGAATGTATTTTTGCCTATTTTAAACAGGTATGAGTAATGTGTCGCTTTTGTGCAGGACAAAGGGATTTCAAGGGAAATTGTAATTTTTCACAAACAAAATATCAGAGTCATCTTTTAAGCCCTTTTCTGACTCCTAAAACATGAAAAGATCGCCGAGTGTTTCTTTTTCACTCGTTAAAACGGAATTAAAAGACGGTCCCCTTTTAGCTCTTTTCTGACCGCAAAATCAGGAAAAGATTGCCGGGTTTTTGTCGTTTCGAACTCGATAAGGAAATAAAACGACGTGTCCTTGATCGCTTTTTACTTTTCAGGTTAACGACACTATTATGAAAGTACTCCTTGGTCGCAAGATCAAGCGGTTCCCCCAGGTATTATTTTATACTTTTTCGGGCTTGAGGGACACAAATATACGAAAAAGTTCAACATGGAGTCTCCTTTAGTTTTTTCAGACTCTCTAAAATTGAAAAACGCCGAGTTTCTCCTATACTGGGCTCGTTAAACTTTTACAGTAGAGGACCTGTTCAATTACAAACAGGAACGAACCACTCCTTCCTAGGGTTCGAATTTAAACTAGGTTGGACTCGTCCGAAGGATGAGCTTATAATCAAGCATATGTTATCCTCCTCAAGCTTGTTAAAAATAAAGAGGTACTTGCCAGAAATGGTGGGGAAAAAAGAGAAGAATGAGAAGAATGAACCTATTTGTCACCTTTTGTCTCAGAAGAAACTTTATTACCACTCTTGAACACGACACTTTTCATTCACCTGGGTTGGGAAATCTTTTACCTCACAGTTGACCAAATCACTTTGAAAGTCTTTAACCGGGTTCCAGGGGTTAACTTTGAGTTATACGTCACCAAGCCATCTGTTGTGTCGTTATGTGTTCAAGAGGTCTGCAAGCAAAAACTTTCATCTGCAAAATACTTGTCATCCATTTGACCATCCCTGAGTCAGTCCTTACAGCAACATTTCTTCAACTTGAACAATGATTTCGTGTTGCGGGCTTGCCTGCAACGGGTCGCTTTCTATCGACATCGACACATTATCTAGAAAGATGACTTAGGAATCGACAGTACCTTGAAGTCTGCATGCATCAATGGCAGGTTTCTCGCCTTTGACGTCAGTTTACATCATTGACTTTCGATCAGAGGATTCCGTGAAGTGTTCGACATCAAAACATCTATTCACATTTCACGGGTTGTGCTTGGTACTTTGAGAACCATTGACATTACTGGTGGTTTCTCTCACACTTGTTAACAGTTTACATCATTGACTGGTAATCAAGTGGTTTCTACCATGTTCGACATCGAATCATTTAATCACATGGCTAGAATCGTGCCAATTTGGGAAGTAGAAGTGAAGACCCTGGATCTAGTTTCTACCATCCAGGCTGCGAGGAGTTTTGTATTCATTATCTATGTAGACTAATCATAAACAGATGGCTGCGTCCATACTGTATCTACAAAAGTCTATAAAAATGATGTACTGCAAGATCATTCCTGTATCAGAATAGTTAGTCCATTAGTTAAAGTTTTGAATCTGAGTATGGGAATGCCTACCTCAGTAATGATATAATCTTATCCATGTATTTTGTGTTGAAAATTGCAGGTTCCAACCAGGCCATCCACAAGGCAATCCTTGAAATGATAAAGCGCTTCACCCTTCCTAGAATTACAAAACCCTATTCTATTCCAGGCTTCGCACTTTAGGGGGCAATCTGTTACACTAAAAAATGTCACCTTGACTACTTACAGTTAGTATGGCTCAAATCAACAGTCATGCTACCCTCTTAGGCAAGTCTCATGCCTCTGTTATCCATCTCAAACTCAAAGAAGAGAGAAAGTCTTGTAAAAACTATGTTTATCTCTGGGGTCGCAGGTTCTCTCTAGCCTTACCTGCGGGGACGCTGACCTTGTTCACAAAATATGCGTCCATGGACGCTCTGTATGTTAAGGGACAGGTGCGTCCCTCTGTAAAAGGCAAAATGCGCGAGTTTTATCTTGAAAAAGTTACTTGTGGTTACTTCTAGAACATTCTAGAGGTCGGTTTGATGAAATGGATGCGCCTCCAGTTGGTTCATGTATCTCTATTAAGGGGGAACTAATCCCATCAATAAGGGAGCTATCCCACCCATAGAGGGGGATGATCCCATTGATAGTGGACCTGAATAACCTCTTTACAGCACTATAAATAAAGGCATTGAGCCAGAAGGAGAAGAGGTTGGAGCTATACATTTTCTTTGGGTAAATGCTGCAGGATTTAGGTCTTCCATTAGAGCCCTTGTGAGGAGAGATTGTCTTCACTTGATTCTACTTGGGAGAGGGTGAGCTTTGTCAAAGTAGAGGAAAACCCTTGATGGACCCTGGGAGGAACTTGCACAACACCAAGGCCAAGTTGTAAGAGTTTCTTTGTTTCGTTATTAATACAAACTGGTTTATTTTTCTCAATAGCTTGTGTTAATGAGTTATTTCATGTGTTCCTTGGTCTGCATGTTGAATATATGTTTTATTATATGAAATGCAAGTGCTTGGTAATTGTTTGATTGTTTGTGGTTGCAGGAATTGACTTGAAGGAGGAGCTCATCCAGATCGTCAAGAACGGACTTCAACAACAGCGTTTTGGAATAAGGTAAGCCTAAACACTTGTAGTTTTCATGTTGTAAAAGGTGTATTTAGAGAAAGATCACTCCATTTTGTCTTGTTTGTCATTAGAACGTCTTAGACTTCTAGGAAGGTCAGTCGTGTCCGCACCCTTGACAGATTCCGTGTGACAAGGTGTTCCTGTAATGAAATTATTTCAAAAAGCTCAAGTGGAACCCAATGATATTCAAAGGAGAATAAATCAAACCATCCATCTGCAACAAACCAGAGAGGAAGTATATCAGAAATACCAAGTGGTACAAGAGAAACTTAAGAAAATATTTGATAAAAGAACCAAGGCAGAAGAATTCTACATTGGAGACAAAGTTTTAAGATGGGATTCTAGGAGAGAGGATAAGGGAAAACATGGGAAGTTTGACTTCCTATGGAAAGGACCTTTTGTTATCCACGCTTTACAAGGGAACAATACTTACTATCTCAAAAACTTGGATGACACAGAAATAGAAGAAGGGCCGTTAATGGTCGGATGCTAAAGCATTACTATAATCCCACTTTTTAATGTATTCTCATTTTAACATGTAAATACTATATCCTTGTTAATGTCACAATTTGGATTGGATAGTAACCTTCTGGAGTTGAAGCTCGGAGAGAAGGCCCTAAGCTTCAGAAGGATTACTGCCATACATACAATAAAGCAACCAATAGAAGGAGATTTCAGAGCACAGTCAAAGTCATTCAGAAGGCCATCTGACCTGTTGTTCTTGACATTCCACTAGGAAAAGCCATCCCCAAGTGGAGCCAGTGTTATGCTCCTATACCAATAGGTGTCATATTTCATGATTGACTTGATGAGCTATGAATATGTTCATACCTTTTCTTGTTGCAAAGGTTTTCCATATTTTCAAAACATCAAAATATTTTAAAAAATGTAAAGAGGGTATACCCTAAAAGAAAAATCAAAGGGTGAAAAGAAATAAAATGGTCAAAAAAGAGAAGAGAAATGAACCCCAAACAAAGAAAGACCAAAGAAAGTGTGCAAGTCTAAATGCCACTACTTTTTACTCTTATGTAATAATCAAATTGTGTGAAACTTGTTAAACTTATGCCACAAATGATGAAGAGTCAAAATGTTTAAACTTGACTTATTCATTTTTCAATTTCATGCTATAGAGATAGAGAATAAAATCTGACCAAACTGTTTAATCTTAGCAGATAAGTAGATAGGTAGAGTGAATAAAAGGAGCTCAACAATTTAATTTGAGCCCTTGGATGTAATAAGGTTAGACTTAGATAGATTTCTATATGTAAAAGAAAAAGTGTGATAAGAGTTTGCCAGTCCAAGTGCACCCAAATAAAGAAGAAAAAATGCTAGGTTAAAGTAGGTAGGGTAGGTAGATGGTGTTGCAGAATTACTTGTGATGGATAATGTCTCTGAAATGTGTCAATTTTCACTTTTATCACAAGTTCAAGGAAAATGTTTTACTTGATGCAATACAAGCAAAACAAGGTGAAATAATTAACTTCCCTTCACATTTTTCCTTAAAGATTTCAATAATTCCCCCTAAAGTATTAAGGTCTTTGAAAATCAAAGGCGCTCAGAGCATTTCTCTGACTTCTAGAGGGACCGGACCCTCGGCCCAATGATTTAAAAGCCTAAGTACTTAGACTCATCCATAAACCGTTCATTTCATTTCATAAAGTTTCCTAAGTAAAACCCTATTTTACATAGGAATAATGCACAATATCGCCTAAAAACCCCCTTTCTCTTTGGCCTAAGTTGAATATACTCTTTAAATGTTTTACTTGGTGCTTTTACACTTCATATGTCATATTAACCTTTTAACCTATATTATATAAATCCCAAAAAAACATTCCCCTTCCCATATTATTTAATTATATACAAATTCCCAAATTATTATATAATCCCGCCCCTAGTTGAATACAGCCATAATCATCTTTTAGTAGAGGATTAATGAGTTAATTTGTAATTCGTTAAGTGCCTTAATTCCCCATGTTGCACAAAATATTGTCACCATGACATTCTGCAATCAGTGTGAGTCTATCACCAATTACAGTTTCCTCCTTTGCAAGTCTTAAACCTTAGTTCTTCGTGTCAAGCCTTGAAAAATGAGAGAAAGCCCTTAAAAATCTCTAAAACTCTGGTTCCGCACTTTCTCTTAGCATTACCTGCGGTCCTGCACCCACTGGTCATGTCCCCTGTGTACCTGATCGCTCTGTTTCTGTGTAATGGGTGCGGACCCCTGTAAAAGTAAAAAAGACGCAAGTACATTCTTAAAAACTCACTTTGGGTTATTTCTAGAAGCTTCTAGAGGGAATCTTGGGGTGGCAAGTTCGCTCCTTTAAGGTGCATGCATCCCACACCTAAAGGAGCTAACCCCTTGATGTGAGGAGCTTATCCCTTTGAAGGAGGACTCTATCCCTTCATAGGTGGACCTGTAACTTCCTTCCTCTGCACTATAAAAAAGGCATTGGGCTTGTTACTAGGGAGGTTGAAAGTTGAATATTTTTTAGGGTAAATGTTGTTGGAATTTAGACTTCCTAATTAAGCTTGAGAGGAGAGATTACATACCTTTTGATCTCATTGGGAAGAGTGTGAGGCTTGTCAAAGTAAAGGAGATTCTTGCTTGGACCCTGGGAGGAGCTTGTACAACATCAAGGCACCAAAGGTTGTAAAGTTCTTCTTTGTTCAAAGTTAATACATTCAAGTTTATTTTTCTCAATAAGCTGTCTTTTATGGTTTATTTCATGGATTCCTTTGACCACCATGATGAATATGATTTATTATATTAGCTATGCAGGTGTTATTTGATGTGTGCTTGTTTGTGTTTGCAGGTTCTTATAAGGAAACTCATTCGAACGGTCGAAGCGTGGCTGCCACAAACTAGCGTTGGACTTAAGGTAGGGTATAAAACACCTCTTGGTTTTTATTTATAAATCGCAATATTTAGAGAAAGGTAGATTTTCTTGTTCTGCTTGTCGCTAGATATTAGTTGATACTAGGGAGATCGGTCTTGTTCGCAAGAACGATTTATCCGGCCAACAAATTGGCGACTCCACTGGGGATTTGAATTTTCGTTTTTTTCCTTTACTTTTACTTTGACTTGAGAATATTTTTCTTGTTTCTGGTTTTTTGATTGATGTGTGTGGGTTGGGTAGGTTTTTAGATTCTAAATTGGTTTTTGTTTTTTCACGTTTTTGGAAGAGGACCACACGTTCTGTTTATAACACAGTGCAAACATCCCCGCATTGTTACTTTACTACACAGAGTGGTATCGCATCTGGTTATACCGGAACCCTACGGATCCTGTCAAATTTTTGAAAACCTGAAATATTTTCATCCAATTAAGCTTAGGATTTGTTTACATTTTTTAGCCTCTGCCCAGATCTGCATGTGTCCTGTCAGAAAATTCTTGTAAGTGAATTCCATTGGCATTTTGGTTTTAGGTGATTTTCTAGAAGTTTTGCGTGCCTAGTTTGATTTTCTCTTGGCCTTTGTAGTAACTCAGAGATTAGAAGCCTAAGAAACCTTAGATTACCCTGGTCTTTTTGGTCTTCTTGATGAGTCTGACTGATTTGCAAAATCTGCCCTTGGTGAGAAATAGATCCCGTTTTCTCTTTGCAAAGCTTTGAAAGAACTTGTTTGAACGTTTTGAATTTCATTTTTAAAAAAGAAAACATAGCTGGGTGTTTTTTTATTAATTTGTTATTCTAAATGAATTAGTCGTTAGTTTGTTGAATAACTAAGTAAAACGTCCTCAAAAAGAAAATTTTAAAGCTTTTACTTCAATTAGGTTTTTAGAAATTTTTAGATCTCAAGCTTAGTTTTTTTATAGTTTTGAGTGTTTTCTAGAAATTTTAGAATCTCTTTTGAAAGAAATAGTTTTATGTAGTTTTTGAGTGTTGAAAAAGAAAAGGATTTTTCGTGAGTGTAATTAGTAGTCTCATTTTTGAGTTTATTGAAAAAGACAAAGATTTTCTTTTCATTTATATGTTGAAGAAAGATTTGTTTTTCAAAGAATTGCATACTCAACTCTTTCTTTAGCTAGAAATTCACTGAAGGAAAAGAATTGTTTATCATCTTAGGTGCATTTTTAGTGGTTTGGAGTCAAGTCTTCACACCATAAAGTTTCATCTCCATACCTTTTGACTTAAGAAACAACCTATAAAAAATAACGCTTAAAGTAAAATTGATCTAGCAATCTTTTATTTCTAGGGCTCTTATCACCAACATAGCTTAAGCTAGTATCTTGGAGTAGGGAGTAATTAACTCTCCAAGATAGTTAAAACAAACAAGTAGCTATATCTTGTGGTAGGAAATAAATTCGAATTGTTACATCTATGCTTTGGGAAGCTCCTCTTAAAGGAGTCAAGCACAAGATCATATCTGAACCAGTGAGGTAATCAATCCTTCCTCATTAGGAACGATAGCAGATATACACGTATTAAAAATGGTAAACCTCGGATTGACCATTGTCGAGGAGCCTGGTATCACTTGTTGGTAAACCTTGGATTATGTCAAGGAGCCTTAAAGGGGATTGAGCTTTATTATTCTGCCATTGTGTGTATGTCGGATCGTAGACTATTCCCCCAGGTATATTTGTTTATGTTGGTAACCATAGTGACCATAATCTATAGGATTCTTTCCTAAGGTGACGGTGGAGGGAAGATCCCATTGTACCTAGAGCAGACGTCGATTAGACTCACTTGGACTCTCTGGGGGGTTTTCTTCACTTGAGACGGTTTTGTGAAGAAACTTGTGCCAGTCTGTTTCATTAAGCAGGTTGTTGGGGTAACTGTTCCAACCGCCCTTTCTGTATTGAATTCTGCGACGTTGGATTTCATCACCAACTAGTGTTTTTGGTACAGAAAGTTACTGTTTGTGTGTGGTTTGAACTCTTAGATTTTTTAGGTGTGTGATTCAAATTGTTTGTTTCTTTAGAGACTTTAGGTGGTTTTATTGAGATTTTTCTTCGTTTCTGTGTGAAGTAATTAAAAAATTTAATCGTCGCTGAATTATCGAGACAATCCCGTAGACTTCAGGGGCAACCTCCCGAGTATTCACCAAGCCAGATTGAGGGGCTACGAGCTCTTGTAAATCCTAGTGATAGTAGAGTTGGGTCACCAAAAGAAAGAGAATCTTCTTTAGTTGTTCATCTTGATTATCAAGTTCAAGCAACAGAATATATTTCCGAACCAATTTCATTTTCCGAAGTTACTGGTAGTGTTTCTTCTACTAGTGAATTAGATGAAGAACCTAAAATTTCTGAGCCTGAAACTGAACCTGCTGCTACTCCATCCTTAGGATTTGCTTCTCCAACTTCCAGTGGTCCTGGTTCACCCAGGGTAGGAAGGATCATTACCCAAAATCTTCCTTCGGGACTCATTTCTATTGAAGAACTTGTTAATCCAGAAGAAGATATAAGTCTCCCTGAAAATCAACCAAATTTAGAACTTAGGGAGCGTGAATCAATTTTTTACAGTCCACCTAGGAGGGACGCTTGGTACCTCTCATTGACCATTTTTTTAGAAAATCCGGGTCTTAGTTTTTCATCACCTCGAATTCCTTTCCATCCAACACCTAGAGGTTATTATCCTCCTTTGAATATGTCGAGACAATCATCCATGTTTTCCCAATCACCGGAAACATTTTTATATGGTGGTCCTTCTATTCCTTCTGGGTATCAGTCACTCACTGATACTTTTTCAAGAGCATCTCCTCAACCCATTGAACATGGGATATCAACTGGTAATAATAGAACTAAACCGTTGAGCATAGAAGAAATTATTATGATGTCTGGTACTATTCCAAATCTGCAACCTCAAGGTAGTCAGTTACCGCCTGGGGGGAAACCTCAAGGTACTCAATTATTGCCTGGGGGGCAACCTTAAGGTAGCCAGTTACCGCCTAGGGGGCAACCTCAAGGATAGTGAATTCCTTTGGGACAATACTTTCCTCAAGGTTAACCCCAGACTCAATATATACCTCAAGGTCAACCCCAATATCAATATATACCTCAAGGTCAACCCAAGTTTCAGTACGTACCTCAAGGTTATCAACCTCAAGGTCAGTACCCAACCCAAGGTTTCCAACCACCTTCTGGTCAATCATTTGTACAAGGAACTAGAAATGTACCTTTGAATTATCAGCCCTATGCTCAACCCAGTTATGGTCCTCAATATGCTCAACCTTCTATGGGTCCATACCCCAGAATGAACATGGTGTGGGATCCATCTCAATCTCAACAGATTTTGCAACCTAATGTGCAGTTGTCATCTCAATCTGGACAACCTTTGGTTTCTGGTTCAACCCAACAACCTGTCCAGCCTACTATTCAAACTTCTGCACCTGGTGTAGCTCATCAGTTTGGGCCTAGTTCGCCTCGAACTCCGCCTCAAATGACTGCTGCAACTACTGCAGCTTCTGTGCAATCTACCCCACCTACTTCTGGAGTATCAACAGCTCCAGTTTCTATTGTTCCTGCATCAACTCCTCAAGAATATTTACCCTAGTCCGGACCCACAATTCAGACTTCGATTCAGATTCTTGTAGGACAACCTGGTCCAAGTACGGTTGTCACAAGTCAACAGCAATTCACTTATCAACCGTACTAGGGACAGTACCAATTCGGTCCTGCTGTCCAAAGCCCAGTTTACTAGTATCAATCGTACCCTGGATATACTTATCAGCAACCTCAACAACCCCAGTACGGTCCGATTAATCCTAGTTTTCCGGGAGGATATAATATCCCAAATTCAATTCCAATTCCAAGTTATCTTGGATATCCTCCTCTTGGGGCTGGTCTTATGACCCAAGGTTTTCGTGACCCTAATCGTCAGTTACCGTTTATAGCAACTTTGGACTTGCCTGATTTGTCGTGCCTTATGAACGATCCAATTAATTATCTTCTGTTTTGGACACCAATGCTGAATAAGTTGTCCAGTGATATCCCAAAGTTTGAAGGTAAATCAAGAGAGGACCCGTCAAACCATGTGATGACTTATCACCTCTGGTGTGCTTCTAATTCCATTATAGATGATTCAATTTTCTTACGTCTTTTTCAATGCACTCTGATTGGTCTTGCAGCCAAGTGGTACATTGAGTTACCGCGAGCCTCTTTTTATAATTTTAGTCAGTTAGCCATTTTGTTTTTAACTCATTTTCAGTTTCCTGTCAGATATGAAAATGGAACAGCATTATTAACTTCATTAAAACAGTCAACTTCCACATATATTTCAGATCATATTCATGAATGGTGGCGTCGACGATGTTTAGTGAAAGTTTTTATTCCGGATCAAATTTTAGCAGAATGGTTTGTTAAATCATTGTTACCTAAGATCACTGAGAATGTAGCTAAGGTAGGAGTTGTTACTGAAGAGCAAGTAATTTCTCAAGCTCAGTACCTTCACCTCGTTTATATGCAGTCGGGTACTTTACAAGAAAAAATCCTCGACTTTTTGAAACAAAATCAAATAATTGCAGCTCCTTCAGGGTCTCATGCCACTGACGGTATGATTGGTTCAGTTAACACCAAAAGTAAGAAGAAATCTTCAAAGAAATCTTCTCCTATTATAACTTTACCAGATTCCCGAACAGGAGACTCTTCCGTTGAAATTCCTGCCGATATTCAAGTCGTAGAATCATCTACGGCCAAATCAAAATCCGGCAGTAAAAAGAAAGGGAAGAAGAAAAATAAACAAAATTCGAAAGAGAAATAAGATAAAATTGAATCTACTGATGAGAAACGTAAACCTCGCTATCCTTGTCTCATTTGTGACGAAGAGCATTTTACAAGAAACTCCCCACATCGCGCCGAGGTTGCGAAAATCGTCAAAGGTTCTCAAACGCCTGTGGTCTTGAAGGATCATTTTCCTAGTCAAGAAAGTAAGATGATTGGTTCTTCCTCAAATGCCTCAGAAGAACCCATAACGATGATGTCTCATGTTAGGATTGCGACGCGATCGCAAGATTATGGCAGTAAAATTCCTGTTGGTGGTAAGGAAGCAAAATCTTCTAATTCAAACCCATCAACTTCAACTCCTTCTGGTTTTGATCTACTACAGATCGAGAAACCTAACCCAGACTTAGTAATCAAACCGCCTGCTAAAGGTATACTTCAAAATTCAACTTTCAATCCACATGCGAGAGCTACTCAGAATTATGACATTGTTGAAGACTTAGCTATTTCCCCTTCAGCAATGTCGGCTTTGGAGGTGCTACAATCATGCCCAGCACAACGTAAATTGCTATTGTCGGCTATAGGAGCTATTGATATTCAGGACTCGAACCTTATAATCTTCGATTTGGAAAATAGTACACCTCACCTACCTCATCAAATGGCTTTCCAAATTCCAGTGTTAGTAAAAAACAGACCTTGCTTTAGGACTGTAATTGATGAGGGAGCTTCCACGTGTATTATGTCGATTCAGTGTTGGAGATCGCTTGGTTCTCCTACTCTCAATCAATCCCCAATGATTCTAAAGGCTTTTGATGGCCGTGGGTTCCATCCTTTTGGCATTCTACAGGATTTACCTATAGGGGTTGAAGGCAAAATTGTTAATCTAGATGTGGAGGTGGTTGATGCCCCTCTAGATTACAACCTTCTTTTGGGTCGCAGCTGGTCTTACGCTATGACTATTGTTGTTTCATCAGTCTTTCGGCTTATAAAGTTTCCTAATAATGGAAAGATCGTAACCATAGACCAGGCGACTTATTTTTCGTCTGACCTAGCCTCTTCTGAAAGTATCCAGCATGTCGGTAAAACAACTATCCCTTATAAGGATGTTGGGGTAGGATTGGTTAAAGATTCTAGTTTACTAGGTGTTAGACTCAGTCCTGTCAGTCCCTTGTCAGAATCAAATTCTCCAAAATTCATTTCTCGTCATTTGCAATCACGGATGTTACTGTGGTCCAGAAAAGAGTCATTTTAATTCTTGAGCCCAGGTTTTTTGTCTTCAGAAGTGCTTCAATAACATGTGCAGGCCAGAGGAAGGTTCAATAAGTTTCTTATTTCAAGAGTTCTCATCATTAATAATGCTGAAGGACATTTCTTCTTCAAAACTCTGTTTTGAAGAAGAAATCATTAAGTTTGTTTACAACATGATTGATAAGGTGTTCCAAATTTTACAATTCTTCAGGCAGCCCTTGTCATCTTGTTAGTTTTCAGTAGCTCCTGCAAAACAATCAACAGAAGAGCCATCAATCAAGCTCAAAAAATCAAAAAGGGATTTTGAAAGGCAAAGTTTGTATTAATGTGAAAAGAATGTTGAGCCAAGACAAGTCACCATCCCTGCAAAAGACAACAAAGAAAACTCTTTAGAAACAAGGAGAACTCACTCAACTGAAGCCCCGAATTCACAGTTGTTGGAACCAATGTTGCATGGATTGCTAGAAAACAAGTTTGTAGAATTCCTAATTTTCATGTTTATTGTGAGTGGTGAACTGTGTGGTAACATGATAATTATGTAGCTCTCAATACATAATTCAAAAAAGAGTTCGAATTTAAATTTGGAGCAGAGATCGAATTGCAGGTTAGAAGGGCGAAAGCTCGTTTTCAAAACTGAAGACTGGAGGTGTAAGAGGCGCGCTACTCACACAGGAGGCGTGCTACTCATATAAAGCGCGCTACGCATATGGCCTCCCCAGCCTGTGTAAAATCTCAAGCGCGCTACGCACTGGCAACTTCAGGTTCTTACAGCCAATGTTATTGCTCTTGCCTGGAACGTATACCTCTCATTTGCAAGCCACAAAAATGTAGCTCCGACAGAATCCTCTGGTTCTTGAAATTGCAGTTTGCATACATGCTAGTGAAGGCAATATAGATGATTCACATGGTATGAAATTCGGGCAAGCTGGAGATTCTTGTTATTGCAAACAATCTGCCCTCAAGAATTTTTTTTTGAATTGGTATAGAAGAGCTGATTTCACCGCCTACGCTTTCAATAAGCTTTGTCAAACGAGCTTTGATCAATGGAGTCCGAAGATATTACAATGCGGCCTGCTCATTCTCACGACCACCACCATGATCACCATGACGATGACCATGGCCACGATCACCATCACTCAGATACAAAAGCAGCTACATCATGGGTTGGTCTTGATGGCCGGAAATTTCATTCACATGATGGATTAGCTCCCCACTCACATGAAACATTGTATTTTCCAAGGCTATTTTAGTCGAAGGGCTGCACGATTTACAAATAGGGATTTTATAAACCAGATGGCTTCCATTTGTTAACACGCACCATAAACCAGATGACGGGTTTCCTTAAAAATTAAAATCATCTTTTGAATACAAATCAGTTATGTCGGACAAATGTTGGAGGCGGTGATGGGGTAGCTACAACTGGCTCACGAGTATGGCCCAAGAGGTTCATCATCTCCCACCTCACGTCCAGGTCAAAGTCAAAGCCAAAATTTAAGCAAAGGATATCCACCGTGGCAGAAAGATAGGTTCAATTGCCCATTTTGGTCTTCAGTTGCAAATTTAAAGGGTCTTAAACTACAGTTTCCGCCCTTTCATTTGTCATCAAGAGATTTGAGTAGAAGAAGGAACGCTATTCTATCTTCAGAAAAGCTGATTGGTTTTTTAGTTTTATTTGTTAATAATGATAAAACAGATCCCGTGTTTATTGTATTAAAAGACCATTTGTAAGGGAGGAGAGTTCTGAGAGCTGGTAGAGGATAAATACAAAGTTTTTATTGTATAGTTGAAGGACAGAGAAAAGAATTAAATGGCGCAGCTCTGATTTGTAAGATTCTTGTGGTGTGAAAGTTTAGCATATGTTTTTCTTCTGTTTCATATGTCTTTGTAATGTTTCATAGTTTCATTCATTATCATTTCTAGCTGAATTCTTTACAGTGAGGGAGGTAGAACCCAATTTATTTGCTCTGCCTCGAAAGAGCGCTTCAGAAAATTTTTGTGTAATTGTCTTCTGTCTGTAAAGGACTCATTGATTAATGCCCTTTTCAGCTCTTTAAATAGTCTTTTCATCCCATATTATTTCAAATTTAATTGTTAAACTTCACTCCTACCTCGCCTTATGAAATAATCTGTGCCTTTGATTAAATCTCTGCTCTTGCTATCTTTGCCCCATGCAGCCCAGAATACCCAATCATTTATTAAAAACCTCATTTCATATCTATTTACTAGCCTAAAATCAGTTCCCATTTTAAGTCATCTCGCACCCTATTGCTCATTTTATCGCGATTGACTGGAGAGAGCCCTCTCCTGTCCTCATAGGGCTAGCTACAAGGCTGAGCTTGGTTTGATGTTGCCTTGAGTTTTGCCTTCCTCAGCCTGAGGCAGATTCGAGCGCTAACATAGTGGCGACCATACTGGGGAGAATCCTCCCCGGTAAAGGATAACAAAGTTCAGATCTGATGCTGATGGTGGACAGCAGTCAGACACATATGAAGGCTGAAACATTCACTTGGCAACTCCAACTTGATCTAGAGATTCCAGTGCTCGCTGATCCACTCATGCAATGGTAGGGTATGTGGCAAACCCTGCACTATGTGAAGCTGTAAAAGAAGTAAGAAATCAGTTAGCAGATTTTGAAATTAATGAAGATTTTTTCAGTGCCTTGCTTCAATGTTTGAAATCTCCGAAGTTTCCTCTTGAAGCTAAAACTGGTGTCTGTGAGTTAGTTGTTGAAAGAATTGAGAAGGAAATTCAGTGTTTAAATGATCAGATCCAGTCTTGTGAATTCTGAGATCCCAAAAAGTTCTTGGAAACGCTCCCTCCTTCAAAACAAGAAACAATAGAGTTGCCTACAGATGTTTGCATTGACAGTGTACAGCTGGATGTATGTATTGCAGAGTTGGGGCAGCAAACGGAGTCTGGCTTTCGCGATCCTATTGCGATGTACATGGAAATGTTTTTCAGTTTGACTGACAAATCAAACTATCTTTTACATGATCAGACTCATTATGTGCATGTAGGGCTGCCAGCAATTGCATCTGTGATCTGGTTGAAGCACTCTCAAGCAGCGTTCTTCTCAGATTTACTTGAATGGTTGATCTGGCATTACAGTATTACCTGATCTATTGTTTTTGCAGCAAAGTAGGGTAGATTTTGTAAATAAATAAGCAGCTAAAGGGCAGCATTTCGTTCTAATTTCATTACAGTTTTGGTTGGAAGTTTGCTGAGTCAGTTTTTCAATCATTTCAGTCAAGTTTCAGTCCATTAATGAGTTGAAAGTTTCGTGTTGTTTGTTGAAATAATGATTCCATCACCCAATGGATGGAGGCACTGTCTGCTCTCCCAAAGATCTGCAGTTCTTGGCACCTCCAAGAGGCGGCAGCTGCCATCCCCATTGGAGCCAATGTTAGACTCGGTCCTGTCAGTCCCTTGTCAGAATCAAATTCTCCAAAATTCATTTCTCGTCATTTGCAGTCATGGATGTTACTGTGGTCCAGAAAAGATTCATTTTAATTCTTGAGCCCAGGGTTTTTGTCTTCAGAAGTGCTTCAATAACATGTGCAGGCCAGAGGAAGGTTCAATAAGTTTCTTATTTCAAGAGTTCTCATCATTAATAATGTTGAAGGACATTTCTTCTTCAAAACTCTGTTTTTAAGAAGAAATCATTAAGTTTGTTTAAAACACGATTGATAAGGTGTTCCAAATTTTACAATTCTTCAGGCAGCCCTTATCATCTTGTTAGTTTTCAGTAGCTCCTGCAAAACAATCAACAGAAGAGCCATCAATCAAGCTTAGAAAATCAAAAAGGGATTTTGAAAGGCAGAGTTTGTATTAATGTGAAAAAAATGCCAAGCCAAGACAAGTCACTGTCCCTGCAAAAGACAACAAAGAAAACTCTTTAGAAACAAGGAGAACTCACTCAACTGAAGCCCCGAATTCAGAGTTGTTGGAACCAATGTTGCATGGATTGCTAGAAAACAAGTTTGCAGAATTCCTACTTTTCATGTTTATTGTGAGTGGTGAACTGTGTGGTAACATGATAATTATGTAGCTCTCAATACATAATTCAAAAAGAGTTCGAATTTAAATTTGGAGTAGAGATTGAATTGCAGGTTAGAAGGGTGAAAGGTCGTTTTCAAAACTAAAGACTGGAGGTGTAAGAGGCGAGCTACTCACACAGGAGGCGCGCAACTCATATAAAGCGCGCTACGCATATGGCCTCCCCAGCCTGTGTAAAATCTCAAGCGCGCTACGCACTTGCAGCGCGCTACGCACTGGCAACTTCAGGTTCTTACAGCCAATGTTATTGCTCTTGCCTGGAACGTATACCTCTCATTTGCAAGCCACAAAAATGTAGCTCCGATAGAATCCTCTGGTTCTTGAAATTGCAGTTTGCATACATGCCAGTGAAGGCAATATAGATGATTCACATGGTATGAAATTCGGGCAAGCTGGAGATTCTTGTTATTGCAAACAATCTGCCCTCAAGAAATTTTTTTTGAATTGGTATAGAAGAGCTGATTTCACCGCCTACGCTTTCAATAAGCTTTGTCAAATGAGCTTCGATCAATGGAGTCCGAAGATATTACAATGCGGCCTGCTCATTCTCACGACCACCACCATGATCACCATGATGATGACCATGGCCACGATCACCATCACTTAGATACAAAAGCAGCTACATCATGGGTTGGTCCTGATGGCCGGAAATTTCATTCACATGATGGATTAGCTCCCCACTCACATGAAACATTGTATTTTCCAAGGCTATTTTAGTCGGAGGGCTGCACGACTTACAAATAGGGATTTTATAAACCAGATGGCTTCCATTTGTTAACACGCACCATAAACCAGATGACGGGTTTCCTTAAAAATTACAATCATCTTTTGAATACAAATCAGTTATGTCGGACAAACGTTGGAGGCGGTGATGGGGTAGCTACAGCTGGCTCACGAGTATGGCCCAAGAGGTTCATCATCTCCCACCTTACGTCCAGGTCAAAGTCAAAGCCAGAATTTAAACAAAGGATATCCACCGTGGCAGAAAGATAGGTTCGATTGCCCATTTTGGTCTTCAGTTGCAAATTTAAAGGGTCTTCAGCTACAGTTTCCGCCCTTTCATTTGTCATCAACAGATTCGAGTAGAAGAAGGAACGCTATTCTATCTTCAGAAAAGCTGATTGGTTTTTTAGTTTTATTTGTTAATAATGATAAAACAGATCCCTTGTTTATTGTATTAAAAAACCATTTGTAAGGGAGGAGAGTTCTGAGAGCTGGTAGAGGAGAAATACAGAGTTTTTATTGTACAGTTAAAGGACAGAGAAAAGAATTAAATGGCGCAGCTCTGATTTGTAAGATTCTTGTGGTGTGAAAGTTTAGCATATGTTTTTCTTCTGTTTCATATGTCTTTGTAATGTTTCATAGTTTCATTCATTATCATTTCCAGCTAAATGCTTTACAGTGAGGGAGGTAGAACCCAATTTATTTGCTCTGCCTTGAAAGAGCGTTTCAGTATTTGTGTAATTGTCTTCTGTCTGTAAAGGACTCATTGATTAATGCCCTTTTCAGCTCTTTAAATAGTCTTTTCATCCCATATTATTTCAAAGTTAATTGTTAAACTTCACTCCTACCTCGCCTTATGAAATAATCTGTGCCTTTGATTAAATCTCTGCTCTTGTTGTCTTTGCCCCATGCAGCCTAGAATACCCAATCATTTATTAAAAACCTCATTTCATATCTATTTACTAGCCTAAAATCAGTTCCCATTTTAAGTCATCTCGCACCCTATTGCTCATTTTATCGAGATTGACTGGAGAGAGCCCTATCCTGTCCTCGTAGGGCTAGCTACGAGGCTGAGCTTGGTTTGATGTTTCCTTGAGTTTTGCCTTCCTCAGCCTGAGGCAGATTCGAGTGATAACACTAGGAACTTTTTCCTTTCCTCCTCCTAACGTATCGCCTTCTACTGCAACCATTCATATGATTTCACCAAACACTATTGTTTCAATGATACTTGGATCGTACCTTCTGAATCTGAGGTGGATTCATTGGGTGATGTGATGCCTTTGAGTCCCTATGAAATTGCATATCAGGTTGTACAGTCGTTTTCTAACCCTTCTTCAACTGAAATTGATCTAATGAATGTGGTCCATGGAGAATCACTTTCAATATCAACCTCGGATTCAACAACTTTTTCCGAACTTGTTCATACTGATGAGCAGATTCGAGAACTTTTGTTTGTTGATGATTTACCATGGGAAGATCTTCATCATTGATCTTCATTTTTACCTGAGCTTGATAATTTTGAAAATGATTTTTCATCTATTTTTACTACTGATTATGTCAAAGAACCACAGAATCCATTGCAACATCCTGATTCTGAATTGAATTTGGGAAATATTTCTCGAATGGTTCCTATTGACATTTCAGTTAAACCTGGAATTGTTGAAAACATTCATATAGGTGCTTCCTATATGGAAAATGAACTCCAAACTTATAAAGCCCTATTTCAAGAATTTTGTGATGTGTTTGCCTGGTCATACGAAGAAATGCCAGGAATCGATCCAACGATTGTTGTTCGTGAAATCAAAACCTACCCAGATGCTAAACCTGTCTGGCAATGTGTGCGTCAGATACATCCGCGAAAAGATGCTGCTATTAATGCAGAATTTGAGAAATTACTTAAAGCAAGTTTCATTTATCCAATTCCCTTAACGGATTGGGTATCGAATATTGTTCTTGTTAACAAAAAGTAAGGAATGATAAGAATATGTATCGATTATAGGGATATTAATTGACCTTGTCCCAAAGACAATTATCCAACTCCCTATATTGATCAAATCATTGATGATTGTGTCGATAGTGAAATTTCCTCCTTTATGGATGGTTTTTCCGGTTACAATCAAATTAACATACTCCCTGCTGATCAACCAAAAACGACTTTCATTTGCCCATGGGGGACATTTGCTTATTGCAAACTACCTTTTGGATTAAAGAACATCGGAGCAACTTTTCAAAGAGCTATTTCTTACACGTTTCATGACATCAAGCACATTGTGCAACCTTATCTTGATGATTTACATGCCCATTCATTACGTAGAGCCGATCATCTCACTCATTTACGAGCAATCTTTATGAGATGTAGGCATTATCGAATTAGGTTGAATCCACACAAATGTGTTTTCTGTATAGAAACGGGTCGTTTACTGGGATTCGTTGTTTCCAACGCTGGCATTCGTGTCGATCCCTCGAAGGTTGAAGCTATTGTCAAATTGCCTCCTCCTTTGACTCTTCGTCAACTCCAAATTTTGCAAGGGAAAGCAATTTTTTTACGTCGTTTCATTTCTAACTACACTGAGATAACAAAAGGTTTTACCAGGTTTTTGAAATAGAACACTCCATTCTTTTGGGATGAGATAGCTGACAAATCTTTTGATGCACTTAAACACGCGTTGACCCATGCACCGTTATTGCATCCTCCCAACTACAACTATGATTACTTCTTGTACCTCACCGCTTCTCATTCCACCATCGGGATGGTTTTAGTTCAGGAAGATGAATTCAATAGTGAACATGTGATTTACTATCTTAGTCGAACTTTGAATCCAACTGAGCTTAAATATTCGCATGTGGAGAAATTGGCCTTGGCAGCTATTCAAGCTGTCCAAAGATTTCGTCATTACATCTTACTACGCAAAACTACCATAATTTCTGACTGTAACCCTATGATCTATATTTTGACCAAACAATTGCTAGGGGGAAAGTATTCCAAATGGATTGTTATCTTGCAGGAATTTGACTTGGAATTTGAAAAATCCAAGTCAAAGAAATATTTGGTATTTGCGGAATTGATGTGTGACTTCCCGCGTGCTGATACTGAAACTATGGCGGAAGAGCCCATTGCGGACGAATCCTTGTTTCTTATCAGCACTCTTGATCCATGGTATGGAGATATCATTGTTTATCTTCAAACCCAATCTTTTTGGCCTGAAATTTCACGATCTCAGTGCCAGAAAATATGTTTCCAATCCCAACAATACAAAATTATTGGAGATACACTCTATCGTCGTGGGGCAGATTCTATTTTCCGACGTTGTTTAACTCATGATGAAGCTGAAAAGGTTCTAAATGACTGTCACCCTGGAGCATGTGGTGGTCATATGTATAGGTATGCCACAGCCCAAAAGATATTGCGCGCAGGTCATTTCTGGCCGTCTTTATTTAAAGATTGTATTTACGCGGTCCGAAAATGCCATAATTGTAAAATTTTTGATCGAAAGATGTGTGCTCCACTTGCTCCTCTCCACCCTATAATTACCGTCATCCCGTTTGCAAAGTGGGGTATTGACGTTATTACATGTAACCCTCACTCGGCCGGGGGGCATGCGTATATCATCCTTGTGGTAGATTATTTTATTAAGTGGGCTGAGGCGATGCCTGCATTTTTGGCAAATGGAAAAACTGCTGCAATTTTCGTTTTCAATCATATAATTACTAGGTTTGGTGTTCCTCAAGCGATTATTACCGATCATGGGAGTCATTTTCGAAACATCAGGATGACTGAACTAACAGATCAACTTGTCCTGCGTCACGATAGTTCTACTCCATATTACACATAGGCTAATGGTCTGGTTGAAGCAATCAACAAAGTTCTAGTCATTATGATCCGACGAATCATTGGTATTCATAGGTCGAATTGGCATAACATGTTATTTTCAGTGCTTTGGGCATATCGAACCTCAGTAAAAACATCAACTGGTTTCACTCTTTTCCAACTGGTTTACGGTTTGAAGCTGTGTTACCCATTGAATGCAAAATTCCGTTGTTGCAAATAGCCATATAGTTACTCCCATCCACTTCCAAAGAGGAGAAATGTTTGTTGTACTTAGCTCAGCTAGATGAGAATCTACGTGATGCTACATTAGCAATCGAAACTCATGCCAAACGAATTAAAGCTCAGTACGATCGAAATGTTACACCTCGTAATTTTTTGGAAGGAGACCTAGTCTTACTATACGATCAAGCAAACGATAAGCTAGGCACTGGAAAATTTGTACCCATGTGGCATGATCCTTTTGTTGTTAAGCGAAAGCTGGCAAAAGGGGCCTATGAATTGGTAGATTTTGAAGGTGTCTCTTTGGGTAAGCCCAGAAATGGTCTTTATCTGAAGAGATATTATGCTTAAATCTAGGTGTGGAGACTTTAGTTAGATTAGTTTCTTTCTAGCTGGAGTGTTTTAGATTAGAAAAGTGTGCTTAGTTTAGAGAGTGTTTTTATCGTTATTCCTGCTTATCTTGATTTTACTCTTGATATTGCAGATGTCGACGTCTCTTCAAACATACATTCGTTTCACTGATGGTGCTTGTCACAATACATGGAACATTTCTTCCGCAGCTTGGGTTATCTATTCACCCTCTGATGAGTTGGTATCTATGCATGGGGTAAGCCTCGGTCAAACAACAAACAACATTGCAGAGTATCGTGCAGTGATTGAGTTATTATCTGAATCCACCTCATTTTGGATTCGGAGTTTGATTGTTAGGTTAGATTCTAAACTCGTTGTATTACAACTTAATAGAGTTTATGCCATTAGAAATCCAGTGTTATTAAGATTATTTTTGAGAGTTCGTCTCTTGGAACGTGAATTTGATTACATTGAATATCAACATATTCCAAGATATTTAAATACATTAGCAGATGCAATTTCTTCTCGAATGTTAAATAGACATTTGCAATAATCAAACAGTAAGTTTAAAAACATTCCATAACATGTTTTACAAGATAGCCAGTAATAGTGATATAGCATATCATAGAAGTGTGTCAAATATACATCATCTTCGATCATAGGTTGGAAAACACCTTATGATCGGCAAAAATGATAGCAAAAAATGAAAAAATGTCGTATGAGTCTACAAAGGTGATCATCCTATCACTGGTGATGATCACGATAAGAAACCACTGCTCGGGCCATCCTATAAAGGAACCTCCTGAAAGGTCCTGGGAGCCCAATCACATAGCGCTGTAACCTAAGGGGAATGTCATCTATGCTAGTCTCTAGAATATCTACTGTCAAATGCTCTAGATTATTTTCCAATTCGTTCAGGGTATCTGTAGATTCGTCCCGTGGGGATGATACTACTGCAGCTGGGTGTCTCCTCTCATAGGGCCGGAGAGTGGCTGGTCGCCGTGGACCCACATCTGCATTTGAAACTTTTACTATCAGTTTTGGACGATATAAAAAAAAAAGTTAAAACTTAGAAAATGTTGAGAATGATTTTAACTGAATCATCCCACTGCTCTCCTAGTGGAAGAGTCATGTCTGGATCACCACGATAATCTATCCCAGCATAAGGAAAATCTTGAATAATGAAAAGTTGGTTCTCTAACCAATGAAAATACTCAGGAGGAAATCGAACAACCTTTGAACGCTCGTCAGGATGACAGACCATAACTGCAACCCAACGCATCAGCTTGGGCCCTTGGGGAAGTCCAAATCCAACGGAAAGATGTTGTGGGACCAACATCGGGACCCTCTCTAGACCAAAGCTCACAACTAAGAAACCATATCCAAAATTTTTTAGTTGTCTGTTCTTTGCTCTAGTCAGTTGGCCTTTTACATTCACCAACACAACTTTGCACCAGTTGAAGACGGTGCCTCAATAACAGTCTACTGCCATTCGCATTTGGTATCTAGTAGCTACATGCAACGCTGCGCTTTTGTAGAGTCTAGTGATAGTAAATGCAATCACTTTGAGTTCAGGACAGGAGATGGTTTTGATATCAATCCCTTTGTCCTTTGTTTGGTCATTACAAAACTCTAGTCGGAGAATATCGACAGACTGGCCACCTGGCCTAGTCCCGAATAGAGATAATCATTCACCTCTCTTGGGCAAACCAGTCAAGAAGTAAATGTTCTCTAGCTCCATTTCGAGCCGATGGCCACCAATAATGAAACACTGGTCCTGTATACTCCATCTATCCACCAGCCACTGTAAAAAGTCTACTTGGGCCCTCATGCCAAGTATGGCCCAGAATTTAAATAGCCTGCATGCCCTCAATGCATCTATTGACGGTTGATGATTAATTGCAGCAAGGTCCACATCTTCGTGCTCCCTTTCTTGCCAAATGAGCATTGTGTATATCCTACATTGTAAAAATGGTGGATTAGAACATTTTAATTCAAGAATTTTTGGGCGGAAATGAAAAATTTGTAGATTCAAAACCTATTTTGTGGGGTCCACACCCGCTGGTTAGGGACAGTGCGTAGATCCGCACTCTGCCCAAGCAGCAGGTGCGGGTCCCTGGCTCTTTCCTTTGTAGGAAAAAGTCGCGGTTCGCAGGTTTCACATGTTGCACCTGCGGACCCCCGCAAACGGTCTTTTCAACTAATTTTTCTCTAAAAAATCAAAATGGAAGCCTAAAAACAAAATTCAAACCGTTGAAATGCAAGATTAAAGTGATGTGGATTACCTGGAGGTGACAGTTTTCAATTCCAACAGACGGATTTTCCGCAATATTCACAGTAAGTTTCTTACCCAAAAGCTCTCTTTTCTCACTCTGAAGTCAAACGGTAAAAAAGAATTTACAAAAGCCCTTTTTATAAGCTTTTTTGAATAAATGAATTTTTAATTTGTTTATTTTTCACTTTAAAGAGGTAGCTTTTTGATGCATTTTTATTTATCTTTAAATAGGTATGAGCAATTTTTGAGTTTTTGTGCAAAATATCGGATTTTTCAGGGAAAATTGATCATTTTCAACAAAAACATGAGAGTCCTCTTTAAGCTCTTTTCTGACTCGTAAAATATGAAAAGATTGCTGAGTTTTTCTTTTTAAGCTCGTTAAAACAGAATTAAAAGGACGGTCCACTTACAGCTCTTTTTTGACCGTATAAACATGAAAAGATTGCTGGGCTTTTGTCGTTTCAAGTTCGATATTGGTCATAAAACGACGTGTTGTTGATCGCTTTTTTACTTTTTCGGATCAGAGATACTAATTATGAAAAATAATCCTTGATCATAATGGTCAAGCGGTTCTCTCAAGTATTATTTTATACTTTTTCGGGCTTGGGAGACACAAATTTACGAAAAAGGACAACCATGGAGTTTTCTTAAGTTTTTCTTCTGACTCCCTAAAATTGAAAATCGCCAAGTTTCTCCTATACTGGACTCGTTAAAATTTAACAGTAAAGGACCTGTTCAATTTCAAACAAGAACGAACCACTCCTTCTTAGGGTTCGAATTTTAAACTAATTTGGACTCATCCGAAGGATGAGCTTATAATCAAGCAAATGTTATCCTCCTCAAGCTTGTCAAAAATAAAGAGGTACTTGCGAGAAATGGTGGGGGAAAAGAGAGAAAAATGAACCTATTTGTTATACTTTGTGTCTTAGAAAAGCATTTAATCACTCTTGAACATGGCACTTTTTGTTCACCTAGGTTGGGAAATCCTTTTCCTAACAGTTAATCAAACCATATTGAAAGTCTTCAGCCGGTTTCTGGATATTAGCTTTGGGTAAATTGTCACCAAACCATCTACAGTGTCGTTATGTGTTCAAGAGGTCAGTTCAAATAAACCATTCATCTGCAAAATATCTTTCATCCATCTTGACCATCCTTGAGTTAGTCCTTGCAAAATATATTTCTTCAAACTTGATCTATGATTTCATGTTGTGGGCTTACCTACAACGGATCGCTTTCTATCGGCTTCAGCTCATTATCTAGAAAGATGATCTAGAAATTATTAGTACCTTGGAATCTGCATGCCTCAATGGCAGGTTTCTCGCCTTCAACAATAGGTTGCATCATTGACCTTCGATCAAAGGATTCTGTGACATGTTTTACATCACCTCATCTATTCACATTTCATGGATTGTACTGGGTACTTTGAGAGCCATTGACATTACTGATGGTTTCTCTCACACTTGTTAACAGTTCACATCATTGACTGGTAATCAAGTGGTTTCTACCATGTTCGACTTCGACACATTCATTCACATGGATAGAATCGTACTAGTTCGGGAAGCAAAAATCAAGACCCTGGATCTAGTTTCCACCATCCAGGCTGCGAGGAATTTTATTATTCATTATACGGTGGACTATTCATAAACAGATGGTTGCGCCCATACTGTGTCTACATATGTCTATACTTGTGATGTATTATAAGATCATTCCTGTATCAGAGCAGTTTAGTTAGTTCTCTAGTCAGTTTTGATCTGAGTATGGGAATGCCTACCTCGGCGATGATATGATCACATATATATATTTTGTATTGATTGTTTTTACAGGTTCCAACGAGGCTCTCCATAGGATGATCCTCAAAATGATAAAGTACTTCACTCTTCTTAGATGACAAATCCTATCCTCATCTATTACAGACTTCGCACTTTAGGGGCCAATCTGTTGCACAAAATATTGTCACCATGACATTTTGCAATCAGTGTGAGTCTATCACCACTTACACTTTCCTCCTTTACAAGTCTTAAACCTCAGCTCTTCATGTCAAGCCTTGAAAAATGAGAGAAAGCCCTTAAAAATCTCTAAAACTCTAGTTCCACACTTTCTCTTATCATTACATGTGGTCCCGCACCCACTGGTCATGTCCCCTGCGTACCTGACCGCTTTGTTTCTGTGTAATGGGTGTGGACCCCTGTAAAAATAAAAAAGGCACAAGTACATTCTTAAAAACTCACTTTGGGTTATTTCTGGAAGCTTCTAGAGGGAATCTTGAGGTGGCAAGTTCGCTCCTTTAAGGTGCATGCATCCCATACCTAAAGGAGCTAAGCCCTTGATGTGAGGAGCTTATCCCTTTGAAGGAGGACTCTATCCCTTCATAGGTGGACCTGTAACTTCCTTCCTCTGCACTATAAAAAGAGGCATTGGGCTGGTTACTAGGGAGGTTGAAAGCTGAATATTTTTTAGGGTAAATGCTGTTGGAATTTAGACTTCCTAATTGAGCTTGAGAGGAGATATTACATACCTTTTGATCTCATTGGGAAGTGTGTGAGGCTTGTCAAAGTAGAGGAGATTCTTGCTTGGACCCTAGGAGGAGCTTGTACAACATCAAGGCCCCAAAGGTTGTAAATTTCTTCTTTGTTCAAAGTTAATACAATCAAGTTTATTTTTCTCAATAAGCTGTCTTTTATGGTCTATTTCATGGATTCCTTGATCACCATGATGAATATGATTTATTATATTAGCTATGCAGGTGTTATTTGATGTGTGCTTATTTGTGTTTGCAGGTTCTTAAAAGGAAACTCATTCGGACGGTCGAAGCATGGCTGCCACAAACTAGAGTTGGACTTAAGGTAGGGTCTAAAACACCTCTTGGTTTTTATTTATAAATCACAATATTTAGAGAAAGGTAGATTTCCTTATTCTGCTTGTCGCTAGATATCAGTTGATACTAGGGAGATAGGTCTTGCGATCGGTCTTGTCCGCGAGAACGGTTTATCCGACCGACGCCCCACCGCACTATATGGGATTAATTAACCCTTTAGGTTAATTAATAACCACCCCCAACCAATCATATTGACCCCGATATGATTAAAACAATGTTAATTACATCGGGCCTGCCACAAATAACGTTCCGTTGTCTCCAAGGCTCGTCGACCATGTGATCACTCCCTTTTCATCCAATGGTTGACGATGATATCGCGCCCCCCTGGTGACTGCGCTTTAACTCACGATCACCGGGCGGTTTTCCGCCCGTACTCCCGCCATGCGTCGCGCTATCTATATGCTCACTCGCCCCTGGCCAAAAACTGCCCAACCTCAAAAGCGATGTGATACAAACTGCTTACCACCCTCCGCAAGTGACAAAACGTCACATCCCGCTTACGTCATACGCCCGATAAAACCAAAAAAGACCTGCCAACCTCAGTTTTGTTAAATAAACAAACAAAGTGTCACTTTCACTGTAATACGCTACGACCTGTGCTCCCATGCAAAACAACGTCTGAGTCAACTGTTCTAGTTTCCCAGTCACCACCTGACTAGAAAATCTATAGTGACGTGCTCCTCAGCCTGTCATCCAACCTACCATTATATAGTTTACCTCCTAAACACAGGTATTTATCCAGTTTACTGTGCAACCCTGTAATTTCGGTTTTCTACTGAAAATTCTAACAGCGAGGGCCAAATTCAAGTCGAAAAATAGTCTGCGTTGCCATAAAAAGTCCCCAACCCTGTTGTTTGGTATATTTTCCCACAGAAAATCTAAATTCCATTTTGAATCCACAAGAACCAAAATGGAAACCCCTATAGCCCTGAATGTAGCATCCATGAACGCTCCTCACAAAGACATAGATTATCTACCTCTTGCCGATAAATATTTTCAGATAAAAGACCTATCTAATGCTAAAAACCATCTTAAAGTCTTCTGCCATGCCAGAGATAGTCATCTGAATAAATTTGACATTTTTGGACTGTGGGAATCTAACCTTCCGATGTATTTCCTCCCCTCGGTCCATGTTTTCCCAGAAATAATTCATCATTGTTGTGCTAATTATGATCCCAACCATAGAGTTGTTATGTCCCCAAGCCAGACAGTCCTTTTTCCCATAACTGCTAAATCCATCAATGAAATGCTACAATTCCACTCCAGTCAGCCCTTCACTCCTATTTCCATGGGATATTTACTTGAAAAAGCATCTCAGTTGTCCAAATCAGAAGTGACTGGTATTGCTCAAACCTTCATGTTGCCAAAGCACCAGCCCAAAGGTCCACCTCCTTATCTGTAGACTTTCTTCACTGAAACTGGAAGACTCATTGTTGATATGATAGCCCTAATTATGGGGTTCAATTCTAGTCAATATGTGGATGATATCACCCTAGTATTATTATCAATCTTTACTCTAGGACAACCCCCTGCTGTCAGATATGACTATGCCACCTTTATTGCCAACAAGATCCACGATCAATTCCTGAATTTAGAAAGGGAAGGATTTTTCAAATACACCTCTTTCATATACCATCTTATGTTATATTATCAGTCAGATAACTTTCCTTTCCCTATCAAGAAATTGGACACCAAAGGAAATCCTAGATCTGTTATCTTTTGGAGTTCAATCTTTCATAATACCAGTGAGTCCCCTTATACTTATAATGAGTTCATTGACTTATTTGTACATCCAGCAACCACTCTGTTGATAGGAGTTTCCCCTCCTAGGATTAATGGTGACATGAAGAAAATTCTCCAGCTCTCTAAGCAGTACAAGATAGGTGACTGGTACCTATATGAAAATCACATAGAAATCAAGATGTATGGATGTGAACTGTGCCCTTTTAAGTTGCCCAAGTATGTTCCCATGAGATTATTTGCATTGGAATATTTCAGGCAGATCATAAATGCAGATTTAGTCCATTTTTGTGGTGCCAAGAAGAAAGCTCAGCTCAGAATTAAGAACCAACTAGGCCCTTTTGTCATCAACAATAGGGATGCATGGAAAGAAGCTGAAAAAATATTAGAAGACCACCTTAGATTACAAAAGAGTTTTAGGTGGGTGCCATATGACCCCTGTAGTTTTATATGTCACAGAAGAATGAAGAACAAGTTATCCCCTTATATACATCATAGGATCCCAGAAATTGAACAGTTCGCAAACTTGGATGAATGGATAGAGGGGACCCTAGTAGAAGAGGTTAATGAGTAAGTCAATATGGAAAATGTTATGAGAGATATAGAGAAAACCCTTGACTTAGATTCTTTTGGGCAGGTACCATTCAATTTGTCTCAAAAATCAGCAATTAGTACATCCATTGTTGGAACTTCTCAATAGCCTCCACAGGAAGTCAATATACGAGCCACAGGAACATCTAAAGGAAAGGAAGTAGAGACCACAGAACAACCTACAATGACATATCAACTTGGAATTTCCAAAGAACAGGGTCGAGTACCAACTCCTCCAGCTCAAACTAAAGTGGCAGAAAGTCTAATTTTGCAAACTCCTCTAAATGAGGAAAGAAATAAAAAGAGGGACAGGGAAACCACTACCCCCATTAACGGACCTACAGGATAGCCTGGGACAAAGAGGCAACGACTGAATCCTCTTTCAAAAGAGGAAATTATTGAAGAAACTACAGACGATCAAAGAGTAGAAATGGTAGTTAGTCAGCAAACTTCCCTATTGGGAGAGACATCCACTAGCTCACAGAGGTAGGAGCTAGAAAGACAACACAATACATAAGTATCATCCACCAGGCCACAAAGTAAAGAGGCCTTAGATATCAAGAAGACATTCACAAAAATAAAAGAAAAAAATGATCCAGTAAGACTTCAAATTTACAATCAGTATTTGAGAATGGCCCCCACAAATCAGCAAAGATTGATGTCAGCCTATGACATTCAAGAAGGAAAGATGATAATGAGCTACTTCAAGCCAAAGGTTCAACAACCTCAAACAGGAGCAGATTATATCAGGACAAATCTGGAAGTCTTGGCTAAGGATATTAATCCTTTAGATCAAATTGAACTTTATAAGAAAACTGGGGAAATGGTCTATTCAACCTTAACCAGTAAAGCATTGATGGCTCACAGGCTACAAAATTCTTTGGATAACACAACTGCCTAGCTGAACTTAGAAAAAGCCTCCTCTTTGGCCAAGGATAATCGAATAAAATCATTAGAAGAAATCATCATTGGATTGGGACATGATCCCAAAGATGTAAAAGGTGTAGAAGCTCTAATCAAGAAAAAAGAAGAAGACATTGTTGCCTTGAGGAAGCAACTAAAGCTACCTCCTTCAAGGCATCCACTGACTGCTGAGGTTATAAAGCAGAAATTTGAAGAAGAGATGATGGATCTCCTCTTGAAACTCAATGAAAGATTGAATGACACAGAGCAGGCATTAGAAAAAGCACTGAAGGACAAGCAGGGAGAGTTGACCTCTCAACCTCCTGATGTAATCCCCATAGTCTCAATAATAGTCCCTTCTACACTTGGAACAACATTAGCTCCAAACATCCCAGCAACCACAGCAGAGGTGTTCACAAGTACAACAACAGCAGGAACAGGACAAGGTGTCAGTGCTAATTTGAGCACTGAAGAGATGATAAAGGCCATGGAAGAGATGAGACTACAAGTTTCAGAATTAAAACAAGTAAAAGAGCAGTTAGATAAGGTAGAAAGAGATTATGATATCTCCAAAATAAATGTTGTGGAAAAACAAGGGAGATCAAAGCATTAGGAAATAAAGTGAAAACATTAGAAAAAGATCTCACTTTTGACAAGCCTCTTGCAGAGATCAAGAAAATTCTTTGGGCCAACATCACACAGTCCATAAATGATGTTTGGCCATCCATCCAAGTGATCTATGAACAGATTGATCTAGTGAAAGCAGCACAGGGAGAAATTCAAAAGACAAAAGCTCTGTTAGGACAAATGCCTGATCAAGCCAACCAGCTCATACATCTTTTGAATAACAGAACTAAGGAACAACTGGAAGAACTTGGCATCGCAGACAGGACAAACACTATTTTGGAAATAAAAAGGGTGCTAACCAAGAAAACTTTGATGCAGAATTTGGAGAAAGATGTCAAGATATGCAAGTGGAAATTAATTCTTTTATGTAGAAGTTCACTATTTTGCAAAATAAAAGGCTGCCAAGTCCTTTAGTGATTAATGACAGATTAATGAAGCATATAGATTATGTAAGCAAAATGAATAAGTATGCTGGCAATCAAGCTAGTTCATCAATGAGTGCATCAGGAATAAAAGCACTCCCCACAGGCCGAGTTCTTTATGACAGCTTAGATAACTTATTCTATGTTGAGCACGAGATTAAACACTTATTCCCAATCCAGCCTAACCTTTTCAAATATACAGAGATTGACGCAACTCTGAGGAAACTTCAGAAACACAGATTGCCAGAGCAAAAATGGTGGGAAGACATGTTGGAAATTTTGTAAATTCATCTCTAGTAAAATGTAAATTTTGGGCTATTTACTATGGTAAAATGAATAAAGGTGAATAGAGATGAACAAAGGTCAAATAGGTCGAAGTGTATCAGAACAGGTAAAAGGTATCAATTAAAACAGGGCGGCCAGCACAGAGTTACTAAAGAAGACAACAACAAGCCAAATCATAGGGCCTGCCTCCAGCACACTCAGCAATAAAAGGAACAGCACAACATCAGTTTACCTTTCTCCTATCTTCAAGACTAGTTGTCTATATTTTCTTGTAACCTACTCTTAGTCATCCTAGAATATATCTCACTCTGTTAAGAGATATCTTTTGTAAAGAGTTTTTGTATAAATACCCCCTCAATTTGAGTATTGGGGGTGGATTTTTAGACATTGCTGTAACATTGACTATTTTGGAATAAAGTGTTGTTGGACCAACTTTTGTATGGCTTGCTGGATGAAGAATTGAAGCAAAGGACTTTTCACAGATTTCTTGAAGCAAACATCAGATCAATAAGTCCTTTATACCTTATGTTTTGAAGTTTTCCTTGTTTATTATATCATCTATGTTTCACATATGAATGGTAAACGAAAAAGAATAATTTAGAATATGTTGGATTGCACTCTGTTTTCAATCGTTATTATTCTCCATGTTTTCTTCTGAATTAGTATAAACAGTGAAATCTTACTTGCTCCTATTTTCTAGTTCATTCATTTTGATTATTTATTAAAGAATTCTTAACTGCTCTTTAGTAGTAATCATTCAAGTTCCCTCTATAAATGTGCTAAAGGATTCTTAACTGCCCTTCACCCATTTTAAACCCATTCCATTTATCTCAAGTTTCCATTTGTTCCCTGTTTGACCATCTTGCCCGGTGAAACCATCTTTTGCTAAGAAACCAAGTCCAATTAAGCCATCTTCTTTGACTCCATTAGCCCAATGGCTTAAGCTATTCAGTTTTACCCCTCTGCTATTGAATCTCACTACCCAAACTCAAACAAAACTCCTAAACTTCACAACTAGCCTAATATCTTTCAAAACCAAGTTAAATCATAAAGAAAGAGCCCTCTCTGAGTACAGATTGGCTAGAATCTGTACTTAAAATTTGGTTTGTGGTTACCTCGGACCCCTTTCCTCTTCCCAACAACTTCTAGGAAAATATGAGTGGTAACAGTTGGAAGAGGCTGGGAGATATTCATGTAAACAAAAATCCAAGCATCATGTTTACCTCCCTCTCTTAGTAACCTCCAATACTTTGACAAAGTTGTTGATGGCATTGGCAATGCTTTCAAGAGTTTCAATCTCTAAATATTCCTTGAGAAGAGAAAAGGGACGTACCCACACCAAGGCACCAAGGAAATCTTCCTTCTTCGAATTATACTGCTCCTTCAAAAATTGCATGAACAACCCTGCATTGTTGAAAAAACCTTGATATATCTTCCGAGATGGAGAAGATGACTATGAAGAACCCTTTTGCCCCTAATTCCAATTATATTTTACCCTGGAGGTTCCATTTATTTTAGATATACCTAATTAGAGGCCTTGTAGAGGGCCATAATCCAATGAATTTGTAGATCAAATCATGATCATGCATATATTGGATATAGTCTTTGATCTTGCTATATTTAACCTCATATTTTAGATCCTGCACCGCTTTTGGTAGGCAATGCCCTAGATTTCTAGCTTGTCATGATGTACCCAGTGGAGGTTTTATTGAAAAACTAGAAACTCCACATCACCGAGCTACTATATGAGAAGGATCTCAAATATGAGAAGATTGAATGAGAATATCTATAAATATAGAATCATTATCAACTCCTAAAGCAATCTAGCTAAACGAGAGAGCATAGCTCCCTCTTATGGACTCAAACATACATGGATATGTAGAAAAAACCTTAAACTTTGCATAAAAAAGTTATCTAAAAGAATCCCAGTAAAATTTATTATGACATATATAAACTTATATTAAATTGATATAAAATTTTGTAAGTAATTTAATATTTTATAAATTAATTTGAAATGAAATTTACAATATGTTTATTGGTCATTTTCATAGATGATTTTATTTTTCATTTTATTGAAAAGTTTATGTATTATATTTATGGTTTTATAATCCATCATTTATAAAAAATTTCTAAAATATATTATTCCTATTTCGTATTCTTTGTTAATCTTAATTATTTTGGCCATCATTTTATCATAAATTATAAAGTGTAATTTTCATTTTATTTCTAGTTCGATATCTTTATTAATTAAGTACCATCTGAAGACATTAAAAAATAAAAGAAGAATTTATCTTAAATATAATGTTATTTTTCACATTTTAGCAAGAACTAAAAGTGAAGTAGAGCACTTGTATTTATCAATTTATTTTCATGGAATGAATTTAAATTTGACTTTTATACTTGTTTTGTTGAGGGAATAATATTTAGTGTTGAGATAGGACACAATAAAATATACATGCTCAAAAGAAAAAACGTAAAAGAAATAAATATTTTCATAATTAAACACTTAAACCTAATTACAATAATTGCATTTTATATTTTTAAAAATATTTAAATTTATTTTTTTGGAAAATTTATTATTAAAAATATTTCAACAAATTATCAAAGTTTTAGAATGTTTTCAACGAGTTGAAATATGTTGATATTCAAAATTTTAAAAATAAATTTAGAACTCACATTCAAAACCAATTATATACTCTCATATTTCTCAATAATCAAAGGTTAAAAAATGAAGCAAAAACTATGGTTTGTCAACTCAAATGTCTACAATGAAAACTAGTCTTAACATATATACCCCTGAAAATAATATAAAAATAATGAGTAATAGCCTTTATAGGTAGAGACCAACTACATAACCATATATATAAAAAAGCTCAATCATTTAGGGAATTAAGACGAAGTGGAGACACCCATCTCAATAGGAACTAGATCCATGGGACTATTAAGAGAAGAAACTCCTTTTCCAGACATGATAAGCGTCTCTATCCTCTCCAAGTACTTTTCCATTTCTATGAACTA